>VDFB02281492.1:904390221-904891462 GCA_007258455.2 Sequoia sempervirens
AATTTCCTGAGAAACAATTAATTCTCAAGATGGCGTCCCTTTTGCAAAAATATGAACTTCACTTTATTTAAAAATATCTCTCCTTAAAAGAGGCGTCACTTTTTTCCCCAAGGCATAAAGACATTATTAAAAGATAATAATAATCACTCATGAAGGCGTCCCCCTTCAAGACCACCTTTTAAAACAACTTCAAGTTATTCTCCTAGGCCAAGGGGTCAACTGCAAATTATCGCATTAATGCCTTTATTCACCAAAATAAAACCTTTAGAAGCCAGACTTGAATTGCATTAAATGCTCCAACTGAAAATGAAGACCTTGAAGACTGATAACTGCATACTGCCAAAAATAGAATTTACTATAAATAGTAAACTCCCTAAAATGCCATAGAAACTCTGAACATGGAAACCCTAATTTTACCTCAAACGAGCCTACAGGCTTCCGAAATAGGCTGATGAGTGTCAGAACAGATCACTGATGAGAAGGGGACATTACACTAGATTTGCAATAGAGGTGGAGAATAATCTAAGTTGCTAGGTTTTTACAAGTTTATTTATATAATATGTTTATTTTATATTTAATATTAATTAATTTAATAAATAAATATAGTAGTCTTGAATACTGAATTTGAAGCTTGAATAGGCAAGTGATAATTACCATTTCATTAATTTCTTGGTGAATTTAACTATCAACAACACTAATGTGTCAAAGAAATAAGCTGACATTGCAAGGCCCCACTACTGAATTTTAGGGGCAAATTTGTTATATAATAATGGCAATATGCTTTACACCATTGTAGAGAAGGGGGATTCGCTGCTCACGAGTCTCTTTATTCTCAAGAGAGTCCCAGGGAACAAACTTCCCTAAACTATCTCAATTTGAAAAGGTGAGAGTTCCAAAATCAGAATGAGCAGATCACAGAGGTTTTCTGGACAAACTAACGAGTTATCGGCCAAAGGACATCAACGTAGCAAATGGACAGTAGTGCAACACACTAGAGTCTCAAAGTCTCGTACGGACTGAAACCCGAAATTATTGCAAAAAACAGCAAAATGACTACTAACAATCCAATTACTAAGAACTTCCAGAATTCAAGAAGGTAACAAAAAGTAATAGAACTGAAATAGGGTAAAGTAAATGATAAGACTAAAGAGGATAAAGGAAGTGCTCACAACAATCCAAGTAATGAAGCCTCCAGCACATGAATATCTTCAATACCTGCATACATAAGATCGAAAGAAAATGTTGGGGCTATTTAGGGGCTTGCCGCAGTCAAACCCCCATTTTGGTGTTCCCACTTCCATGGACAACCAGATAGATAGAGAAAGTGAACAAAGTAAGCAAATATGAAGTGATAAAAGCAATCCTCACTCAAGGAGGAGAACCAGTATCACGAGATAGGGATGCAATAGATAGGGGATGTGAGAAATCCCAGGATGCTCAAAGATACAAGGAACATATCACTTGCAAGGCTAGGAGAAGCTAAAGAGAGAGACAAAGCTGTGAGAGCCAAGAGAATTGCAAAGAGTGTTGTAAGAATGTGTGAGTGCTTGAAGCTGCTATAACAAGCAAGAGAGTAAAGAGGGAAAAGAGAGAAGCCAAGAAGCTAGAGAGAAGCTAGAACCACAAATGAATTGGAAAGATAGCATTTAAAGGGAGAAGAAGGAAAAGAAACTTCCTAAGTCATTACAAGGCGTCTTGGGCCGTTCCCACCAACAAAAGGAGTTGAAAAGTGGCAAACATGCTCGAAAACGGTCATTTGAATGTTGAAATGTCACAGGACACTAGCGCAGCATGCGGACGTTTGCACGGCGCACTAGTGTCCAAACACATCACGCTACAAACGATGAGAATGGGAGAAGCACAAAGTTTAACGCAAAGTTGACGCACGAAGGTAGTTGCTAAAAAGGGGTCTTGAGCATCCTGAGAGAGGAAAAAGGCTGATGCAAGGGCTAAAATGAGCCTACACAAATGCTAAGGGGGTGAACACTAAAGTGGATACAAGAATGTATGTGAAATTGCAAGGGGTGCAATTTTACAATATTACATTTTGCCCCCACTTTAGCGAGCATATGAATCTACACTAATATGCACGCTAAAGGAAATCTACCAAACATAAATAACATCATGATACCAAAAGGATATTGTAGAGGCAACAAACAACTCTTCGAACCAAGGAAGCATGCCCCCAAGCTAAAGACCTAAAAAACAAATGCATTAGACAAGAAAGACCTGCACAAGACAACAATGTTAGAACATAAAAAGCCATTACATCATGGGGTTAGAACATATAAAAACACATACACAAGGCACACAACAAACTAAAGGATTTGAGTCAACAAAGTGAAAGAGACCTCGATGTAAAAGGTTGTCTCAATACTATGCGTCATCCCCAAATTAAGAAATAACACATAGAAGAATTCTTAAATGAAGAGAAGAAGATAAGGATTGGTCGCAAGAGAAGAATGCACCCAAAAGTCAAGGAAGCAACCAATGTTGAAGAGAGAAAGAGCATATACTCAAGATGAAGAAGATGCAGATCTTTGATCCGGTATATACAATTTGAGAAGAGAAGAGAGAAGAGAATTTAAGAGAGAGAGGGAGGAGCTGGAAAGGAATGAAAATTCCAAGAGAGATGGCTCCACAAGTGCTCGGTCTTGTGGAGATTTGAACAAACTGCACCGGAGGCCTGCAAACCAATGGTGAACAGATCCTACAGGATGAAAGTGCTTTACAAGTCCTCAAACTTGCAAAGAAGGCGCCCCAAGTGCTCGGTCCTAAGGAAGCCCGATGTGAGAGGCTCCGCAGAGTCTGATAAGCCCTTACAAGTGCTCGGTCCTGCAAAGTAAGCTTGAATGGATCTAGTTGAGCTGCCCCCAAGCTAGATGCCAAGATGTGAGATGCTGTGACATCACACATCAAATAGAAGATAAGTCTTGTCGAGCTGCCCCCCAAGTTAGATGCAAAGATATGAAATAGGTCTAGTCAGGCTGCCCCCAAGCTAGACGCCAAGATATAAGACAAGTCTAGTCGGGCTGCCCTCAAGCTAGATGCCAAGAATTTTTTTGAGAAAAAAACTTTCAAAGGGGGTCCCTCAGGAACCCTTCAAAGGAAAAGGGGTCCACTCAAGGGACGCTTCATTTGAAAGACATAGAGAAGAGAGGGGGTCCTTAAGGAGGACACGCACTTCTAGAACAAGTTATCACTACCCCCTAGCATACAAGGGAGGAGAATCATGCAAGATACTATAGAAGGGAGGTGTAAGAACCTCATGAGAAGATGCTTAAAACAGACAGGATAGATACAGGCCTCGATATCACTTGTCATTTGAAGAAGAGGCAGGTGCATCAACAAATAGATGAGTGATGACACCAAAATTGAAAAGTGTTTTATCCTTCAAGGTCTTACATTCACTAGTGGAATGGCCAGGCACTCGATGGTACGCACAGAAAGAATGTTTTGTTTTATCATGCTTATGAAACTTCTTATTTGTAGGAGGAAGAGTAATCAAGTGGGCTTTAAGAAGCCTCAAAAAAATACGCTCTTGCTCAGACAAAGGATGAGGAGCAGGAAGCAACCCTTTCTCTTGTGGAGAAAGACTCAACTGCTCACAAGAAGAAGACATGAAGATAGAAGACAATGGAGGATGAATCAATCCAAGAGAACAAGGTTGAGCAAAATTCATGTCATTCAACCATGGCTTCCATTTAGATTGTTCACTCAAGCAACCAAGCCCCAGATTGTGCTTACAAGGTGCACATTCTATAGGGCCTGAATGCCTTGTTCATTACGCCCACAACCTTTACGCCCATAACCATATTTAGAGACAAGTTTAAAGCCAAGGCCATAACATGTTTGCAAATCTTGAGGAGGATCTTCATAGAGAGCATTATTCCAACAATGGGGGTTATGCTCCTCGGGATCGCCATCAGCCTTCTTGATAGGATTTCCCACATTAGCCTCTTTAACAAAGGTGTGATCGTCTTCCTCAGAAGGGGGAGGATCAGAATCAAGGACATTACAACTGTTGTTTACATTACCCCGCGATGTAGAAGAATAATCATCTTTGATAGCAGGTTTGGATGATGTTATCAGAAGGACTAAGTGGATCGAGTTGACTTTATATTCTCCAATGAAGGATTTTGTAAATTCTAAGGAACCCCAATCATCACCAAGACATGCATTCTCTTGAGAAGAGGTAGAAGGAGCAGACTTAGGATTTCTTGCTTCAAAAGGCTCTTGTTCAGGGACATCTACCTCAAGCATGTCCTTTGTAACAGGTACTATTGGAGTAGACATCAACACATCAGAAAACACTGAAGGGATAAGAGTAGGCACAACTGAAGCCTAATTAGGAGCTGCCATCTCACATAAGTGCATAGCATCAAGGTCAGCCTTGACTATGACTACTCGATTGTTACAAATGAACTTAATAGAACAAGGTAGACGGGATTGCAACCATAGCATGAATCAACAGTCTACTGAGAAGAAGGTTATATGGTAACTTTTTTGACATAACATATACTAGAGTGGGTACAATAACAAGTCCAAGCCACAAAGGTAATACTATTGTACCTAGAGCTTGTCGCCCAACATTATCGAACCCATGAATGACAACAGAAGAAGCAACAAGAGAGGCTGAATCAATTTTAATCTTAGGCAATAGATCAACACTACATACGTTGAGTGTCGAACCAATGTCAACAAGAGTACGTCTAATGTCGATCTTATTAACATTAACTATAATCATTAGAGGATATGCCTACTTCTATACTTCCAGAGGTCGGAGTTCTTGTGGATAGAATGTAATATTCGGTGAATCCACACGAATATGAGCTATCGATGCATTAACATCTGTCGGCCTAACAGAAGAAGGAAAGAGGATCTTTTGCAAGGCTTCTTGAAGCATACCTTGATAAACCGGACCAGACTAAAGCAAGTCCCATAATGAGATCTTAGTCGGAGTAACACGGAGTTGCTCGACAAAATCATAATCACCAAGTGCTTTAGTTGTAGGTTTAGGTGCTGAAGGAAGACTTGGTTGAGAAGGTGGTAAAGAAACAGGTTGATCAACATTTTGTTTATTCGTTCTAGTCTTATAAGTATGGGCTATTGCTCTATAAGAGGGAGCCTTACAAAGATCAGGAGATCGCTATAAATGGAACACCATTAATAGAAAAAATCCTTTTAGGAGAAGGACTAGCTAGGGTCAGATAAATAAGAGGTCTCTTAGGCCTTTGAGGGGTGACAGAGACATAGATTATATTTACGGATTCCTTACAACTTATAGAGGAATCATTTGAAGAAATATGCTCAACATCCATCCTTGGAGGATCCGATGTGAGAGGAACTTCATCATTCACTAATGCATCATCTCTAGAAGAGAGTGCATTGGAATGAATAGAATCATCATTTGCTAATGCATCATCTCTAGAAGAGAGCGCATTGGAATGAAGAGAAGGTAGAGTAATGTTAAGAAAAGTATCAATAATTTCATCTTCTTGCAACAAAATATCCTTTGAAGGGAGAGGAATTTCATGAGAAGGACCAAAGATATCGAGTGACATGGGTAAAGCCAAGTCACCATCACATGCATGAAATGGAACATCATTAACACTTTGAATAAAATTAGATACTGAATTGATAAAAGAGGATATTAAATTCATTTTGAAAGTAATAAGTTAAATATAATAAACAATGTATAAACAAGTCGGCCGAAGGATTGACATATGTTCCTTGAAGATTTGATGCTAGGCTTGTGCAAAGTTTATCAAATTCCACAAACTAGGGTTAGGGCTTTCACCTTATCAAATGAATAACTCTTTAATGATGTAATCCTAGATTGAAACCTCCATTCACCACATGAACAACATTCCCCAAAATGGTATACCTATTTGTCAGCATTAGACAACTACATCACATTAACAGATATTCAAGAAAGCAACATATTATAAACTAGGAGGAGGGACATGGAAGGTCCACCCAAAGTCATATGCCAAGCCTAAGAGGTTGTATACCACAACTCTCCCCTTTGGCGACTTGTACCTGCTTTCCCCATCCACGTCACAACCTTGGAAGACACATGCCAACTTGTGGGAATGGGTGGAGCTTGCAAGCGGCTCTCGGCACTTACCACTCCTCAGGCCCATCCTGACCATGGGATTGGGCGGAGATCTTGAGTGGGATCTTTAGGGCCTTTCCACTTCCTCAAGCCCTTCCCACAAGGTGGGTTTTCAGACAGATTAATACACTCATATTTATTCTTATTCATTGACATTAATATGCAATAGTAATTATACATCTATGGCTTCTTAATCATGCATAAAGTAACCGCATATAGATCGATGCATGAAGTAACAATTGATAATGCATATCAAAGCAGATTGATGCTTATGAAGTACAATTAATCAATGTATATAAGATCAGATCGATGCTTATGAAGGAAGGTAAATAACTGATTTACACATCTAATAATCCTTATCTAAGCTGGGCTTATTTAAGTAGAGATAAGATAAATAATGGCAGAGATACACCTGAACACAGTATGGATACAATATATGTCTGATTAAATATGTATATTGCTGGTGCCACGGGTTGCTGTGCTTGATCGCCCAGATCCTCTTCTAATCGCCTGTGCTTAAATGTCTTCCTTTATTTTTCTTCTATTTTCTTCCCGATCATGATCCCCACTTGCATTGGCATGACCTGCTCTTATACCTCTTCACTGTGGATGGACATGTCTCTTCATGTGTTTATTTAAAGGACATGTCTCTTCATGTGTTTATTTAAAAGACATGTCTCTTCCTTATCTAATCACACTTATCTTTTAAAGGACAATTAATGCATATTGACATTGTCCTTTATGAATTTGATCCCTTAATAATCCTCATGAATTCGATCCTTTAGTGTTCCCTCCCTATCGCTGGGTGGTCTCCCTTGGACGTCAATCTGTCCTTGATTCGGATCTGTATTTGAGGGCATGACAGTTGGTTTGGGTTTATATGTCTGTGGCCTCATACAATACTGATCGCTGCTTTTGTACAGAGTTTAATTGTTATCTTTACGTTATGTTTACTGCTATACGAGACTTAATTTGCTGTTCCACTTTCATATGCCTGTAACGATATGCTAATTGCTTCTTTCATATTCAACACTTAACTCGGGCAATTAATATTTGTCTCTTTGTTTTAGAGTATAGTTGGCCTAGATTAAGTCTGCTTTTGCTTCCACAATATAATTAATAAATATGATTTGGCCGTGTCAATTCAAATATGCTTTTTATAAAAGTCCACAATAGTTGGATCATGGAGGGGACATAACACACATTCAAATTGTTCTCCTTGAACAGTCTGGATGAACATGGTCTCTCCTTCAAGTTGTAAATATACCATAGTTGTTCTTCAACACCTATTTATAAGTTATCTTTATCTAGCGATAGAGATTTTTAAGTAAAGCTACATGTTAAAGAAAATCAAAGCATCATTTAAAAACAGTACTTCTGCAGAGATTTTGGGCACTTTACACATCTGAAAGGATATTGTGCTTGGCTCATATTCCAAAAAAAAGTAATTATTTCAAAAAATATGTATTTAAAAACCAAAATACACACCTCCAGAATCCCAACAAGTTTTGCTTGAAGTGTGCACTCATGAGAGATTGACCAAGTCATATTTATTCTTGGCCTTTAAACCCAGTGATGAACCCTAAGAGGCAGGCTGAAGTTTCAATTCAAAGTTTAATTTACATCACCTTCCCAGAACTTGAGGCCTATGTTATATCTGAAAAGGTGAAAAACTCCCCCTACATTTTGAATTCAGGACCTTTGTTTTTGCATTGTGGCCTATAAGCCGTAATAAACTTATAAACCAAACCTATTTTTCCTTCTATGCTAAAATAGCCATTGCTGCACCAAGATTGAAAATGGATAAGTAACAACTTCAGAAATATGAATACAGGAAGTGAGAATGGTTTAGAAAATATAAGATATTTTGGGGTAGACTTCTTAAGAATACAACAGAAACTCCTAAATGGTATTGAAAATTCTCAAGAACGCCAAAAACAGTATTGAAAACTTAAGGAATGATATAGAAAGCTGAGTTGGAGTGTAAAAGAATTTTCAGAGACCTGGAAACCATTTCTGGGATTTAGAGAAAAATCAAGCACTCCAACCTAATTCAGCTAATGTGGATATAAACTTCGTATTTCCAGAATATAAATACAGACATGTGGGTATAGTTTTTGTAGTTTGTCATCATAATTCAGACATGGGTATCATAACAGTATTTTCACAACATAAATTTAGATAGGTAGGTATTTTTATAGTTTCAAACCACAAATTCAGCCATCTTGAAATAATTTGTGTACTTCATAACGCAGATTCAGACATATGGACTTAACATTAGTAGTTCCACACCACGACAAAGAGTTGTATGGATTTAATTTCTGTAGCTTCATAACACAAATTCAAATGCATGGGCTTAAAGATAGCACATACACACCCCAAATTCAGC
The DNA here is from genome assembly GCA_007258455.2 of Sequoia sempervirens. Taxonomy (NCBI): domain Eukaryota; kingdom Viridiplantae; phylum Streptophyta; class Pinopsida; order Cupressales; family Cupressaceae; genus Sequoia; species Sequoia sempervirens. The sequence goes on from VDFB02281492.1 coordinate 904,398,729, forward strand.
CATATGAGCATAATTTCTCTTGTTTGATAAGTTCATAACACATTCAGATATGGGTATAATGTACCAGTTTCCTACCACCACAAATGTAGTCCTATAGGCAAAATTTCTGTAGTTTCGTGACACAAATTCAGACACATGGGTACGATGATAGTAGTTTCACACCACAAATTCAGTCTTATGGGCATAATTACTGTAATTTCACAACACAAATTCAGAAATATGGGTATAATGTTATTGCTTCATACCACCAATTCAGTCTTCTAAGCACAATTAATCTAGTTTCTAGTTTCATAGCACAAACTCAGACATGGATAATAGTACAATACTTTAACAGCACGAATTCTGAAATATGGTTGTAATTGTTGCAGCATAATTTCAGGCATTTATAGCACATAATCAACAACAGGAAACTTTTCGGCATATACAACCAATGAAGGCGATGCACCAACAATTATTTTAATAAAGATAATTTACATCCACAATATGCGTAGTTAAAAAGAGACTACCTATTATTGCTGTGGTCCTAAAAACGACCTACATAGTTAGGACTAATCACTTGCCTGACCCAGAAGGCTAAGAGCATAACAATCATGACCTGCCTCGCCAAAGAAGGGCAGCCAATGCACAGCCCAACACCAGGCAGCATGAAAGCTTCCATGCACAAACACAATGGGACTTTTTCTGTCATTGTTTTCCTTCACACCTCTCTGCACAATCACCTCCATTTTCAATCCTGATGGAAGGATATGAAACATTCTGAACTGCCCATCACCCAGCTCGAAAGGTACCCTTAATCCACTAGATTGCACTTCAGAGAGGGGCGTCCTTTGTTCACTTGCGGAGGCACATGGCTTCACATTTCTGTAAATATTTGTCAAGCGAGTGCTCCTTTGAGACTGAGAGCGTAGCATTCTATTGAATGCATTGTATGTAGAAATATGGACAGTTGAGAGCTGATCGAATGTGGGGATGTGGGTAGAGATTTTCTTTGGTCTAAAAGGAGCGTTCCATTTTGAAAGTGAACCACAAATGATGGCCTCCATTGCTTTCCTCCTCTGGAATATGTTATCCGGGATTCCTGCAATTAAAAATGATAAAGCAAATGGAATGAATAAGGGTTCAATTCGTTATTCAGTTTATACCTAACTAATTCAGTGTTTTGAGTTCTAATTTTCATGATCTATATTTTCCAGGTATTATGTTGATATCTATTTTTATATTGGACTTTATTTTCTGAATTACACAAGAATGTTAAAAGAAGTAGTTTATTGGTTGGAGTAATTTAAAATATAAATTATTTCATTCCATGTCTATGATCCAAAATTGTACTATGATATCAAATCTGAGTCTATGATGCTCTAATAGACAACAAACTATTTATTTTTGTTGAATATAAAGAAAAATCGCAATGCAAAATCAACCTTCTAGATTTGGTGATCTAAACACTAATTTGTCTTGCTTTTTTGCAAAGGGAGTGGTGTTTGTGAATAAATATTCATCGAGCTCTCTTCGGGCTTTATTTTTGTTGAAGTATCGGCCTGCACATTGCATTAAAAGTCATTCGGCCCTTTTTGATAAACGTCACTGCCTCTGCCACGTGTCTGCTCTGCGCTCCCCGAAGGATCTCTTCCTTTCATTTTACAAAACAACCCCGCTGTGCTACCACGTGTCTGCTCTGCACACAATTAAAAGTCGCTTCCCTTCGTTTTTTAGTCGGACTCCGTTTGCATGCCACGTGGCTCTATCTTCACATATTTTAGCGAGCCCCACAATCGGTACCAAAGATGAGGTAGGTTACACGTGTCTCTTTGGCGCAAGTTTTTCAACAGTGAGGAAAAAAGAGGAGTACGGGTTGCGCGATATCGCCACGTGTCTATCCGGCGGGTGTTTCTTTTAAACGATGGATGGAGCAAGCCAAGGACCGCGACATCCTATCGCATGTCATAACTGTTTTAGCAGGGTAACGACACTTGTCTACATGACCTTACCAAGACCACTGCCATCATTTATAGAGGATGCACTTAAACTTGGAGCGACCAGATGTTCTGGCTGGAATCTTTTCAGTTGCAACGGTCAGGAGGAATCTTTGATTTTGCATCATTGTCATGGATTCACGGATTTTTTTTGTTACTACTCGCCAAGGTGGTGGGAGCATTTTGGCTATATATACTCCTCTTTGTTTCAGAGAGGGGGTTCCAGGATTTTGCAAAAAGAACATAGATTAAGAAAAGACACCAGGCCTCTGTTATTGTTTTTTAATTATTGCAAAAAGACTCACAGACTGTGCCAATCATTTAGCCTTTTCTGCTCTTCATATGATATTTGATTAACTTTAAACTGTGTTGCTATTGTTGGATGATTCATTCGCAGAACTTCTATAAATTGAATGCAAGTTTGCTATCTTATATCATGTCATGTGACTCTTCTTGTCAGTAAATATGTGTGCAAAGTTATTTTATGTCAATGAATGAATTGTTTATACTTTAATCTTTAGTTATGCTTTCATAGGACATTGCAAATTATTGATCAGGCCCTTAGATCTATGATTTATCGTGTCTATTATCTACATTTTGGCACATCACCTTAGGTTAGATTTTATTTTTATATATCTGTTTCTTTTTCCCTTTCCAAACCCCAATTACAGAAGAAGTCGGCTTCTTTAAAACCCAGAGGTCACTCAATTTAACGCAATAGGTCCACCATAAACTAAGTTTCCCATATAAGGGTTGTTACCTTGCCAACTTTTTGCATCAATAGTTTATTTTTTTTATAGCACACCCGATGGGACCACACTTAAATGAATCAATTTTTCAGAAGAGTGTATGAGCCATCAGCCTATTATTAGGTCCCAAACAACAAATAATCCTGGTTTGTTGGTACCGCCATTAGGGACAGTACATTCCGCAACCCAATTAGCAAACGTTTTGCTTCCTCCTCCCTTTTCGCTAGCGATGTTGCATGTCGCTAACAAAAATTATGTGGCATGGGATGTCGGGAGCCCTCTTGTTGCACCAGTAGCACCTGTCGCTTGGGCCCCTATTTTTGTTTCCGCCCTAAAGGCTATACCTAAATTCACCAGAGATGGCTCGAGAACCTCGTCCGAACATTTGCAAGATGTTGCGGATGTTTGTTTAGTGCATGGGGTTACATACCAAAATGTGGCATTAAGATTGCTTGCCGCCTCTTTCAGGGGTAAGGCACTAGATTGGTATCACACACTGCAAACAAATACTATCAGAACATAGGATGAGCTTGGCGAGCCTTTCTATCAGAGATTTTCAAATGAAGGAGACCGATCATCACTCTATTACTAGCTCTCGATCATAAAGCGGGCCCCGCATGAAGCCATGGCTGACTTCAACACTCGGTTCCATACAAACTAGTAGAAGATTCAAGTTGATATATGCCCACCGCCAGACCTAGCATTCATTTTCTGCTTGAAGGCCATCAACCCCGACATCTCAATGATGGTCCAATCTCTACGGAGAACCACAATATTGGGCACATATAGCATCGCTATTAAAATGGATAACAATTTGATAGATGTCAGGAAGTTGCCACCTCGACCCCTCATTCCTATATTCCTCAAAATATCAATGCCCGCCAGGAAGTCGCATCAACTAGTGCACCTACACCTCCCCAGTCAATGTACGCGTATGCGACAGCGCCACAAGTTGTTGCCTCTACATCCGGATCTTCTAAGGATGAGATGAGCAATCTCAAGTAATTGCTGCGAACTATGGCAAACGACATAACTACCCTCAAGCGCAACTAGGTCGCACCTCTGAAGCCTGCCTACCAAAATTATCAAGGCGGAAGGTCCTCTTACCAACAAAACCAGTTACAAAGAGGGGCTCGGGCAAATCCGCAAGCGCAAACAATGAATCAAATGGTATCGGTACCCACTCTGCTACAGAGCACTAACTTAAACTTGAGTAGAGAGTTAACCGTAGGTCAAAATAATTTAGCGGATGACACCAACCCCTGATGCTTTCCTTGCGGCAATTCGCATATGCCCCAAAATTTCCCACGCGACAACTTACAACAAAAGATGGCGAAGCAATGCAGCCAAGCTACAACGTCAACCCTCGGAAGCTATGTGTATACCTCTTTGCAAATGGACAATGTGGTGTTCACCACACAAATGCAAGGGATGTCACTAGAACAAGAAGCGAACATCACTCCCGACCATGCACTCTTTTCATGGATGGAAGAAGAAGAAGCAGTGTTTGCCAATAATACATCCACATCTAAAATGTTGCAAGTACAATCCGACTACAACACTCACTCAAAGAGAAGATTTATAGGTGAATCATTTGTTCCACAACTAGCCAGTCTGCAAGCTAAAAGTGCTCTTGACCAAACACCTAGTACCTCAGCAGTAATGTTGCAATATCAATCATGGAAGGAAATTATTATAACAAGAGAAAAGGAGCAAAAACCTCCAAATCTGCCACCTTTCAATGTGGTAGAACAATTAAAGAAATCCTTCGCTAATGTGTCCCTATGGGACATCCTAGCTATCTCGAAGCAAAAGACGCTACTACAAAAGGCTCTCCAGGAAGAGGTCAGTGCAACGCCAATGAAGCAGTTGCCCAAAGTAAAGCTTGTTGATCAACCCTCTTCTGCCAAAGTTCTTACAAATAGCACAACAAAAGCCCCTGCTAAAGCAAGAGATAAACCGAAGCCTCAACCCTTCTTCTTAACTCTTATTGTAGGAGATAAATTATTACACAATGCCATGATTGATTCTGGTGCTAGCACCACAGTTATGCCTAAACAAATAGTTGAAGCTTTAAGACTTAGCTATGAACCCTTAAAAAGGGGAGTGATGCAGCTTGATGGAAATAGAGTCATCAAGGCACTCCCCTTGACTCTATTTGCTTTCCCTAGTATCACAGTGTCACAAGACACTATGATCATAGATATTCCCCCTATGTTTGGCCTCTGCCTATCCCGAGGATTTACTTCAAAAGTGGGTGGATACCTATCCCTGGATTGGTCACATTTGATCCTTAGAATCAAGCATGGTGTGAAGATGAAGATAGAATCTGAAGCTTTACACTCATAACATGTAGCCGATGAAGCCATGATCAATTTTGAAGCTGCGCATACCTCTATCACCAAGCAAGAAATGTATTGTGTTGAAATATTAGAAGATGAAAAGGTGACCGAAGACCAGAATGATCAAGAGGATGCTCTCTTGAGCAAACATATGGACAACGACCATGCTACTAGACTGAGCACCTATGTCATCTACAATGAAGATCAAGTGCTCCCAAAGGTTGCCAAAGGATCTGAAGGTGGTCAAGCATCTGAATTGTAGACGTTTCACTTTGATGGAGCAAGATGCAAGAATGGCACAGGAGCTGGGATATGTTTAATATCCCCACAAAATGAAAAGACACTGAAGTCTTTCCACTTCCAGTTTGCTTGCTCAAACAATGAAGTTGAATACGAAGAACTAGTACAAGGTTTAAGCCTTGTGGAGTGGATGGGAATCAAGCAACAAATGATGTTTGGAGATTCTGAGCTAGTGGTCAACCAAGTTTGGGGAATTTCCATGGCAAAGAATGTCCACATGACATCCTATCGGCACCGGGTCTGGGACCTAGTTGAGGGTTTTGAAGCCTTCAACATCCAGACCGTTCCCTGAGAACAATATAGCGACGCGGATCGCATGGCAACAATCGGATCCCAGTTTGATCCTGCCTCTAACCTCCTTCACAACAAGCACTTTGTACGAGTGATAGTCTGACCGGAAATTCCCAATAACAATCAAAGTTGGCAAGTGTTTGAAAATGATGAACACATTGCTTTGTTCATCCGACAGTCAGGAGAATTCGTTGATCAACTCCAACCAAACGTGGTTGAGGCCTATGAGGGACAAATCATTCAGCACAAATCTAACAAGCTTTCAAGGGAATTGGTCACTCTCGAAAACCTTTTCAATTGTGACGATGCAAGAAATGACAAGAGGAAGTTTGTGGTAGACAAAAGTGACTACACAAATCTTCAGGTCGCATATGGAAGAAAACTCAAAATCATGAAGGATGTCCTCCATCATGATAAAGAAAGGCTCATCAATTTTTGAGAGAAGTATGAAGGAGTAGTGGTCTGGTCCTATGATGATCTGAAGCGATACGATCCCGACATCATCCAACACACAATTGTGCTAGCAGAAGGTGCAAAGCCAGTCTGACAAAAGCAGAGGCCGGTGAACCCAAAGATTGAAGTGCTAATGGCATAGGAGCTAGCAAAGCTAATCCAGTCGCGGATTGTCTTTTCAATCAAGCATAGTACGTGGGTATCCAACTTGGTCCCGGTCAGAAAGAAGAATGGAGATATTCGCTTGTGTGTGGACTTCCAAGACCTAAATAGAGCATCCTTGAAGGATCATTATCCATTGCCTTTTATGGAGTCAATCCTGCAAACGGTGGCAGGATCGAAAATGTTTTCCCTGCTAGATGGCTTCTCAGGTTATAATTAGATCTGGGTTAAAGAGGAGGATCAACACAAAACTATGTTCACTACAAAGTGGGGGACATTCACGTATGCCAAAATGTCATTTGGCCTCTCAAATGTAGGAGCTACCTTTCAACGGGCAATGGATATCGCTTTCAACGAATTAATCAATAAGATTATCCTAATCTATTTAGATGATCTTACTATGTTCCCTAAATCTAAGGATAATCATTTTGATCACTTAGAAATGGTTTTTCAAATATGTCAAGAGTTCGAGGTTTCCCTGAATCCAAAAAAATGTGTATTCGGAGTGCTACAAGGCAAGCTATTGGGACATGTGGTGTCCAAAGAAGGAGTTTCAATTGATCCCGAGTGGGTGAAAGCCATCAAGGAGCTTCCCCTTCTGGTTAACAAGAAAGGCATCCAGTCTTTCCTAGAAAGGGTAAATTTTGTTAGCAAATTTATTTCTGACTTCGTAGAAATAATCAGGCCAATCACCCTGATGTTAAAATAGGATCAAGCATTTAAGTGGACAAAGGAAGCTAGAGAAGCCTTTGAGAAAGTTAAGGATGTTATTTCCTTAGCTAGTGTACTGGTTAATCCAGACTTATCTAAGGACTTCATGTAATGTATGTATTTAGTAGCAAGTAAAGTATAACTACTGTCTTAACTCAAAAAGACAATGAAGGAAATGGAGAACATCCAGTGGCATTCTACTCCCAGACCCTGAAGGAATATGAGACGAATTATAATTTTTTTGAAAGGCAAGCATTTGCAATAGTAAAGGGACTTAAGAAGTTCCGCCATCTAATCTCCTACAATAAAGTGATAGTTTATGTCACGCATTCCAGTGTGTGTGAATACATAATGGAGGGAGAAATCATAGAAAAAAGAGCTAATTGGATCACCAAGATCCTCAAATATGGCATTGAAGTCAAACCCACCAAAACCATATGAGGAAGAGGACTATGCGAATACCTGGCACATGACGAAGAAGTGGACGTTGAAGAAGAGCAATCGGAACTTGTTCTGATGAATGAGTCAGAGTTCAAAAGCAACTGGCTAACAGACAAAGTGAAATTTATGCAAACGGGGAAGTATCCACCAGGTCTTTCCCCCCAAAAGAGGAGATACTGTCGACTACAAAATTGTGGATATGCACTAATTGAAGGGGTCCTTTTCAAAAGGAACTTCAACGGCATCCTCCTGCGATGTGTTACCTTAGGGCAAGCAAAGAAAATCCTCGAGACTTTCCACAGTAGCACTGTGGGTAGACACTTCTCCGCTAAGACCACCGCCCTCAAGATCATCTGTGGAGGTTACTTTTGGCCGACACTTTTCAATGACTCTCACTCCTTGGTGAAGGATTGCAAGGAGTGCTAGTTTTTTTACAGGGAGAAGAAAGAATTATGCGATGCCTCTCAAACCTATAGTAGTGGATGAGCCATTCGCATAATGGGGCCTAGACTTCATTGGAATGATCAATCCCACTTTTAGTGCTAGACACAAGTGGATCCTAATGGCTACAGATTACTTCACAACGTGGACGAAAGCCACACCGCTTAAAAATGCAACAAAGGTGGAGATAGTGGATTTCCTCGAAGGACTAGTGACAAGGTTCAACCCTCTGAAAACTATCATTTCTAACAATGCCAGGGCTTTTCTAGGCATAAAGGTATGTCGCTTCGCACTAGCAAATGGCATATTCTTGAAGACATCATCAAATTATTGCCCCACAGGGTAATGGCCTAGTCGAGTCAACAAATAAGAACCTGGTCTGAATCCTCAAAAGGATTGGTTCGGAACACCAAAAAGAATGACATAAAAACCACCGATATGTGCTTTGGGCAGATCACATAACTCCTAAGCAAGTACTTAAGTCTTCACCTTATGAACTGGTGTACGAAAAAGAGGCACTATTGCCTATATCCATGGAGATTACAATGCTCCAATTGTTGAAATCCCTCGAGATAGAGCAAAATGGTACCATGGAGGTTCGGCTGGCCAAATTATTGGAAGTACAAGAAAAAAGGGAGAAGTCCCTAACAACCATGACTAACCGCCATCTAGTGGTTAAGTGATGGTTTGACAAAAAGGCATCCAACCAAGGCTTACAGTGTGGAGACTTAGTGCTAAAATTCAATGAAAGGGCTGCGAAGCCAGGTCAACATGGTAAATTTGATAGTCTTTGGGAAGGCCCCTTTAAAATAATTAAGTGCAAAGAGCATAATGCCTTTGAATTGGAAAATATGGAACAGGAGGCATTAGGAATTCAGGTCAATAGGATTCATCTTAAATTGTTCCATTAAGTTGCATGCTTTTATTGATGTAAATATGTTAATATTTTTTTTTTTTTAAATTCCTTTTGTTTTGTTGGCCGGTCTTTTAAATTAATTCATGCTTCGGGGTAGAGAGATAACCCATCAGTGTAGAGAATAGGGCAAATCAATTCTTAGCAAGGCGAACAAAAAAAATAATACCCACATGCAGAGAAATCAAATACATATGTTGAAAAGAACAATTTTGCAGAATACTAAGAGTAAAAGGAGCTAAGGATTTTATAAAGCTATATTTTATTATATATATGCTTTTGTATTTACATGGAAAAATGGCTAAGGGCCATAATTCAAAAAGTAATACGACTATATATTGCTTCATTTTTGTATATGCTATACGTAGGCCTTTTTCAGGCATATATACAAAAACTAAGAAATGGGTATTGTATCCTTAAGAGCAGAAAACAAAGAAAGAGGCATTTTCATCCAACAACATGTGCAACAACAATGGACGCATCAATTGCAGCATCCATTATCTCTTCATCAACAGGTGCACCACCAACAACAGCAGTGACATCAATAGGAACAACGACCAGCGGTGGAGGGAACACCAAGTTCCTGAAGTCTGTGTACCACTCAATGTCATAGAATACCACCATGTTATAAATGTGAAAGAGGAAATGGCATGCACGAGTAACCCTTTGACGGTGTTCATTTTGTGACTAAAGGAAAAATCTATTCAAGAACGATAGCCACGGGACAACCGCTTCTTCTTCAATGTAGTGCCTATGGTCACTTGTCGTGGGAAAGCCTACCCCATACATAGTGTTAGCAACAACTTCGCCAAGACAGTTCAAATACTTCTTGGGGAAAATTTCTTTGACCAGCTTTAGCACTAATGGCTTAGGGATGTCGATATCCAGCATGGACACGACAAAGTGCGAGCAGATGTCGGTATTAACCTGATACTTTCCCTCATACTCCAAACAGTCCCAACCTAGAACCCACTTCACGGCTATTAGAGCTAGGGAGTGTTTGTTCTTTGTCATTCTTTTCAGTCGTCTGGTAGAAATATCACCAAGAAAGGTTGTTTGTGACTTGTGCGACACTAGCCTAATGGGGGTGTTCATGGTAATGACACACTGCAACTATCTGCTAACTACTCCTGAAAGCTGCCTAAGGCCTAGCCTATGAAAATACTTTGCCAATTACCAAAGTCAAACGCTAAGTCAATAACCTATTACTAAAGCTTGCTTAAATGCTAAGTGTGATTTCACTACCACTTAGATGCCTATTTATAGAAAAAGCGAGGAAAGGTGTGGTAATGGGCTTTCCAAAAACGTGATGATAATTAAGTGCCAACTTGAGAATTGTGCCTAAGCTTGCCTGAATTTCTTGACAAGCTGTGCTTGCTAAGTACGGTTCAATGCATGCAAAGTTAATGGAAGCTAATTAATTAGCATAAGATGGTGGCATTCATCGGTGGTGAGCTACATGGTCCTGAAGTTGTTGTGTCACTTCTCAGGCATTTCCCAAAACCCAAGGCAAGTTTCATATCTTTTCAGGCACTAATCATTTGCTTTGGCTTAATCATTTCGTTCAAAATATTAATTGCCAATGCATACAAATGCTAAGCTAAGAGCAAATTTTCGGCCCAAGTTCCAAGGAAATCACTCCGTATCACACGATTTCCTAATGCAATTATGAATTCTTGTCACTTGAAAATGGCAAGTAATTCATTTTTGCATGAGCCAAAGGGTGGGTGGTACATGCCGAATTAAATGCAAAAATCACTTTCGTCAGCCACCTTGAAAAAAGATAGCTAAGTATCGCATGTAAAAAATTTAAATGCCTAAGAGTCTTTTCAAATATGCTAAGCCAAGTGAGTGAAGGTTTTAGCATACCCAGAGCCGAGGAAAAAGTTACAAAGAATTCAAGCCTAGCAAGAGCTTTCATCAAACAAAGACAATGGCAGAGAGTTTGTAACAAGAGATACAAGGGGAGGAAACACAATCTTTGTTTAAGGCCATATGGGCATCATATGCTATTAATATCTATGAAAACATTTCATATGCTACGCCTGGTATACCAAACAAGCCAAAATGGGTGAACATGCTAGAACTAGACAAGCCCACAAATTACAGAAACCAGGTTCAAGTCCAGGAGGATTGGGGCAATATTCATGACCCACACCTTGCGAAAAACCCCAAGTCTTTGAGAGAGGGGGCCTGTGAAAGGATGAAGGCATCCAAAAAATAGATATCAATAGCAAAAAAAATATGGCTCAGTGAGCTCCCGCAGTACATAGTCCCATTAGTGCACTATTGCCCAAAATTGGTTGATGCAGCCATTCAACGTTACAACCCGAGCACCCACAACATTGAGGGTTGAACTTTAACAGTCATTATCAGCCCGCAAGCTATCTGGCATATGCTATATATTCCCAACCTGACCACCAAAAAAGAGAGGATTGAGGCATTCAATCCTGACAAAGGAGAAAACACATGGAGGGGAATGAGGAAGGGCCCTCAGTTTTTAATTAAGGAATCTGACAGGCAGGGAATGACGAGCCAAAACCTGCCAAGTATCCTGATGCCGCACAGTGTGTTTGAGAACGACTTAAAAGAGGCATTTTCAATGCTAGTATTTGTTTGTGGTCTCAACATAGACTAGGAGGTGTACGCTTTTCAATTAGGGTCGGGTTTTCAATTTTGCAAGCAGCATGATTTCTTCTGGTATGATTTTGCATCCTACCTCGTAGAAGAAATGGTAGGGTAAATAAAGAATTACCCGGAGCAATGGAAGTTCAGGTGCCTTTCTTTTCTTGCCTATATGTTTTTGCATAAAAACCCTAATTTCTTCAACAAGTATGTGGGTTTGTCTATTTTTTATGAAAAGGGTAGAAGAAAGCTGGTATCCACATGGACACCTCTCCTCTCCACAACATTTGACTACTATGCATTTTCCCATTTCTTTCTAACTCCGATTTTGTAAGATTTGCAAGGAGAAGATGGCATGATCTGACTCAACACAGATCAAACATGGTATATGCAAGTCTTTACTCCCGCATGTGACTGGTTCTTCGGTGCAGATTTCACAATCATTCGGATGCGAGGTTTCACTGAACAACCATTTTGACTCCTAGCCTATGTCACAAATACAGTGTTGGATCTTGAATGTATCGATAGGCATGCATTATCGATTACAACTTTTGCGAAGGACCTCCCAAGAAGAAGGGATGGCTCCAGTTACCCATAAGTTTTAAAACGATGACCCTGACAAAGAGGCTAACACACCTATTATTGTAGGATAAGCTGACTCATTTAGATTTGGTTTTGATATGTGATAAATGATAGTATAATCCTTTCAATGATCTGCCACATGCACACATGAGGGTTATTCACGCTCCTCGAACCTACTAGGAAAAGAGGCGTAACTTGCGAGAAGATAAAGATGAGTATTTGGTTGAGCTAGTGCATATTCCCACAGAGGATAATAGGGAGCCATGGCATAAGTTCTACTTCATTGTGGCGAAGACTGATGAGGATCTTAAGATGGGGACCACCATGTACAACAAGTTATGATATACAAAGCAATGGAATTTAGAGAAAATGAGAGCCTTATAGGTATATTGCCAGTAAATGAAGCAAATTGAAGCCCCTTATGGAACCTTGAAAGTTGATGAAGAGTTTGAAAAATGGTGGGATGATGGACATGCAAACTCCAACTCAAGCGCTGGAGGGAAGGACAACCCAAGAGATGAATCCAAACAACAAGGAGAAGAAGAAGCGGGGACCCCAACGTTTTTTGCTCAGCAAGCGAAAAGCTTCGTAGGGTGGTCCTCCTATGTAGCTTCAAATGTGCGATTCAATGTTTTGAGGGCTTCACAATCACTCACATGGGCCGCTAAATTAACAAGAGTGTTACAGTAGCAACTAGTAGAGACTGTTGAGGTTGGAGAAACCCCGCCAACAAAGCGACAACGCATAAAAACTATTGTCAGGGAGGGTTCACAAGAACCCGCTCCAAGCCAAGTGCTCGTAGGTAGCCAGGAGCTAGAGAAGGATGTGGAATCCACAATGAGCCAGGAGCCTCCACTGACTAGTCGACATGTAACATTCGCTCTTACTTTTTTTTCCTCTCAGCCTTTGGTATCCTCCACTATATTTGTGGTGCCCCCCACCATGAGTATTGGCCCTTCTTTTCCCACCTTTGACATAATGATTGCGAGAGGTTTCTCCCAATCTACACGGCCAAATCCATTTGCCTTTACTCCTCCGTGAACCCTTACACCAACCGTTGTTGCCCAGACCTTTTTTGCCTCACTTTCTAAAAGCTTACCTGCCGTTGGCACCCATGTTGCTTATATCGCTGCGGATCCTCCCTTTTTCTCACAGCAGGCGGACTCTACAATGACTACTCCCTCGCCACTGCAACCCATGAATCCTCTTGCCGATTCACCAATGGAACCTTGGAAAATGACAAGCCCTTCTGTTGGTTTGTAAACTGAGCTTTAGCATGTGCCTCATTTCTCCCCGCAAACTGTCACTCTTTAGAAGAAGAAACTGTTTGCACCTATTAAACTTACCTATCCATATGCCCTACCTCCCAGAGCTCCTTTCGTAGGCGAGCTAGTCCTGTCACCAACCCATTTTATTGCACAAAATGATGCTACAAAGGAGGTGCACACCAGTAGGATTCGAAAGCGAAAAGCCAAGGATGATCGAAAGCCGACAAAACCAAAGGTGCATACTATCTATGATGAGACTTAACAAATGCTAAAATTTGCAACCATGTACCCAACCATGGAAAAGCAACAAGGGGAGATGCGTCTAGAAGATTATGATATGTATGTCATGGGGCTTGACATGAAGGTAGCTTATCCATAGGATAAAGTTGAGCTCATGGAGGAAACACAACGAGTGGTCACCTCCGATTTCATTAAAATTGGCCGCAAGCTGAAGAAGATGGATGAGTAGTTGAAATCCTTGAAAGAAAAAGCTAGTTTCTTGGAAAAGAGGGAGAAATCCCTAGGAGTGGATGCTGTGCGCTTGATCGAGAGAGCACTGATAGTAGAGGCGGAGAGGAATAGACTTCAAGAGGAACTTGCAAAGGTTCAATCCAACGATCCCACTGTAATAAACGAGCTATGTGCTAAGAATCAGGAGTACCATAGCCAGTTAACTCTAGTAGAGCAGAATCTGCAGTTGAGGAATGAGGAGTTTGAATAGCGGCGCGTTGAACATGAGTAGGGGATGATGCAAAAAGATATCAACAGCGAGCTCAGTATGAGAAAAAGTTGCAGGAGAAGCATGTTGAATTTGAGGACCGAAAGGCCCAGTTAGAGAAAGAGCTTCAAGAGACAAAGTCCTCTCTTGACAGAGAATTGGCGAACTGTGCTCAGGCCGAGGAAAAATGGCATAAAGAAATGAGCAGCTTTGGGGAGCAACTGGCATTCGTGAAGAGGAAAAATGCATAATTTACATAGGCCATTAACTCAAGGGACGTAGAGATCGCCTCTTTGAAGAGCTCTCTCCAAGCCTCCTCTGTGCAACCTGACCTCATCCCATTGGCCCGACAGATATATATTTCTTATTGGGAAAAGGTTAAAACCTTATGCCTGACACTATAGCCAACACTCAGGTTCATCTCAAAAGCAACCAGTTTGAGCCAGGAGGTCCTTAGAACAATTGAGCAATTCTCACGGTTCATCTCAAAGAAGGTTCCGGAAGCAAAGAGTCTGCTCACTAGTCTATATTCAGTCTCTGATGAAGACCTAGCCAAGGTAGGGATCGGGGATCAGGATGTTGCAACTCAAATGGAAAACAAGTTCATCCATTTCCACTCAGCCTTGCAGCAGACTAAGGCGGCCACAACTACCTTGAACCAGAGAATAGATGGCATGCAGGAAAAGTTCTCCTGACTGAGTGGGATGGGTCTGCCATCTTTGTTTTTTGAAGACCGGTCAATAACCATGGCTGAATAGATTGCAAAAAGAATTGAAGAGAAGAAGCGAGACCCATATGCTTTCTAGAATTTTAGCCATCCTCCTACTGCAACAAACATTGAAGGGGTCATGCATCCTCTTGCATAGTTACTATTCCATTGTGAAGCAGGGGCGGGTTTGCCTGATACGTTGCTTCATAAAAAAATGATTGACCTAGGTGGAGTGCATGAAAATCTACACAAAGTAGAGAGACCATTCAAAGACGACTGGCTGCCTCTGCGGGCACCCCTTTCCAAGCTCTAATTTCATTTTCAATGGATGACACTTTGGTCTGCGAACTAGAAAATTTGGGTTCTCTATTCCTCAAGTTAAACACCCCTAATAGTCGCCAAAAGTTGTGAATAAATATGCATCGATCTCCCTTCAAGCTTTATTTTTGTTGAAGTATCGGTCCGCACATTGCATTAAAAATCATTCGACCCTTTTTGATAAACATCGCTGCCTTCGCCATGTGTCTGCTTTGCGCTCCCTAAAGGATCTCTTCTCTTCATTTTACAAAACAACCCTGTTGCGCTACCACGTGTATGCTCTACGCACAATTGAAAACCACTTCCCTTTGTTTTTGAGTTGGACTCCGTCTGCATGGCACGTGGCTCCATCTTCACATATTTTAGCGGGCTCCACAATCGGTACCAAAGATGAGGCAGGTTACACGTGTCTCCTTGGCACAAGCTTTTCAACAGTGAGGAAAAAAGAGGAGCACGGGTTGCGCGATATCACCACATGTGTATTTGGCGGGTGTTTCTTTTAAACGATGGATGGAGCAAGCCAAGGACCACTACCATCATTTGCAAAGGATACACCTGAACTTGGAGGGACCAAATGCTTTGGTGGAATCTTTTCGATTGCAATGGCTAGGAGGAATCTTTGATTTTGCATCATTGCCATGGATTCGCAAATCTTTTCTATTATTGCTCGCCACGACAGTGGGAGCATTTTGGCTATATATACTCCTCTTTGTTTTGGAGAGGGGGTTCCAGGATTTTGCAGAAAGAACATAGATTAAGAAAAGACAATAGGCCTCTGTTATTGTTTTTTAATAATTGCAAAAAGACTCGCAGACTGTGCCAATTATTCGGCCTTTCTGCTCTTCTTATGATATTTGATTAACTTTAAACTGTGCTGCTATTGTTGGATGATTCATTCGTAGAACTTCTATAAATTGAATGCAAGTTTACTGTCTTAGATAATCTCATGTGACTCTTTTTATCAATAAATATGTGTGCAAAGTTATTTTATGTCAATGAATAAATTGTTTATACTTTAATCTTTAGTTTATGCTTTTCTGGGACATTACAAATTATTGATCGGGCCCTTAGATCTATGATTTATCGTGCCTATTATCTACATTTTGGCGCATCACCTTAGGTTAGATTTTATTTTTATATATATGTTTCCTTTTCCCTTTCCAAACCCCAATTACAGAAGAAGCCGACTTCTTTAAAACCTGGAGGTCACTCAGTTTAACGCAATAGGTCCATCATAAATTGAGTTTCCCATAAAAGGGTTGTTACCTTGCCAACTTTTGGCATCAACAATGTCCATAGATACCATATAGGATTTTGATCTCTTTAGCCAAACCCTTACGCAAATTGATTTAATAGCTTGTGAACAAAGATTGAAGATTGCAAGTAACCATGCAATATGTTATGTCTTTAAGTTTGCAAATTTTGATGTGGCAATGAATGCTCAAATGGGTTCCTTGAATAATGCAACAAGTACTAAGTAAGAGGTAGATACATCCAAAATGATATATTAAAGTAAATTAAGGATTTTTCCTTAGCAATTAGTTGGATGAGCATAGCATAGGCCCAATTTGAATTTTGAATTTTAAAAAGGTGATTGATTTTGTGCCCTAGAATCTAACTAATTTCAATTTCACAACGCATAATCAATCTAAGTAGGTGAATGGGTAAACTAACATCAAAGTTATTTCCTAGGGATGTGTGTAGACAAAATCAGGTTAAGTTTAGGGAACATGCAAACTCTTAATGCATAAATATGTCATTTGTATGCTAGTTATCACATAAAGGATAACTTGATCAAAGTGAATCTAAAACAAACAAACAAAAAAGTAAAAGGTATTTAATTTTCACCACTACATTTTGCTATCACTTTGACTTACATGTGAACTACTTTGAAGATGCATGTCAATGTAAAGGAAGTAACCAACATGAAAATAAAATATTCTAAACTCTCATAAAAAGGATATGGATAAGGATATCTCTTTGATATATTCTACTTGCAATTAACACTATCTAAAAATTGATGCAAGAGTAGCTCAAACCTACAAACTTTCTTGCACCAACTAAAACTGTTTCCTTTCTATTTGTGTTTTTAATTTTTTTGGTTCACTACTTGTCATTTCTAGTTGCCATAATTTAATTTTCAAACAAGTCATCAATTGAGCACTTAGACTAATAGACATAATCCATAAGGTTATTGCATGCCCAAAATGTCTCTTATTTGGGGAAATTTTACCATAAATTTTTACCTTGGTCTCTATTTTGGACAATCTTTGAATTGTTGGAAAGATGTCAAAGACATGTACAATTTTTTTTGTTATATATTTTCGATAGTTTTGCACAAAAAAATGGCTTGTAAAAGAAAAGAAAAATAATCTTTTGATACTAAAGAAATATTTTAATATTTTTACCATAACTTTTCACCTTGGCCTCCATTTTGAGTGATCTTTGGACCATTGGAATGATATTGAAGAGACCTACAACTTTTTTATATACTTTGATTATTCCATCTAGATTGTTTCATATTTTTGAAAGAATAAATTAGAATAATTAGATGTATGTCAAATGTCATTTTCTATTATTTTCATAATAATAAAAAATGTATAGAAGTAAAGTTGTAGGTCTCTTCAATATATTATCAATTTTCTAAAGATCAATTAAAATGGAGACTGAAGTGAAAAGTTAGACAAAAACTATGAAAGATTCCTTTTAGTTTCAAATGTTCATTTTACTTTCAATAATCTTACCAAATTTGTGTAGAATTATGTTCTCTAAATCTAACTCACCACTATTATGTGTGAAACATCAATGGTAGGAACATTCATGGTTTAAATTGATTAAATAAATTCAACTATTATTGTTTGTGAGGCAACAAGTGTAATTGTGGGGGATTGGGGGAGCTACCCTCTCCATGAGGAAGGAGTGCTCTATGGAGGATGAGGATGTTTGGTCATGAAGTAGCTATAGCAATATAGATTGCGGGGTTGTTTGTGGGATGGTGATTTCTATTCATATGGTGTTAAGTTCCCAATGAGCATTTTGGAGGAATATATTGAGTTAGAGATCATTTATCTCAATTATAGCTTCTAGATGCACTAAATTAATGGTCAATTAATCATTTTGTTGTTGGTCGTGTTCTTCTTCAATAA
The DNA here is from genome assembly GCA_007258455.2 of Sequoia sempervirens. Lineage (NCBI taxonomy): Eukaryota > Viridiplantae > Streptophyta > Pinopsida > Cupressales > Cupressaceae > Sequoia > Sequoia sempervirens. The sequence goes on from VDFB02281492.1 coordinate 904,416,871, forward strand.
TTTTGAAAGGAAGTGATTTTTCCCTTGTTTATTTCAATTTGACCTATATTCAATCCTCTCTAATCATGCACCACATGAATGTGATATGCTAAATATGACCAAGAGAAAGAATGTGAATAAGGATTTCCATGGAGTGTTCAAACCAAACACTTTTGATTGGTTTTGATTTGTTGAAATTTTTATGTTGTTTGTGTATTTAATGCCAAGTGTGTAGTCTATGTTTGGGACCACTTAGTTCAAATGGAAAGGACCTAGGTTTGATTGTGTTATCCTTTGGTTTTGTGCTTCACTTAATTTTTTTGTTTTTGAATGAATTAAATACTTAAAATAAAGATTACTTGAATTACAATAAACATTGAGATGAATAATGTTAAGGAAAAGAAATTAAATCTAATCTATGTTTTTATGTCTTTTCAGTATGCAAAAAAAAATCAATTAATTTAATATTGAATGTTCACATTAATGTGAATGTAGCTATTTTTTCAGTTTTCATGTTGAAACATAGAAAAATGTAAGGTGGTATGGGGTGTATATATGTTCTCCAAAATGTAACATGCAATGATTAAAAGGGTGTGGAATACACCTACTCTTTTCCCAATTTCATTAGAAAAAGAGATCTCCCAAGGATAGAATTGGCTTTCAACCATGAGGTCAACCCTATTAAGAGGACCTGTTGTTTTCTTATGACAAAAATGATTGAATTGCACTTTTGGGAATAAATTTAAATGCATTTTAACAAACTCAATTATATTACCTAACACTTGAAATACTGAATATTATGATAGCAGACATAGAAACAACTTGCAGGAAGATCTGAGAAGGGCATAATGGTATGTACTTGGCACCAAAAGAAGGTTTTAAACTCTATTGAAGGACAGATTCACCCTAGGGCGAATGGGTCTCTGTACAAGGGTCCAAATTTTGATTTTGCAGTCCTTTGATCTTGAATCTAGGCTTTTGATTTCTCCATGTTTCACTGTCGAAAAGTCATAAATAAATTTGGGATCTAAGTTTTTGCGGCTTATCAATAATGTTGACAATTTTGACAACTTTGCAAAATTGCTCCTTTGATTGATTTTCAATCCTTCTTCACTTGTAAATTTGCACATGCAAAGAGAGAAGAAAAATATTTGTTTTGGGGAATAGGTATTTGTCATGGTCAAACCCTAGTTTGGTAATTAAACCTTGATGATAAAATCATGATAAATGGAAGCAATTTGATGAATGAACAATGCTATGTCACAACTCACCAAACCCTTAATGGCTGCCCTTAGAGGATTGAATTCTAACACATCTCTCTAAGGATTGGACCTTGCATGAATTGGTTTGATTGATTGCTTGATTTGATGCTTGAATGCTTGAAACCTACATCACAATGTTAGCTCTAAAACATGACATGAAGATGCATAGACTTTGACGTGATGATATGATCTTGATTGCTATTGTAGATGACTGATAATTATGTTCTTCAATGCTCTTGATATAATATTCTCTTGTGAAAGTTGTCTTGATTCAAGATGTTTTGAATTAATAAAATAACTATGTATTTATAGTTGTTTTATCTAATTTCCTGAAAATTAGATTCCACAAGCCGACATTTGAAACTTGAATTTGAATCATTAAAAGGCCGCCAAAAGCATATTAAAAATTGGGTCATGGGACCTAAATCCAAGACACACAATTTCCAAGGTGTTTTAATTACTATTGAAAATTGTTTAATATAGGTTTCCCTTTCGGAAAACAGGAATAATAAGGCTTTGGAATGCATAATTTGGCAAATTAGAAGCTTAATTAAGTCCAATTAATTAAGGAACCCAAACATAGTGTGAAATTTTGAAGGTGTACAATTTTCTACACTACACGTGTATTCTTGAATGATTATGTATAACTTGAATGAATTACACTAATTATGAGAATGTTTTTAACACTAAAATTGCTAGCTATTCTCCATAATTTTATTTTGTGTAAAGAAAAATGTAAACAATGATTTCAAAACTAAACCAATAATAAATCAACTTAAATCCAAGCATAGTGTGAAATTGTAAAGGTATACAATTTTCTACATTGCACATGTATTCTTGAATGATTATGTGCAACTTGAATGAATCACACTAATTATGAGATTTTTTTTAACACTAAAATCAGTAACTATTCTCCATAATTTTATTTTGTGTAAAGAGCAATGTGAACAATGATTTTGAAACTAAACCAACAATAAGTCAACTTAAAGCCTTCATTCAATTCCTTTTCATTGAAAATAATGTAAATTACTAGATAAGAACAAGTATTACAATGTGTTGTGTTGACTATTTTGTGCTTGTAACTTGTTGATTATATTGGTTTGAATGTTCCTTGTTTGAAGGTAAATGGTTGTTTGTTACAAATGCTTAGTTTTGACTAATTCTAAGAGAAGTGAGTTGCTATTGTTAAGTGAATACTTATAATTAAATAATTTAATTTATCTAAAATAATATACATTTATATAAATCCAAAGCTTGCAAGAAAATGTTATAATTATACCTATAGCAATGTAACACCTAAGTTGTGGTCATGTCCTTGGAGCTCAACCAACTTTGGCTCAACTTGAAGCAACACCTTTTCATAAAAAAATCAAGTTTAAGTGGACCAATTGCACCACTGGGTACAAGTGATTGATTCCTATGTTACCTAGGGAGCTCAAATCAGTTTGAATTCACTAATGAAAGGTTGAAGATAGTCACCAAGGAATTTTATAGGCCTTGTTTGTGAAAAATTCTATTAAAAAGATTAAAAACATCAAAGAAGTTAACAAATGAATTGTATAAATTCCTATGGTTCTAAATGCTTTTTTTTAACATCACATGAAAATTTTCAAAGCTCAAGATCCTTTGCTTGAGTGAAAGTAAGAACTCGATATTTTTTTAGATGTGATCTCTTAGTCATCTCTCCATAGCCTAGACTATGGCCAATGACAAACTCCTTGCCCAAAATGAACTCTAATTAGTAGTGTATTGCATGGCCATGCTAAAGCTCTTGGATGTGATGGCTTCTTTTGTAAATTCTACAAAATGATTTGGGAAGATATTGGCCCTAACTTGCACAAAGTCTACCATGAAGTATTTCATACCAATTCTTTAGGATCTATCGTTAAAAAAGGAAACATCAAATTCATACCTAAATCTAGGGATCCTAAATTACTTTATAATTGGAATCCCTTCACTTTATTGAATCTCTCAAATGATATCATTTCTAAAGCCCTTGCTTAATGAATTGGGTGTCTCCTCATGTTGATCATCCAACTAAAGTAAACTAGTTGTAGTCAAAGTAGAAATCTCTTAGACAATGCCATTGTTGTCTAGGAAGGTGTGGAATGGCCTAGAAAATCTAACCAAAAACATTCTTATCAAAATCAACTTTAAGAAATCTTATGATAGACTTGGGTGGCTTTTCATCTTATCCATACTTAGTGCTCTCGACTTTGGCTCGAATTTCAACAACATTCAATCATAACAATTTGACCTTTTTAGGTCTATTCAACAAGGTTTCCCTTTTTCTCCTTTGCTATATGATTTGGTTTCTAAAGGCTTTGTCTATCTTCTTGCCAACACCATCTATGAGTTAAAGGAATCTCCCTTCTCAATGCCTTTTGCTTAAGTTGTGGTTTCGACATCCGATGGAATAAAATACAATTCTACAAGCAATCATTCTCTCCACCTTTGACTCAACTTGATTCTTTTGGTTAGAAGCCTATTGGCCATGGAGAGATTTTCAAAATTCTAGGGATCACCTTTGCTTTCTAAGCTTGCCAATCAATGTTGTGGAGCCCAAAATTGCTCATGTTTCTAGAGTTTTTTTTACCAAGGCCTTCCTATTGGCAACCATCTTATACATTTGAATGTTGATAATCTTAGATGCCCCTTTTGTGGACGACTTAAAATTTTATTACACCTTTTTTTATTATACTCTCTTGTGCAAATTTCCTAGTATTCAATCCATATTTTTGTTGGCCTTTTCAACCAAAGCCTATTATTTGGCATAAAGTTCTCTTAGTCAAAGGGGCCAAATTTTTGACCAACTTCTCCAAGCTATGACATGCTTTTAGATTAGTGATTCTTTTTACATCTAGAGAGATTAGATTTCTGTTATTTTGCTAAATTTGTTGTTGATTACAATTTTGCTATTCATTCCAAATCTCTTGTGGTTTCTAGTGTGTTTATGTTGATTCAAGTTTAACACCTCCAGACTTGGTTAGATCATTGGAGGAATGCCCCCTACCCAATTGCTAGGTTTCAACCTCTTTACTTCCCCATGACAAATTCCCCACTAGGGGTAGTCATGTGGTTGTTTAGAGTTCACTCTACACAACTGTAATAATTGCTAGAGAGGATTTTCTCTAGAATTGGTTGCATATAGAGCCTTCTAACTAGTCTTCAGTCACTAGTTGCTAGGGTGGATGGTCGCTATCTATATAGTGCTCTTTTGCATCCTCTCAATGGTGGTAGGGGTGTGACCCCCTATTGACAAGGACAAATTATTACACCCTATGCTTGCCATTTCACTCTAAGTGTTCAAATTCCACTTGATACTTAAGATTTGCAGCTGTAATATGCCCTTAAAGAAGGAATTAGCCTCCTTGATGATCAATACCTCCTTTCTAATGTTAATTTTATAGAATTCATATTAAACTTTAAACTACCAGTTTAACCAGCGATTTCCTTTTTTGGGACCGTGTGTGTTGTGGCTTCTTTCGCTTCGGAGGCCACCTAATGCTTAGTTTTCCAGCAATTTCAAACCTGGAACTTGGGGAAGACAAGACAGTAGATTTTTTTTGCAAGTATTTCAATGCTAAAAACTACAAAAATACGTGTAAATGGCCGTCAAAATTTCATATGGTCGTAGTAAAGAGGTTTGTTGGCAATCTTTCTACTGTAATAATGAGCAAGAATTGTGGCACTGCAGCTTCATCACCATGACAAGTATTGCCCTACTTGATGCCAGGTGGGCTACTATATAGACTGTACTCAGTTTTTTTATGATATTTACTGAAGCGTATTAAACGAAACTGTGAATCTACAAGCTGTTAATTTATTCCTTTCCAAACAATAAATTTCTTGACCCACAAGATGCGGACATGGGTGAAAGACAAATTTACAACCAACAAACCATTGAATGCAATAGCTGTCACAGGCTTCAGAATATTCATGTTATGACACCGTGTTAATCGGCTGCATGTCTGTACGTATGAGTAATGCTTACTTCTCAGATTTAATGGTGGCAAGCCTTGTGATTTTTTGCCAATACATTCTACTTATACAATTAGAAAGATTTTAGTTTGGTATTATACTTTTATAGGGAAAATAAATGGATATTAACATCACACTTTTTTTTTTATTTTTTTTATTTCTTTAATTATATAATTATCGTTTTTTAAATATTAATATTACTTAAAGATATTTGTGTGTTATATTTTTTTTGTCAATATGTTTGTATTCTACAAGTTAAAAACTTGTTTCTTTGATTTGTGTTATTTTGTTATCGAAATGAAAAAATAAAATTCTTAAAGGGTATATACCCCTATGAATTTTAATGCCTTGGGAATACGAGTGAAGGTTTTGCCATTGAGTGGATGACTCATCTTTGTCCCCAAAACGCTAGTTTTGGGGAGAAAGATCCTCGTTTTGATATAAAGCAAAGCTCACTGAAACAATTTTGTAAACCACCCCGATTGTGGGTGGGCTAAATGGTCTTTTATTTTTGTTGTTCCTTTTGTTGTCTTTTGTTGTCCTTTTTAGTTGTTAGTTGTTGTCTAGTTGTGCTTCAAGCTCTATTTTTTTCTTGTACAAGATTTTGGGCCCTTTCAAAACCTTGCTTACCTAATAAAAAACATTTCTTATAGATAGTCATATGTTTTGTGATATTTACTTGTATGCTTATGTTATTTTATATTTTTTGTGTGTGTTATAATATGATTGAGAGAATAAGAATGATAGATGACAAAAAATAAATTTTACACTTATCCTATTTTTGGTACTAACGTCTCTCCTTTCCACTACTACATGCTTAAAGGTGTTTATCTTTATGTTTTTTGCTGATGTGTTTGTGTTTTTCAACTTAGAAATTTGTTTCTTAGAAACCAAAAATAAATTTCAAAACTATTCTTCTTTCTACTACCAAGATTATTTAGGTGTTTGTGTACTTTGTGATTTTTGCTACATGATTCTCTTCTACTAGTCATAAACTAGTTATTATTAGAAATACAAATTTTATTTGATCACATTAGAAGTATTTGTCAATAATTAGTATTAGAGCAAGGTTGTAGCATTGATCATAAAGATCATTTCTAAATTTGAAAGGTTGTGAGAATTTATTTTCTACTACAAATTCTTATTGAAGTGATAAACATTATTTTCATTTGGTTTACCCCATACATCAATGGGGGCAAGATTGCCATCAAGGGGATCCTAGTCATCATTTCTATCATCATATTTTTTTCATCAAACAATTGTCACAAATAGATGATATAGCGAGAATGAGGTGAGATAATATTTTAGTGTCAAACTGACTACTAAACCCACATTTAAGAGCCTAGGGATAACCATAATGATGGTGAGAAGGATAAGACCAACCCTTGGCTCTTCTCATAGGAGGCTATGAAGCATGGAAATGAGCACCTTGTTCTCCATGAGCAGATTGAATATGTCCCCAATGACACCCATGAGGTGGAGAATGGACTTAGCTAGAGGAAGGAGTCAAAGGGAGTTTGACAATAGTACATGGGGCATTTTCCTGATGATCCAAAAGCACTTGAAGATGTGCCACCTCTAATGCATACTTGTTGGCTTGGAACTAGATTAACATAAGCACATTAGAACAAATCATTACCTTAGTGTAAAACAATAAATTATAATCAATTGAGTTTTCAAAAAATGAAGTTGAATTCTTGTCATTCCATGTGTTGAAAAAGATTTCACTCTGAAAGCATGCCAAATCATGGTATGTTTAGCAAGGAATCTAGGTTGATCCTCTAGTAAAATTATATGCCATGAGAATTGTTTAGGTTGAAAGTGTCTAAAAAAATTATGAATCCATACCCACACAACTTGAGCTCTAGGATAAAACCAAAAAATGTGCTTGAGTGTTTCCTAATGACCACAAAATGGGTATTGATGATTCTTGATCCCAATATGAGTTAACTATAGAGCTCTGCTCTTTTTTCCCTTTTAGGGTGATATTAGTAGAATGCTCTTCATTCTCTTTCCTTTCCAATATCTTGACCCCCTTCAATTTAGGAATTCAATAGTGCATATAGTTTTAAAATCTTTTTCTCTCCATTTTCATAAGTTGCCAAATTTTCAGTAGCTCCATGAGTTCATTTTGAATCACGACATCAAAATTAGTCCACACCATTGATTGCTTCATAGATCAACAATTGCAATAATGTGAAGAAGTTGTTAGTTTGACAAGTATTCTCTATTGCATCATTGGTTGAAATTTGATATATTGTGTTTAGTAGGCCCTACATCAAGCAAATATTATAAAGAAGGTTTTCAAAGAAGTGGAACCATTGATTACATTTGCTCTATTTATTCCAAATCTCTTTTTGTTTCTAATGTACTCATGTTGATTCAAGTCTAGCACCTCTGGACTTTGTTAAATCATTAGGGGAGTGCCCCCACCTAGTTGCCAAGGTTTCAACCTCTCTACTTCCTAATGATAAATTCCACATTGGGGGTAATAGTGTCGTTGTTTAGAGTCCCCTCTACACCACCCTCATTGCCACCAAAGATGATTATATCTATCAATGGTTGCATAGCCTTCTAGCTAGTCTTCACTCGCTAGTTTCCAAGGTGAATGGGTACCACCTACTTATTGCTCTTTTGCATCCTCTCAATGGTAGGGGTGGGATCCCCTCATGAAAAATGACACATTTTTGCACCTTGGGCTTTCTATTTCACTTCCATGTGTTTAGATTTCACTCAGTACTTAAGATTTGCAATTGTGCGATGCCCTTGAAGATGGAGGAGATATGACTCATTTTTTGGGAGGCAATAGAAGGAGGAAAATACCTCCTTGATGATCAAGGCATCTATTCTAGTGATAGTTTTATGGTATTAGTTGCTTGATTATGTTAAACCTTTAACTATTTATTTAGCGATCAATTTCTTTTTAAAAGGTCATGTGTATTGTGACTACTTTCATTTTGAAAGGTTAGTTGATACTTAATTTTCCAACCTAACAGTTTAGATGATTTTAAAAAAAAAAATACCATATTACCCACTATTTTTATAACTATACATTTCTACTTTCATATTAATATATAACTCTAATTGATCACTATAGCCACTAAAATTTGATGGCCAGCTTTTGTGAGAAACAGTTGCCTTTATGAGCGCCTTTCGTATTGCACAACAGTTTATAAATATTTTTAACATATTTTATATATAAATTATGTGTAGATCATATATAAAATTAATGGCTGTATTTCAAAACTGGAAGTTATGGAAGACAGGACGGTAATTATTTTTGCAAGTATTTCAATATTAAAAACTACAAAAATGCGTGTAAACGGCCGTCAAAATTTAACATTCTCCCGGTTAAGAGTTTGTTGGCAATCTTTTCTACTCTAATAATGAGCCAGAATTGTGGCATTGCAGCTTCATCATCATGACAAGTATTGCCCTACTTAATGCCAGGTGGGCTAAGTTCCATACATGATATTTTGGAGCGTATTAAACAAAACTGTGAATCTACAAGCTGTTAATTTATTCCTTCCCAAAAAATAATTTTGTTGACCCACAAGATGTGGACATTAGTGAATGACAAATTTGCAGCCAACGAACAATTGAATGCAACAACTGTCACAAGCTTCATGTAATAGCGACATGTATAATGGATTGAAATGAAATGAAATGAAATATTTTAATAACGTTCACGAGGCCACAGCAGTCTATGGGACCCAGGAACAACACAAGACCACCACCGAAAAGAGAAGACCCTAAACAGCCTGAGATCTTCGGTCGAAGTCAGCTTTACGACAGTGAATTTTGATGATGTAATTTGCTGATTGTATGTCTGTATTTATGGGTAATGCTTACAATCAAGAAAAGGGGTAATTGCTGGACCACCTTTGACTTTTAACATGGAGGAAGATGACTTTGGAGTGCTAATCACCTTGTTACAGTGTTGACATTTTTTCCCTCCTCTTCAATAATATTATCATATTAATGATGCGCTCCCATCTTCTAGACAAACTGTGGTATATCTGTAAACTTTTTTCACATGATCGGTGACGTTGGCGCTACAGCCCTCCGATAGCAAGAGGATGGGGGAGACTAAATCTCGTAACCTCTTGTCTGCAATAAGATGCTTTAGCCAATCGAGCTAGCCCCCCCGCTCCTATGTAGAGATGTTTAGGTAGTGGTTTTATGGTGAGATTTTTCTAAAATATTTTAGTGGGTGTTCTTAAAAACAATTGAAAGCATTTTATAAATGGGTGATTTAATGGATTTTAAGAGTGGACAAGTTTATTATTCTAAGTTTAAAATGTTTGAAAAGTTAATGATCTCATAATTTTTTAGTGATTATCTATTAATAGTAGAGGACTAAAAAATAGGAATTTTTATTTTCAAGGACAACATTCCAATTCGTTCTTTAGTAGATTTTTCCTCCTCATAAGACCTCCCAATCTATAAAAATAAATCCTCAATGTCCTTCCCATATAGCCACTTCTTTATAGACTTTTTGATTTTTGTCAATATGTTCTATTTATGCAAATTAGAAACTTTTCTCTAATACTAACATGATTTTAAAATGTTGGCAAACCTTGTGATTTTTACCAATACAATCTAGCTATACAAATTAGAAAGTTGTATCTTTAGTTTGCTATTATATTTTTATAGAGAAAATGAATACATGTTAACATTACTTAAAGATACTTGTATATATTTTTTCTTATATATTATGGGTTCTATAAATTAAAAATTCATTTCTTTAATGCTTTTATATTCTGATGATAGATAATGAAATTTGATCCGAAATATGATAATAAAAATCTACACACCAAATCTAGAAATATATTGACTAGCTTTTATAATGTTTGTCAATATGCCTTGATTTGTATTATTGTTATCTAGAGGAGAATTTTTTTTTTCACAACTATCTTACTCACACATGTACTAACATTTTATAAGTATTCGTGTGTTTTGTGATATTTACTTAAGTATTCATGTTCTTCCAATTCAAAAAAGTTCAATTACTTAAAGATACTTGCATGTTTTATGAATTTTGCTAATGTTTTTGTGTATGCTTGTGTCTTATAAGTTTCTTCAATTTGCATTATATTATTATTGAAGACAAGAATGATAATTGTCAAAATTGAAATTTCATAGCTGTTTTATTTTTGCTACTAACATCTCCCCTTTCCACTACTACATGTGTAGATGCTTATCATTATGATTTTTGTTTATGTGTTTGTATTTTTCAAGTTAGAAATTTCTTTCTTACAAAGAAAAAATGAAATTACAAAATAATTCTTCATTTTTGTTAAGATTATAAAGATTATTTTGGTGGTTGTGTGATATGTGATCGTGTTCTATTAGTTACAAACTAGTTTCTATTAGAAATATAAACTTTATTTTCTCACAATTTTAAGTATTTGTCACATAGATATATGTTTATTTATATATTCTAATTAATTAAAAGATCTTTGGATATCTACATAACACATTCAAAGATTTTTAATTTTAATATTTAGTATTAGAGCAAGATTGTAGCATTATTCATAAAGATCATTGTTAAATCTAAAAAGTTGTGAGAATTTTCTTCTACAACAAATATTTATTGAAGCAACAGACATTAATATGTGTAGTTGCAAAATAGTGAGAAATTATTTTGAATTAATTTGTAAGAATTGACTATAAGCATTCAAATTTTTTAAAAATATACATTAAACACTAATAAAAATCTAGTTGTATCTAAGTTGTGAGAATTGACACTAAAATTTATATTTGTTTTCAATTTGGACTTACTATCAATTTGAAAAATAGAGTCTCCTTGCAAAAAAATAACTTTGTGATGGTTTAGATTTGCACTTAATTTCAACCAAAAGGAAGGGATGTTGAAAATAAGCATGTATGTTATTATTAATTTTGAATTCTATGTGGAGGAGGTTGAATTTCTTAAAATTTAGTAGTTCAAATTCTCTTCAAAAGAAGGTAAGTTTTAGGAATAATAAGTTTTTTTTTTTTCTTTTAGAACATTGACAAATAATACAGGGTGCCTTACCCATAAAGTTCACTAGTGTTGACAACTTTGAAGAATGAGATTATTAGATGAAAACACTTTTATCTTGTTACAACTTACCTACATTGTTGATGAAAATACAAGAAGATATCCCATAGATACTTGTCTACAAGAAGCAATCGACAAGAAATTGTGCCAACCACTTGCCTCAATAAACTTGTTTATTAGTGATACGAAAATAGAAAATATATGGAATGAGATCATACCAACGAAATCTTGGAACGTGATCACCACAAACTTTGAGCACAAGAATGATGTTAGAGCACACATGCTCCAAACTCAATTATACAATCTAAGAATTGGACGGATTAATAATTGAGCACTCTCAAATATCAAGGGTATTTTAAATCATTTCATTATTGAAGGTGAGAATATTGTTGATAAGGATTTCATCTCCATAACTCTGCATGGTTTGGAAAGTCATTTGAGAATTTCAAGACTACACCCACATTAAGGGGAAAATTGACAACTCTAAAATTCAATGCTTTAAAGGTAGTGGTAGTGGCATAAAGCCAAAAAATGGACAATCTTGTTGCTAGTATTTCAAAGGAGTATGAAGTATATGGAGCTAAGGACATTGCCTTGTATGTGGATGATATGTTGTTTATAGGTAACAACAAGGGGATGATATGGAGCTAAGATCATTGTGTATATATTAAGATTATTAGCATAAGAGTTACTTCTTAGCTCCAAATGCTCCACAACAAAATGGAGTAGTTGAAAGAATTAATATGACACTTCAAGAAAAAGTTAAATCAATGCTTAAAGCTAGTAATCTTGAAGATAAATTATGGACATTTTTTTTGTACAACTTATTTGATCTATTAGAGTTTGACTAAAAGCTTGGAAAAAAGAAGCATGGTCAAGTAGGAAACCATTGATTAGACATTTGAGAATCTTTGTGAGCATTGTCTATCTATAGACACATTCGAAAAGAGAATAAGAGGAAGTTCAATGATAAGATTCAACAATGCATCCTTGTTGGATATTATGACTCTAATAAAGTATGCCAACTATATCATCCCAAGGTAAACAAAATTCACATCTCTAGAGATATCATTTTGAGGAAGAGTTTCACCTTCCAAGTGTTAACAATGTTGATTTGCTAGAAAAGGGAGATAACTGTCAAAAATCATCATACTCAATCTAGAAAGGTTGAGCTAGAACCAAAAAACACTATTGAGCTAGTAGTAGAAAGAGATGGCATTAATGAGGTGAATTCTAGTTTATTTCCCACTCAATCTAGTGCTCCTCTCAAAAGATTGAAACAAGCAAGGTGAATGCCCATCAAATTGCAAGACTGTGAGGCCAATTACTCATAGATGACAACTATTTAAAGTGCTCATGAACCAAGCACTTTTGAAGAGTAAAAGAAGAAAAATAAAAAATGCTATGACTTTAGAGATGAATTCAATTCATCAGAACTACACATAAGTGTTGGTAACTGTTAGAAGAGGAAATGGGAAATTATAGTCTGAAGATTTGTATCCTAGCATCCCTTATGTAGTCAGTTTCTAGCCCAAAGGGTACAATGGTAGAATTGAGTAAGTGCAGTAAAGGACTCTATCTAATAGTAGCATACATATAACTTAAATATAAACAATAATCATTCATAAAACATATATCTGTTGAATCCTTATAACCCCATTATATATATATATTATATAATATATACATATATTATATATATTATATATATTATATAATATATAATATATACATATACATATACATATACATATATATACATATACATATATGGGTAAACCCACAAAAGTGGTTTACAATTGGAGTGAAGAAGGAAAAGTTGAAAAAATTAACCCCATGGCAAAACAATTTTTTTTTGGGGTTCGAACGAACCAAAAGAGGGTTCATTAGAACCTAGGTTTGAGCAAACCCATTTAATGAAATGCCCCACCATTCCCACCAAAAAAGACAAGGAAAACCCCTTTTGAAAGGGGGTTCGAATGAACCCTAGTTCGAGAACCCCCTTTTCCCACCTTCCTCGCACAAAAAAAAGATTTTTTTCCCTTTGAAGCTCGGTTGAGGATGAAATGGAGGAGACTTCATAAATCTAATTGAAGTAGTCCCTGAATGAGCTATCCAACGACTATAATTTTAATATGTTTTGGTTTTATTATGTATTTGTTTTTTAGTTTTATTAAACATAGGTTTTTCACCGAAAATCAAGCTCTATGTTCTGCATATGTGGAAAAATAGCAAATTATCAAATTTTTTTTTGAAAAATATGAGTGCACTAGATATTGAAGTACTTGATCCAACCAAAAAAAATTTGAATTTCGATACATACAAAAAAATTACGCGTTATACGATCCGCCTATGTTTGAATTGTAATTGGTTTGACCTCAAAACTTGATTAAGGAAAAAATATTCAATAAAACACTATCTAACCAATTAGAAGCACTAGATATCGAGTTACAAATCTAAATTCAAAAGAATTAGAATTTTATCCTTCATGAAAAAAAAGTTATGCGTTATACGGTGAGTGTCACTCCTTTAAAATGTTGTTTTCTAAAAAAACCTAGTTTTCGAAGGAGATGGAAAAAGAAGTGCAATTTGATTCCAAAATTTTTGAAAAAAATATGATTAAAATCTACAAACAAAATGTCACAAATCACTAGTTTGCATCATCTTCAAATTCCTCACGGTTTAGCCACTATAAGTGCTTGAAAGTGAAGATTTAGTTAGAAAAATTTATTTTAGTGTCCAGTTTGGCCAAAAATTGTAAACCAGTATTGTGGGATTACCCATATATATAGCCAAAACATTACATAAGGAGGTCTTAGTCTTTTCTTCCTGTTACAATTCTTCTATCTATATCTACGATGGAATCCTATTCTATTATCTATTACATACATATATCATTGCCTAGTCTCATATAGAGATGCAACCCTTATAGGGTGCCCCTTAACCTATCTCCCTTGTCGGCTAGATGCTCTGCACTTGCTTTTCTGTGAGTTGCAGTAAGTTATACCGTGTGCCCTGTACCCTGCCAATTGTAACTTTACTCGTTGGTAAATAATTCATCTATTGTAAATGGATGTTCAAAATAAAGTACAAATTTGATGGCTCAATTGACAAGCACAAAGCAAGATTACTAGCTAAGGGCTACAAACACATTGAAATTGTTGATTACAAGGAAATCTTTGCTCTAGTTGCATAGATGATCATAATGAGGATGTTGATAGCACTTGCTTCCCAACATAGTTGGAAAATCCACCAAATAGATGTAAAAAGTGCATACCTGAATGGAGATTTGACATAGGAGGTACATGTGACACAACCTCCTAGTTTGTTGAAAAAGGAAGAAACATATGTATTTCACCTAAAAATGGTGTTATATGGTTTGAAACAAGCCCCATGAGCCTAGTATTTAAAAATTGGGAAGAATTTTTTCAAAGAGAATTTCATAAATTTGATTTGATCCAAGTTTGTATATTAAGATTTATGATCACAAGTTTCTCTTCATTGTGTTGAATATTAATGATTTTCTTATCATTGAAAATTATCAAACACTTATACATGAAGTGAAAGAAGATGTGAAGACCAATTTTAAATGCCATGTCTTGGACTACTTCATTAATTTCTTGGAAGTGAAGTGTGGTAAATACTTAGAAAAATACTACTCTCTCAAATGAAATGCACCATATAAATAATCACATAGTTCAAAATGCAAGATTCCAAAGCTTCACCAACACTAATGGAGGTAAGAACTAAGTTGACTAAGGACCAAGATGATAAAACAATTGATATAAAATGTGTATAAAAATTCGGCGGAAAATTTAATTTACTTGACTAGTATTTGTCTTAAGACATATCTTATGCAATCTAAATGTCCCAATTCATGACTAATCCAAAATGAAGTCATTGGTTAGCTAAAAGTGAGTTTTGAGATATCTTAAAGGAACACAAAACTTTGGATTGGAATACTCAAAACATGAAGATTTCAAATTTGCTAGATTTTCATATTCAAATTGGATAGATGGCATAGACTCTAGGAAATCAACTTTTAGTTACCACTTCACTCTTGAGTCTTACCATTATTTAATGGAGTTGTAAGAATCAAACCAAAGTTGCTTTATGTTGCAACATGTGAAGCAATATGGCTCAAAGAACTCTTTGAGAATTTTCAATACTCACACCTTGACCCTACAATTATGTATTGTGAAAATCTAAGTGTGTTGAAGATGTCAAAGAATCTAGAGTTCCATGCTTACACAAAGCATGTTGAAATATACTTCATTCATGACCAATGCCTTCAACAAAAAAAATTTGAGATAATTTATACACCAACCAATAAAAAACTTCCAAATTTCTTCACCAAACTTTTGACCAGAGATAAATTTATATACTTCTGAAAAAACATTGATGATAAATATTTTTCATTTGTATATGGATAGTTAATAAGCCTATTTGTTATAAATGACCCCTATCATCTAGTTATTTTGTATGATAAATAAAGTTATTAAGTGCTCAAAATATAAATTCTATTTCATTACAATTCTTATATTTTTCCATATAAAGGGTCTTCCCTGAATAACAAAGAGAGCAAAATCTATTCAAAGCTCCCAATTTCAACAGTTTCTTCAACTTACAATATCAGCTCTCCAATTTCAACAGTTTCTTCAACTTAAAATATCAGCTCTCCAATATCTAAGTTTCTTCAACTTACTTCCAATACTAACATCACTTTGATGGTCAAGTGATTCTCGTTTTCAATACTAAAATCAAGTTCATGAAATTTCAGTTGATTCTCGTTTCCAAGACTAAATTACTTCGATGGTCATGAAATTTCAGTTTATTCCGTTCCCAATACTAAATTACTTCGATGGTCATGAAATTTCAGTTTATTCTCGTTTCAAAAACTAACATTACTTCGATGGTCATGAAATTTCAGTTGATTCTCTTTTCAAAAACTAATCATTTCGATCGTCATGAAATTATCTAAAATTACTTCGATGGTCATGAAATTTCAGTTGTTTCTCGTTTTCGATACTAACACCACTTCGATGTTCATGAAATTTCATATTTATTCCCCTTTCGATTGTCATTTGGTTTATTTATTTTGCCAATGTGATTGTATTCTGCAAATTAAAAACTTGTTTCTTCAATTTGCATTATATTGTCATCAACGAGTCAAGAAATGAATTTCATAGCTAGAATTTTGAAACTGAACAGGTAACTTTTGTATAAACTTCACAGCTAAAAGAGATCTGATCCTGAGAATTACAGCTTGGTATAGAGGATGTTCCACCCACAGGACGTATTTCTTCTTAGGGGTGGAAGTGACATAATAAAATTTCAACTCTGTAAACAAATAATTATGCATTTTTTTTAACTTCCCTGTGGCCACTAAACAGTATACCCTAATCTAAAATTGATTGAGGTGGAACAATCTTAAGTGTGACTACTATGCTAACATATATTTGGGGGAGACCGTGGTGATATATCTGCATAAGAAAGAAAAGCTCTGCAATCACCAAAATGCCTACGAATAGAATTTTGTATACACTTCTACAATCAACATTCTAGCTGACACAAGAAACAATACTCCCATCTGCATGTTTTGAGATGCGATCAATCTCGCAAATCTTCTGAGGGTGTCTTTGCTCCGCCTGAATATGATTCCAACACGAAGGGGAACTCCAAATTGCCCAGGTGCTTGAGTATATGGAATTCTGTCGATGGCACTTACCACACCAACAAATGTCTTGCTACTGTGCAGGGTATTATTTACTTTGGAGCTTCTTTCTACCAGCATTGAAGATTCAGCAATAACGAGAGGCCACCACATTTGTCTTCTCTGTTTTCTTAACAACCTTCGGCGCAGCTTGTTTTCTTGATTCAAAACATAGTTAAGTGTTCTCAAATAGTTTCGAGAATCATGATCCCTAAGTACAGATCCATCAGAACCATATGCATGTGGGTCACTCAGGGTTTCAAGTGGATGGGGAGAATTCATAAAAGCCATTTGAGCAGCCCGCACTTGCATTTCCCGTGATGGCTCATTATCACTTTCATTGTTCAAGATGTGGCGAAGAATGTACAAGCCACTGCCAGAAGGAAGTAAATGGTGAGGAGGAGAAACTTGGTCATCAGGTTGTAGAATTAGCAACTGTCCCATTGGTGCATACAGAAGTCCCTGCACAAAAAAATGAAATCAGAACTTGTGATTATGAAACTCTTTGCTTGGGATACACAGAATAATATTTGAAACGCGATTACAGAGAGGGCCAATACCAGATTGTCAAGGCAAGGGTGATTGCGAAAGTTGGCATTTAATCTCTTTAAAATTTCTGCAACATGATCAGGATAATGGCATGAGAATGCTCTGGGTACAATATCCCTGTGCATCATTACAGATTGTATGTGACTTGTAGGGAGGCCTAGTTTTTTAAGTAGATAATCACCCCCACACATTATACATGGTGATCCAAATGTTATAACTGGCAGCAGCAAAGACGCAGGAACCACTCCTCTTATCAGAAGCATCAAATTTACCAACACAGAAAGACTTCCTCCAAGTGAATGGCCTGTAAAACGAAAGCGAGCATCCTCTCCATGTGTTTTCAGATGAGAATAAATCTCAGGCAACATTTGTTCGTATATACCCTTAGCCGCTTCATAGATTCCTCTGTGTACAAGAACTTCCAACCCCTGAACAGGAACAATCCAAAATCCAACAGTTAGTTTTCAAACCTCAGGTAGAAATATACTAATTTTGTTCATGAAAATAAAATAATGTTACGAGCATTTAATTCCCATTTAAAATGTTTTCAGTGCATGTTATGTATCTCCTAACCAAAATACCAAACAGGATATTGCGACTAGGCACCCACTTTCGTTAGTTTAGTCAGTTCTTCTCCACATGTAACAGTAAAATGCTTACAAGGCTTAAAGATTTTTACACGTGTACATACAAGATTTCTTATGTATGATTATGGATTCTCAACCAAAAGACCAAACCGAAGTAAATATATAAAGCAAAGATTACACTAGTGTTTAAACATATCTAATTATACCATTCGATCATAGTTACCAGATTAAAATATTCAATTCATTCGGGAGGTAAAAAGAATTTGGAAATCTAGAATTTTCAGTAACTTTCTAGACGAATTGAAAAGCCTGGATCGTTTTGAAGTTTTGAACAAATCTAACCGATCCAAAAAAGCCAGATCCAGCGGAATTTGGTATCTATGTTTTTTGTGGTATAAGAAACCAACATTTTCCAAATAGCTGGGGATATGGATCTTTAGGCAAAAGACCAAAATGAGGTCTTTACCAAAGAACCCACTTTCAGCAGTCTAATGCTTATGCAGCATTGAGAATTCAAGATTTTCAGGCATATATACTGATATGTGAAGCACTGCTATAGATTCTTCAGCAAAAGACCAAAGTAGTTGGCAACCTACTAACTATCATTGCTTTAGTGTGAATATATGAAAGTACACTTGTGCGGGATAAAAAATAAGATTTGCAGGAATGTACATGAAACAGAATTATGGAAATGGTAACGGAATAATTAATAAATGGCTAAACCAAGTATGCTTATGGGGCATAAAGACACACCAAGATTTGCAGGAATATACATGGGATTTCGTTATGGGAATGGTAATGGATTATTTTATTGAAAAGCTAAACCAGAGTTCTTGGCAAGGTATCCACTGATAAGTAGGAGGTATTTTCCACAGCATATCAAATTGTGATATTGCTATCAGGATTCAACCGTGTAGTTTTTTGAGTCAAACTCATTGACCCATGTGAACCCACCACTCATGAAACATGGATCAATGAGTTTGACTCAAAAAAAACTACACAGTTGAATCCTGATAGCAATATCACAAGGTATGTTACTCAAATGCTTGTACTCTGCTTTCAAGGTATGTTACTCAAATGCTTGTACTCTGCTTTCAAGTAAGTGAATCTCATTGTTTAAAATAGGTTCACGTTAAACCTTCCCAATACACAAACCAATATCTTCTCATAAGCATTTGCCCAATACCATTGCTTACCTCAAATTGGATGGGCTCGAAAAATAAATTCGCTTGCCAAGAAGCGAAGGACTCAGAGCCCTGCATAAGCAAGCGCACAAATCAGAATATGAATTGCCAAAATCATAGTTTATAGATAAAACCAATTTCTAGGTCTCTGAAAAACAGGCAAGCATAAAGGAAAGGAGACATGCACTTTTTGGTGTTTAAATGTGATAGATATGGATATTTAAGATTCAAGAATTTAGAGAGAACTGTAATATCAGTAGCCTTCCAAAAGTTCTTAAACAAGAATTTACTATTTACCTGAATAACAAAAAGTCGAGTATGGTTGCCTTCCTCGTCACAAACGAACCATTCACATGGAGAAGAATGTATTGACTGTAAATCATTTGCAACAGCTTGCTTTGTTTCCTCCTCAGCCGCCACTACTGCAGTCACTGAACTGGTAGCTATAAATGAAGCCACCTCTGACTTGGAAAGACTAGAAATCTCATTGGAAAATTCGTTGTTTGTTGAAGAGTTCATCAAAGCTCCCTTATATTCACAACCAGGGGTAACCTCTATTGCAACCTCTTCATTGCTTGCAACTGCCTTGATCCCTGGTGACTCACAGTCCTGGTCTGCTTCGCCAGCTTGTCGAATCCCATTTTTCAAATTTTCGTCAACATCATGCTCACTTTTATGGTTGGATTTAAATGGCAGTAAATACTTTGTTTGTGAATGCAAATAAGAAGCTGCAGCGGCTGCTATTTCATAAGCAACCGCTGGGCTTACAGTGAGCCTCCTTTTTGTCTTTGCTTCACTGCTGTGGCTGTTATTTTTCCCTGACGATCTAGCCAAAGACATATCATTTGCAGCTAATTCCTTTGCCTTCTTAGCAGCTTCCCTTTTCTTCTCCAATGATGAGGTTATAAATCTAAGATGGTAATTCTTCAAGAGTTCGCTTGGCTGCAGTCACAGGAATCACAAGTAAATTTTAAGTACAAAGTTGATTTTGTGGGAAATAGAATGTTTCTAATAGAAAAGAATAGGAAGATAAATTTCCAACAGGAAAAGCATTGGGTGCTAATTGTATATAGACAAGTCCCAAACATTTTCTATTTCAAACATTGAATTAATTGGCTATTGAACATGCATTTCAAAAAGTTTCAGCAGTTTAATAAATTTCCAACAGGAAACGCATGCGGTGGTAATTGTATATAGACGAGTCCCAAACAACTTCTATTTCAAACATTGAATTAATTGGCTATTGAACATGCATTTCAAAAAGTTTCAGCAGTTTAATCTAATAAATTGCAAGAACATCAACAGCACATTATTTCGGTGTTAAGTTAAAAAGAGTTTCATGCTCTCCATTGAAATATGTTCTTCCTTATCCAGCTGATATTTGAATCAAATGGCACCATCCCTTCTTCTGTATATTTTGAAGCATTTATAAAATAAATATGTGTACATGCACAAAAATAGCAGGGCACAGCATTATCATTGATGATATGTAAATTACTCAACATTCATAAATGAAATTATGACAATTATTTTTTATTTTGAGCTGGCTAGAATCGTAGTCAAAGGCTATCAAGATGCCTTGGCTGGGTAAAAATTCTCCAGCGTTGACTGGAGAAGAAAGTTTCGGAGATACATACTGCTTTGGAAAGCCATTGAGACCTCCAACAGATCTTAACGACTTGGACGACTGTCTTAAAACAACTATATGTTATTCATATTCTCATTAATCTTAAATTTGAAGATGCTATCCCAGTACTTGCTCAAACAGAATTATTCAACATTCAATTGAAAAGGGAATAAAATACTGGTAAAGGGGTAAACAAAAGATATTTAGGATGAGATGCTTACATATTAAGTGCTATATTTGAAGATGCTATTTCATTACTTACTCAAAACAGCGTTATTCAACATTCAATTGAAAAAGGGAATAAACGATTGGGAAAGGGAAAAAGTAAAACAAAAGATATTCAAGGATGAAATGCTTACATATGGAAGTGCTATTCTTGTCTCACATATCCAGAATTTAAAATCTATTTTTAACACGGCATTCGAACAAGGCTTCCCCAGAGAGTGGATATTAAAATTTTCTACAGCATTCTTGTGACAAGGGAACATGCAAATTCAACTAGAAGGAGCACCAAGCGATTACAGCACTGTTAACTGGAATACCCTAGTAGTCTCCTATAGAAAAGAAGGGGTGCCCTAACCTATTGGACCTAGGCCTGAACTTGAAAAAGCAAGTTCAAATGACAAATATGACATATAATACAATTAAAATGGCACCAGAAAAAGATGACAATGAATTTTTCTCTCTTTTGTCTGACATAACATCAATTGATAAATTCAAAACTCAAATGGCACTCATGACATACAATGAAGTTAAAATGGCACCAGAAAAAAATGACAATGAATTTTCCACTCATTTGTCTAAAATTCAATAAAATGAAATAGTTCTCATGAGGCATACCTTAACGTTGGGAATTTTATATGCCATATTGCATAGATGCGACAATCGGGCAAAAAATTTAATCTCAGACAGAGAGACACGATGCAGGAACCCAGAGAAAGAATTTCTATCATGCTTCACTTCAGTCCGGGGAACCTCTAGAACATGCGATCTTACAGACCTGTCATCTGTGTAGCAGCATGGACAAACGCCACCGTAATCATCTTCTGAACAAGAGGAGGGAGAAGAAGAAGCCTGGTTCTTTAATGGTTCCATGACTGCGGCTGATTTGCAATTGTCCTTGTCCTTCCAAAAGGATCTCATCTCCAGAATTTTTCCAACCCAGTTCCCATGGTCTACAGAGGAGCTGCCCTGCTCTCCATCAGAATCATTGAGCTCGTCAAAATACCCATTTCTATCCTCAGCTGCAACTCCGAGAGAAGGCTCTTCATCAGCTTGATCATCAGAGTCATTCCCCCGATACTGCTCACAGGAATCTTCTTCTTCAATCGGGGATTTTTCTTGCAAGGATTCCCTGAGATTCAAATCCAAGGCTCCATTCAGCAATGAAATATTTGAATCTTCGTCCAACTGTTTTACAATGCTGTTATTTTCCCTGCCTCCCTTAGCAAACCAAAAGAGCCCCAGCGGAGAACGGCTGGTCTCTGCAACTGATCCGCCATTTACATTTGCATTGCGAGGAGAAACACTGCATTTCACATTATGATGACGGCCTTTGAAGCTCGATACAGAGACAGTCTGCGTCTCTGAAAATAAACTCACGGATCTGCCCGGCTGCGTGCAGGAAAAGGCCTCCATCCCCAGAACCAAAAAGGAATCTCCACCGCCCAGAAAGTTGAGTTTGTTGAATTGAAAATGCACTTTCCAGTGATGAATCCAAACTTCTCGCTCAAGCACCCTCGATTTCCGCGACAAAAATAAAGCAAGCCGTGTGCGTTTGACTAGCTATGAAACAAACTTAAGTTTGAACCGTCAGCGTCGACAAGTCTCTTGCCGTCCCATGGATTTCTCGTGACATGCGCCCAAAAAACAAAAAGAAACCGACACCCAAATCATCAAAAACTCTTCTCTTCCATTTCCTCAGAATACAAAACCACCAAGCCAAATTGTATTCTTCTTCGATTTCTGCACACACAAAACGGGGATTTATGAGTTCTACCGCTAAAAACACGGAATGAGACAAAATTAGATTTCCCTTTTGCTTTTGTAAAATCTCTAAATAAAAATTTATTAATTCTAGCGCTTATTAATGCAGAACAATGTAGAAATCTTTTACATAATACAAAACCTGAAAAAATTCTGTAAAAACGCAGGACTTTTGATACTGGCCGGGGTTTCGAGCTCTTGCGCTTCCTAATCAGAAGACGCAGCCAAATAACTTCTATTTCTCTTAAATTTAAGCCGATCTCGGCTTAAATTTAAGAGAAACAAAATTTGAATCTCAGCAATTTAAATCGTTTGTATATTTGCCGCACACTTTGATCTGTCAACCTTCTCTATCTTCTTCTATTTTGAACTCTTCCGATCTCAATTGTCCTGAAAAAAAAAACCTTTAAATCGGACAAGCTTGAGAGAAACAAGCTTTTATTTGAAAATTAAAATTTGTTTAAAAGAAATCGCCTATGGTTTGTTGAAAAAACTTGAACCATCTCAACATGGGTCTCACTACTGAAGCCATTATTATCAATGAACAGCTTAAAGCTAATGCTGTTCAAAAGAGGGAGAATTTCAAAGCGTACGAGCACAGAAATAAGAGAGGAGAAAAAAAAAAAATCATTAGAAATGTATTTACATCTTTAAAGACCTTTTTCGATAGAGTCAGAGGTAAACTTCAGAGCATTGTGTATCATTTTTTGAAAACAAGAATGATCCAATAATTCTTCAAAGAAGAAGGGTATTGAAGGAAACTTGGAACATTGCAAACGAAAATTAGAAGACAGTTGTATCCAGCTATATTTTCATAAATTTAAGCAATGTTTAGTTGTCCTAATTCAAGATTTGGCTGAACAAATCTTAATTATAGAGATAAATCAGGAGGGCGCTGTTAATAATCAAAGTTCCAAAACACATTGGAGAGAAGCAAAGACTCTGAGGGCCCAGTAAATAATCAAAGTTGCAAAACACAGCTAAGAGAAGCACAGATTTTGCGGGGATTCGACCTCTGCACCTATGTATTCAATTTAAAAAAATTTTAAAAAAGGGCGCAGTTCTACGCTTCTACACTCATTGGAAAACAAAAGAAGAAGCCCGATGTTGGCGAAAAGAGAGATAATTTCCCCTGTCGATTACCTTGGCAACCAGATCTTTGGTCCATCAAACTCCAGCTTCCAGTAGTCAAATCCTCTGAATTTATGCTTCCACTCATACCCAACACGATTCAACACGTGGAAGCGTTCATTTACACCGGTACTAATACCATGGCGCTCTCCTATCAAACAAAACTCCCACCCACAGAAAAACCGAATATGTCATTACTATTCCCGATTCACGAAGAATCTGAATATTTTGATCTCGATTCCTGATCGCCAAGCCTCGAGTTTGTCGAAAAATGCAGACGAATTCTCAAAATGTTGTCCGCCCCTTTGAACGACAAAGTTGGCAGCGCCACATTTAATAGCACACCATAATCTTGTTGTGAACGACAATTGGAGCCTAGTTACTTCAACAAATTATATTACCCATTTTATTTGTTCCCACACGGCTTTCTGCCGTCCGACCGCTGGGAGGAACAACAGCAAGTAATTAGGCATTGCTGTATAGCAACCCTGAGAAACTGGGTTCGCCCAATGGTTACGTGGCGGACACGCGTTTGTAGCGCGGATGGCGATCCCCAATGTCCTCGCTTTCCGTCTGGAGTGTTCCCTTAGGGGCCGCTCAACGGTCTCTTTAGTCTTGTGGAACAATAAAAGCCTCCAAAAAAACTGGTATAATTTTAATTAGAGGAGTTGGGACTTTTGGGGTTATTGCTGCCAAATCACACTCCTCCAGCTTTGTCTTTGTTTATTATTTTAAGAAGACCTCCACATGCTCCCACTCTGGGTAGGGTAGTTGGTAGTTGGCTGTCTCCATTGTTATTATCGAACATGGTATTCCTGTTTTACAATTTTATAATATTTGCACTGCAACAGTATTCCTAGCTCTTTGGTTTTATAAACAAAAGAAGAACCGCCTCCATAGTTCCTATAAACAAATGTTGATTTAAAAGAAAAGCTCCTAGGAAAGAAAGTTATAATACGAGCTCTTAGTTTTTAACATAGGGGACTTAGATTAGATTATGTATATTTGTCCGCTATGAGAATAACATTTTAATATTGATAAAGAGGATACAAATTTGGTTTTTAAGATAGGGTGGTTATCTAAATTTTGATTATGGATATGGGATGAATTAATAGAGGCAATTGAAATATATAATTTTTTTTTTTTTTTGATACTACAGGGATGTCCCCGCGACCTAGCCCTGCGGCCCAACAACCTTCACCTTGGGTACCTGAGGCAAGTTAGGGCGAGATTAGTTCCCTGTGGGTGAGATCCCTCGCCTACAAGAAATATAAAACTTAAAATTAATTGAAATTGATAAGTAGGAGGTATTTTACACATCGTGTCAAATTGTGATATTGTTATTAGGATTCAATTGTGTAGTTTTATGAGTCAAATTCATTGACCTATGTTTCATGAGTAGTGGTTCATAAGAACCCATCTCTCATGACAGTGAATGGTCAATGAGTTTGACTCGTAAAACTACACAGTTGAATCCTGATAGCAATATCACAATTAATTGAAATGTTAAGTGATACTAAAATTAATAAAGAAGAGACAAATTTGGTTTTTAACATAGGGTTGTTACCTAAATTTTGATTATGGATATGGGATGAATAAATTGAGACAATTGAAATCTATGAAATTTTAATTTTAATTGAAATGTTAGGTTGATTTTGTGCTTGCAAAATAGTCTTCCAATGTTCATAAATGAATGTGTGGTCTATAGACCCTATGTACCTACAATTAGATATTTACCTTGATGTCTAGATCTACAATAAGGATTGGTAATGTTGACAAACACCTTTGAGAGCTTGTTGACCAAAGATCCTATCCTTATGACTAATCCCTTGTATTCAAATATGTTATTTGGGAAAGAGTTGGATGACAACAATTGACAATGAATGCAAGTGATATTGATGTGGCTATAACAATGCTAGATGATTAAGAATTATATTTTGGTGCAAATAGATTACAATAGAGTGGATGCTTGAGTGTTTTGGTGTAATGGCTAGTGTTTTTCCATATGTTGATCAATAATTGATTTTGAAAGTCAAATAACAACTTATATGAGTGACTCTTTGTGACAAATAGATGTGGTGGGGTAGTCCTAATGATGAGTGGACTAGGGATTGACTATAAAATGAAATGACCTAGGGGAAATGTCCTTCTATACTTAGACAAATAATTTGAAAGACTTTTAGCATGACAAATAACAACCAATTAGAAGGCGATTGACTTGGGTCTAGGGACAAAGTTTAAATTTTGAACAAGAGAGATGAATCCAAAAACATACCCAAAATGTTTGATGAAGGAAACAAAAGCAACCAAGGAGAATAGAGCTTGCAACAATTGGTGGAACTAGGGATCGCAAAAACATACCCAGAGTGTTTGACAAAGGAAACAAAGCAACTGAGGAGAATAGGGCTTGCGATAATTGGTGGAACCAAGGGTGGAAGTTGTGGGGAAGATGGAGTCAAGAGAACAGAAAGGTATGGCTAAGGACCCATAGATATGAGGATGAAAGAAAAGGGCAATAGAGGCTCGTGATAAAAATCAAACAAGAAAGTGATGGAAAGGATGACACCATCAGGAGAATGGGGGAAGATGGGGACCATCGGGTTGTCAATCGAGCCCAAATTGTAATGAGTGAAGTTGGAATCTTGGACCAAAAAATAGGTATTTAATCTTGAGCAACAAACAAGAGGAAGAGGTAGTAAGGTATGGAGACCGAATGGCAATAGGTGCGAATAAGATCCCTACTAACCCTAATTCATTGGCCAAATATATTTCAATTTTTTTGAATAATAATAGCTTAGGAAAAACAATAGCAGAATGAAGTAGCCTTTTTCCTAAAATGGGGAGGAGAGTGGCCATCAATGAGTAAATTAAGGCATTGGTGTGACCTAAAATAGGGTAAGGATGTGTCTTTAAAATCACTCTCAAATGGTTTCTTTTTAGCAGAATGCCCGATAGGGGTAATAAAGCACAAAACTCTTAATGAGGGGTCATATATAATGGACAACATTGGTTTCTACATAAGAGATTGGGAGCTAAAATTTGTTCCTATAAGACAATTGATTGAGGATATCCTAGTATGGATAAGGCTCTACAATCTACCCTTGACATACTAGGATCCTGAAACCCTAAAATACATAGGTGATAGGATGGGGACATTCATGAGAGCGAATGAAAACCTAGAAGACATAGATTATGGGATGTATGCAAGGATCTATATCAATACAAAGCCCACACCCCCTTCTAGATGAGATGGAAATCAAGACGGATGGTGGAATATGGAGACAAAAGATTGGAAAAGAGGAATGGATGATAATTTGTGATAGATGTCAAGTGAAAGGGCATTCAAGTATAAAATATTTGAGAAAAGAGGTCTCTATGGAGGTAATGGAGAAGAAATAGTTAAGGAGGGAGAGGATTTGGAGATGGAGAGGGAGGGAAAATATGTGGACTAGAAGGTATTATAGAAATTAATGCAGAAGAAAAAAACTACTAAGAGATGGGAGGCAATTAATAATGAAGAGAAAATGTCGAGGGAGATCAATCTCGAGCCAGAGAAGGAAATTGTTGAAGGATCTAATGTTGGCCATAGAGGAATCTAGAAGGAAAACTACAATGTTAGGAAACTTCAACAACACCTTCTTAGCACTAATCCCAAAAAATACTTAAATTGAGACTCTAGATGATTTCAGACCTATCTCGCTATGCAACACAACCTATAAGATAGTAACAAAGGTAATGGCAAATAGATTGAAGGAAGTGCTCAAAAGTGTCATCTTCGAAGAAACAAGAAGATT
The DNA here is from genome assembly GCA_007258455.2 of Sequoia sempervirens. Lineage (NCBI taxonomy): Eukaryota > Viridiplantae > Streptophyta > Pinopsida > Cupressales > Cupressaceae > Sequoia > Sequoia sempervirens. Next base: position 904,444,710 of record VDFB02281492.1, read on the forward strand.
TACCCCGAGGAGATCAATTTTGGAAGAGATAATTATGGCTCATGAAGCCATACACAGTGAGGAAAGCAAAGGTAGGGAAGATGTTGATCAAATTAGACATTATGAAGGCATATGATCAAGTGGACAAGCAATTTCTTCTGGATGTGTTGGAAAGATTTGGCTTTGGGGAGGGATGGATCAATTGGGTACATTGTTGCATTAGAGAGCCAAGGTTCTTTATGTTGGTTAATGGAACCTCGTATGGTTTCTTCCAATCAACGAGAGGTATTAGACAAGGAGATCCCCTCTCTCCTTTTCTTTTTATTTTAATGACATAAGCACTAGGAAGAAGTATCTAAGGGACAAGAAGAAATGGGCTTTGTAAAGGGATCAACAATAGCACCAAACACAAAAGCAATAACACATCAACAATTTGCAAATGATACAATGTTCGGATCACCAAACAAGAAAGAGGTGAAAACAATAAAGGGAATCCTCGAAATATGACATCTAAACAACTAGTGAATTGAAAGAAATCAGAGATACACTTCCTCAACACAAGCTTGAAGAAACAAAAAGAGATTTCCAAGCTACAGGGTTTAAAAGCAGTAGGGTTGCTTGGGAATTTTTTGGGGATACCAAGTTCTTTGCAGGAGAAAATAAGGTATAGCTATGGGAGACATTACTAGGCAAGTGCAACACAATGTAAGAGTCTTGGAAAGGGAAATGGCTTACCTTGGAGGGTCAAATAATGATGTTTGGTCTAGTATTAGTAATGATTCCCATCTACACAATGTCATTGCCTCAAAATGCCAAAAAAGGTAGAAGAATCAATGGAAAATCTAATGAGAAAGTTCTTTTGGAATAGAAGCTCAGCCCAAAATAAATTCCTATTGATTGCATGAAAAAAATATTTAGTCCCAAGGAGGCTGGGGGTGTTGGGCTAAGAAACCTAACAATGATGAATTTGGCCCTCAAGTCAAAATTAGTTTGGAGCATGTATACTAAAAATAACCATAAGTGGGCAAGGATACTATAATCAAAATATCTTGACTCTCCATGCCCTTCAAGGATCCTCACAATATGCAATCCCTCGAGTGGATTGGCTATTTAGAACTTCATTGTATCATTTAGAGATATAATCACAAGACACATAACATGGTGTATGGGAAATGGGGAAAAGCCACATTTTGGTTGGACTCGTGGGATGGTCATGAAGTGTTAAGCGATAATCAACACCTTGAAGATATCAAAGTGATCCTATCAAGTGCATGGGGGCATAAGGTTAAAGATTATGTAGAACTAGTAAGGATAGGAGAGAAAGCGAGTTGGAGATGAAAATCCTCTAAAAATATCCAAGCCCCTACTCATCAAAAAGCTTTGCTCCATGAAATTCTATCCAAACTAAAAGTAGTAATTTTACTAGGTGAGGATGATATCAAGTGGTGTGGTTCCAAATAAGGAAACTATAGTGTTCAAATTGGGTATAAACTAAAAGAAGAAATAGTAAAAAAGAAGAATGACCAACTCTTTTAATGTGGAGTAACAAATGCCTCCCAAAAGTGGGGATATTCGCATGGGTTGCCCTTTAAAAGAGAATCTTGATAGGGGACAAATTGAGTAAGATAAGAATTTTTGGTCCACATAGATGCATTCTATGTAAAAAAGAGGAAGAGGAGGTTGATCATCTATTATTGAGATGTGAGATAGGAGAGACATGGTGGAAGAAACTGATGGAGAAATTGGATTGGAAAATCTCGCTGCCAACAAGCATAAAAGTGATGTTCTTGGCATGGCCAAAACTTCATAAAGGTTCAGTCTTGACAAGTATTTGGATATTGACTTTGTGCATTCTGATATGGGAAGTATGGAAGGAGAGGAACTGCAAAATCTTTTAGGGGAAATAACTAAACATGGAAAACCTCTTCAAAAAGTTTTGAGAATTTATCACTAAAACGATCAACAATGCAACAAGGAGTCAAAATTTATAAATAAGGTTGTTTTTTTAATGAGACAAAAGACTAAAGAAAAAGTGGTCAAGGCTCAAAATTCCCCCCGTTTATGGGGCTCAATAGATTAATTTGGCTTCTCATCCATGGAAAGGAATTAAGTGGTCCCCTTTAGAAGAGGATGGGTCAAAATAAACTTTGATGGGGCTTCACGTGGAAACCCTAGCGAAGCAAGAGCAAACATATCATTTAGAATCGGGCTGGTAAAATATTGTTGGTGGCTGCAAAAAAAACTAGGGCAAGCAATGAATAATGAGGCAGAGTTCCAAGCAGAACTACTATGATTAGAAATGGGAAAACAATTAAACCTTCAAGATATCCACCTAGAAGGAGATTCACAAAATATTATTAATGCAATTCACTCTCTAAATTGGAGATTCACTAGATGGTTAGAGGAGATAGATGCACTCTTATAAAACTTCAAAAGCTTTAAAATCTCCCACATATAACGGGAAGGCAACACAAGCACGAATGAGGCAATGAACATGGAAATAGACATGGAGGCAAAAAAAAGTCATGATAGATTCATAAATAGAATGGCATGTGATTTGTAGTGCTAGATGTGTGAGAATACTACCTTTGGCAGAGGTTTAAATGAAGGAGGAAACTAAAAAATGATTCCTAGTTAAGGCAAGCCAGGGAGACGTATGCAAGCTCATGTAGAAATTACTGAAGTTGGGTTTCAAAGGCAAAGATGGGGGACACACTTACTCAACCTTTCGTGACTGTTTGCAGAGCTAGAATGGATACTACAGTGTGCTTGAAGGCGAATAAGTGACAAATGGCGTTCTTGGGCGAGCTTTTAGAGTGATGATTGATGGCGATTTTTGTCTAATTATGGTGTGGTTCTACATGTGATAAGGTTGGTCTTGGGTGATGTATACACAAATGAGGTGACACGCTACTAGGTGAATACAAATGTAGCATCAATGTTCTTGACAATGCTGCTGGATGAGGGTGGGGAAATAAGGGTCGTAGAGAAGATAATGGAAGACCTCATGTGGTCGTGTTGGTGTTGGGGAATGAAGGACATTCTACATTGCACCTTGCCAGGGGTTGGTCTCATGTTGGGAGGAGGAATATGGTCGCAGATTGTAGAATAGTTGAACCATTGTGGATGAATATCAGCCTACGAGCATTAATTTCCTCAAAACCATTGTGGGGCAGAAAACAAATGGCATGGTGGATTGGTTCTTTTCTCTCATAAGCTCTCCTACGATGGTGGAAATAGATGAAGTGGTGTGGGAGGGGGAGAGTAGCTAGTAAGGGAGAGGGGTCCTCAATTTGTTTTGTTTTTTCTATTGTAATTACAAGTAGTAAATTAGCGAGAATGTATGGTAGGGATGTAGGGTAGTATACCCCAATGCTGTTGGTTTAACACATGATATTACAAACATCATTTTGGGGTGACATGTCTCATTTTGTAAACGACACCCAAACAATCATGTAATAGTTTCTCACATAGGGGTATTGTTGGTTCTCAGTTGTGATCATATGGTTTGTCCTTGATGACAAAATCCCTTTCAGTTGATTCTACTTGTTGACAGTTTCAGATTGGTTTCTTATGCTTTATCTTGGTACTGTTTTGTCTATATGGCTTACTTGTCTTGGCATTCAGTGGACAGTTTACATTCAGAATTTTAATATCTTTTGGTACTGATCAGTTTGAGCTTCGTGCAGTCACAGGTTATCTTTTGTACATTGTTTCGGTGATAGAAAAAGAACATATCGGCGTGAGAATGCTAGGGTCTCCCTGATCCTTTTTTTCTGATAAACGTCTGTGTTTCCTATCGGCAAGACGTTTCTGATGTCATGACGATTTGATTTTACATACAGGCAGCTTTGGCAGGAATTCTCCATGGTTTCGGCGACAGAGGGTGATCCCTATCGGCATGAGTTATACTGTCAGAATGATGTCTTAGCGAATTGATCATGTCTCCCCGACTGGCAACAAAGGGTGCTCATCGGCGAGAGGTTTTTCTTCGTTGTAACGTCTTGGCAATCTTACTTTAGTCTTGTCGACCGTCGATGGAAAAATTGCATATCGGCAGGAGGTCTCAGCTTCGGTGTAATGTCATAGCGAACCTGTTAGGTCTTGCCGACTAAGTCTTATGAGGGGCTTTCGGCGAGAGGTTGGTATTGTCTTAGCGACTCAGAGTGGATAAAGATTTTCGGTATGACAGTGTGCTCTCCGAGAGGTCTCCCCGACATTGATATGTCTCGGCAATGCATAAAACAAAAGGAACATTTTGGTATGACTCATTTATAAGGAAGAAAGGTCTTGGTGAGTTTGATTTCTTATACCGACCGACAACATAAAGGTATACATCTCGGTAAGAGTTAGGGTTTTCGGCATGAGGTCTCAGTGAGTGACCTCTAGTCTCACTGATGGAACACAAAAGGACTTTGTCGGCATAGGATTTGACTTGTCTCAGTGACACACAAGATGGTGGGTGACTTTCGATATAACGAAGTATTATCTATATAAGGTCTCCCTGAGAGTGATATGTCATGGCGACAAGTATAATCATGTGGGCTTTTGGTAAGACACAGGATGCTCTACCAGAAGTCTCCCCGATTTTGAATTGTCTCAGCGACACCGGATGAAAGGATGACTTTCGGTAAAACAAAGCATTATCTACGAAACGTCTCCTCGACAGCAGAATGTCACAGCAACACATAAGAGATAAAAGGGCTTTTGGTGAAACATAATGTGGTCTGCGAGAGGTCTTCCCGACATCACTGGGTCACGGTGAAAGCAAATGAGGAAAAGGAAACACAACTCGCATAAGGTCATAGCGAAACACAAAGAACTAAGGGGAATGACTGGCAATTTAATTGCCTTTGGCAGGACTATCTGGATGTCTCAACGAATGATTAACAAACCCTGTCACTGTGGCCGACATGTGAATTTCTAAATATTGTTGCAGGCCGACATCATTGGTTGGCATTGAATCTCAGAACGGTTACATGGCAGAGTATTCTTTGAGTTTCATTTTTGGGCAGTCGTGGTTTTGATGAGATTCTATCAGTTACATTTTGAAATCTCTTGTTTCAGCGCAGAAATTAAAGGTTTAGCCTTTTGGGTATTCAGAAATATATGATTGGTCATTTGGGTATTTGTTTCTATTGATAATTATTGCATCTGTTTAGGGTCTTGTAATTAAGTGCAGATTTGAAGAAGCTTTGTGACTCATTCTTGTTAAAGCATTTATAAACCAGTCAAGTTTATTTATAGCCTGCTGTTCAAGGCGTTACACTTGCAAACATTTACTTTTCTGACACATTCCTAAAATGGCAAGAGAGTTTCAGTTTCCTCTGATAAACGAATCTTTGAATATTTTTCTTTTGATAGATATACTGTTCAAAAGTATTGTATAAAAAACGTAGTGTTGTGAATACTGATAAGCTGTTGGATAGAAATTCTGAGACATAGTTATTTTGGCCGTATCAAGAGATGTATTGGAAAACTTTGTAATACAAAATTTGGAAAACATGATGCATAACAGAGTTGTAATTCTTTTCTATTTAATATTTTAAGGATTCAAAAAGTTGGATTCTTAGGGTATTAGGTAGATAAGAGTGTTGAGTTTCTTGAGCTTACTAGAAAACCCCAGGAGGGTTTTCCACTCGACAAATCCTTTGTCTTATGGTCTCTTTGTTTTGATGTCATAATGTTTCTTGATTGTGATAATTTTTATCAGTCTGAACATTTTTGAATGATAGTTCCTTCATATCTGCAAATATTTAGTTCAAATATCTTGCACAAGTCATTGCTGAAAAGTCTAATTCAAAAGGAAGCTTAAAAGTTCTCACTTGATTCATTGCTCAAGAATAGTTATAATTTGCTAAAGGTGTTTGTTGTCTCAATACCTTTCTTGTCTTTAAAGCTGCATTCAAATCAATTGTTTAAGAAGTGAGTCAATAATGTTGATCATCATTTGCACAGTCTTATGAGTTGCCCCTGCTCTGTCATCATGCTTTGATTGTTAATCAATGTTAGCCATAACTGTTTTGGCAAATGCAAGATATCTCACTCAAATCATATTTTCATAAGTTGTCTAATAGACTGAATTAATGTTGTCATATCTTTGTGCTTTCAAAAGTGTTTACTCGACTCTATTGTTGAAAGAAAAGGAAATCAAAATTAAAATCTTGGTCGAAGTTGAAAAAGTTTAGACACTGATTCACCCCCCCTCTCAATGTCTGTCCATAACTCCAACAGGTATATCATACGATGTAAAAATAAATAATCTGAAGCTAATGAAAAGGGTGTGGTCCTTTACAACCATTTTTATTGATAAAAAAACTAAGAGTTAAGAAATTTTTGAGATGGGTTGGATTCTAATTTTGAGAGTCAATTTTGGATTTTGGATCCAAAGGGGTTCCAAATAAGTTAAAATCATGCACTAGAACCAAGTACTTAGAAACCTATCCAAAGTGGCATAAAATGAATGATAAAACTATAGGATATGCACTTTTCACCATTACATTTTCCCCCCATTTAAGAGTTCTTGTAAATCTGTACATGAACAAACATACCAAAGAAAAAAGTAAAAGATGAACATAATTTAAAGTAGAATAATTGTCACCAAGATCCAAAGTCAACTTATGAATGGTTAAATGAAGAGAGAGAGAGAGAGAGAGAGAGAGAGAGAGAGAGAGAGAGAGAGAGAGAGAGAGAGAGAGAGAGAGAGAGAGAGAGAGAGAGAGAGAGAGAGAGAGAGAGAATGGTTAAATAAAGCATAAGCATGATAAAATGAAGAGAAAGCATGAGCATGATAAATTGAGTTTAAATTTTTTGAAATAGATTAAAAAATAGAGATACATATGTAACCTAAGATACTTATATTTTTGTGTCTAATTTGCATGTGAAATAGAAGTTGAAATTCAAAGATGCCCCCATTTTTATTCCCCTAATTCAAGCAATCATGAATGTATGTAGTTTGCAAAAATTAAGAGCTACCTTGAAACACATAAAGATAGACATATCATAAAAATTAGAATATATATTATGTAATTAGAGAGAGAAGTGAAGATATTAACCAATGAATGCATCACCATATGTTGGAGTTGTCTCAATGTTCTCAAAGATGTGTCACAATAATCCATGCCTCCCAAGGGACTATTTATTAGAATATCATGTAATTCATGTGCTTACTTTTTGTAATCATGTTCACTTTGTTTGATAACATGTGCAACCTCAAAATATGATGTGTTATTCTTATCAAAATTAATATAATCAACATTAGTATAATCTTCATCATAATAAAATATCTAAGGAAGATATTGTTAAGGATATTCAAGAACTGAATGATGACAAGTCTCCTAGAGCACATGTGCTCCTAATTGAATTTTATAAAAAGAACATATACTGGGTTGTAGAAGACTTGTTGCAAGTTTACTCTAAAGCCATTGACAAAGGTTCTCTTGGTTGTAACATCAATGAAGGAATCATTAAAATTATACCAAAAGACGAAGATAAGGTATTAATTAAAAATTGGAGACCTATTACCCTACTTAATGTCCCATATCAGTTTTTTACAAAAAATATTAGCTCTTAGACTAGTGGACATCCTACCCAAAATTATTAGCTTTACTCAGACAAGATTTATTAAGAGGAGATACATATTAGAGAATATCATAACTAGTTGGGAAGCCATTGATTGGGCTAGAACTTCCAATCAAAACACATACATTCTCCTACTAGACTTTGAGAAAGCATATGATAGAATTGAGTGGTCATTTCTTATGATGTCACTTGAGGCATTTGGTTTCCCCAGTGGATTTTTCTAAATGGTGACTAATCTTTTAAATGATGTTGTAGCCCAAGTTAACATTAATGTTTCTTTAGAAGATCAATTCATTATACAAAGATCAATTAGGCAAGGATGTCCTCTTGCCCCTGTCTCATTTGTGATAGCTTCAGAAACCATCTTCTACATTATAAAGGACACCAAATTATCACCTAAAGTAAAAGGTTTGCATCTCCCCAATGGAAATGATTTTCTAAACATTCAATTTACATATGACACTACAATCTTTGTTAACATCGAGGAAAGAAATGTTGAATACCTTATGCACAAACTAAACCTCTTTTATGAAGCCTTGAGAGCCAGGGGTTCAAAGACAAAATCAATAATTTACTAAGTTGGGAAAATTCCCCCTAAATTGGTTCAACAAATACAAGTTTCAATAGGGAGGGCCAAACAAGCAAGTGAGGTACCTTGGTATTCCCTTTGCTATTAAACCTTGCCTAAAAGATATGTGGGATTGGGTTAAAAGCATAATAGATAAAAACTCAACCAGTGGATCAAACAATACTTATCGATGTCTAGCAAGTTTTAGGTATGTCAAAAAATCCTATCCTCTTATAGCCTGTATTACTCATCAATCTAGTTGTTTAGTAGCTACCACATAAATGAAATCCAAAAAAAAATTAGGCAATTCCTTTGGTTAGATGGGAAGGGTAATAAGAAAAATCGTGCAGTTAAATGGGAATAGTGTTGCATAAGTAAATTAGAGGGAGGATTAGATTTGAAAGACCTTAGGTTATAGGGCATCTCCCAGGCCAATAAATGGATCCTTAAATCATTAAAAGGAAATGAGCCATGAAAGACTCTAGTCATGAACAATATTAGTTTAACTATTCTAAAACAAGCTAAAAGTTGGAAAAAATCCCTATAAATTGCATCCTATTTGACAACTTCCTAATATTGCTTGTCGATTTAAATGTATTCAAAAGCCTTTGGAAAGCTTGAGAAATCATTAGAAGCCAATTTAAGAACTATGAGTTTTTGAATTAGAAGAATGGTAAAGTGTACCCACACAGGTCAATCTGGTGGAATCTAACCAAAAAAAAAGATAAACCCCTTGCTCTATTACAAGGTTGTTTAGCTAAAACTTGACACTTAAAAGGAATTAGATGCTTTAAGGATATATGGGAAAATAACTAGATTAAGGAATTGTTAGTGTTGAGTGTTGATTACAACCTTCCTCCAACTAAATGGAGAACCTACTCAATTGTAAGGGAGGCATGTAGAATAATTCAACTCCCAAGTAGCAATGTAAGAGAAAATGAGCTCCTCATAAATGTCTCTTGGATAAATGATACCAATAGTTTAAGCTTAAAACCTAAAATAATTTACAAAAACCTATCTTCTTCTCAAGAACTCCCCAACTATCTAAATAGATGTTGGGTTCTTGACCTCTCGGGTGTACAATGATAAAAAAATTTCAAATTGTAATGGTCTAATATACTTGAACCAAAAATTGCTCTTTTTAAATGGTTATTTATCTTGCAAAAACTTTCTTTTAAGCTCCCCAATTTAGGAATGAGAATTTGTTGAGTATGCAAGCAACTTGAAAGGATTAGGCCCATGTTTTTTTATTGTTTATTTGCTAAAGAGATTTGGAACATGTTTTTGGTTAATCTTTTTGGATGGGAGGACAACGGTAAGATCAATTGGTAGGAATTTCTATTTGGTTATGTGAAAAACAAATAATTTTTATAGTTTGTTTTCTCTTGTGTTAACATCTAACATATTATGGGCAATATGGAAGGCTAGAAATGATGATATTTTTCAGGGTACTAGGAGAGCACTTATTGAGTCTTTTAGAAGACTCACCTTTCATAATATTGCTATGCAGGTAACAATCAATGTGGAGATCTTAAAAGATAAATTTATGAGGTTGATAAAAGAAGTCGAACAATGGACATAAACAAGGAAGAGGTGAGATACGAAAGGAATTGGCCTTTTAATGAGGCTAATAATACTCCCTTTATATAAGGGGCGGTAAATGTAAGGGATTGTATAATTTTTTAAGCAATCTTTATGGCATTTTTTGTAAGGAAAAATATAGGAAAAAGCAATATAAGTAAAGTGAACTATAAAAGTAGGTAAGACCCTGCATGGTCTAGACAAGACAACCAATGTTTTTTTATATATGTATGGTTAATGATAATTAATACAAAAAAATGTGATATATATATATATATATATATTCATTTTTTTCATATTAAACATGTCTTGTATTTATATATGCATATACCTTTCCTTTTCTTAATAGGTTCTCCCTTAGGTTTATAATGCTATTTTTTTCTTCTTTTAAATTCTTGAGGCCTCCCATAATTGGCTTTGCCTTTTTTTCCTGTCATTTTTTTAGCTCTTAAAGTTTTTGTTTTCCAAAATTCAAACCTTGTGGTCTTTTTGGTAACATCCTTGTGCCTTGATTCATGTGTACTCTCTCTCTCTCTCTCTCTCTCTCTCTCTCTCTAGTTTGTTCTTGGATTGTGACTAACCAATTTTATTCTCCTTGAGCTCTCTATCATCTTGATGATGGATCACAAAGTGTGATCTGAAATGTTTATTCAAAAAATCTCTCACACAATCTAATCTAGAAACAACAATAATCACCATGGATTGTGGAAATTTGATATCATTAACTTTAAGGGTTTCAAGTGAAATATTTCATGCTTTGAGTTGACACATAATAGCTAGATGGATGGGTTAGGTCTACCCTAAATTTGAATTTTAAAATTTGAAGTTTGAAGTGTGTTTCGATAATTTACACAATTGTCATGAGTCAATCCTACAAATTATGAATCTAAATCAAAACGAAAAATACATTAATTAAAAATCAAGACTAATCCCTTAAAAAATATAATTCAAAATAAATAAGACTCATATTATATACTAACTTTTACCATAAATCATACCACTTATATATGTTCATCATATATAAAAAATAATTGAATATAAATAAATTTAAAAAATATAAAATATTTAATCTTTACCATAACAACAAAAATGACAATCTTTTATTTTATCATTACTTTTAAAATAAAAAATTCTATTATGCATTTAATTTTTCAAACTCTTTGAAAAATTCCAATTTGTCATTAGTATTAGTGATAGACTACAAATAGTTGTTCAAATTCTATTATACCTAACGAAGAGAAATTTAATATAATCTATAATGTTTTTATTAAAATATTTATGAAGAATTAATTAGTTTATAGATGAATTAATTGGTTCCTACCAAAAATACAACTTCCTTTCTTTTCTTATGTTCTAAAGTTTGGTGCATCCATCATCCCGAAAATTAAAGTTGACATTAACATTTTCTTGCGGAAATAATAGACTTGTGAGGACATATGCATTGCAATGTCTAGACATAATTATTTTGGAATTAATGTGGAATGTTACTAATTTTAAAAATGATTTGTAGGTATAAATATTTATAGTTTTGTGACTTAAGTATTATGGCATATGGCAAATTCACCACCAACAATTCATCGATGAAAAATTCACCGCAGGAAAATTCACCACCATGAAATTCACCGTGCGAAAAATTAATTGCATGAATTTTTGCCGATTAATTTTCCATGGCGGTGAATTTTTCGTCGGTAAGTTGCTGGGGGTGAATTTTCCTAGAGCCAAGTATTATATATATATTTTTAAAAGTTATTTTATAAAGTGTTCGATCAATACGATCATAAAAATCAACATTTGAAATGAAGCTACTTGATATATCATGGTAGTTCTTATTTTTAATTAATACAAAAAAGACATGAAAATGTGTTTCAGTTGAAAGAAATACATAATTTGACTTTAAGAACAAACAATAATTACTTACATAGACAATGAGTATACAAAATTTGAATTTATACAAAGTTGTTCAATGTTAGGGAATTTGTGAAGGATGTTAATATTGACTTATCTAAGGATTAAGCAATTTTTCTGAATAAGCTTGAATTTGTACAAACCTTAAGATGTTCATTTGTAACTAAAATTTACACTAGCCATTTGAGCTCAAGCTTTTTATAGTGTTATCCGTTAGTTTAATGTACATCAAATGGGGGTAATATGGTGTAGATAATTAACCATCACTTTCTTCAAGGTACAATATTATAAGGCATACACAAATCTAGTTTGCAAGTAGAGTTTTTATATATCGATAGAATATGTTTCAATCAAACTTACCCATAGAATATGGATTTCATAGTACAAAGAAAAATAATATATAAGGGTCATAAAACTCAATCTTAGGTTAAGCATCTCTTTTTATTATTCTTAAAGAAACCAACTAACCTATAAAATATATATTTCAAACACAAATTTGAATAAAGATTTTATTGATTTTAGTTGTATAGATACCTTACACCATTACTAGTTAAAATATAATGAATCATTATTCTTGACCTTAGTTGGGTGGTGGAAATATTTAACCTCAGTTGCTAGTTGGCCTTAATGGAGGAGATTAACAGTTTTTTGGCAAAAATGATAAAATATATTAAAGAACCATTAAAGTAATTTACAACAAAATGATTTCTAGATAATCAAAGCCACCATTAAGATCAAGATTAGGAAAATAAAAGGGGGTTTACCCCAAATCCACCAACCTAAGAGAATCTCAAAATTCAAGATACCATCAATGCTTACCTTTTCCCAAACCCCCAAAGGGATACAATTAAGTCTGATCATTGTAAATAAGATTGAGTAGATGCTCCAACTTATCATGGGGAGGGATCCCCAATCCTTTGCATTTGAAAAAATTGTCAGCATCATAGGCCCACTTAGCCAAGAAATCATCAACACCATTCCATTCTCGAAAATGAAGTTTTTGAATAGTTAAAAGTTAGCGATAATGAAGTCATTGAATAGTTAGTTAGTTTTTGGGAAGTTATTATCTAGCTAAAAGTTAGTGATAATGAAGTCATTGAATAGTTGCATCTAACATAACACGAAAAACCTTCAAAATTAATTTAGGATATCTAATAGTGGGAGAACCACCTACTATACATAAAAAATGTACAAGTTTCACTTTGTATAAGTAAATGGTTGGAATAAGTAAACTCAGTTTATTAAAGTCCTATCTCCATTCATTATCTCATTGTCAATAATCATTGGTTACTATTTATTACTAATAAATTAATTATAGTGGTGGTATGTACTTTACAATAAGGAATATTTTAATTTATTTAGCTATTTTAATCGTGTTTTAAATAATAGATAAATTACCCATAGATGTTGTGCTCTATACTTTTATACTAAAACTATAATAATTATGTTGGCTCCAAAATTATAATTCTGTAGAACATGGACAAAATTAATTAGTCCAATGTGTTAGTGTATATTTATTACATTAAGATATGTTTTAATTCTAAATATATAATATTTCACATATTATTTAAGTTCACTTAGGTAATTTATTTTTAATTACTTAATAAGGATAGGGTAATGAGTTGCATAATATATAGGAATCTACTTTTTTCTTTATCATCATGGATTTGCAAACTTGGATAAGCAATCACCCCCTTTTTAGTTTTATGCCTTATCCCTATCCTCATTAGATTTGGAAACTATAAGGCTATATATTTATATCTCTCTTTCCTTTGTGTTGAAGAATAGTGAAGCAAACTTAGATACATTATTTTCTTGGTAATTAATTTCTATTTAAAAAATAATTATATTTCATAGCATTAGATTTTGGTTGTAGATTTGATCATAGATTATAACATGGTATCAAAGATTAAATACTAAGATATATTTTTAACAGTTTCTACATTTAGGAGATTTCAGGGGCTAATTAACTCTACATGTAAGTTTTATGAAAACCTAGTATGCACTTCCCTTGCATTTTCAAATAATTTGGAGAATATAAAAGTTTAACAAAATCTTTATAACCTTTACATATGCATATATATTTTTCTCTATTATATGAAGTTCAATTTTTTGGTGTTTTTAATAATATTTTAGCTGTTCTATTGCATCTGGGAGGCTCAAGAAATTTAGCTATGACCTTTGGTTTGCTAGATTTAGAGTTTATTTGATATAATAGTAGATAGGGGTTTAAATCTTGAATTTGGAAAACAAATTTCAAATGGAGTGTTTTAAGGCCAAATAGACCTCATTGTTGTGTCTGAAAGGCCCCATACCCCTATTTTGTTATATAATTTGTCAATTTTGATGCAAGATAATTTTTAATAAATTTTTTACCCACCAGGGCCATATTGTAGAGTACAAAACTAATTTAATAATATATATATATTTTAAATTACAGGGAGAACCTTGATATAGCCAAGACAATCTGCCATAGTTTTCTATGAAATTGTTAGTGGTTTGATAATCACTAGTGAGTGGACATCAACACCGATGGCGGCTCTACCATCAAGCTACCCCTTCGCTTCTAGTTTGTTTCTTGAGTGGAATTTTCCCTTTACCACTCCTTTCTACCACTTAGCTTGGCAAAAACACCCTATGGATAATTGAGCACCACTAGGCTTGCTCCTCTTTCCTTCAAAGTATGATATTTCCCAATGGGGGATAAATTTCAGCCTAGGAGTTAGATTTTCACAAACAAATAGGCAACAAAAAGTTGGTGACAATTTGAGCACTTTACAACCATTCTATGTTTGATTAGATTTTTGGCCCTCTTTTTCTAGAAATTATAGGTTGAAGCTATTTTTTTCACACATTTGACAAGTCATATCTTGCACCTTAGATCTCCATTTTTTGTGAAAGAATAGGCATTGGAAAGATGTTAAAGAGTTCTACACAACTAGACATGTAATTTTAATAAATTTTCACTTGACTTATTTTGTATTAAAATTTGTATAATAGGCCACTTTTGAGCCCTACAACTTCTAGTAAAAATTATAAACACACTAAGTATAAAGTGCCAAAATTATTATTTTTTAGGGGTGATTATAAACTAGTAAAAAAAGGGGGGGTGTATTTGTGTGGGATTTTTTTTGTACACTGTATTTTAATTTTTTTTTTCTTCTATATAATGGTTCATTCATTTAGTTACAAGGAAATCTTTTTTGGAGTTATTGTAATCACAAACTAACATAAAGTTGCACTTTTGGGAGTTTCATATTATATTTTAGTATTGGATTAAATAATTCCATTGTGAGGCTAATTTTAGAGAACTATTTGCCTTGGAAATAAGGGATAACAAATCACTACCTTGAGCAATATCTATTTCCCTATCTCCTTGGACTCATTCCTAAGCTAGGTTACAATGAGTAGAATAATGAATGGTTTAAAAATAATGATATAGTCTATGAACTAATATTTCTTACTATATCTAAGGACATGATGTAGGAGCATCCAGGGTGTAAGAGTAATCTTGCATAACCCAAAAATAATTTCTTTTGTCTGATTTTCAATAAGGGATTATATGAGCTAATGTTGTGTGGGAAATTAATTATTTTAAATTTCCAAATATTGTAATATTTTGTATGTGAGTCTATAATTGTAATTTTGATGGGTATTTACTATGGTAAATGTTACAAAGGCATAAAAGGGGGAATATTCTCTTTGGGAATCTCATTTCTTGGTGGGGACCACTTTGTAAGCATGCTCTTACATGTTGAATTATACGGTTTGCATGCATTTTCATGTTGGGCCACTAGCTTTGCATGTTGGTGCATGTTCATATTTGGAGCCGTTGGAGCCATCGAGGAGTTATGGAGATTCTTGAATTGACCAAATTTGATTTTCCATGAGTTAGGTGCCCATGTGAGGGTCATGTGAGCATTTATTAATTTTAGTTATTTTAAGATTTCTTCCCAAGGTGGGTGTGGGTTTTCCAAGAAGGTTTTTGGCATATTGTTTTGGAAACCACAATTGTTTTCTCATTCTAAAACTTCTATATTATGATTCCTTGTCATTTGGGGAGGGGGATTTGGTGTTTTTGCAGGTTGAGATGGGAGATGTTTCCATATTGAAGAGAGATTTGAAGACTCCATTGTTGTAAATTTCTATTTGCATAGAAGCCCATGTTTAGGGAGCTAGTGAGCTCCACATTTTGGGAGATAGTGAGCTAGTGAAGTCCATGTGAAGGGAGCTTGAGAGCTTCAGTAGAAGAAAGGTTAAAGGAGACCAAGAAGATCTTTTTTCTTGTAGGTTTGAAGGTGTTTTGATGGCAGCAAATAGACTTGAAGGTTGCAAGTTTATTGCAATAGTGATTTCCATTCAAGATTGCGCGTTGAAGAAGCTAGAAGCTACTGAAAGAGGATAGATTGAAGGAGACTAGTTTGTGTTTGGTATTTTCTGTTTTGAATCAATCATATTTCACTTTTTTAATGGTTTCCCTCAGCCCATATGGCTACAAGAAATATTATTTCAGATTTACTATGTTTTACATATAATTTCATGAGATTTTGAATAAGAAACCAAAGCTACTTCTTGCAGATTTATGAGTTGTTTCAAACAATTTATAAGTTGCATTTTTTGATTGTTGGGATTTTTCTTTGAGGGTTGGTTCCTTTTTACATTAGTGGTATCAGAGCAAGAGTCCTTGAGTGTGCGGGTAGAAGAGTGGATGTGAAGTAGTTTGCACCAGGACTTGGGGGTGGAATGTGTGTTGTTTGTAAACAAACTGCCGAGTGAGGCAGTTTAAATGTGCATAACCTAAGGGTTTTGAAAATTTGTGTTAAGGATTTGTGAGGCCTTAAGGATGGAAAAGAGGAATACGAAAATGACTTTTATCATTGGATGGATTTTGAGGATTCCTAGACTTGAGAAAATTAGAGAAAGACAACAAGAAGAAATAAGAGTTGGGATGATAGAGTTGCAGCAACAAGTGGATGAATTAAGAGAAGAGATTGAAAGGAGAAAACAAGAAAAGAGAAGAGTTGAATGTAATTTTTATTATCCTTCTAATGATATTTTGATTGCAAGAAAGAAATTAGAAGATGCAACAAAGTGTCATGCATGTGGCATAAAAGAAGAAGAGGATGAATATGAAGTTGACGAATTTGAAGCTGAGGAATGTCTGTTGGAAGACATGGAGAATGAGATTTGAGAAATTGCAAGAAAGGAAAGTATTTGTGAAGAATTGAAGGAGATGACAATAAACAAGGAAAGTGAAAGAGCTGCAATCATGGATGTAACTTAGATTGTAGCAGTGGAAGAAGAGTGTGATGCATTGGTTATAGGACAAGGAAGTGATACAGTTGCATGTCTTATCAAAGGCATGAAAGAAGAGAACATAACTAAAGTTACAACAGGTGATGAGAAGGTAAAATCTTTTCTTATTGAATTTAAGAAAGTTGATTTTCATGTTGAGATGGATGAGCTAGTGAATGTAGATGAGATGGTTCAATTAGATTTTGTTAGAGATGATTGGTATGCAAATAAGGGTTTGTTATGGTATTGTAGAGTTAAGTGCAAGTGTAATTTGGCGAGGTTGGACAAACTATGGTGGGTTGAATCTCACAAGATTGGAGGAGAATGTGAGATACACTTGGAGGAGGTGGTCGGGTTATGGTGGAGTTGATTCCACATCGAGGAAGATGAGTAAAGAGAAAAGTTGTCAAAGGAGGAGGATGCTTGTTCTAGCTAGGTGTTGGAAGAGGAGAAAGAAGAATCATTTGGAGGTACCAAATTCAGTGATGGAGTTTTTGAGGATTTCTTGCAATCTAAAAGGGTGTTACTACCACTCAACTCCATTTTTTGAATCCATATTCACAAAAAATTTCCTATCTTGGGTGTCTGATGCAGGAACATCTAGGGTGTAAGAACAATCTTGCATCACCCAAAAATAATTTATTTTGTTTGAATTTGCAATAAGGGCTTATGTGGGCTAATTTTGTGTGGGAATATTCTCTTTGGGAATCCCATTTCTTGGTGTGGAACACTTTGTAAGCATGCTCTTACATTTTTAATTGTATTATTAGCATGTTGGGCCACCATCTTTGCATGTTGGTGCATGTTCATATTTAGAGTCGTTAGAGCCATCGAGGAGTTATGGAGATTCTAGAATTGACCAAATTTGATTGGTGATGAGTTAGGAACCCATGTGAGGGTCATGTGAGAATTTAGTAATTTTAATTATTTTATTATTTCTCCTCAAGGTGGGCATGGGTTTTCCAAGGAGGTTTTTGGCATGTTGTTTTGGAAACCGCAGTTTTCTCATTCTAAAAATTCTATATTATGATGCCTTGTCATTTGGGGAGGGGGCTTTGGAATTTTTGTAGGTTGATATGGGGAGATTTTTCCAAATTGAATAGAGATTTGAAGAATCCATTGTTGTAGATTTCTATTTGCATAGAAGTCCATGTTTAGGGAGTTAGTGAGCTCCACATTTTGGGAGATAGTGAGCTAGTGAAGTCCACATGAAGGGAGCTTAAGATATTTAGAAGAAGAAGGGTTGAAGGAGACCAAAAAGATATTTTTTGTTGTAGGTTTGAAGGTGTTTGGATGGTAGAAAATAGACTTGAAGGTTGCAAGTTTATTGTAGCAGTGAGTTCCATTGAAGATTGCAGGTTGAAGGAGCTAGAACTGAAAGAGGATAGATTGAAGGAGACTAGTTTGTGTTTGGTCTATTTTTTATCATTCATATTTCAGTTTTGTAATGGTTTCTATCAGCCCATATGGCTGCAAACAATCTTATTTCATATTTTCTATGTTCTACATGTAATTTCATGAGATTTTGAATAAGAAACCAAAGCTACTTCTTGCAGATTTATGAATTGTTTCAAACAATTTTGAAGTTACATTTTTAGATTGTTGGGATTTGTGTTTGAGGGTTGGTTCCTTCTTACATCAGGACATTTTGCATCACATTGTAGTATTAAAAATTTAATATCCTTGAAATTTCACATAACATCGATTCCTCACTTCAACATCTTGGTATAGAGTATCTTATAAATAAAAGGTTAAAATAGTTTGATTTATTATTTCTTGTATTTTTGTGATGATCTAGGCTGTGTGAGTTTTAATTTCCCTAGATGAGAGAAAAAAAAATGGAATTCCATGTGACACACTAGCGTCCTATGAAAATTCATGGATCTAGTGGTCATTTGAGCATTACTTTCCCCTAGTCTCATTGATAGCTAAGGAATTAATACCTCTACATGTGAATTTGACAAACACTTTGACTCCTAACTTCCCGATTTGGCTTTCAAAATAAAA
Organism: Sequoia sempervirens; assembly: GCA_007258455.2. Taxonomy (NCBI): domain Eukaryota; kingdom Viridiplantae; phylum Streptophyta; class Pinopsida; order Cupressales; family Cupressaceae; genus Sequoia; species Sequoia sempervirens. Next base: position 904,463,626 of record VDFB02281492.1, read on the forward strand.
TTTTCATTTATCATTCCATTACTTTGGCAATTTTATAAAAACCTTTTCCATCTCGAAGAAGAAACTGTTAATATACACAAATATACCCGCCTCTGGCATATGATTTTATAATATTTTAAAGCTAATATCCTCGTGAGATTGTGGTAAACAATTGAAACAAAGAAACATCAATATTCTTCAAGGTTTTTCTAAAATATTCTAGGTAACCTTATTCTTGTAATATTGTTCCCTTTCTCCTTTACTTGCATTTTTCATTTCCATTTGTAAAATCCTAAGTGCTACATAGTGTATTTAGGATCATTTCTATCTCAGTCATTATTATTATTTAATTCAAGAATATTCTTTCATATTCCAAAATATATCAAAATTCCAATCTATTTGTAGATGTAGAAATACAAAAAATGGGTTTTGATTGAGGCAAGCCCCTCAATAGCCACAAAACAATTTTCCCTCTCCTTTTTTGCAAGTTTTGTTAGAGAAGCAGACCATCCAATGATATTTGTTCAAACATTTATTCTATATTTTAGTTTCTTTCATTTTAATATTGAAATAGGTTTTATTATAGTTACTTTTCATTAGCTTAGAATTTCCCTACTTTCAAATTGTTTCTTTTCATATTTTGTGTGTATAGGAAGCATTTTTGTACTTGGTAGTACTTTTAATTTTGCATTGAGCTGGATGATAGCATGATAGAAAGAGGTCCATGTGATGTGATGGTGTTTTGGGTAGATACTTCTAGATTTGAACCCTAGGTTCTCTATGATTTGTAATTTCCATTTTTATTGATAAAAGGTTGCAATTATTTTTCTGTTAGAAGATATTTTCACGTGTTTAATTTTAACAAACATTTTAGTTAGTTATTTCTATTCTATTTGTTAAAAATTAAACTCTTAGAAAAGGATAATTCATCCAATTTAAGTAAGCTTAAAGTTGTTGATTCATCCTAGTGTAAGTGGTGAAAATACTCTTAAGGAAACTCAGTTTCCTTTCTATAGAGTCAATTTTAATCCTTTACATTTTGGTGAACCTACCACTTTACACAAAACCTTTCTTTACAACACAAAAATAAAAAAATTCTAAAAGAATTTTCCTTATTATATGTGTTAGAGTTTCAAATTGTGAGTTGTAAGACCTTTTATGATTTTTAAAACCCAATCCCTCTACTTAGGTAATGTATTTCAAAGAAGCCTTCACACATACAACATGTCTCACTCATGTCCATTCACAACCCCTATTCTTGGTGCACTAATATTGAATTTTCACAAGAACACTTCTCTATTAGGATGCCTTCATCCCCTCATCTAATAACCATAAAACCTACTTCCCCATCCATAAATTCTCATGGTGTGGATGTGGGGTTTGATCACGAGGTTGCACTCCAAGCCTCTAATTCTTAATTAAAAATCTTGACCAACACTTACACCAGTTTCAAGACCTCTTAGCTAGGGACACCTACTTTGAAGTAGTGCCTATCCTTAGCACTATTAGTAATATGCTAAGTAATTATTCTAAGGGATTGGAGTTTCTCTATGGCCTAGTACATATTTTCCATGAAAAAGTCTTGAGCTATACACTAGTCTTCACAAAAAAATAATTTTCACTCTAATATCACAAATGCAAAACTAACTATTTCAGTGCTAATTTTTACCATGCACATGGTGACAACAACGCCCATACCCATAGTTATTCCACCTCCTTCTACTAGTTTGAATTTTATCTTCTATAGAAGAAAATTTTCTCACATAATTTTCTCCGCAAACATCCAACACTTTCACACACATCACATATCTTGTAATAAACTAGCTCATGCAAAATATTGGCCAACTGTAAAGTCAACTCACTTCTATGACTATTGGAATTCCACTCAACCAACCATCCTCCTTACAATCACATAAGACATCTCTCATTAAAAATTCTTGCTACTCCCTTTCCCACAAGGTTTGAAGTGCCAAAATTTGAGAAGTATAATTGTAAAGGACATTTTTAAATACACTTTTCTACCTTCACTACCTTGTATAGTGATTTTTACTTTTAATATTTCTTGTTAGAAATTTTTTTGTTGTGGTTATTAAAAGACATCACACCTGATCGGCTTTACTTGCATCCTCTAATAAATCAATTCTTAAAGAATTTTTTAGGAAAATATTGGGCTAAAATTTGTGTTCACTAACATCATCCACTACAAGCAAGGAAACAATGAAAAAGTAATTTTATTTCAATTTTAAATACTTATATCTCTTATCACAAATTTAGTACATGTTGATAGAATCTAATGTACAACGTGTGTTAATTGGAAATATACAACCTTTTCTACAAGACAAAATTCTCTTGATGAAATACTATTCTTTTGCACATCTTGGCATCGCCCTACACAATTTTCAATAGTTGGTGAGTCGGTATGGGGGCTCTACCCCATTAGCTCCCTCTGATACCCAAGGTGGTCCATCTTCCTCTCAGAATTATAAAAAAAAATATTTCCAAAAAAATTCAAATATTGTGAACAAATCTCAAACCTTTTATGTTCTTATAAATTTTTTCTAAGTCTCTCTACAACATAATGCAAAAAATATTGAAAAATAATTTAATTCAACTACCGCCCATTTGATCCCTCCCAACTAATCAACCTCTCCCTACTTGGTAGGACCCAAAAGGTTTCTATTAGTTCCATTGAGTTTTAGGACTTGATTCTAAATAATGTATGCATCTTCAATAGTTAGTGGACCAATACCACATCAATTCAAGTACCATCTAGATCCTAGATGGTCCTAGTATGTCAAACAAGTCTATTGCAAAGCTCAACCATAATTTACAAGTCTATACAATACCCCTTCCCTAAATATTTTAGAAATTTCATTGCCCTCAATTTTTCTCCTCCTATTTTTAGGCCTCATTCTTCCTTAGTAGATATGGTGGTCATGACCATAGATGGTTTCCCCCAATAATTTCAAGCGAGCAACATTCCCAATCCAATCATATCCTTCTCTTCCATCAATGTGTGAACTGGCATAGATGATGGTCCAAAAACCATCAGTGGGGATCTTTTTTACCCTATGAGTAGGGTTAATGTTATCACAAAATAAATTCCCCACATTAGAAAAATGTATCGAGATAAGAATGATGATTTGGAAGTCTTGATATCGACACACAAATAATTTTCTCTTCCTACTTTGGGTTCTATTACTCTATTGATCTAGGTTGGACCTAAGTTCTTGGATACCCTCTTTTCTAATATTCTTACCTCTGATTACTTCCATGTGAAGTTGGGATTCCCCTCACTTTCTTGCATGATAGAAGTCACCTCAATTATAAATAAGTGCCTTAAGTTTCCACATGATGATATAGTGCACACTATCCAACATGTTGGATACAAGCCACTCATATTTTGTAGAGGATTTTCTCTAGATTATTATTTTTATTCACCTTTAGGACCCTTAGCACCTTGCCCTAAAATTATATTCAAAGCATATCAAAATTTTAAGGTGATTCATTTTGGGTCCTCTTCTTCTACACCTTATTCTTCCCCTATGGTTGCTTCCCCTTCAATCACCTAATCATCATAGTATGCTCTTATCCCTATGCATACCCTTGTGGTAACTAGGGACACACACACATCATTAGTATGACCTCCTATTCCTCCACCCACCTCTATGAAAAAAAGAGGAAATAAATCCCTACTACATAGATCTTCTCGAGTCTTTTCATCCTCTCATGGTTCTTACTATTCCTAGACCTGCCCCTTTGATAGAAAACATAAAGAAACCCATGGGATATGAACCCCTTTGTGCATTATTTGCACCTTACCCTTTAGTGGTACCTTCAGTTCCCCCACCTTTCTTTATGAAAGAAAAAGGAAAGGCACCCATAATGCAAGTTCCACTACGTGCACCTCAGTGATCTTAGTCTCCACTTTCTAGGACCATTCCTCCTCTTGTTCCATAGATGAGCACTATCCCACAACTGGACCATAGAGACCTTTCTCCTCTTATAGCTCAATATAAATCTTTCCACCATTGGAACTAGTTTGTTCGAGAATGTAGGTAATGTTAAAACACTAAAACTAGAGGGAAAACTACTATGGAGATACATGGAACTTAGTGTCCTCCTCCCATAGAACCACCAAACGATCTTTTCATTCCTCCATCTCCTCATTCTTGCAAAAGAGAACATGAACATCGTCTCACTCCAACATATCATAAACAAAATATTAATTCACCTTCGCCATGACCTCTAGATCACTCTACATTAGTTATTCTCATATAAGAGGCTCCACCCTCTTTTTAACCTATCCATGCTCTTTCTAAGAATGTAAGAAATGATATTCCCCTTATTATCTATCTCGATAGTGACTCACCCACCTCCTCTCCCAAAGAGAAGTTACTCAAGTCCTTCATGGATATTATGGAATTATCCTTGATCTTAACAAGATCATCAAAATTCACCTCATAAGATATTTATAGGAAGACATTATACTACCCTAATAATTCTCTCTCTACAAGATTCTATTCCCTCCCCATATGATCAATATTGGGAGACTAATGTCTTGTTTGGTGAGGACCTTTAGCGTAGCACCTTCACATATTCAAAATTTAGGTTTTTTCATGTTTTTCTTGTGATCGTCATGTATATGCTTGTTAAATGTTTGTTGATCTCTCTTTGAGGACCCATGATACCCTTGTAGGTACATGGATATAGGGTAGTTGAAAAATTTGTGAAATTCTTCTACATGTATCTACACTATTTTTTGTTGACGTATATTTATTTCCAATTTTGGGGACAATGCAAAGTGTTCAGGAATTTAGGCCTCTCCCATGTTGATCCAATGCTTAAATTTATTTTTATGTCTACTTCCTCCTTTGTACCCATAGTTTCATAAGGCATAAAATTATATCCAACCTCTTATGATGCATATAAAAATGACTAATTTTATATATATACTAACCCCAAGCATGTGGACTCCTTAGTGCATGTGTGTTTCAAGTGATGTATGTTTTTATATGACACCCCTACATTGCGTGATGCCATACTGGATGAGAATAATTTTTCTTTTTTCATGTTTATGACACCCTTGTATGTGTCTTATTATATTTAAAATCTTTCTCTTTCCAGTTTCTTAAAATAACTTACATTTTTGTATCATGCAATTATTTTAAGGTGGCTCTCATTACACACCTCAATTTTGTGATCTCTAAAGTATTGTTGATCTTTGCACTCTCTATAGTGTTGGTAGCATATGATCCATCTACCATATTTCAACTTGCTAGTTTTTAGGTCCTCGTATTTCCTACCTCTTTTCATGGCCATCCTACAACACAAATTTTAGTGTCCATGGTTGATCAAAAGCATTATATGGACTCTAACATAACACAAATTGCTAGCCATACTTGATATTCCTTCTAGCAATGCATCATTGGAAAATACCCCTTTATACATCTTCTTAATGCTCCTTTTCTCTTTTCCCTTCTTGAGTGTTTTTCTTTGCATGTTTGTTGTGTATGAGTGTTGGTGTTGTTATTTTATTTTGTATGTAGCATGCTTTCTATTAGTATATAATTTAGCTAACAAGTTTGTTTTGTGAAATTTTTCATAACACTTGTAGACGATGAAAACATGAATCACAAATAGTAACAATGCAATGCAAGCACAAAATCCACACTTCAACAATCAGTGAATGAAGTTCAAGATCTTGGCTCAAATTTTAGAATTTAGATAACACACACAATAATCATAGTAAAGATCTTGATTTTCTCCATTGTTTGTTGCTCTTCAAAGTAACAAACTATGAAAGTACAATGATGATATGATATACTAATAATGATGAATGTTCAAAGATAAATTATACCTATGCCTGACAATGATAATGATACATTCTTAATAAATACTTGATAATGAAAGTACCAAGATTTGATCATGAGAATGTTAGAGATATTTTTGATAATATAAGTGTTAAGGGGTATGAATGAATGAAAGCTTTATATTTATATGCTTCACTTGATTTTTGATCAATGGTGGAGATTAATTAGAAGATCAATGAATATAAAGATTCAAGATAGGGTAGGACCTATAATATGAATTTGATGGAGGGAAAATTAGACGAATTAAATAAATAAATTTATTTAATTCAAAATGATAGTTGGAGAAATAAATAAATAATAATTTATTTATTTTAGAAGAAAATAATTAATTCATTTAAAAGAGGAGTGTTAGCTAATTAAATGATTTTTGAAAATTATTTATTTATAGAGGGTCAAAAATAAATTAAATTTTAATTAATGTTGGTGGGAAAATGATAAATGATGAATTAATTAAACAATTAAATATTATTTAATTAATATAGATATATGATAAAAAGATTAAGATAATAAATAATTAAAAATTATTTAATTATTATGGATGAAAAGGGGACAATATTAGCCTAATTAAATAATTAAAAAATATTTATTCAATATAGATAGAAGAAAAGATGAAATGATAAGATGAAAATGCATTAGTCATTTTTAGGTGTCTACAACACTTTCATCTTGTGTATAATATTTTGGTTATTTTGTAGGTCTTTGTTTTGAGGGCATATTCACCCCATTTGAAGACTTTGCATGTAACGCTCGTTGTGCAAACCCCAAAGGACAAAACAATGCACACATTTATTTATTTTTAAAAATAATACAAAGTAAACATATAATGAACCATTAACCATAATCACATTACATGATAACATCATAACATCAAGTCCTTTGGGGCATGCGAGGTCACATCGCATAAAACCGACTCATAAAAAAAGATACACATAAGGCTAAATAACTTAACTAATCCTTACATCCATCATAGATATTAAAATAACCATTTACAAAAGATAACATCCATATATCCATAAGCATAAGTATAAATACATCACATGATACAAACCATAATAAATCTCATAATTGATGAATGGTTACAAGGGTGCATTTACAATACATCATCTTTTAATACTTTACATGTTCACAATACATGAGATACAATAAAACCTCCCATACATGTGGGATAAATACATAATACAAGGAATGTCTGAAATACAAGATGAATATCTGGTACAAGCTCCATCTGTAAGATACTGTGAAGAACGAACGTTGATGGGGAACCCAACGGGTGCAGAGCACGTTCCACCCGACCACGTGGGTTTTAGAAAAACCCACCCCCCTATGCTCAGAGGTGACAAGGAAGTAACCGCGACCAAGAATGCCACAAGACTAACTCCAATAAAGAATATCATAGTAACAATAACTCTAATAGAAACAACAAAATATTACATAGATCATAAACGAAAACAACCAAGATCCAATCATAATAAACACCAAGCCATAAAACACATCATAAATAAACCAAAGGCAACAACCATTAACCACTTCCAAGTAAATCCAAGACAACATTCATAACACACTCCCAAACACAACCAAGAAAGCAAAGCATAAGGGGAAACTAGTGGAGAGTGTCATCACATAGTCCTACATGGGCTATCCTGGCCCTTCCTCCAACACAAGGCGTTGGCCCCCATCTATGGTTATCCTAGCCCTTCCTCCTACTTGAGGTGCCGGCCCCATAGGGTGACTCATGCAGAGCCGTTAACCTCTCATGAGGATGAGGTAACAACTTTGCCAACCATGACCTTCTCAGTCTACCATTAGTCTGTGAAAACCCTAATGGATAGACGAGGTATCCAAGATTATCTTATTATGTTATTACTACCCATCCCCCTAAGTTCTATTATTAGGTTTTCACTTGTTAACCTAACTCTTACATGGGTTATCTTGAGCCCTTCCTCCTTTTGAGGCGCTGGCCCCCACGAAGAGCCACTCTCCCTGGAGACCCCAAACATAATCAAAATAAAGGGTTGTACCATAAAGAACAAAGCATTAAATCTCAACAGATGACATGAGAGGCATTACCCATCTCGCTAAAAGCACACAAACAGAGTCTCAACAAAATATCGTACAACCCTTTCAAAATAATGATACCAATATCTTACCACATCAAGAGCACATAAAACGAGGGTTATTGACCAACGATAAAATCAAGCCCCTAGAAGCCTAAGGTACACAACATCCATAAACGGGTTCTTAAAGTCAACTGGGTTCCCACATCGAAAAGCCAAAACAATAATATAATGGTAAGAAGAAAACCCAAACAAATTCACAGGATTTCATAACTCAGAATAACATATTAATTTTCGCACATTGTTTTCGCAGCACCAAAATCAACAAATTGTTTAATTTTATTTAATTATCTCCATTTTCCTCAATACAATTTTGAAATAAAAGTTCAATAATAATTTTGACATAAATATTTAATTTGCCCTTTTTTTTATAATTAACCCTCACAATTAAATTTCATAGTTTCACAGTCATACAAGAATCAATATATCTTAACATTTACATTATATATATTATATATATATATATATACAATTGCATATATATATACATATAAAATATATGTATATTTAATTTTCTGTTTTATTTAATTTATTTCCATCAGTACCGAAAATTCTGAAATGACAACATATCAAATAACTATAACTATATATATATATATACATATACATATATATATACATATATACATATATATATATATATATATATATATATATATATATATATATATATATATATATATATATATATATATATATATATATATATTCAAAAATCAATACACATAAAATCACATATAAAAAAATGTTTATTTAACAACAATGAAAGTACAGGGGTGTGTGCGCAGTCCAAAGGATTGCTGCGTGCGCCACAGGTAAGGGAGACTGGGATGGAGTATGGCTAAGGCCGACCCTCTCCATCATAAACATTAAATCGGTCAGTACACAAGTTAAAAAAAATCGGCCCAACAAATAATTTTGAAATAAATTTAATATATATTCAGAAATATATATATATATATTCATTTATGTGTATATACTATTGTGTATATATATATATATATACCCCAAAACATGATTTAGAAGAAAAACAATAAATATATTCATTATATATATAATCTCTCTATATATATATCTTCAAGTATATATATAATTTTTTTTTTATATGTATATAAAAATTTATATGTATATACAAAAAATTCATCTATTTCAGAGAGGAAGACATTTTTTTTTTCCAAAATAAAATCATAAAAATACTGGACATTTTCAGAGACCCAAATAAATTTCTTTCCTTGGTTGGCTACCCAATAAATTTCAAATCTCAAAAAGGTTTTTTCTTTTACAAAGAAACATATTTATTTTTACAGCTTTAGAAAAATAAAAGAAATAGAATGGAACGTGTTGTCCTACGCTCGCTGAGGAATTGATGAAGCTTTTCTTGATCCCAAATAGCCTTTTCGAAGAGCTCCCCTTTCTTTCTTCAGAACTTCTCCACTAGTTTCCTTGATAAATTCTCTAATCTAAAATTTTAATTCAGAAAAGCCTCCCTTCCAGAACAATGAAAAAAAAAAAATTATACAGAGAAAACAAGAGAGGATCCAATTTCTAGAACTCAATATTTTTTTGAAGCTTCTGTCAATTTTCCCGTGAATGAAAACCTCTCAATTTTGCTATTAAATAAAAAGATATCTTCCTCTTTTTCGAAAACTCCAAAAATCAGAATTAAAAGAAGTTTTGTATTTCATCACCAGCCTTTCAGCCAAAAATCTCAACATTCATTGGTCCTTTTCTTCTTTTCTTTATTTTCTTGATTTTTTTTCTATTCAAACAACACTTTTTGTTTTAATTTTGATTTTGCAAATTATACTTGCAATTCACACAATTTAACTTATTTAATTATTTTATTCCATTAATTATCCTCAACATGCTATTTTAATTAATTTATCTAAATACCAATTTTAAATAATTTAATTTTCACCTTTCAATTTATTTATCCTTAATAAATTACATGGCTTTTAATTTAAGACTTTTATATTTTAATATAAACTATTCCAATAACTATTATTAACATTTATAATAATCATTTAGTTATTTAAATTATATCATACAACAATACCAACATAAAACAAATAACATAATTACTTTCACACAAACAACTATTATAAAATGCAAAAATGACAAAGGTTAAAGACGCACAATACCACTAAACATAAAACAGGTTGGCAAACTTGGGACGGGGTGACTTCTTGGTCATCTCTATTTCAACTTCATGCCCATTGGGTTAATTTGATGCTCGCCCTGTCCTACCAAAGCAGGTGGAATCGAGACTCTGTACCTGCAATTCCTGCATACAAACAAGGTGTGTACAACATGTATATATATAATCAAAGACATCACATCATGAGAAGGAATTGCAGCGTAGCAGGGCACTCGCAAACGAGTGGTGCTACATTGTCCCCTCACCAAAGCTATAATAACAATTACAACATCAAGTATAAAGTAACATTGCTAAACTAACTGATCACATCATATCATCATAAAATGATTACTAATCCACTGCATCACAACATACTACTGAAATCAAATTAAACATCACCAAACCATAATGCCATATCATAATATCCATGTCATCAAATAAAGTAGCATAGTCATCAAGCAATCTAAACTATCCAATCCACCAATCCAACCAATAAACAATAACTATCAAAGTCTCAAAGTATCAAGCAAAACCACAAAAAATATCAAGTCCAAACAACAACATGAGGGGTATTACATTGCATCCTCTATAGTATCCTCGGTTAAATTTTTATGATTTTTGTATTTACTTTAGCATGCATATTTAGCATAGATCATATGCTTGCTAAAGTGGGGGAAAAATGTAGTGTCAAAAATTACATACCCTTACAATTTCACAGTGTATCAAGTTCTCACTTCAACATCTTGATATAGAGTATCTTAAATTTTACACTCTAAATATAGTTTATAAAAAAAATATAAGTTGCAATGTCATTTTAGATTCGCACTTGTATTTTGACTTCAGATTCTAATTGCATTTTGTAAAAAGTTACAAAAAAAAAAAAAACTTTGGAAAACGCTGAGTATACTAATTTTTCCAAGTTTTTCATATCACACAATTGCAATTAATGTTTTTCCTATGGTTTTCAAGGAGTTTTTATTGGTAAATTAGAGTTTCAAATAGGTTTAAAAACCCCCCAAAATTAGGGCATATGTTTTTGAAGAGCTAAACACTTAAAATTTGATTTTTGAATTTTAGACTAAATTTCTTGAGATCTAAGTTTACATTGACTTTTAAAACAAGTAATTTGAAATATTTAACAAAGAATTAAATGATAAAAATATATTCGTAAACAGTAAACTCCCAATAAAAAGTCAAAATATAAAGCCCTAGTTTTTTCAAAAAATGAAAATAAAAAAATTCTGAGTTATGATAGCTTATGATGGACTCTTCATTAGTATGGGGCATTGAAATTTGAAGAATTTTGGGTGTCACATTTGTGGGTGGTATTTGGTCATGGTATTATGTTTTAATTTAGTCATTTCTTGTATTATATTTTCTATAATTTGGGTATTTGTGTTGGAGCTATGTATGGTTAGTTTGCAAGTGTTATTATGTTGGAAAAATTACATATTAACTTAAATTTAGGTGATTCTCGCATAAAAGTATAGCCTAATATTTGTATTGTAACTTGATAGTTCTAGAACAATTGGTTTTATTGTGGAGTGTGAGATTTTTCTCCTAAAAAGATTTTCCCCATGTAAATTATCTTGTTCAATTATAATAATTTTGTGTATTATTTTTTGTAACTATAAGATTAATTATTTTTTGCACATTCTTTCCCTCTTAGATTTACATAGGAATAACAATCCACACTATTTATTCATTTCACATACCTATTATACAAGTATTGCATATAAACCAAAGGATTTTCCTAGGTCCTTTGATGCCTATAAATATTAAATCTTCTTATTAGCTAAACCAAAGTCCTAATTACTTAATTTTGAACTAATTTTCATGTTGGATTTAGTCCAATAAATCATTAATTCATAGGAGTAAATATATGTATTTTTTATCATGGATTTATTTAAGGATATAGAGTTTAGCAACATGACTTTAAGAACTATCCTTTTTCTATATTATGATGATGAGGATACATATAGTGAACTACAAGAATGTATGTCTGCTTTCTCCAATGAATATTGAAGTTTTTTTCTTTAATTCATTTCTCTTAAAAATATATTCTCTATACAAACTAATGTTAGGTGATGAATATCTTGCCAAAATAGTTGAATCTCTTGTTCTACCTCAATATTAATGGTAAAATATGAGGATATTGGGGAAAATTCTTGAAATTAATCTAGCAACATATCTAAACCTTTTCAATTATTTGTTAGAATCATAAATTATAAATTTTTTAGTCCATATGAACATGTTTATTATTCAAATGGAATAACATAAATATTAATCTTATTGAATAAGTCTTATGGGTTGGTTGAAACTTACCATGTAGTATATTGGGATTGGTTTTATATGACTTATAGTTTATTAGATCTTTAACCCATATATATTCACTACCCATCCTCATGAAAATAACATATCTAAGATACAAGCAAGGACTTCCCAACATAAAATCAGATGTAACAAATGCTTATAAATCGGATGTAACACACTTAGATCTTTTATCTTGGAAACTACAAGATGGGGGAAACTAGTTTGAAGCATAATTATACAACTTTTTAAATTTCCTTATGACCAAAAAGTAGAAAGAAAGAGGATGAATAGAAAACTTACATCACATATTATTGTTTTCTCCTACAATTTACTCTCATTTTTTTAATTACTTCCTCCTATAATGAATTCTACAATTTACTTATTCGAAACTCTCATCTACATATTCATCTATAATAATGTTTCCAATTGTCACTAATACTCTTCTTAGAGTGCTTACAAAGTGCTATTTGTACATTAAATGACTCTCGATCACTTTAGAAATAAAGAGAACCATTTTGTCATTACTCTATTTGTATAATTTTTCAAGGAACACACACACACACACACACACACACGCACACACACACACACACACACAGGAATCAGGTAGCCCCCCTATAAACTGCAATGCGTCTGGTTAGCTTTTTTCATGTGACCGGTGACACTAGTGCGACATGCCCTCTGGTACCACGGGGACAGGGGAGACTAGACCTCGTGACCTCTTGCCTGCAACAAGATGCTTTAGCCAATCGAACTAGACCATTCGCCCAATTAATTTATATATAAATTAGTTATTACATTTTTTCTTATTAATTTTGAAGTTGCTAGTTATAATAACTAGAATTCTCTTAATATCTTTTTATAGACATACCCTTTTCATTATATTAGAAAAGCCAATAACTAATAATTTTTTCATCAACGCTTTTATTGCTTTTTCATTAAACAATTTTAAAATCAACCTCTATTCTAATTGTGATTTCATTCTTTATACTTAAATTCTATTCTAGATTTTCTTTAAACATGATGTTTTCTTGTTTAATAGGAAGTAATGCTCTAACTTAAGCAAAGCCAAAGTCTCAATATTTGTAATGTATCAATGTTTGTAATGTATGAGGGCTAAAATTATGCTTTGCTTTCCTTCCTTTAATTTTATTTTATCTTTAACGCAAATTTAATTTATATAATTCTCACAAAAGAAATTTCTAGTACAGTAGATTATATTGATTCGAATAAAAAAATATAAAGACATGAAAAGCTTGTGATGGTCGGTTCTTAATTATTGTAACGGCTAGCATTTATTTTATATTTTTCGTAAGGCAGCTTTCCATTGCAGATTTATTAAGATGGTGCTTATTCTAATGTTAGCTTTGGGAGATCCAAATGCTTTGAATTTTTTAATTCTATCATATTAAAGTTTTTGCAATTGTAAAGAAATAAAATTTTCCATAAATTTGAAAAATAAATGAGTTGAAGAGAGTGTTATTCTAAATAGTTTATAAGATAAAATTTTAAAAAGGTTTTTATAAATGAGATAGTTAAGTGGGTTTATTTTTGGAAATTTTTTATGATTAAGTTTATTTAGTATTACGATGAGTGATTTTTTGGAAAGTCTTGATATTTCACTTCTATGAATATCACCTAACTACAATGAATTATGAGTGGACTATTCATGCTCATTATAGATGAGTTCCTGTGGACCATTACTTATAAAATATGGTTAGATGAAGATTGACTCAAAATCTACGCTTCACCTATATAAGTACCACCTAAATGTAATGAATGCTAAGTAGATCATTTATGCCCATGAGAGATAGGTTCTTGTGAACCACTGCTCATGAAATATGGGTTGATGAAGTTTGACTCAAAAACTACGTAGTTTAAAGTTGATAAAAACATCACATAAGGATAAACTTGTTGAAATTAATGTTTGAACATTTAAATAATAAAAACAAATACTTAGTTCTTAGTTAGATGTGGAATACGACTTTGATCCCAAAGTGATTTTTCATAGTAAAAAAAATATAGGGCTTGCCAAACAAAGACATTAGAATCTATAAAACTTGTTTTTCTTTCAAGGTGATAGTGAAAATGATCTTGCGAGTGCAAATATGAACCAAGCTCACAAATCTAATATATGCTATTTTCTAGGTGCTCATATTTTGCTCACTTTGAAGTTCTTAGTTTGATCTTCACATAAAAGCTTGATTTTTGTGTTCAAGGTTTGCACATGACAAGGATAGTTCCTCATTTATATCAAACCCGAGTAAGGATGTTGATTTAATGAGTTTGAACAAGATCTAGGACAAAAAATAATACTATACTTATTGAAACATAGAAAAAGGTAAGTGTGGTGGATGTGAGTTTGTGAGGGTTTAAACACACTTACACCTTCTCTATTTTCATTAGAAAAAGAGATCTCCCAAAGGTAGGATTGACTTTCAACCTTGAGGTGAGTTAACCCTATTGGGAAGGATCTAATGTTTTCTTATGACAAAAAATGACAAATATGACTGAAATGCACTTTGGGGAGATAAAAATAAAATGCCAAATGAACTCAATTATGTGATGCAAAACTTGAAATATTGAAATAAAGGATAGCACAAATAGAAACAACAATCTACATGCATATCTGAGAAGGGAAAACTGATGTGTACTTGTCACCAAAAATGGGTGTTGAGTGTCTTGCAAGGACTCATTCTCCCTAGGGTGAATGTGTCTTTGTATAAAGTTTTTTCTCAGCTTTAGGGGTCCTTTGGTGTTAGACTTGAGCTTCTGTTTGAACCAGGTTTCGCTGCCAAAAAGTCAAATAAATTTGAGATCTGAGTTTCCGTGACTTGACGATAATGTTGACAACTTTGACAACTTTGTAAAATTTCTCTTTTGATCAATCTTCAATCCTTCTTCACCTACAAATATGCACATACACAAAGAGGGAAAATGTTTTTTTTTGGGTGAATAGGGGTTTGCCTCGATCAAACCCTGGTTTGGTAATTAAAACTTGATAATGAAATAATGATAAAATAAAGGAATTTGATGAATGAAGAATGCTATGTCACAACTCACCAAACCCTCAATGTCTGCCCTTAGAGGGTTGAAGTCTAACACATCATTCTAAGGATTGGATCTTGCATGAAATGACTTGATTGGATGCTTGATTTGACACTTGTTTTGATGCTTGAATGCTTGAAACCTACGTCACCATGTTAGCTCCAAAACATGACATGAAGATGAATAAATTTTGACATGATGATATGATCTTAATTGCTGCTAGAGATGCTTGATAAACTTACTCTTCAATGCTCTTGACAATAGTATTTGCTCTTGTGAAAGTTACCTTAATGCTATATGATTTGAATTGATAAAATAACTATGTATTTATAGGTGTTTATCTACTTTCCCAAAAATTAGATTCCATAGGCCGACATTTGAAACTTGAATTTGAATCATTAAAATATCACCAAAAAAATATAAAAATTGGGTCTTGGCACTTAAGGAGGACCCATTCGCCCAAGGGCAAATATTAATTAAAAATTGGGTCTTGGGTCTTCTAATATTAATTAAATAATTTATATAATTTAATTAATAAAATCCTAAAAAGATCTTCTCGCTTTCTTTCCAAAACTGAACTCATGTGCATCTAATCAATTTATTTAATTAGATAATTCGTCAATTATCCTTCTCGTCTTTTTCAAGATTTATTTCCTTTAAAACAGGAAATGAAATCTTTCTATCTTTTTTTGAAATCTTATCTCATCTCATTGTATTTCCTCTTTTGTCAAAAATCAAATCCTTGTCGAATCTTGTCAAATCTTATCTCTGTCCACATCGAAAATCTATAAATCTAACCTTTCACAAGCCATTTGGACGGATCTTCTTCAGAAATCCTCATTCTGCCAAAATCATTCCTCAATCTTTCATTTGTTCTTATCATTCTCCATTTGTCATCATATCAAGTCGTTACGCTGCAATAGTGAGCACTCAACATTCCTCTATTATCAACCTTCGAAATCTTGCATCCTTGTGCAGGTGGAGAAGAGCAATGGAGATAAATCGAGTTTAGCGTGGAGATCGGTTTGCGTTTTGCTTCTTATTTTGATTTTCATATTGTCTCGTACTCTATTGTGCTTGATAGGGTTTAGTTAATTTATTGTTTTCAATACTAAATCTGATTGATTTTTCCCTATCTACAAATGGCGCCCACTGTGGGGCGAACATGCTCCAAGGATCTAATCATTAGTTAATGCAGGTTTTATTTGTTTCAAAAATTTGCATGTTTTAACCCTCGTTCTGTAGAGTTTTGGGAGTGCATTGTTGCAGGATTTGAAGTGATTTTGGTGCTTTGAAGCCCAACGAGCATAAGTGTCTGGTTGTACAGCATCTGGGCCATTTTTCCAGTTCTGGTATTGACTTGTGTGTCCATTCCATTCCTAACATTCACATTGTCGCCTATTGTCTTTAACCAATAGCCATCCATCTCCCTCAAAACAACAACCAACCAAGTTTGCTAATCTTTTGTGTCGAGCTCTTCCAACACCTACTACTTCAGCTGCAAACTATATGATTATTTTAGAAAGCATTTACAAGCAATCCACCAATTATTTTCTAGTATTCCTTCATCAATCAACTAGTGAACGATCTATTGCATGCATGTGAACCTACAACTGAAAATTTCAAAACTTTTCTTGCGCATTCGAGATGTTGAAAGCCCTATCACTGCTGGTTCCAATCTCCTGTCTCTAAAACTCCTGCATGCAATTGATGGTATCGCCTATACACTGGCATTTACCAGCCACAACCCACTGAACATTGCACAAACAGGGCTCGCCTCAATCTTTTTTGCCTCCATATGGCCAAATGAATCTGCTCAAACCTGTAAATCACAAACACCATCATCTTGGCATGATACTTCCGGCTTTTAACAACTTTACTACTTTTCACATTCATTAGCTTCTCTCTAAACTTTGGCAGCAACAAGAAAAAGTTTAAGTAGGCATCATGCGGTGCTATGTTCTTTTACCTTTCATTCGATTAGATTTTTATTAGTTTTACTTTATATTTTTAATTAAATACTAATTAGATTTTTAGATTTTCTATTAGATCTTTAATTATATTAGATTTTTCAATTAGATCTTTATTTAGATTAGATTTTATTAGATCTTTGATGAGATTTTTTTTAGATTTTTACGTAGATATTTAATTAGATTATGAGGTTTTAAGTTAGCTTTTTAATTAGAATTTAATTAGACTTAGATTTTAAGTAGCTTTTAATTAGTTTAGTTTTTTTTTAATTTTTGTTTGTTAATTCAATTTACTTGGTAAATTTTTAATTTAGTTAGATTTTTAATTTCTAATGTAATTTAGATTTATTTTTTATTTTTTTTAGACTGCAGGAATTAGGTAGCCCCCCTATAAACTCTAGCTTGGTAAACTTTTTAACGTGACGGCGGGCGACATGCCTCCAGTACACGGGGGTGGGGAGACTATACCTCGTGACCAACCTCCTGCAATAGGAAAGATTTAGCCAACCGAGCTAGGGCCCCAACCCCTAGATTTTTATTTTTTAAAATTTAGTTTAGATTTTTAATTTTTAATTTAGTTTAGATTTTTAATAGATTGTATGTTTTTTTGACTTAATCTCACTTTGGCTTGCAAGTTCGTGTTTTTTTTCTTGATTTGGTGACTTGTAGGTGAATCATACAGAGCTGGAAAAACATTTGGACTAGTCACAACATCAATTTGGAAAGTGAAAATAACCAGGTGCACTCATCTCATCCTTCATCTCATTAGTCTTGTTTGTCACACATTTCAATTTGGGACATAAAATCAAATCTTGTTTGATCACATATTTGAAATTGGGTTTAAAACGAATCATTGTCTTCCTACACATTTTGATTTGGGATCTAAAAAGAATGAGTGCTTCATTGTTTTCTTCCACACATTTCATTTCTAAGGAAAATTAACCATTGCGAGTGTGAATCAAGTGTGTGTGTGATCACAAACACCTCACTTGGTTTGCTTTTGTCAAATCCTTCATAGGAGGCCTGCTAGGGGATTTCATCACCCCTAGGGATGACCTCAATCAAAGTGTGAATCGAAAGACACGCTTGTTTGGGAGTTGAAATCTTGTCACTCTTGGCTAAGCCCCAAAGAACTTTATACCTTTGGGAAGTGAAGGTGAAGGGTGGGTTACCCCTTTCTCCCGATTGTGTGGTAGGATTTTGCTTTCAAATCATCCTTAGTCAACCTTGTGTAGACTAGCTTGAGACCTAATTGCCCATACCTCACTTGACTAGTCATAGGACTTGTTAATGTGTCTTCCATGTGTGCTTGTTTAAGAATCATCATTACATTCTTCAGATTTCAAAATTCAAACTTGCTTATGTGTCTTGCGTGAGTGATTTATGTGTGTACATGTGTTATCATTCATTTAAACATTGTGAAATCAAGCTAAACACCAAACACATAAAGACAAGTCACTCTACACCTTCTTCCAACACATTCATATCCAATCACTTTCATCCTAATCATTCTTTTTAGCCACATCCTATCCATTTCATCCTAATCAATCAAGTCATCCAATCTAATCATTCCACATCATCACCATCACCAACAAAGTCCTAGTCACCACTTGTCAAAATGGTCATAATCATAAACAAGCCCAATCCTAATCATAAGCCCAAAATCATAATCCAAGGGGGCTATCCCTCTAGGCGAAATCATGAGACAAAACCTAAGCCTGAAGTCATAATTCAAGGAGTCTCTTTCTCTAGTTCAAATCATGAAACAAAACCAAAACATAAAATCAGACTTCGAGGGGCTTCTCCTACCACCGCTAATAATTACATGAACGATGTTACATACTTTGAGGAACAAATCGATGTGCAAGAGTTTACACACATGTGTGACAGCATGCCCACATTCGAACACAAATCCCTAGCATCCCAACTTCGAAACCTCCTTCAGACACTTCACCAAATACCCCAACCCCTAGACCACCAAACCATACAAAGCTTTCAAACCGTCTTCCAAAATTTTCAACAAATTAAATCACCTAAAATCCAACACCTCCTAGCTCAAGCCAATCACTTCATTGCCACTTGTCAAATCCAGCAACCACAACATCATCCCCTATCCATTCATTATCACCCTTCCACCTCATACCAATCTAATCCATCCACTTCTTCGCATGTCAATGCCACATCAACCTATCAAGCCACATCACGACCAACACATGTGACTCTAAGTTCTACCTTGCAACAAGGCCAAACTTCCTCATGTTCTAATGCAACCATTGACAAGGGGAATACCAATCTAGCACATGCACCCTATAACTTTATCATACCATCCTCCAATCAAAATCAAAACCCTAAGCCAACACCTTCCACCCCTACACCTCCAAGGGATGTGACCCAAGGGCTACGAGCAAGGAATCAATTATCGCCATGTCATTCAACACATATACTTGAACATACAAAACAGTCCTCAAACATCATGCCAAGTCCTTCAAGCCAACCATGTGATCCACAACCCCTTGAGCCAATTCAAGAGTCTCCCTTCATAAGTCCAAGTCACCCTCTATCATGCTCCTATGTTGTTTACCATCAAGAACATGACAAGTCTGTCCATGAGAAATCCCCTTCCACCTCCATTCAAATAAGTCATGATATATGTCAAGAGCACAATCCTAAACATGAGGAAACATTACCCCCTTATCCACATAAAGATGAACACCCTCCCAATGATTCCATTCATAACACACCTAATGCTACTGTTCATGATCAATCTTCCATCTTTGATCAAGACCCCTTTTATGATCAAGAAGACCATGATGATCCTCTTAGCCAACTTTATGCATTCCATGGTCAAGAGCTTTCCACCTCATCCATCCATGATACAAAAAAATCCACTTCCCTTGATGAGACATATGCCTCCCAAGCACACATAGAAGATCAAACAAATATCTTGGATCTATGTGAACACAATGCTAATCAAGATCCTAATGATCCTCCATCACCCACTATGGACCCCATTGCAAGTCCTCCATCCTATCCTATTGGTCTCTCCACCCTCATTCATGAATGTTCCTCCTTAGAACAACAACAAGCATTATCTTCTTCATCCAATAAGGAAATCATGTCTAGTGTTTCACTTACACCTAGTCCCATTATCCATTGCACACTCCAAAACATGAACCACCAAGGTAAAGGTATAGACCTTCATGAACAAGGTATTTTGGAGCCCATCCATGTCAAAGTCCCTCCACTCTCTTATGGCCTTGGACCTACACCCCAAGGACAACAACCTAAAGATGTTGGTACTTCCTCCATGCATCCCAAGTCCACCTCCTTTCATCATAATCCCTATCATACACCCAAAACATATGTTGCCATTCCACCTCCATCATCCTACAAATGTCAAAAGCATGTGACCATACACCTCCCTCCATCAACTTTTCCACCATTGCTTCCGACTCCTAATATCCCACCATCAAATCTGCCACCATTGCTTCCAACTCCTAATATCCCTCCATCTAATCTACCTCCACTTCTCCCAACACCTAATATCCCCATTATCCAATCCCCTTATCCCTCCATCCATAAATACCCTAACATTCCTAATCATGACCAACAAATGCACACATTGTATAAACATGAAGCTTCCACCCATTCCACCGTACCCATGGGATTCAAAAGCAAGAATTTCAATGCCTCTACCTATAAAGTCAAAAATCCTAAGGGTTCTTATGCCTTAGGACATCAATACAAAACGTCAAAGAAAAATCCATCTAAAAAGTTATATAAACCCATACCTCCAAAAGTAAAAGTCAAAACTAAAATGGTTTGGGTACCTAAGAAAAAAGAAATCAAGTCAAATGAGGCATTCACATCACAAAAATCCCAACCATCCACTTCCATCCCACATTCTCATTCCATTCAAGAGTCTCAAATTCCTAAAACCCACAAGCCAAACAAAAATCATAAAAATACTAAGTCTATGTGGGTACTTAAAGCACTTCATCTACCACCTCCTAAGCAAACATCTCCATTGATTCCCACACCCCATCCACATCAAAAGATTCAACATTTATCACAATGTGTGCAACCATTGGTCATGGTTCCCTTCCATTTCACAACACTTCCACATACTTCCATCTCCCCACCCTTCACCCATTATCCTACATATCTCCCCCACCATCTTCCTATGGTCCATGCTTTTGGCTAATCCTCCTCATTTTTCTTTTCTATAAGTCCCATATAAACCCTGTCATCTTCCGTACATAATCCACTATTCCCCATCCATTCTTGTATAAGCCTTTCATAATCGGCTATCTACCTACTCCATTTCCATTTCATGTCATTCCTTACCAACATCTATGAGAACTTGACATGGTCCATGCAATGACAACCATCCCTCGTGGGACTATCACCTTTCATGCAACTAGACACTTGAGTCCATCCTATCCACAAGTCAAAAAGTCAAAAAGATTAGAAAAAAAAGAAAAAAGTAAAGAGAAATCCCTTCATCCAACGGTGAAAACCTGGTAAACAGGCACCTTGGATAAGTACCATGATGAAAACCTAGCAAATAGGCGTCATGTGTAGGCTGATCTTCTATGCCACTTACACTTGGGGGCACACTGTCTTATCTATCCAACCTATAATTTTCATGTCATATCATTTCCATCTTACCTGCCATCTTTAGCCATCATATTGAGTCTATTCATACATACCTATCATATTGAGTCCATTCATCCACCCTTCTTCTTTTGATCTTGGTGAAGATATAGGGGCAAAGGTTGAAACATGTTTTGGGTATCTCTTGACATACCTCATCCTATCTAAACCAATCATGTCATTATCCTGTTGTCATAAGTTTTGTTATGAAAAATCCTAAGTATTGTACCTAGAATGGGGCATGTTATTCCTATGCGACATGGTCTTTGGAAATCACATCCTTGCTCTCCTATGATGCATACATCCATACCATCCATCCATATATCATGAGCCTTTTTCCCATCACCCACCCTTTCATCCATCAATCCCATCTATCTCCTTGCACCTAGACTTGGTTTTCCCCTTGTCATTGGTATCTAGCAAAAAGGCTACTCAAATATTCATCCTTTGACACCTCCAAACATTTCAAAATCCAAAAAAATCAAAACATTTCAAAAAAAATAAAAAAATCAAAACATTTCAAAAATCCAAAAACATCAAAACATTTCAAAAATCCAAAAAAAAATCAAAACATTTCAAAAAAAATTAAAAATCAAAATTAGTATTATCGATTTTTTCTTTGAACCCCTAGCTCCTAAGGCCTCATAAAATAGGTTTAGTTTGTGCATAAGGAATTCAACATTTATTTCCTCAATGTTAACAAATATTGTAGTATCATTGAAAAATTGAATGTTTAAAAAGTCATTTCCATTGGGGAGATGCAAACCTTTTACTTTAGGTGATAAGTTGGTGTCTCTTAGAATGTCAAAGATGGTTTCTGAAGCTATCACAAATGAGTTAGTGGCAAGAGGACATCCTTGCCTAATTAATATTTATATAATGAATTGATCTACTAAAGAACCATTAATGTCAACTTGGGATACATCATTTAAAATATTCCTCACAATTTAGAAAAATCCACTAGGGAAACCAAATGCCTCAAGTGACATCATAAGAAATGGCTAATTAATTCTATTATATGCTTTCTCAAAGTCTAGTAGGAGAACATATGTGTTTTTATTGGAAGGTCTAGCCTAATCCATGAATTCCTAGCTAGTTATGAGATTCTCCAATATGTATCTCCTTTTAATAAATCTTGTCTAAGTAAAGCTAATAATTTTGGGTAGGATGTCCACCAGTCTAAGAGCTAAGATTTTTGTAAAAATATTATATGAGACATTAAGTAGGGCAATAGGTCTCCAATTTTTAATTAATGCCTTATCTCCATCTTTTGGTATAATTTTAATGATTCCTTCTTTGATGTTACAACCAAGAGAACCTTTGTCAATGGCTTCAAAGTAAACTTGCAGCAGGTCTTCTACAACCTAGTATATGTTCTTTTTATAAAATTCAATTGGGAGCCCATCTGCTTTGGGAGTCTTACCATCATTCAGTTCTTGAATATCCTTAACAATATCTTCCTTAGAAATTTTCTTATGATGAAGATTATACTAATGTTGATTATATTAATTTTGATAAGAATAACACACCATATGTTGCAGTTGCACATGATATCAAACAAAGTGAACATGATTACAAAAAGTAAGCACATGAATTACAAGATATTCTAATAAATAGTCCCTTGGGAGGCATGGATTATTGTGACACATCTTTGAGTACATTGAGACAACTCCAACATATGGTGATGTATTCATTGGTTAATATCTTCACTTCTCTCTCTAATTACATAATATATATATTCTACTTTTTATGATATGTCTATCTTTATGTGTTTCAAGGTAGCTCTTAATTTTTGTAGACTACATACATCCATGATTGCTTGAATTAGGGGAATAAAAATGGAGGCATCTTTCAATTTCAACTTCCATTTCACATGCACATTAGACACAAAAAGATACTTGTATCTTAGGTTATGTATCTCTATTTTTTATTATATTTCAATTTTTTTAAACTCAATTTATCATGCTCATGCTTTCTATTAATTTTATCGTTCTTATGCTTCATTCAACCACTCTCTCTCTCTCTCTCTCTCTCTCTCTCTCTCTCTCTCTCTCTCTCTCTCCACCTTTGATTTATGTGTATGTCTTTAGGGCTACACAAAATCAAGCAAACACATTACTACCAATCTTTTTCAAGTTTATGTTAGTTCACAAGTTGACTTTGGATCTTGGCTACAATTATTCTACCTTAAATTATGTTTGTCTTTTACTTTTTTCTTTGGTATGTTTGTTCATGTAGATTTACAAGAACACCAAAATGGGGGAAAAATGTAATGGTGAAAAGTGCATATCCTATATTTTTATCATTCATTTTATGTCACTTTGGATAGGTTTCTAAGTGCTTGGTTCTAGTGCATGATTTTAACTTATTTGGCACCCCTTTGGAGCTAAATTCCTAAATTGACTCTCAAAATTAGAATCCAACCCTTCTCAAACATTTCTCAACTCTTAATTTTTTTATAGATAAAAGTGGTGGTAAAGGGCCACACCTCTTCCATTAGCTTTATAAAAACATTTTTACATCATATTATATGCCTTTGTTGGGGCAATTATTACATGATTGTCTGGGTGTCATTTACAAAATGAGACCTGTCACCCCAAAATGGTCTTTGTAAAATGAGACTGCACTATCCCTTGTGAGTGTATTTTTCATGACCACCTAGCATAACACAACTTGCTTGCTTGTAGATCCATATGTTTTATAAGTGATTTTACATCCTTATGAGCATATTTGATGGACATGGCATAATACAACTTGCTAGTTCATCTTTTCTTGCATTAATTCTGACATTGTATGATTATGTATTTTGTCTTGTTGCTTCATATCTTACACTCTCTTGAGTTTCATTTTGTGCTTATGTTGGTTTTTTCATGGGATCTTGATCTTGGGGGCTTGGCCACCCCCTTGATCCTTTTCATCCTATCCCATCAAAATTTGTACAACTGGACCCCTCTTGGCGTATATTTGTCTACTTTAATGTGAGTTTGAGCATAGGGCTCACTCACTAAAGTAGGGGCTAAATGTAGTGTAGAAAAATGTACTCCTTTACAACTTCACACTATGTTTGGGTGCCTTAATTAAATTGGACTTAATTAATCTTCTAATTTCCTAAATTATGCATTCTTAAGCCTTATTATTCCCATTTTCTAAAAGGGAAACTAACATTAAACAAATGCTAACATTATTTTAAACACCTTGGAAATTGTGTGTGTAGATAGGGAAAAATCAATCAGATTTAGTATTGAAAACAATAAATTAACTAAACCCTATCAAGCACAATAGAGTACGAGACAATATGAAAATCAAAATAAGAAGCAAAACACAAACCGATCTCCACGCTAAACTCGATTTATCTCCATTGCTCTTCTCCACCTGCACAAGGATGCAAGATTTTGAAGGTTGATAATAGAGGAGTGTTGAGTGCTCACTATTGCAGCGTAACGACTTGATATGATGACAAATGGAGAATGATAGGAACAAATGAAAGATTGAGGAATGATTTTGGCAGAATGAGGATGTCTGAAGAAGATCCGTCCAAATGGCTTGTGAAAGGTTAGATTTATAGATTTTCGATGTGGACAGAGATAAGATTCGACAAGATTCGACAAGGATTTGATTTTTGACAAAAGAGGAAATACAACGAGATGAGATAAGATTTCAAAAAAAGATAGAAAGATTTCATTTCTTGTTTTAAAGGAAATAAATCTTGAAAAAGACGAGAAGGATAATTGATGAATATCTAATTAAATAAATTAATTAGATGCACGAGTTCAGTTTTGGAAAGAAAGCGAGAAGATCTTTTTAGGATTTTATTAATTAAATAAATTTTTGGATTTATTTAATTAATGTTGGATTTATGATTTCATCAATTAAATAATATAAATTATTTAATTAATATTAGAAGAATTGATAGAAATGATTTAATTAATTGAATAATATAAATTATTTAATTAACATTAGAGGAATGGATGGAAATTATTTAATTAATTAAATAATATAAATTATTTAATTAACATTAGAGGAATTGATGAATTATGCATAGGAAGGGAATAAATGAAATTAGTCAAATAAATAAGATTTATTTAACTAATTAGATGATGACATGGGTCCCTAGGGCAAAACATGATACAAGATGTCTAAATGATGCGATGTTGTGACAAGGTATTGTAAGAGGACAATTTTTTGATGTCTACATTTTGCCCCTCTTTGAAGTGATGTTTGAGATGATATTTGTGTCAAGTAACATCATTTCAAAGAAGTTAAGGTATGGATAGAGGAAAAATGGATAATGATATAAAGATAGGATGATGGAATGATGATGCCCCCTCGAGAGGATAGGTGGGTTGAACAAACACGGGTAGGCTCTTGAAATGAAATGATAAGGATAGACAAGATGATGCAAGATAGAAAGTGGATGAAGGAGATGAATGATACGTTATGCTGCAATGAAGGTGAGCAACCATGATGTTTGATATAGCACTAGACGTTATGCACCAAGATATAAGGACCAAGGTGATGATGTGTCTCGTGCCCCAGCGTAATACAACCTTGTCTAGACGTATGAGGAAGGAGACTTAGAGCATTAAAGTCCTAATGCACAAAAGGTATTATGTGACCTTAAATGCAAAGGATAGTGCAAAAAGCTACTCCAACATACACAAGATATGAATATTAGCTAGAATGATACAAATTTGATACAAATGTAAGATAAAATGATAAAACACACAAGCAAGCAAGCATGCATGCACAAATGATACAAAAACAAACAAGGTATTGCCCCTGTCAAGCTGTAAACCATTGATTGATTGATTGATGATGATGATAGTGTTGTCATTGTTGGGAGCGACATATCCCTAGATCAACACAAAGATGATGATAATTGATTGATTGGTTGGTTGATTGATTTACGACAAGATTAAGATCAAGAACAAAGGATGTGATTGGATGATTTGACAAAATTGATCGACTTGATTGGTATGGATTAATGACTGACTTGCATTTGAATTATTGCTTGGATTTTTGTTGGCTATTTGATTTTTTTTTATTTTTGACATTTTATGATTTTTTTGGATTTTTGAAATGTTTTGATGTTTTTGGATTTTTGAAATGTAACCATCATGCAACCCAGAGAACACAGACAAAGCAATCAATTTTTTTTTTTTTAAAACAATACAATTGAACATGTAAGAACATTAGCCATACACACATAACACATTACATTACGCTATTACACTTAGTTATCTGGGGCACGCGAGGTTACTTCACAAACAACTAACAACGAAAATAAGATAACAACAACACACTTCACCACTTGTAACTATATTCAATGATCACACAAGCTACACGAAAAGATAGAAGTGAATTATTAACTTTGGCAATAGAGTCTACTTACTTAGGTCAGCTTACATACCTCTTACGTTCTATTTTATCGACAAGTCCTTGCTCCCAATGCCTATACCTGCAAGGTCTACATGACTTGGCACACACATTAGATCAAAGATAGTTAACACATGATCACTAAAAGGAGTGATATAAATCAATGGTAGTTTTTACGTTACCAAAAATAAACGACAAGACTCAAACAAGACTCAGAAGAACAGTCCTAGGGGCCCGACCTAATGCCTCGGGAGCTCATCACTCGATGGCCTTGCCTACGTATATAATTCGCAGAGGCACCGTAGTTCGACAACTTGAGTTGCTCCAACTCATTGACTGACCAACCAAGGGATCACTCAAAAGACTTTCAAAGAGGAATCTACCCCAACACAAAAGTAACACAACACCACAAATACACACCACCTCAAACCTCTATTCATAAGCATTATGCGACCCATACAAAATTGCATACTAGAAGAGTGGGTACGCAACCCTTTCTAGGGTCCATCACCCCAGACAGTTCCTTAGGCGGCTGCCACCCACTTAGGTGAAGCCGAAGACTGAAGAACTAGATAAGCATAAAAAATAAAAATAGCCTACTCAAATATTTATTCATACTTGCACAAGAAAGGTCACAAGGCATAACAACAGTAGCCATTAACGACTCGCATTCACAATTGGAAGACCAACCACTCGAACAATCAAGTCAATCATACTCACAAGAGTTTAAAAAGTAACTATCCCTATAAAGGACTTATGAATCAATAGTAAAAAGAATGCAAGGAAAAGTAATCATTCAAGAAATTATCTAAATTCATTTACTTGCATTGGCCTTCTCATTTATCTAAATGTAAGTTGATCAAAATCAATCATTCAATTGTTTGGGTAAGTATGAATACAATCCAAGCATTAGTCATGAAGATTTTTAAAAAAATAACAATTATATTCTATTTATTTATTTCTTAAACATATAACTATTTTCCCCACGTATATGTAACTAACTTTTATAGTAGAGCTTCATAGTTCAACACAACCCATTATAGAATAGATCAACTTCCTCTTATAATTCTTTACACATTTCTTATAGCTCATTATATAGATACCAAATTTACCTATCTAAATAAACTCTTTATTCATCTAGATATGTAAATACCATTTTCCTTTCATTCCTAGTTAATCATCTACAAACAATTTATTAAAGCATGGGTCTACTTTTACAAGGCCACAATATATATATGTAAACCGTCTGCCACCATACGCATATAACACGTATAAACTGATGATATGTAAACTAAATAAAGATTCAATTGAAACACCAATTCCTATACTTTCCACACTAAAGATTACAATTCCATGTGCATGCACCTATCGGCTGAAACAAAAGATTCAAAGCCATCAAACCTAAAGAGGGTATAATGGTGAATATAAGGTGAGATGAGTCGATTATTGAATGATTGCATTTTGTTCTCAAGAAGATCTTGTTTGAAAACAAGCAGGATGTATGATTTGAAAGAGATAAGATTGATCGAATTCAAGAAAGGCTTTTGGCCTACACAAGGAAGCCCTTAGTATCAAGGACGGATAAATGCACAGGGAAAACATCATAAAACAAATAAAATTGGAAGTTTGGGACGCAGTCACACTGTTTGGAAGCTACACACCCCTTCACAAAATCTAAGCGTAGTTTTAAATACAATATCAAACAATAGTATAGCAATTTCCTATAATATATCCCTTTACAATATAAGGACAAAATTCTGATTTCCAAAAAGACCACAAAATTTACCCTCACCGCCGAATACATATCAACGAATTGGCATACAAAATTATTAATTGCTCCTTGCACACCCTTTAATGATGATGTTAAAGGAAAGGAAGTGAAACAAAACCCGCTGAGGTAAAGGGAGGAAAATCGCATCTCCAAGGAAACATTACATTCGGATAATGAGGAAATGACTGCAGAAAAAAAAAAGCAACGAACCATGGCCATCAATGTAAGTTGATCTAAAGGTAGAGACACAGTAATTTCTCTCGGCTTCGACTAATAGGGAATCTGCTCGTTGGTCCTCAACTTCCTCAAGGCCAAAGTTGTTGAACAATAGTACTATCTATAAAGAAATTAAAGGAAAAGTAAAAGAATTGTGATATATATCTATATATATTTTTTGTTTGTCTTAAATTGATAACTCTTGTAAAGAGCATGGCACATTACTACAGTGCACTCCTTAATGGTATTTTGACCCAAGCCTAAAGGTGTTGCGCATGGCAGAGAAGTAGGTTTAAAATCAATCGAAGGGACTTCACCTTGATCCAAACAAAGCATGCTATGCCCCAGAGGCGTGTGGGATGGGTAAGCAGCAACACAAAGCACTAAGCGCTGATCACACAACAGTAACATGAATTAAGGGAAAAATACTGCTGATGAAGTAGGGAAAGGATTAGAATGGTCGAGTATCCATTACTGTGGAACATGAGATATTAGTAATGCTCAAGCATTAATGCTATTCACTGAACTTTATTTGCAATAATAAAAAGAAGGAATAAATACAATAACATAAGGTCGGTGGTTCAAACCTTTCAAATTGGCAATATAATCAACCCCACAGAGAAGAGGGAGAGGAGGCGCTAACATTGACTACCTTGCATGAGGGTTTGCAACAGATTGAAATGCAACCAATATAATAGCTTTTAAATTGAATGCCAAGTATAAGGTATAGCCAACACAAAGGGATTCGCAGCCCAAGCATTAGTTAAAAGCTCATTCACAGACTCCATAAGCTACTTGGTAATAGGTAACTTATTCGTTGCCAGAAACAAGCATAAGGTCCGAACAATTCAAAGCAGCGACTAAGTGATATTTAGCTGCAACAAGATACGCTGGTTGCACCACAGGAAAACTGATTCAACCTATAATATTAAAAGCAAGTGAATAGAATTCAGCCTAATTCCATCGAGTAATCCAACAAACTACGAAATCGACCATAATCATAAAAGAATAAAAAACAACAAGTATAGCACATCTAGACGACGCCATGGCGGTTTGAGAGGCAGCCATCCAATACAGAGGTGGCGAGCAGAGCCAACAAAGGGCAGCATCATTATGGAGGGAAAAGGGTAAAATCCGATGATGAGCAGTATGTCAGCTAAAATGCAAGGAAGAGCGAATACCATGATAACACAAAGATTGGACATAAATATGACCGCTATACAGTCTTAAATGGACATAAAAATCGATATAGACACCATAATAAATCGGTATGCAAGAATGAAGAGCATTCAACTACTTTCCGGCATAATATCATCATACAATCTAGGAAAGCGTCTGCTGTATGCATGCATTATGCTACATCATACTCATACTACGCAAGGGCAGGGATGCAGAGTATGCACCGATCGACCTCACTAAAGGAGATTTAAAGGAGAATGATAGGAAATCAAACCAATGATAATGCAGATAGACAAACATATATATCGTGAGTGCCTTGGTAGTCATGTATTCAGGAAAGAGATATAGGAAAGAACCCTCGTGCAAACAACACACGCAGTAATAATAACTCATATTTGAAGATGATGGAAAATACCTGTCTCTGTCCGATTCCAAGAGAAATTAGTGGCTACCTTGCTAACAGGTATGCTACTCCTGTTTAGATCCTTGTTACTCTTCTGAGCTACCCTGAATCTGCTCAAGCTATCCTTCCTCCCCTTACACACCATCGTTAGCTCTCCTTACATAATAGAAAAAGGTATTCGATGCTTGCTCCTCCCTCCTTGTTGCTGGCTTCCTCCCTAATCTTCCAACATAAAGGGGTGCGAAGATTCTGAAAGACACCAAATGCGAATGCCCGGTATGAGGAAACTCTCCGGCCTGGTATATTTCAAGCTACCTTCCAAAAATGATAGACCAGAGTCTAATGATATTGCCTCGAGCCAATCGTCTCTCTCTCTCTCTCCCCCTCAAACTCACAAAAACTTCCATTAAATAAAAAATATTACCCATTGC
This sequence comes from Sequoia sempervirens, assembly GCA_007258455.2. Taxonomy (NCBI): domain Eukaryota; kingdom Viridiplantae; phylum Streptophyta; class Pinopsida; order Cupressales; family Cupressaceae; genus Sequoia; species Sequoia sempervirens. The sequence continues at coordinate 904,495,092 of VDFB02281492.1, forward strand.
TTTCAAAAGCTCATAAAAATCATAAATAAAAGCAATTATATTTTTTTTAAAAGCAAGTTTTTCCTTTAGATCCGAGTTTTCATTCGTTCTCACAGCTTTTCCAAACTTTTATTTAATTATTTTTTTTTTCTATTTTCAATATTTTTTTGTTTTAATTTCCGCTTTTTACAACTTTTATTTACAAAGCACATTATCTAAATAATTTACTTAATTTATTCTAACAATTACCCTCAACAAGATAATTAGTTAAAATAATAAACACAATTTTATTATTTAATTAACATTTAATAAACTCGTAACTTTTTCTAAAAATAAATTAAATAAATAAATATTTAAATGTAATTTAATCTAACATTTTAATAAACAATATTACCCTTATATAATTAATCCAATCACAACATATAAAATACCATTTGCCGCTCTTGCCCTATCTTTCTCTTCCGACTCCTTAGCCAGGCTACCTGCAACTCAGGTGAGAATGGAGGAGTACTACATCAATTTTATTATTTAATTAACATTTAATAAACTCATAACTTTTTCTAAAAATAAATTAAATAAATAAATATTTAAATGTAATTTAATCTAACATTTTAATAAACAATATTACCCTTATATAATTAATCCAATCACAACATATAAAATACCATTTGCCGCTCTTGCCCTATCTTTCTCTTCCGACTCCTTAGCCAGACTACCTGCAACTCAGGTGAGAATGGAGGAGTACTACATGAAATGTTGGGACAATTCCCCCTAAATTGGTTCAACAAATATGAGTTTCAATAGGGACGATTTTTCTTATTACCCTTCCCATCTAAATTGGGTTAAAAGTAGAATAGATAAAAAACTCAACAAGTGGAACAAACAATACTTATCGATGGCTGGCAGTTTTAGGTATGTCAAAAAATCCTATCCTTTTATAGCCTATATTAGTCCTTAGTCTGGTTGTTTAGTAGCTACCATATAAATGAAATCCAAAAAAAATATTAGGCAGTTCCTTTGGTCAGATGGGAAGGGTAATAAGAAAAATCATGCAGTTAAATGGGAATAGTGTTGTGTAAGTAAATTAGAGAGAGGATTAGGTTTGAAAGACCTCAGGTTATAGGGCATCTCCCTAGCTAGTAAATAGATCCTTAAAGAATTAAAAGGAAATGAGCCATGGAAGACTCTAGTCATGAAAAATATTAGTTCAATTGTTCCAAAACAAGCTAAAAGTTGGAAAAAAATTCCCATAAATTGCATCCTATTTGGGAACTTCCTAGTATTGCCTGTCGGTTCAAATGTATTAAAAATCCTTTGGAAAGCTTGGGAAATCATTAGAAGCCAATTTAAGAACTATGAGTTTTTGAATCAAAAGAATGGTAAGGTATACCCAGATAGGTCAATTTGGTGGAATCTAACAAAAAAAGATAAACCCCTTACTCTATTACAATGTTGTTCAACAAAAACTTAGCACTTAAAAGGAATTAGATGCTTTAAGGATATGTGGGAAAATGACCAGATTAAGGAATGGTTAGTGTTGAGTGTTGATTACAACCTTCCTCCAACTAAATGGAGAACCTACTCAATTGTAAGGGAGGCATGCAAAAGAATTCAACTTCCAAGTAGCAATGTAAGAGAAAATGAGCTCCTCAGAAATGTCTCTTGGACAAATGTACCAATATTTTAATCTTAAAACCTAAAATAATTTACAAAAACCTATATTCTTCTCAAGAACTCCCCAACTATCTAAACAGATGTTGGGGTCTTGACCTCTCAAGTGTACAGTGGTCAAAAAATTTTCAAATTGTTATGGTCTAATATACTAGGATCAAAAAAATTATTAATTTTAAATGGTTATTTATCTTGCAAAAACTTTCTTTTAAGTTGCCCAATTTGGGAATGAGCATGTGTTTAGTATGCAAGCAACTTGAAAACATTAGGCATGTTTTTTTTTTATTGTTTGTTTGCTAAAGAGATTTAGAACATGCTTTTGGTTAATCTTTGTGGATGGGAGGAAAAAGGTAAGATCAATTGGTAGAAAATTCGGTTTGGTTATGTGATAAACTTAAATATTTTTTATAATTTATTTTGGCTTGTGCTAACATCTAACATATTATGGGTAATATGGAAGGCTAGAAATGAGGATATTTTTTAGGGTACTAGGAGAGTACTTATTGAGTCTTTTAGAAGACTCACCTTTCATAATTTTGCTATGCAGGTAACAATCACCGTGGAGATCTCAAAAGAAAAATTTATGAGGTTGATATAAGAAGGAACACTGGACATAAACAAGGAATCAGTGAGATATGAAAGGAATTGGCCTTTCAATGAGGCTAATAATATTCCCTTCATGAAAAATTACTTAGAGTTCCAAAAGAAATACAACAAGAGATACCCAGCGGAGACCTTGGATAAAGACCTAAACTTCTAGAAAAGACAAAACACTAATATGTATCATGACAATTCAGTATTGGACACACTAGGGGATGATCAAGGAAGCAACAATAATATAACTTGCTGACTCCAAGATGACAAAATGGTTAAATTTAAAAGTTCTATTTTTCTCTTCCATGCTACTGTAATTAAAACAATATTCTTATAAGAGGTAGTAAATGTAAGGGATTGTATAATGTTTCAGGCAATCTTTATGGCATGTTTTATAAGGAAAAATATAGGCAAAAGACATATATGTAAAGTGAACTATAAAAGTGGGTAAGACCTTGCATGGTCTAGATAAGACAGTTGATGTTTTTTGTATATATGTATGATTAACGATAATTAATACAAAAAAGTGTGTCATATACATACATACATACATACATACATACATACATACATACATACATACATACATACATACATACATACATACATACATACATACATACATACATACATATATAAATATATATAATTCATTTTATTTTCATATTAAATATGTCTTGTATTTATATATGCATATACCTTTCCTTTCCTTAATAGGTTCTCCCTTAGGCTTATATTGTTATTTTTTCTTTGTTTTAAATTCTTGAGTCCTCCCATAATTTGCTTTTCCTTTTTTTCTTGTCATTTTTTAGCTCTTAAATTTTTTGTTTTCCAAAATTCAAACCTTGTGGTCTTTTTGGTAATATTTGTGTGCCTTGATTCATGTGTACTCTCTCTCTCTAGTTTGTTCTTGGATTGTGACTAACCAATTTTATTCTCCTTGAGTTCTCTATAGTCTTGATGATGGATCACAAAGTGTGGTCTGAAATGTTGATTCAAAAAATCTCACACAATCTAATCTAGAAACAACAACAATAATCACTATGGATTGTGGAAATTTGATATCATTGACTTAAGGGTTTCAAGTGTAATATTTAATGCTTTGAGTTGACACATAATAGCTAGATGGATGGGTTAGGTTTGCCCTAAATTTAAATTTGAAAATTTGAAAATTTGAAGTTTATTTTGATAATTTATACAATTACCATGAGCCAATCCTACAAATTATAAATCTAAATCGAAACAAAAAATACATTATTAAAAATCAAGACCAATCCCTTAAAAAAATAATTCAATTAAATAAAACTTATATTATATACTAACTTTTACCATAAATCATACCACATACATATTCATCATACATAAAATATAATTGAATAAAAATAAAATATAAAAAATATAAAATATTTAATCTTTACCATAACAACAAAAATGACAATCTTTTATTCTATCATTACTTTTTAAACAAAAACTTTTATCGTGCATTTAATTTTTCAAACTCTTTGAAAAATTCCAATTTGTCATTAGTATTAGTGATAGACCGCAAATAGTTGTTCAAATTCTATATACCTAACGAAGAGAAATTTAATATAATATATAATGTTTTTATTAAAAAATTAATGAAGAATTAATTAGTTTATAGATGAATTAATTGGTTCCTACCAAAAATACAACTTCCTTTCTTTTCTTATTTTCTAAAGTTTGGTGCATCCATCACCTCGGAAATTAAAGTTGACATTAACATTTTCTTGCGGAAATAATAGACTTGTGAGGACATATGCATTGCAACGTCTAGACATAATTATTTTGGAATTAATGTGGAATGTTACTAATTTTAAAAATGATTTGTAGGTATAAATATTTATAGTTTTGTGACTTAAGTATTATGGCATATGGCAAATTCACCACCAACAATTCATCGACGGAAAATTCACCGCCAACAATTCACCGCGGGAAAATTCGCCACCATGACAATTCACCGTGCAAAAAATTAATTGCATGAATTTTTGCCAATTAATTTTCCATGGCGGTGAATTTTCCATCGGTGAGTTGCTGGGGGTGAATTTTCCTAGAGCCAAGTATTATATATTTATTTTTTAAAAGTTATTTTATAAAGTGTTTGGTCAATACGATCATAAAAATCAACATTTGAAATGAAGCTACTTGATATATCATGATAGTTCTTATTTTTACCAATCCCTTAAAAAATATAATTCAAAATAAATAAGACTCATATTATATACTAACTTTTACCATAAATCATACCACTTATATATGTTCAAAATATATAAAAAATAATTGAATAAAAATAAATTTTAAAAATATAAAATATTTAATCTTTACCATAACAACAAAAATGCCAATCTTTTATTTTATCATTGCTTTTAAATAAAAACTTCTATTATGCATTTAATTTTTTAAACTCTTTGAAAAATTCCAATTCGTCATTAGTATTAGTGATAGACCACAAATAGTTGTTCAAATTCTATTATACCTAACGAAGAGAAATTTAATATAATATATAATGTTTTTATTATAATATTATTGAAGAATTAATTAGTTTATAGATGAATTAATTGGTTCCTACCAAAAGTACAACTTCCTTTCTTTTCTTATTTTCTAAAGTTTGGTACATCCATCACCCCAGAAATTAAAGTTGACATTCACATTTTCTTGCTAAAATATTAATATTTATAGTTTTGCAAGTTAAATATTATATATTTATTTTTTAAAGTTATTGTATAAAGTGTCCGGTCAATAAGATCATAAATATTTATGTCTATTGATCATTTGAGAGTACGTTTAGGTGGTGTTATTAGTTTTCAAGATTTTATGAGCATGATAATTTAAGATATAGTTTAGATGATTTTATAATAGAAAAGTAACTTTCAAAGATATTTTTATTTATTAACATCAATGATGATGTCGAAATCAACATTTGAAATGAAGCTACTTGATGTGTGTGTTTTAATGAGTCATCTTTCAAATTATATTATTTTGATAGTATCATGGTAGTTCTTATTTTCAATTAATACGAAAAAGACATGAAAATGTGCTTCGGTTGAAAGAAATGCATACACATTCAAAATATAGTTTGTGATTGTAATTATCTTATATGCATAGCGATTATATTTAATTTTTTGTTTGCATTTTTTTATGTTGTACATGTCAAAAATCTTCCTCGTTGACCTCTTGATGTAGGTTTCAAATACATTCAATTTTTTTGATGTATAGTAAATCGTGCTAATCAATCAACACTTACATTTCTATTTACCACTCAAATTATATACTCAATATCTAACTCAAGACTAATATTTAAAATTTAATTGAAATGATCAATAATTAAAAAATATAAATCAAAATTTAAATTTTATTTTCATGTTGGGCCACTAGCTTTGCATGTTAGTGTATGTTCATATTTGGAGCCGTTGTAGCCATCAAGGAGTTATGGACATTCCTAAATTGACCAAATTTGAGTGGCCATGAGTTAGGTGCCCATGTGAAGGTCATGTGAGCATTTAGTAATTTTAATTATTTTAAGATTTCTCCTCAAGGTGGGTGTGGGTTTTCCAACAAGGTTTTTGGCATGTTGTTTTGGAAACCACAATTGTTTTCTCATTCTAAAACTTTTATATTATGATGCCTTGTCATTTGGGGAAGGGGGATTTGGTGTTTTTGCAGGTTGAGATGGGGAGATGTTTCCATATTGAAGAGAGATTTGAAGACTCCATTTTTGTAAATTTCTATTTGCATAGAAGCCCATTTTTAGGGAGCTAGTGAGCTCCACATTTTGGGAGATAGTGAGCTAGTGAAGTCCATGTGAAGGGAGTTTGAGAGCTTCAGCAAAAGAAGGGTTAAAGGAGACCAAGAAGATATTTTTTGTTGTAGGTTTGAAGGTTGCAAGTTTATTGCAATAGTGATTTCCATTGAAGATTGCACATTGAAGGAGCTAGAAGCTACTAAAAGAGGATAGATTGAAGGAGACTAGTTTGTGTTTGGTCTTTTCTATTTTGTATCAGTCATATTTCACCTTTTTAATGGTTTCCATCAGCCCATATGGCTACAAGAAATATTATTTCAGATTTACTATGTTTTACATATAATTTTATGAGATTTTGAATAAGAAACCAAAGCTACTTCTTGAAGATTTATGAGTTGTTTCAAATAATTTATAAGTTGCATTTTTAGATTGTTGGGATTTTTCTTTGAGGGTTTGTTCCTTCTTACATCGATGGTATTATATCAGGAGTCCCTAAGTGTGTAGGTAGAAGAGTGGATGTGAAGCAGTTTGCACCAAGACTTGGGGGTGGAGTGTGTGTTGTTTGTAAACAAACCGCCGAGTGAGGCAGTTTAAATGTGTATAACCTAAGGGTTTTGAAAATTTGTGTTAAGTATTGGTGAGGCCTTAAGGATGGAAAAGAGGAATAAGAAAATGACTTTTGTCATTGGATGGATTCTAAGGATTCCTAGACTTGAGAAAATCAAAGAGAGACTTAGTAGTCGATAGAGGCTTGGTGTTACAAATATGATGTAACTGACTGTTTTAGATGTAAAGAAAATCACGCCAAATCTATATGTGAATATGAAGCTTTGGTGCCACATTTTAATTCTTATTCTTGTAGAAGTCTATTTTGAGATGCAAACCGAATTCTATCATGTGGGATTTGAATTGGTCTCTAATTGTTGTCACTTAACTAAGTTGATCTATAGCTATTTAAGCTGCTGAGTAAGTGCTTACATATTTTCCACCTTTTATTTGAGATAGATGTGTTCTTTTGCATGATTGTTGTTGTCAACACTCATGCCTAAATTGTAGGCTGAGTAGTTACCAAATTGTCGTATAAATAGTGGGCTTGTTCATTTGTTTGGACACATTCTTCTATGCATTATTTCTTGAGCAAGTCTCTGCATTTTATCTACATTTCTATCTACAATATTTTTCCAAGTACAATGAGTGAGAGCCTTGAGTATTAGAGAGTTTATTATTATTATTGAAAGGAGTATTTTCCAACTTGTGAGATAGTGGTTATTGAGTCTTTGTTGAAGGATCGATACCAAGCTAGTTGCTGATTGGAAGTACTGTGACTGCAACCAGTTAATTGGATAGCTTAACACAGGCATGAGGATATTCTTCCCTTGTTTGTATTAGTGTTGAATGATTTGCTTCTTGTTTTTTTGAAGTCTATTATGGCTAAACACATTTAGAGAAAAGTATTGTCTACTTTGAAAGAAAGTAGAACCTACGTATATTGTTTACGAAATGCTTGTAATTACTCCATAATATGAGGATTATGTTTATCATAAGTATTAAATACTAGATATGAATAAACATGGGAAGCACAAGGCTTATTAATAGCTTTAACCCCTTTTAGTCAAAGAGGTGATACTCTCAAATGGAGTCCTCTATTGTTATGAAAATTCTTCGATTAAGGCCATGCATTGTGTTTGTATTTACTCCACGGTAGGAGAGACTGTTTGTCATAAGTATTATTATTATACTAGATATGATTAGACATGGGTAAGAGAGATTGTTTGTCATAGGTATTGTTATTATACTAGATATGATCAAACATAGACAAGCTTAAGGAACACTCATAGCTATATAATTAATTATGCTAGATGGCTAGTAGGTTACTCTTGGGATTGTTATCTAGTGAAGGGAGGGAACTAGTAGGTTACTCCAAGGAATGTTTTCTAGTGAAGGGAGAGAGCTAGTACTTTTCTTTATGAGTTGTGTTTCTTTAGGTTGTTAAAGAGATAGGTTACCCTGGGGAGTAGCTTGCCTGTGGAGAGGGATTTCCTAAGCATAGATATAGTGGCCTTAAGTCAAAACGAGCTTGCTATAGTGTAAGTGAATGGTAGACCTTTACTCGAAGCATTGAGTGAGAATACTTTGGCCAAAGTAGTGTGATTTCCCTAGGCTCCACTATTATTTCACCGTGTCCATTTAAAATGAATGAGGGCTACATAGCATAGGTTATAAATCCTATTCATGTAGGGAACAACACTAAGCTCAGAGTGGTATGTCATACGGGGTTACCCAACCAATACCTTCGTTGAAGGGTAGGGCCATCTATCATTGATAGATGTGTGAGGGACCACATATGAGTCTGTGATTGGCAGAGAAAGCACTTGAATGATGCTTCTCCTCCTCAAAAGGCGACATAAGACTAAGGTTTTGAAAGGTGGATTCCTAGACCATCTATATATTATGCTAAGAAGCTCGATGGAGCTATGCTTGTAATTGTGTACATTCTTGGAATATTGTAATTGTGAAATTATTATATATTGGAAATTTTACTGTGAAGAACACCGGGGTTGTTACAACTTGAACCAAAAATTGATTTTTTTAAATGGTTATTTATCTTGCAAAAACTTTCTTTTAAGCTGCCCAATTCAAGAATGAGCATTTGTTTAGTATGCAAGAAACTTGAAAACAATAGGCATGTTTTTTTTATTGTTTGTTTACTAAAGAGATTTGGAACATGTTTTTGGTTAATCTCTTTGGATGGGAGGACAAAGGTAAGATCAATTAGCAAAAAAATTGGTTTGGTTATGTGAAAACTTAAATAATTCTTTATAATTTATTTTGGCTTGTGTTAGCATCTCACATATTATGGGCAATATGGAAGGCTAGAAACGAGGATATTTTTTAGGATACTAAGAGAGTACTTACTAAGTCTTTTAGAAGACTCACCTTTCATAATATTGCTATGCAGGTAACAATCACTATGGATATCTCAAAAGACAAATTTATGAGGTTGATAAAAGAAGGAACAATGGACATAAAAAAGGAAGAGGTGAGATACGAAAGGAATTGGCATTTCAATGAGGCTAATAATATTCCCTTCATGAAATATTACTTAGAGTTCCAAAAGAAATACAACAAGAGATACCCAACAAAGACCTTGGATAAAGAGATTAACTTCTAGGAAATACAAAACACTAATATGTATCATGACAATTCGGTATTGGACACACCAGGGGATGATCAAGGAAGCAACAATAATATAACTTGTTGACTCCATGATGACAAAATGGTTAAATTTGAAACAATATTCATATAAGGGGCAGTGAATGTAAGGGATGTATAATGTTTAAGACAATCTGTATGGCATGTTTTGTAAGGAAAAATATGGGCAAAAGGAATATATGTAAAGTGAACTATAAAAGTGGGTAAAACCCTGCATGGTCTAGATAAGACAACTAATGTTTTTTGTATATATGTATGGTTAACGATAATTAATACAAAAAAATGTGTCTTACATATATATATCTTTTTCATTTTATTTTCATATTTAATATGTCTTGTATTTATATATTCATATACCTTTCCTTCCCTTAATAGGTTCTCCCTTAGGCTTATATTGTTATTTTTTTCTTCTTTTAAATTCTTGAGGCCTCCCATAATTGGCTTTTCCTTTTTTCCCTATCATTTTTTAGCTCTTAAATTTTTTGGTTATCCAAAATTCAAACCTTGTGGTCTTTTTGGTAACATCCTTGTGCCTTGATTCACGTGTACTCTCTCTCTCTCTCTCTCTTGTTTGTTCTTAGATTGTGACTAACCAATTTTATTCTTCTTGAGCTCTCTATCATCTTGATGATGGATCACAAAGTGTGATCTGGCATGTTTATTCAAAAAATCTCTCACACAATCTAATCTAGAAACAACAACAATAATCACTATGGATTGTGGAAATTTGATATCATTGACTTAAGGGTTTCAAGTGAAATATTTCATGCTTTGAGTTAACACATAATAGCTAGATGGATGGGTTAAGTTTGCCCTAAATTTAAATTTTAAAATTTGAAGTTTGAAGTGTGTTTCGATAATTTACACAATTGCCATGAGTCAATTCTACAAATTGTAAATCTAAATCAAAACAAAAAATACATTAATTAAAAATCAAGACCAATCCCTTAAAAAATATAATTTAAAATATATAAGACTCATTTTATATACTAACTTTTACCATAAATCATACCACTTCTATATATTCATCATATATAAAAAATAATAGAATAAAAATAAATATAAAAACTATTTAATCTTTACCATAACAACAAAAATGACAATCTTTTATTTTATCATTACTTTTTTAATAAAAACTTCTATTATGCATTTAATTGTTCAACTTCAAATAGTTGTTCAAATTCTATATACCTAACAAAGAGAAATTTAATATAATATATAATGTTTTTATTAAAAAATTAATGAGGAATTAATTAGTTTATATATGAATTATTTGGTTCCTACCAAAAATACAACTTCCTATCTTTTCTTATATTCTTAAGTTTGGTGCATCCATCACCCCGAAAATTAAAGTTGATATTAACATTTTCTTGCCGAAATATTAATATAGTTGTGAGGACATATGAAGACAAAAACAAGCAACGTCTAAACATAATTATTTTGGAATTAATGTGGAATGTTATTAATTTTTTTTTATTGGAATAAGTTATTTTATAAAGTGTTTGGTCAATAAGATCATAAATATTTATGTCTATTAATTCCTTGAGAGTACATTTAGGTGGTGTTATTAGTTTTCAAGATTTTATGAGTATGATAATTTAAGAGAGTTTTCAAGATTTTATGAGTATGATAATTTAAGAGAGTTTGGATGATTTTATAATAGAAAAGTAACTTCCTAAGATATTTTTATCTATTGATATTGATGATGATGTCGAAATCAACATTTGAAATCATGCTAGTTGATGTGTGTGTTTTAATGTGTCATCTTTCAAATTATATTATTTTGACACTATCATGGTAGTTCTTATTTTCATTTACATAAAAGACATGAAAATGTGTTTTAGTTGAAAGAAATGCATACACATTCAAAATATAGTTTGTGATTGTAACTAATCCTAAATGAGTCGTAATTATATTTAATTCTTTTTGTTTACATTTTTTTATGTTGTACATGTTAAAAATCTTCCTTATTGACCTCTTGATGTCATTTTCAAATACATTCATTTTTTTGATGTATAGTAAATCATGCTAATCAATCAACACTTACATTTCTATTTACCACTTAAACTATATACTCAATATCTAACTCAAGACTAATATTTGAAATTTAATTGAAATGATTAATAATTAAAAAATATAAATCTAAATTTAAATTTAATGTTTTATATCAAATACATTAAAAAATTGATTGTGGGGAATAATATTTTTCTTTTATAGAGGAAGAAAAATAATTCATGTTTATATTATCTTTTGACATTGTTTTGATCATTTGGATAAAACATCGTAAAATAACTTATAATAGGTTGAATTTGTATAATAAAAAAAGATAATTGATGGATACTACACTCATCAACACCAATTCTTGGAACAATTTTTTCCATCTGCCTTGTCTTCTTATTCCCCATCAATCATGTTATATATCTTTGTGATTCCAAATAAAATTAGATCATAACATTGTAAAATAAGTAACAAAAATAAATATCGTAAATAGTGGCATTAGGTGATCTCATGTATAAATCTAAATATTGTTAGCAATATTTCATTAAAGTAGAAACATAAGCAATTGATTGCAATAAATAAAAAATAAATATCCTATATAAAAAATTGTCGCTTCAAGACATTTAAATGAGAATTTCAATAAAAAAGTTCTTGTAAATATATAATTATTGATCCTGTTTGCACAAATTGTTCGATAGCCAAAGAGTTTATGACAATTTTACAATTCTTTCATGCACTAAATTGGTAAATAGTTGTCTTATTTTTATTCATAAAAATTGTTGGATTATTAGATCTTTTAGTATAGTATATATAGTTTAGTAATAAATGAACAATTTTAGTTTTATTGTTAGTGAAGAAAACAAATAGTTAGCTTTTGGGAATTTATTCCCGTTGGGTAGTTGGTAGGAAAATGAAAGGTTTTATATAGTCAAATGTAATTAAATGTAAATAATCCTAAATAAATCGATATATCATTTTTTTTTCTAATAATGGTTTAACTTTTTCATATTTTGTATGCTCTACCATTCCATAAAAATCTATCTTCAATTATTGAATAATTTGACTTTAAGAACAAACAATAATTACTTACATGGACAATGAGTATACAAAATTTGAATTTATACAAAGTTGTTCAATGTTAGGGAATTTTTCAAGGATGTTAATATAGACTTATCTAAGGATTAAGCTATTTTTTGAATAAGCTTGAATTTGTACAAATCCTAAGATGTTCATTTGTAACTAAAATTTACACCAACCATTTGAGCTCAAGCTTTTTTATAGTGTCATCCGTTAGTTTAATGTACATCAAATGGGGGTAATATGGTGTAGATAATTAACCATCACTTTCTTCAAGGTACAATATTATAAGGCATACACAAATCTAGTTTACAAGTAGAGTTTTTGTATACGAGTAGACTATGTTTCAATCAAACTTACCAAAATCTCCATACAAAATTATTTGAGTGGTAGGTTTTAAATTAGGTCAAAACATCTATTAATAAATTTATAATTGAAGCACTCATCTAAGACAACACCAAATAAAATATTGTGACATTCATCCATGAACATTGCTAAATATAACTCAAATATAAACATTAGAGAGAAAAACACATAATAAATATAAACAATCTATAATGCCATTTATAAATGATGAATGAAAGAAATAATCAAAATAACAAAACAAGGAATTGCCTATTTTATGAGAATTGGAGCATTATGCATAACATTTTACAAAAAAATCTCTAGAAAATACTTTAGCAATACAAGCCTTGGTAGTAATACAAGTTCCATTATAATATGGATTTCATAGTACAAAGAAAAATAATATATAAGGGTCATAAAATTAAAACCTCAACCTTAGGTTAAGCATCTCTTTTTATTATTCTTAAAGAAACCAAGTAACCTATAAAATATATATTTCAAACACAAATTTGAATAAATTTTTTATTGATTTTAGTTGTACAGATACCTTACACCGTTACTAGATAAAATATTAATGAATCATTATTCTTGACTTTAGTTGGATGGTGGAAATATTTAACCTCAGTTGCTAGTTGGCCTTAATGGAGGAGATTAATAGTTTTTTGGAAAAAATGATAAAATATATTAAAGAACCATTAAAGTAATTTACAACAAAATTATTTCTACATAATCAAAACCACCATTAAGGCTAAGATTAGGAAAATAAAAAGGGGTTTACCCCAAATCTACCAACCTAGGAGAATCTCAGAAGTCAAGATACCATCAATGCTTACCTTCTCCCAAACCCCCAAAGGGATATGATTAAGTCTAATCATTGTAAATAAGATTGAGTAGATGCTCCAACTTATCATGGGGAGGGATCCCCAATCCTTTGCATTTGAATTACTATTAACATCAGGGGCCCACTTAGCCAAGGAATCATCCGTGCACCATTCCATTGTTGAAAATGAAGTCATTGAATAGCTAAAAGTTAGTGATAATGAAGTCATTGAATAGTTAGTTAGTTTTTGGGAAGTTATTCTCTGGCTAAAAGTTAGCGATAATGAAGTCATTAAATAGTTAGTTAGTTTTTGGGAAGTTATTCTCTGGCTAAAAGTTAGCAATAATGAAGTCATTGAATAGCTACATCTAACATAAAACCAAAAACCTTCAAAATTAATTTAGACTGTCTAATAGTGGGATAACCACCTGTACTATACATAAATATGTACAAGTTTCACTTTGTATAAGTAAATGGTTGGAATAAGTAAACTCACTTAGTTTATTAAAATCCTATCTCCATTCATTATCTCATTGTCAATAATCATTGGTTACTATTTATTACTAATAAATTAATTATAGTGGTGGTATGTACTTTACAATAAGGAATATTTTAATTTATTTAGCTATTTTAATCGTGTTTCAAATAATAGATAAATTACCCATATATGTTGTGCTCTATACTTTTATACTAAAACTATAATAATTATGTTGGCTCCAAAATTACAATTCCACAAATCCTAAAGAACATGGACAAATATTAAGTCCAATGTGTTAGTGTATATTTATTACATTAAGATATGTTTTAATTCTAAATATAATATTTCACATATTATTTAAGTTCACTTAGGTAATTTATTTTTAATTACTTGATAAGGATAGGGTAATGAGTTGCATAATATATAGGATTCTGCTTTTTTCTTTATCATGGATTTGGAAACTTGGATAAGCAATAAGGCTATAAGGCTATATATTTATATCTCTCTTTCCTTTGTGTTAAAGAATAGTAAAGCAAACTTGGATACATTGTTTTCTTGGTAATTCATTTCTATTTAAAAAATAATTATATTTCATAGCATTAGATTTTGGTTGTAGATTTGATCATAGATTATAACATGGTATCAAAGATTAAATACTAAGATATATTTTTAACAATTTCTATATTTAGGAGATTTGAGGGGCTAATTAACTCTACATGCAAGTTTTTTGAAAATCTAGTAGGCACTTCCCTTGCATTTTCAAATGATTTGGAAAATTAAAAAGTTTAACAAAAGCTTTATAACCTTTACATATGCATATATATTTTTCTCTATTATGGTGAAGTTCAACTTTTTGGTGTTTTTAATAATATTTTAGCTATTCTATTGCATCCGGGAGGCTCAAGAAATTTAGATATGACCTTTGGTTTGTTAGATTTAGAGTTTATTTGATATAATACTAGATAGGGGTTTAAATCTTGAATTTGGAAAACAAATTTCAAATGGGGTGTTTTAAGGCCAAATAGACCTCATTGTTGTGTCCAAAAGGCCCCATACCCCTATTTTGTTTAATAATTTGTCAATTTTGATGCAAGATAATTTTTTACAATTTTTTTACCCACCAAGGCCATATTGTAGAGTACAAAATTAATTTAATAATATATATATATATATATATATATATATATATATAGGGATAACCCTAATATAGTTAAGACAATCTACTATAGTTTTCAATGAAATTGTTAGTGGTCTGATAATCTTTAGTGAGTGGACATCAACACCAAGGGTGGCTCTACCATTGAGCTACCTCGTTGCCTCTAGTTTGTTTCTTGAGTGGATTTTTCCCTTTACCACTCCTTTCTACCACTTAGCTTGGAAAAAACACCCTATGGATAATTGAGCACCACTAGGCCTGCTCCTCTGGCCTTCAAATTATGATATTTATCAATGGGGGATAAATTTCCGCCTAGGAGTTAGATTTTCACAAACAAATAGGCAACAAAAAGTTGGTGACAATCTGAGCACTTTACAACCATCCTATGTTTGATTAGATTTTTGGCCCTCTTTTTCTAGAAATTATAGGTTGAAGCTATTTTTTTTTGACACATTTGACAAGTCATATCTTGCACCTTAGATCTCCATTTTTTGTGAAAAAATAGTCATTGGAAAGATGTTAAAGAGTTCTACACAACTACACATGTAATTTTAATAAAATTTTCACTTGAATTATATTGTATTAAAATTTGTATAATAGGCCACTTTTGAGCCCTACAACTTTTTAATCTAGTAAAAATTATAAACATACTAAGTATAAAGTGCCAAAATTATAATTTTTTGTGGGTGATTATAAACTAATAAAAAAAGGGGGGTTTATTTGTGTGGAATTTTTTTTGTACACTATATTTAAATTTTATTTTTTTCTATATAATGGTTCATTCATTTAGTTACATGGAAATCTTTTATGGAGTTATTGTAATAAAAAACTAACATAAAGTTGCACTTTGGGGGTTTCATATTATATTTTAGTATTTGATTAAATAATTCCATTGTGAAGCTAATTTTAGAGAACTATTTGCCTTGGAAAAAAGGGATAACAAATCACTACCTTGAGCATTATCTATTTCCCTATTTCCTTGGACTCGTTCCTAAGCTAGGTTACTATGAGTAGAATAGTGCATGGTTTAAAAACAATGATACAGTCTATGAACTAATATTTCTTACTATATCTAAGGACATGATGTAGGAGCATCCAAGGTGTAAGAGCAATTGCATCATCCAAAAATAACTTCTTTTGTTTTGATTTTCAATAAGGGCTTATATGGGCTAATAATGTGTGGGAAATTAATTATTTTAAATTTCCAAATATTGTAATATTTCCTATGTGAGTCTATAATTGTAATTTTGATGGGTATTTACTATGGTAAATGTTACAAAGGGATAAAAGGGGGGATATTCTCTTTGGGCATCTTATATCTTGGTGGGGACCACTTTGTAAGCATGCTCTTACATGTTGAATTATGTGATTTTCATGCATTTTCATGTTGGGCCACTAGCTTTGTATGTTGGTGTATGTGCATATTTGGAGCCGTTGGAGCCATCGAGGAGTTATGGAGATTCTTGAATTGACCAAATTTGATTGGCCATGAGTTAGGAACCCATGTGAGGGTCATGTGAGAATTTAGTAATTTTAATTATTTTAATATTTCTCCTCAAGGTGGGTGTGGGTTTTCCAAGGAGGTTTTTGGCATGTTGTTTTGGAAACCACAATTGTTTTTTCATTCTAAAACTTTTATATTATGATGCCTTGTCATTTGGGGAGGGCACTTTGGTGTTTTTGCAGGTTGAGATGAGGAGATGTTTCCATATTGAAGAGACATTTGAAGAATCCATTGTTGTAAATTTCTATTTGCATAGAAGCCCATTTTTAGGGAGCTAGTGAGCTCCACATTTTAGGAGATAGTGAGCTAGTGAAGTCCATGTGAAGGGAGCTTGAGAGATTTAGCAGAAGAAGGGTTAAAGGAGACCAAGATGATATTTTTTTTTTGTAGGTTTGAATGTGTTTAGATAGCAGCAAATAGACTTGAAGGTTGCAAGTTTATTGCAGTAGTGATTTCCATTGAAGATTGCATGTTGAAGGAGCTAGAAGCTACTAAAAGAGGATAGATTGAAGGAGACTAGTTTGTGTTTGGTCTTTTCTATTTTTTATCAGTCATATTTCACTTTTTTAATGGTTTCCATCAGCCCATATGGCTACAAGAAAATATTATTTCAGATTTACTATGTTTTACATATAATTTCATGAGATTTTGAATAAGAAACTAAAGCTACTTCTTGCAGATTTATGAGTTGCTTCAAACAATTTCTAAGTTGCATTTTTAGATTGTTGGGATTTTTCTTTGAGGGTTGGTTCCTTACATCGATGGTATCAGAACATGAGTCCCTGAGTGTGCAAGTAGAAGAGTGGATATGAAGCAGTTTGCACCAGGACTTGGGGGTGGAGTGTGTGGTTTGTAAACAAACCATCGAGTGAGGCAATTTAAATGTGCATAACCTAAGGGTTTTGAAAATTTGTGTTAAGGATTTGTGAGGCCTTAAGGATGGAAAAGAGGAATAAGAAAATGGCTTTTTTCATTGGATGGATTCTTAGGATTCCTAGACTTGAGAAAATCAAGAGAGACAATAAGAAGAAATAAGAGTTGGGATGATAGAATTGCAACAACAAGTGGATGAATTAAGAGAAGAGATTGAAAGGAGAAAACAAGAAAAGAGAAGAGTTGAATGTAATTTTGATTATCCTTCTAATTATATTTTGATTGCAATAAAGAAATTAGAAGATGCAACAAAGTTTCATGCATGTGGCACAAAAGAAGAAGAAGAGGATGAATATGAAGAAGTTGACGAAATTGAAGTTGAGGAATGTCTGTTGGAAGACATGGAGAATGAGACTTCAGAAATTGCAGCAAAGGAAAGTCTTTGTAAAGAATTGAAGGGGATGACAATAAACAAGGAAAGTGAAAGAGTTGCAGAAGTGGATGTAACTCAAATTGCAGTAGTAGAAGAAGAGTGTGATGCATTGGTTATAGGACAAGGAAGTTATACAGTTGCATGTCTTATCAAAGGAATGAAAGAAGAGAATAGAACTAAAGTTGCAACAAGTGATGAGAAGGTAAAATATTTTCTTATTGAATTTAAGAAAGATTATTTTCATGTTGAGATGGACGAGTTAGTGAATGTAGATGAGATGGTTTAATTAGATTATGTTAGAGATTATTGGTATGCAAATAAGGGTTTGTATGGTGTTGTAGAGTTAAGTGCAAGTGTAATTTGGCGGGGTTGGACGAACTATGGTGGGTTGAATCTCACAAGATTGGAGGAGAATGTGAGATACACTTGGAGGAGGTGAGTCGGGTTATTGTGGAGCTGATTCCATATCAAGGAAGATGAGTAAAGAGTACATTTGTCAGAGGAGGAGGATGCTTGTTCTAGCTAGGTGTTGGAAGAGGAGAAAGAAGAATCAATTGGAGGTACCAAATTTAGTGATGGAGTTTTTGAGGATTTCTTGCAATCTAAATTGGTGGTACTACCACTCAACTCTATTTTGTGAATCCATTTTCACAAAATTTTTCCTATCTTGGGTGTCTAACGTAGGAACATCTAGGGTGTAAGAGCAATCTTGCATCACCCAAATATAATTTATTGTGTTTGAATTTTTAGTAAGGGATTATGTGGGCTAATGTTGTGTGGGAAATTAATTATTTTAAATTTCTAAATATTGTATTATTTCCTATGTGAGTTTGTAATTGTAATTTTGATGAGTATTTACTCTGGTAACTCTGGTAAATGTTACAAAGGAATAAAAGGGGGAATATTCTCTTTGGGCATCCCATTTCTTGGTGGGGACCACTTTGTAAGCATGCTCTTACATGTTAAATTGTATAATTTGCATGTTGGTCCACCAAATTTGCATGTTGGTGCATGTTCATATTTGGAGCCGTCGAGGAGTTATGGAGATTCCAGAATTGACCAAATTTCATTGGCGGTGAGTTAGGAACCCATGTGAGGGTCATGTGAGCATTTAGTAATTTTAATTATTTTATGATTTCTCCTCAAGGTGGGTGTGGGTTTTCCAAGGAGGTTTTTGGCATGTTGTTTTGGAAACCATAATTTTCTCATTTTAAAACTTCTATATTATGATGCCTTGTCATTTGGGGAGGGGGCTTTGGTGTTTTTGCAGGTTGAGATGGGAAGATGTTACTAGATTGAAGAGAGATTTGAAGAATCCATTGTTGTAGATTTATATTTGCATAGAATTCCTTGTTTAGGGAGCTAGTGAGCTCCACATTTTGGGAGATAGTGATCTAGTGAAGTCCACATGAAGGGAGCTTGAGAGCTTCAACAAAAGAAGGGTTGAAGGAGACCAAGAAGATATTTTTTGCTGCAGGTTTGAAGTTGTTTGGATAGCAGCAAATAGACTTGAAGGTTGCAAGTTTATTGTAGCAGTGATTTCCATTGAAGATATCAAGTTGAAGGAGCTAGAAGCTACTGGAAGAGGATAGATTGAAGGAGACTAGTTTGTATTTGGTCTATTTTTTATCATTCATATTTCAGTTTTGTAATGGTTTCTATCAGCCCATATGGCTGCAAACAATCTTATTTCATATTTTCTTTGTTCTACATGTAATTTCATGAGATTTTGAATAAGAAACCAAAGCTACTTCTTGTAGATTTATGAATTGTTTCAAACAATTTCTAAGTTTCATTTTTAGATTGTTGGGATTTGTGTTTGAGGGTTGGTTCCTTCTTACATCAGGAAATTTTGTATCACATTGTAGTAATAAAAATTTCATATCCTTGAAATTTCACATAGCATCGGTTCCTCACTTCAACATCTTGGTATAGAGAATCTTAAATATAAAAGGTTAAAACACTTTGATTTATTATTTCTTGTATTTTTGTGATGATGTAGACTATGTGAGTTTGAATTTCCCTAGATGAGAGAAAAAAACATGGAATTCCACATAACGCACTAGTGTCATATGAAAATTCATGGATCTAGTGGTCCTTTGAACATTAATTTTCCTTGGTCTCATTGATAGCTAAGGAAGTAATGGCTCTACATGTGAATTTGACAAACATTTTGACTCCTAACTTCCTGATTTGGCTTTGAAAATAAAATTTTCATTTATCATTCCACTACTTTGGCAATTTTATAAAAACCTTTTCCATCTCAAAGAAGAAACCAATAATATACATAGATATACCAACCGTTGGCATATGATTTTATAATACTTTTAAGCTAATATCCTAGTGAGATTTTGGTAAACAACTGAAACAAAGAAACATCAATATTCTTCATGGTTTTTCTAAAATATTCTAGGTAACCTTATTCTTGTAATATTGTCCCCTTTCTCCTTTACTTGCATTTTTCATTTCCATTTGTAAAATCCTAAGTGCTACATAGTGTAGTTAGGATCACTTCTATCTCGGTCATTATTATTATTTAATTCAAGAATATTCTTTCATATTACAAAATATATCAAAATTCCAATCTATTTGTACATGTAGAAATGCAAAAAATGGGGCGTGACTGAGGCAAGCCCCTCAATAGCCACAAACAATTTTACCTCTCTTTGTTTGTAAGTTTTGTTGGAGAAGCAGGCCATCCGATGATATTTGTTCCAACATTTATTCTATATTTTAGTTTCTTTCATTTTAATATTGAAATAGGTTTTATTATAGTTACTTTTCATTAGCTTAGATTTTCCCTATTTCAAATTGTTTCTTTTCATATTCTATGTGTACAGGAAGCATTTTGTACTTGGTAGTACTTTTGGTTTTGCATTTGAAGTAGATGATAGAATGATAGAAAAAGGTCCATGTGATGTGATGGTGTTTTGGGTAGATACTTCTAGATTTGAATCCTAGGTTCTCTATGATTTGTAATTTCAATTTTTATGGATAAAAGGTTGCAATTATTTTTTTGTTAGGAGATATTTTCACTAGATTAATTTTAACAAACATTGTAGTTAGTTATTTGTATTCAATTTGTTAAAAATAAAACTCTTAGAAAAGGATAATTTGTCCAATTTAAGCAAGCTTAAAGTTGTTGATCCATCCTAGTGTAAGTGGTGAAAATATTCTCAAGGAAACTCAGTTTCCTTTCTTTAGAGTCAATTTTCATCCTTTACATTTTGGTGAACCTACCACTTTACACAAAACCTTTCTTTTACAACACAAAAATAAATATTTTTTTCTTATTATATGTGTTAGAGTTTCAAATTGTGAGTTGTAAGACCTTTTATGAGTTTTAAAACCCAATCCCTCTACTTAGGTAATCTATTTCAAAGAATCTTTCACACATACAACATGTCTCACTCCTGTCCATTCACAACCCCTATTCTTGGTGCACTCATATTGAATTTTCACAAGAACACTTCTCTATTAGGATGCATTCATCCCCTCATCTAATAACTATTGTGCCTTCAACAGACACGCCCCATTCGGAACGGGGACCCTCTTTCTTTTCGCTATGTCGGATCGCTTTTATTTCCACCTTGTTTTGCATGGACCCCTGTTTTGTGTCCAGGATGGTCAGTGAGCTTTAGAGAAGTTATCTTGAGTTGGACATGTTTCTCCACCCTCATATTTTCAAGGCTCTAGGCCTTCGCGGAGTTCCCTTAGCTGCTTGCCCTTTCCCTTTAGAACTGATGTCCTTGGAGTCGGGCAGGTCCGCCCTTATAGACCACCCCATGCGGGTTTCCTTCACCTTGCGGCCGTTTCAAATGACCTTCGTCCAACAACCTTCCACCCGTTGGGACCCGCATCCTTGATTGTTGTTTTCCTTACTGAATGATCTAACGACCAACTATTCATCGCCGTCCGTTTGGCGGGTCCCGCCGTTCCCACTTTCATTTTTGAATTACTAACCATTCACCAACCTCCAACGTCGCCGTATGATCATTAATGAGGTGCATTTAATACACTAAAATCTATAAATAGCCCTTCTAACCTGTCATTTTCACTTGTCAGTGGTTTAGAAGTGAGTTAGAGCCCTCTGCAAATGTCCTTGTTGCACCCGCCACATTCGATCACCAATTCTAGGCTGTTACCCATTGTTCACGCGCTCATATTCATTGGGGTTAGAAGGTTAGTTTTTCTCCGCGTACCCTGTTTGAAGTTTTCCTCGATTTCTATAAAAATTTGATAAATTTGAAGGAAGAAAATTGGATAAATGACTAAAGTAGACCAAGACGCACAAAACTCATGAATTAAAATCTTGACCAATTTTAAATTTTCCTTAAATGCCTTGTGCAGAACTTAAGCCCTCCACCTCTGTTTGTTAACTAGAGCATTCATGCTCTGCGGGTTTGCACCACTGATGAGGGCACAGCCCGAGACACAAAAAATAACCCACAAACAAGAGAATAATTTTATTATTCATAAAATGGAGCTTCTTACATGTAGAGGATCTCAAATCCCCAAGTTCTACAACACATGCAAGTTACAGATAGCTACAGAATAACCCTTTCGCAATATGCGAGCTTGTCCCCAAAAAGTTACCCAAAAATTAGAAACCCGCCCATAAATAGAGCTCCTTATTAGTTTGGAGCCAAAACAACATTCAAATTTGAGTTTAGGTAGTTTGGCGCCGGAAATTTACAACATGAAGTTCAAATTTCAAAAGAGCATTTGCAATTGTATCTTCTAGAAAGTGCGCCAACTTCCGGGCCATAACTTTTGATCTCGGATTGAACCGTTTGAACCGTTGGAAAGGAAGTCAATAATGTGCTCAAAATTAGCTATCAATTTTAGAAAGTTTTGGGGCCCGAACTCTAAGTGCCTCAAATCTAACTCAAAAGATTTTCGTGCAAATTTGGGAAACTAAAACTGCAATATCTTTCCACCCAGGAATAGAAAATAAAAATCATAAATTGGGAATTTCATTATGACGAAAAGGGTATCCAAAAATGTAAAAACATCTAAAAACCAAGAAACTTGAAATTTAACTATTTTTGGGTGATGCAAGATTGCCCTTACACCACTGGATCCTATGCATCAACCACCTTCATCGCCATCGCCCTCCATCAAAACATGTGTTTAAAGTTGAAATGATGGGTGCCCCCATAAGGTCCATCCCAGTGGAAGACTCCTACCGCTTGGCTGCATTGAACATGATTAAAATTTATAGTCTGAAATGATGATTCGTTGACCCTCTCGGGACCGCATCCGTGGGTTGTTGCCTCTGGAGCATCTTTTAGACTCCATCGTTCCAAACAAATTTTTGATTATGACTTTCCAATGTGTGGACCCCACCCCATTGATCACCTAATAAACTCAAGCTTTGCCCAAAATCTCCAAGTCTCGGTCTGTCACAAGTCCCTCCTTGTGGATTTCCGCATATGGAACTTCGTCTATGTTTTGGCGTCTTGAACGACTTTTATGGCCTGTCCTTCCATTTGTCGGACTCTGCCCTTGTCTTCACTAGTCGAGGAAAAGAACAACAATTTCAGAACATGAGCCAGCCTCCATGGGCTTCTGCCGACATTTTGCTGATGCGTGAACGACTATCCCAACGACGATACTCTTATGTCCTCCCAGTGGGCAGTTCCAAACCCCGCTGTTGTTGTTTGTCCTCTAGGCATTTCAAATAGCCAAGTGTTAACCTCATTATGGGCCCCTCCTCGCGGACTTCCATCTACGGGCCGCTATGGTGAGTCTATCGTGCCGAATGACTCCTAATGACCGACATTCCACCCTCCAGGTCCCAGTCCCGCTGTGACTGTTGGTATACCAAGATGAAAATGATTAAGTGTTGAACCTTAAGTGGCCCACTCCCCGTGGGCTACCGCTGGAGGAACTCCAACCTAAATCTATTGTTTCCAAACAGAAAATGATCCCCGTCGGTCTGCTACACGGGACCCGACCTCCCCATCTCCTTTGGACTATCCAAAGATAAAAGAATGATGCTTTGAGCCCTCGCGAACTCGATGTTGCAGGTCTCTCTTGTCGGATCGCTGTCTGACCTTCGTCGTTCCCAAATAGTTGTGACCTAACGTTCCCTCGCATCATCTGACCCAAAAATATTGAGCTCCAAATGAGCTGCGCTGCTGCCTTTCGAAGCTACGGGTCTTGCACGGTGGAACACCACTTGCGGACCGCCACCTTGCCAGAGTCATTTCAACGACAAACCCTTAAACAACCAAACTGCTCTCCATTCCTGCATGCTTAAAAGGTGGTCTTCACTCCTTCAAATATTCAAAATGACCTCAAACCACATGCTAAAATGGTCCCTCCTCCTTGGTGGATCCCATGCAATGATCAAATCTTGAGGTGGGTTGGGACAGGCGGGCCACCGTGCCCTAATTGTCGTCCCTCCTGTAGCCGCTTCAGAATAGTCGCCAGCCTAGGGAAGTCTATACCCTTGGGCCTGAATTGTGGTAACTCCCTCCTGTGAAAGGTCAACATCAATTTGAAAGAGATGTTAGGATTCTTAAGAGATGAATTATCTAATGTAGCATCGTTTCGCAGGATTTTGGCTAGTTTTCCCATCTTTTCATACTTGAATGTGCTTACTGCTCTCTCACCCGTAGGATATATGGAACCATGTGTAGGACCTTTGAAGGCAACCATGGAGAAAGACAAAGGAAAGAAGTCAGCCAAAGCACCTTAGGGAAAAGAGGATAAAGATCAAATCAAGTACAAGTTCCAAGGGGAACCTCTCAACTCCAAGGTCACCACAACTTGGAAAGAGGTCTCAGATACAAATATCGGACACATAGATATCGATGAATTCAATCAAAGGGTCTAGATCAACCCCACAATAGAAAATGCGAGAAAGATTATAAGTAGTGGGTTGGCCAAGGCTACCAGTTTTCCGCCCCCTCTCATTGCTCTCGAGCTAGTAATGGCCTATAGGGAGGCATATCAGCTAGAGTCTATAACAATAGTGGATAGAGATGGGAATGTTTTGGCTGATTTGTCTACCAAATCAATAGGGAAGGCTTTTCATATTCCCACATTTGGGGAGATGGAGGAAGCATCCAAAGAAGATGCCAAGGATATGTGGGATTCAAACCCCCTCAAGTGAAAAAATATAATCAATCAATACTGGTTGAAAGAAAAGAGGGGTAGTGTAGCTAAGGTACCTCAGGAGCTCTTCCACAGCAACTTCTATGAGGATTACCATGACTTGGTAACAATATTGAGTAGAGTAATGGGCCTTCTGAACACTGCTTGCTTCTAGTAATGGATTTATATTTCATGGAAGAGATCCTCTGAGGCAAAACCAAATTTTACTAGGCAAGAATAATTAGTAATTGCTTACATGAGCAATTTGTGACTATGAAGAAGACCTCATGCTTCTACATGACTTCATACCTTGTCTATTTGTTGGCTAACCAGACGCAATACAGAGGCTTGTTTCGAGCTCCTGATGAGGCTTCAGGAGGGGAATTAAAAGTCTATGATAGGTACCCTCAGCTTCAATACATGAATTTCAAGAGGGATTATTGTAGAGTCAATGACGCTTTCATAGGTCATATTATGAGATTGCTTGGGGGTGACTTTGAAAGGAGAGTTTCCCATAGTGCCAATGCTTACATCCACCAGTTGGATTCTTTTTTATACAATTCCCTAAGTTCACATACATCTGCGCTGAAGGTTTCTCAGAGAAACCATACAAGCTACTCCGGTACCCAAATAACTGGATAATATTGCTAGAGCTCTCTTGACAGTTGCAGCATGCACACACCCTCCTCAACATCAAACATAAGGCAAGGATTCCCTATCCCCTCTCTTTCAGCCAAGGGATGTATGAGCTCCACATGTCCCAATGTGTGGACCATTCAGATAAAGAAGTCGTGGAATACCACCTAGAGCTCTATAATGCCCAGTCACGGATGGACCCCTATGGAAAACTTAGAAAGATGGTCACAACTGAACACACCCACGTACATGATGTTGAGGAATTTTGGGCCAACTGCAAGGATGACAAGGAAGTGTGAATGAGGCACTACATGCACATGATGGCGTACTTTGTTAAGAAGGTCAACTTGTTCCCTATGTCAGATCAAGTGGTGGAGGATGAAAATACAGTGATCGATCCTCGATACTATGTAGTTACCAATCTCTCGCTACCGCTAATTGACTGGAATGAAGAAGAGATCAATAACCTCGATATTTTGACAAAGCCAATCAAGGCAAGAAAAAAAAGAGTGGATTGACGGGTAGATCGCCCAATTGAAGCTATAAGGGGTCACCCTGACATATGGGGAACTTGAAGATGAACCTGGAAGAGAAACTGACAGTGGGACAGCTGCTGCTGAGACTGGAGAAACTTCAAAATATCCTCTAGCCACCAGGTCGAGGAAGAGGAAAGAAACGGCTGAAAGTCAGCCCAAGACTAAGGTATATGCAAGAAAGGCTTTAGAAGGAGAACCTTCCAAGAAACTAAAGAAATTAGGCAGTTTCATAGAGATTCCCATCATCCAGGAGGACCTACTCCATGAAGGAGAGTAGCTAGAGGCTGAGCAACCAAAATCCCCACCTGTTGTCTCTACTCTCACAATCACCACTACTGCTATTGCCACTACTACTGCTCATTGGCTGCTTCTCAGGTAGTAGTTGCTACTTCTCCACTTGTGGTGGATATCTTTGTGCACCTTGCTTCCACCTCGGCCACTACCCAGGTTATGGTAATAGACTCTTGTTCTGCCACTACCTCTCTGCTCTCCTCCTCTAGGTCTCTGTAAACATCTCTTCCGCTAGCTACAACAACTATGCCAATGCTCACTCTATCACTCTCGGAGGCCCTCACTCAGCATATGTAGAATATCTCAATGAATCTGTCTGGGGTATTAATGAACCCGACCATACAAGCTTCCTTGGCACAGTTTGTTGCAAATCTCCCTACTCCTCCTCCTCCACATGAACTACCAGAAATGAAAGCAATGATGGAATTATCAGGAAAATTGGAGTAGAAAGAAAGGGAAGCAACGAAAGAAATAGAAGAGGAGGCAGATGAATACCATGAGCACCATGAGTACCAACACCTAGTAATTGATGAAGTGGTGCGTGAGGGAGAGGAAGAATAAACATAGTCATCTGAGGAAGACACTGAGGAGCCAGGTACCAAATACATTATGGAAAATTTTGACCCAGACCTCGAAGAGGAGTTGGCTCAACAACTCAAGAATATTGAAGAGGAAGTAGAAAGGAAACATTCTTATGAAGAGAAGAACATTGAGGAGGAAATGGAGGAAGACACTGGGTCTCCAACTGGGGAGAAAAGTAAGAGTCCCGAGCCAGATAAGGAGATGCCTCTATCAAAGGAGTAGGAATAGAGCCTCAAGCACGATGAAGAGGTGTTGCCTCAGCATGAGGAAAATGAAGAAAAAGAAGAAGATAAGCTTGAGGAAGAGGCTGAAACTAGGAAAAGCCCAGAAGAAGAACACCATGAAGAATGCAGGCATGACATAGAAGAAGAAGAGAAAGCCATTGAAGGGGAGGACAACCCCAAGGAACATGTAGCTACCAAATCCTCATGAAATGAAACCATTTTCATTTAGGATTCTGATGAAGAAGGAGAAAAGACAAAACATGAGGCTCCGTGCAACAAAGAAATTGAAATCCAACATGCCTGTGAAGAAGAAGGTGATCATGAATCACCAAGAGGATAATCTCAAATGCCAGAATGGCTAGAGAAATATTTGGAGAAGAAAACCTCGACCCCAAAGGATTCGAGGGCAAGGCTGGAAGCCATCTTGGCTCAAGCCCAAATAAGCACAAAGAATGAGAAGAAGCCAAATGTTAGATCTCAACTAACAATGCATGTGTTTGGATCTAGGACCATACAAATAGCCACTCCAGTTATGGGAGAAGAGGGTGTAAGCTACAATGTCTCCACCCTTGATCTAGGGGTAGCCATGATAGAGCAAAAGATTAACCATCTACAAGGATCTGTTGCCAACATTGTGCACCAAATGCATAAAGATAAGGTTTCCAAGGAGGAGTTGAAGGCACAAATGGCTGGCTTAACAACATACATCCAACAATTTTCATCAGTCAAAGAGCTCCCTACCACGTCCTTGGGACCACCACAACTGTTGTCAAAGGATCACATTGACTATTTGGAGAAAAAAAAGAATTGGATGAAGGCCATAGAGGACTAGTTCTGACAAGTCCTCTACAACGGCAACATGGGAATTGGTCATGTGGTCAGGACAACAAAAAAGTTCTTGGAGGTGCAAAAGATACTCAAGGGAATAAAGAAGTTCTTCACTAACTTCCCTGAGCTGTACAGGATTAGGTATCCCAAACTTGAGGCTATTCTCAAGATACTTGATAAATCATGGGAAAAGGAATTTTCCTTAGCAGAAGGTGACCATATGCTCGTACAGACATGGAAGCTAGGCTTGGACCACCAAAAGGAAGTGTTAGAACAATTGATCCATGAAGTGGAGTTGGCTATTGACTAGGTCAAAGACATTAGGGCAGCCTGCGAAGAATATATGAGACTGATGACAGATTTTGATGTGCTCGTTGTCGAGTTGGATGTGGAAAAGATAAAGCCGTATTTCCACAAGAAAATGGAGAATGAGACCATGAATTCCATGAGACCAGATTTCTTGGGTTTTGCTGCGCGTTCCTTCCCTCAATCTGAGAAAGTAATAAAGAATATGCAAAAATGTGATAAAGACTGGGATGAGATTACAAGAAAATTAAGGAGATTGAATTTCCAGGTGATTCAATTGGATATATTAGAATGGAACAAGTTGTAGGTGTTGATCATAAAGTTTGTGGAGTACACTACTGTGAAGAAGAGTAAAGGAAATTATGTAATTAATGATGAGTTCCTCACTAAGTAGCTGCATCAAAAGGAAATGAGCTACAAGACAAAAGAGCTACAGTACTGGTCACTAGAGTAGAAAATAGGCTGCATGACAAAGATGTAATTTTAAATTGTAATATATTTGGGCGTAGGTGAAACCCTAGTTTGTAGTGAATCTTGGCCACACAATGCAGATCAATCTTGGCCATTCATTTTTCTTTTTGGACACTATAAATATGGGGTCACCTCTTATTTTGAAGAGAGAGTTGAGTTGTTGTAATGACATGATGTTGGAATTTTAATAGAAATTCATTGACTTTGGTGGATTTTTTTGAGTTCCTTTGCATGTTTTATGATTCTTCTTCTCTTAGTGAATTTGAGTAGATTAACTTTGTTGTTCTTTATGTTTTAGCTTGCTTTAGTAGATTAGTTAATGTTGTTCATTGATATTGGAGAATTTTGTTGTGTGTTGGCAACCTTCCTTGTCCATACTTTTTGTTGTTTATTGATGATAAATAGTTGTGTAAAGTTAGTCTAGGCATAAATCAAAATTGCACTAAATTTTTATCTTTTATTCATGCTTATGGTGAATGAATGGTTGAATATCTGCAGTCCTTAGAAGCTTGCACTAATTTCATGAGACTTTGAAGTAATCTGGTTTAGTGGAATTCAGGTTTAGGAAGGTTGTCCGTAGTAGGGTCCTCCATTGTCACTGTTCATTGCTAGTTTCAGGTCTAGGAACTTTCTCTTTTCCTTGCCCTTTTTCCTTTTTATTAAGAACTGACTTTGAACAAGGTTTATTGCACATTGTAAAACTAAATCTAAAGTTAACGTAGGAGTTTTAGACTATTGTTTGAACCTAAAACAATTGTGCAATCACTTTCCCATCTTAAGAACTCCATTAGAAGATCTGATTCTCCTCCAACTTAACTCAGTAAGTTTTCCCTATGATTATCGTCAAAATCACATGAAAACAACTGAGAAATTCCAGGCAAGTCATGACCTGACACCTGAGAGACTTTGGGGTGATTTTCAACAACTTGTTGTTGGATATTGCCTTTCAAGAGAGGTAGTACACCTATGCACTGCCTATGTTGAGAAAGTGCTAAAACACCCATCAACAAAATTGGCACTAGAAGGAGGGCCCTTTGAGCTAAGTTGGATCGAATCGGTTCATTCTCCCTTGATATATTCTAGAGAGTTTTTAGGTCAATGCCAAACAAAGGGGAATTTCAAGAACTACAGCCCCCTACAAGGACTAGAAGGAGTAAGAGGGAGGATGCAACCTCTTCTTCCTCCTCTATTCCATCCACTTCACCTTCACTTTAACCTCCTTCCTCTTTCCATCCACCATGTGCTCATCCTTCCTCTTCCATCTCTGCCTCTTCCACCTAGCCACCTCAAACTGCTTTTCAACCACTTGCTTCCTATAGCCAGGGTGCTACCCTAGTCCCTGCCTTCCAAGTCCAAGCCTTAGTCCCAACTTCCGCTGCCCCTATGCAGCCCCAAGTTATTTTCCAACACCGAATACCACCCCTTCCTCCTCTCGTGGTTTGGTTGGGAAATAATCCTTCCCCATTGTTCTTCAATGCTTACCATGACATGCCTAAGAACCCAAAGAGTTTTTGCACAAAGTTCTATCCTCGGGATCCACAAAGGACGGTTGAAGAACATATTAAGATCTTCCAAGTGACATTGAAAGACATGCAAATTGATCAGGAGGATGTGGTGTGTAGGCTATTACCTTATTCCTTGGGGGAAGAGGCCTTCTATTGGTATATCAACTTACCAACGGGGTCCACATCTTGGACCTTGTTGATGAATGCCTTTTTGTAGAAGTACAAGTTCCTAATTAGCCCTTCAGAGCTATATCGGTAATTCATGTTCGTCTGAAGGGAAGTCAACAATCTAATTAGCTCCTTCAACGATCGATTCCACTGAGTATACACAAGGTTGCAAGCCTCGTATGCGGTCAATGATGCTGCTACCTTTCCCATTTATTATGCAGCATTAGATAACCTCACAGCTGCATTGGTGAGGAGGATGTGACCAAGTCCTACCACATTAGTGGATGCTTATCCTGAGGCTGTCATAGCCAAAATTGACTTGGGACAGAGCATCTCTGGTCCACTGCCCTATGTAGATTCAAGTACTTACTCAGGCACTACAACATCAGACTCCCCTAATGAATCAAGTGTCACATCTGCCCATAGTGCCTCATCCAGGGCAGCCCATGAACCAGGAACCCCCACTACCTCATTACTTGTAGCCTCAATGACAATAAACTTATGCACAACTGTCACAAGTATCGAAATACCTACAAGGGCCTGAATTCCTACCCACTCAGCAAAACTAGCTGGTGGCAAAACCCGTCTTCCTCCAAAATCAAACGTCGTAGCTTAGCAATACAAAGAAGGATTAGTTGGATGAGCTAATAGAGATTATCTGAAATATTTCCATGGAGATGACACACTTGAGAAATCATAATAGCCAGCTGAAAGCTTCTCAATGCAACATTCAAGCCAATCTCAACTGAGATAACATGGATAATCGTGATGCAGGTACCTCGTCAACATCAAAATATGAGAAGGGACATAACTCCAATTAGAACTTTGAAAGGAGACCCTCACAAAGATAGAACCAAATGTTGAATACAAGGCCAAACAATGGGGGTGTTCCCACTCGTCTTGATCAACCTACCAATAGTGAGAAGACAACCAATGGAGTGTATCTTGCTGAGGTTGCCTTGTCCGAATGGTGTAGGATTCACAAGACTAGTAGGCATTTCGAATTGGATTGCCCTGAGTTTCAAACAACCACAAAAATCTTTCAAGTTGAGGTCCAAAACGCTGTTGATAGTGTGAATTGCACATACATAGTTCCGTCAGACCCATATGATACCTCCTATCTCGTGGTCAACTAGGCCCCATTCCCATGGAGCGAGAGCAACAAGCCTGAGATCGAGACCATCTCTGCCAAGAACAAAGAAATACAAGAGGTAAGTAACAAAGAAGATTTATCCCAACTCTTTACTTCAGTAGATAATGGTCCCGTAGATGAAGAAGAGTCTCGTGAAGATGAAGTCCAAATGTTCCATCAAAGAGCCTCTCCATTTAACTTAAGAAATATACAAGCAGGGGGACCGTTCACTACTTCCATTCTGCCTAATAATTTCAGCATCCCACCTAACCCCAATGCTGGTAACAACCCTGGATATCCCCATGTGCCCACACAATACTTGAACAAAAACAAGTAGCCAGGTCAAATGCAAAGCCAACCTGCTAGCTCGTCCATAGGTAGATCTTTTGAGACTAAAATTGAGCAAATGGGTGAATATGTCACTGAAGAGTTCAAGAAGGTTAAAATCAGCTTGTCAGCCTTTGAATTGCTTAAAGTTCCTGTAGTTAGGCATGCCTTCTTTAGGGTAATTAATGGAACCCCATCCTCCAAGGCAATGCAAGAGGTACCCACCAAGAAGGTCACCTTCGAAGAGCCACCACATGAACTAGTAATCCAAGAAATTCTAGGAAAGAAGAAGGACGTGCCTCCAAATCAACAAGCTAGGAAAGAGCTTGCCAGGGAGAAAAGTCAAGGGAAATCTAAGGAAAAGACAAATGAAAAGGACAAGGGTCAAGTGGCCTAGGTGGTCGCGCCTATGGGTCTCTTCCAAGGAAGGTTTGAAATGCCTCCCTTCCTAACCACTATCAGGATATTCAGGAAGAACTTACACAATTGTTTGATTAACTCCGGAGCATCAACCGATGTCATGCCTTTGGATGTATGCATGGCTCTTGGGATCATCCCCACACCTTCAAGAAGGAAAGTAACTCAACTGGAAAAAACAAAGGTAAATATAGTTGGAGAGATTAATCGTATCCCCATGCAAATTATTGTAGACCCGAGGGTACAACAAGTTATTGATATCCAAGTTTTGGATATTCTTGACACATATGGAATAATCTTGGGTTGATAATTCACCCGAGCATTGAAAGGATATTCCGTAATAGATTTCTCTCACATGTGGTTGCCATGGAAGGGGCTGCCAAATCAGATTCACATCAACCGAGAACCCCACATGAAATTCATGATCATAGAATATAACAACACCAATGAGGTGTTGTTTGTTGAAATAGAATTGGGCAATCGTGACTTATCAAAGAGAATCAGAGTTTCCAAAAGAAGAGGTAGCTAATGAGGTCCTCCTAGTACTGTGCAATTCTTCTCTCAACTTAGTCTATGTACCCCAAAGCACAAAAATGTTAGTGGAATTAGGAGACGATGAGTCCTATAAAGATGGTAATTTAGGACTGTTAGATGGATTCCAAGACTTCATGGAGAAATGCATACAAGATTAGCTTAGCCTAGGGGAAAGGATGAATTTTTAGGAGCTCCTACTACCTAGTTGGTGCAGGGTTCATAACGTTTCCCACTCAGAATTTGAGTGTTGCTTGTGTCAGACGATAGTAGAGCACATCAAAGGACAAGCCATATCTCAAAAGGATCCTCCAACCGGACAACTTGTCAACAACCACAATGAGCCGGTTCCCATTCCAGAAATGACAGATGCGAATGAGCGGCCAAGGAAGGGTGCATGCATGATTGGCCTCAAAGTCAAAGAGCCCTCCAAGTTCTGGACGTTACACTTTGATGGATCCAAGTCCAAGCATGGAGTTGGACCAGGATTTGAACTCATTATCCCTATGGGTAAGACTTACTTTGTTTCCCATAGGCTTTAGTTTTATTACACCAATAATTTAGTAGAGTATGAAGTGTTAGTTCATGGTCTTTTAATGTCTTTGGGAAATAAGTTCAAAATGCTGCAAGTGTTCGGTGACTCGGAACTGGTAGTGAAACATGTTAGAAAACTATACTCTTGTCATGATAGAAGGTTGGAAAATTATAGGCATAGAGTTTGGGATCTTTTAGAGAGCTAGATGCCTTCAACATCCAGTTGATCCCTCGCTCTCAGAACCATATTGATGATGCCTTGGATCAAGCAGTCAACACTTTGCAACCCCTCTCTTTGTCTGGACTCAAGAGATTCACTGTTGAGTTGACCTCCACCCCATCCATGTTGGACAACCTCACTCATTTTTAGGCGTTCAATGGTGATAAGCATATCCTTGAATTTATCACCAGTTCTGATGTATTTTCTACCCAAATAATTGATGAAATTGAGCCCAAAGAAGCTGAATTGGATATAGAAGGGGTCATCAACCTTAAAATAAATACCATTCCATAGGGTATGGTCTAGCTTGAATGGATATTTGACTTGGATCAGATCCGAGACCAAGATCAACAGGTGAAGAAGGACTCCATCAACAATCAGTTCCATGCTCACAACCTTGGGACAGTCGAGGAGGTTAAAAATGTATTTATTGGTAAAGTTTGTACATCAGAAGAAAAGACAGGAATCATTGATTCCTTGTGGTAGTACCATGATGTGGTAGCATGGAGCTATGGAGATATAAAAAAATATGATGCCTCCACTATCATGCACACTATTCCTCTTAGACCGAATGTCCAACCATTCTGACAATGATAGTGTCCCATCAATGCATTAGTGGAGCCCATCATATATAAAGAAGTGCAAAAGTTGTTGTCAACCAGAATCATCTTTCTAGTCAGGTACTCCATATGGGTGGCTAATTTGGTCCCAGTTGGGAAAAAGAATAGAGAAATCAGATTGTGTGTGGACTTCCACAATTTGAACAGAGCTTTGGAGAAGGACAACTATCCAGTGCCTTCATTAGATGAGGTATTGTAGATCATTAATGGATCACAAATGATGCCCTTTCTCGACAAATACACTAGATACAATCAAGTGATGGTGCAATATGAAGTTCGGCACAAGACAACGTTCACCACCAAGTGGAGAACCTTTGCTTATAGAAGAATTTCATTTGGAATCATCAACACTGGAGCCACTTTCCAGCGTGTGATGGACATAGCCTTCAAAGATCTGATCAAAAATTGCATAATCATCTACATGGATGATTTGACCATGTTCTCAAAGAAGCGAAGTGATCATGTCTCTAATCTATGCAAGGTTTTTCAAAGGTGTAGAGAATTCAGGGTTTCTCTCAATCTGAAGAAATGCATATTCAGAGTCATTGAAGGGAAGCTCCTCAGACATGTTATTTCAAAATGAGGAATCTTTATAGATCCCAAGCACATTCAGTCCCTCTTGAAAATCCAATTTCTAGGCAGCAAGAAAGAGTTGAAATCTTTCTTTGGAAAGATAAATTTCATCTACAAATTTATTATAGGCTTTACTGAAATCGTCAAGCCACTCAATGCAATGTTGAATTAGGATGCCAAAATTGAGTGGAACCCAAAAGCAAAGCAATCCTTTGAAGAAATCAAAAAAACTATTGCTAAGGCACCGGTGCTAGTCAACCCTAATTATCTGAAGCCCTTCTACATTTACTCCTTCGCTTCAGACCACTCATGTGCCAACATCTTGACCCATAAGGATAATGATGGAAATGAGCACCCTATTGCCTTCATGAGTGCTCCCTTCAAAGATGTTGAACTGAGATATCACAGCGTGGAAAAAGAGGCATACACTCTCATCTGAGGAGTTAAGAAGTTCAGACATTACATCTTGCAAAATAAGGTGTTTTCCATTGTCCCTGACCCAACAGTAAAGACATTGCTCATGCAAAATGAGATGGGAGAACGAAGAGCCAAGTGGGTTACCTTGCTGCAAGAATACGAAATGGAAATTCAGCCAATGAAATTGGTAAGAGGACAAGCCATCACTTAGATGATAGCTAAAACAACAGCTAAAGCAAGAATCAAGCTCACATTTTAGCAATATCATCTCGAGGATGTTTCCCCAGGGGAGTGGTACGATGACATGTCTTTTACTTGTTGAACAACAAGTGCCTATCCCATTTGCAGGGAGTTCAAAAGCATTCCCTTAGACTGAAAGATCTATCTTTTACAAAAGAAACCATGAGGGAGTGTACCTTCGGTGCCTCAGAGAAGAAGAAGCAACTCGTGTGCTGAAGGAATTCCATGATAATTTTGGTACCAGACATGGCTCAGGTCCTTCTTGATCTGTAATTAAAGAGCTACAAATAATTTGCAGTTTACTCCCAACCACATATTTTATCCTGATCCAACATAATTACATGGTTATGAATCTTAACCATTGAAATTACAGAAATTAGCATTCACTTGTTCTTATCCAAAATTAATAAAACATAAACTAATTTCTTAAATATCGTAATTAGAAACTCAAAAAATAAATACTGAAGAGAATTATAAAAGAGAAGAGAAGAAGAGATATCACAAGCTTGATAATGGAGTTCGCTCAATTTGAGCTATCTCCGGGTCTGCTTCTCAATGAGGAACCACTTTATTAATGATGCCAAGCAATTACGGCTTCTGTACATCACCCAAGATTTAGTCCTGTACAAAATTTATCACAATCTCTCTCACTATTACAATTTTGGTGTATAATAACACCTTGTAATTCTTCCTCTCAAAAATAAATCAAACCCTCCATTAGCATTCTAATTCTCTCCAATTTTTTTTTCACAATTCTCCAATAATTTTCCATCACTTGGTTGAAAAATTAAGAACCTACACCCCCTTTTTATACATAAAACATGTTATATGGGGTGTAACCTCCATATTTAATAAATAAATCCCCATGAACAAATAAAACAATAACCCTCTTAAACAAAATAACTCCCTTTTAACAAAATTCCCTCTTTTACAATTTGTTTATAACCTCCCTTTAACATAAAAATATTTAACCAATTATTTTAAGCCCCTTAAAATATCATAATTCGTTGAAATATGAGAAAGGTGGTTAAAGGGTTTAATTTGTTGAAATATAAGTTTACGGGCTGTATTTCTCTCCTTGTTTTATGGGCAAGGCAAGAGGATTTTAAGGGATAAAATCCCACCAAATCCTCTCTTTCTTTTTTTTCTTTTAATTTTTAAACCATACATGTTTTTTTTAACAATATGGTTTAATCCATATTTATACCACCTTTTTCCAATAATGGCCTACCACATGGAGAGGTGAGATGACCCTGAGGGTCAAGGGATGATTGGCCATTGTGCTGATTGGATTGATGATGAGGCATTGACTGGTCAACGTATGTTGCCAACTTTGACCGCTTGTATCTTGTGCAAATGGACTCCGTTTTCGATGAAACGAGTTGCCTTAGAAATCTCTCAATGAGCTCTTCGCGATGACACCCCATTTGACCACCTTTGACAACTTAAATTTTTTTGCCCTTTTTCTAAGCCCTCTGATTTGCCGATTGACCAAAACTTTGACTGCTCACAACTTTTGCATACAAACTCCTTTTGAGCCTATTCGAGTTGCATCAGGTTCATGTCGGCAGGCCCTACACAATGATGTCGGTTCTAAGAGATTTTGAGACTGAAAATTTTAGGTTCTTTTGGATCCTCCTGGATCACTTCTACTACTCATCAAATCCTACGAGTAGGTTACTATTGGTTGACAGTCTTCAAGGACGCTTATAACCATTTTCACACGTGCCATGTTTTCCAAACCACCGCAACCAAAGAAAGGAACGTTGTTGTCCCGCTCCAATCAGTCTTGAAGGTAAGGTCATTCACGCAATGGGGTCTCGACTTCATAGGTTCGGTAAGTCCACCATCATCCATAGGTCATAGGTACATTCTAACTGCCTCATATTATTGTACTAGATGGATAGAAGCTATTGCATGTAGGCAATGTACAACAAAGGTAGTTATAATTTTTCTTAAAATTATTATTTTAAACCGTTTCAGCTGCCTGTATGCTCTAGTATGTGATAATGGCCCTGCCTTTTCCTCACTTAAATTCACTGGTTGGGCCTTCGATTATGGGATTTCCCTTAAGTTTTCATCCAACTACTATCCTTAGGGAAATGGCCTGGCTGAATCTACAAACAAAAATTTGATTATCGTCATTAAAACACTGTTTGATAGAAATCCCAAGGATTGGCATACCCAACTCCACTTTGCCCTTTGGGCAGACCACACGTGCCACAAGGCTTCCTTGGGTGATTCCCTGTTCCACCTTGTTTATGGATTAGAACCTGTATTCCCAATTCACCTAAAAATCCCCACCCTTCAATTCATCAATTCCTTTTACGAAGAAGGGCATCGAAGAGAAGCTCGCTTGGCTGAGCTGCTACACCTAGAAGAAGTACATGACCGTGCCATTGAAATTTTTGCTAAGCACCAGGGCGTGGTCAAAAGATGGTTCGATCGACGAGCCAAAGTCAAGGCATTTAGAGTTGCTGATCTAGTCTTATGCTAGGACAAGGCACATGAGAAGAAAGGGGGCCATGATAAATTTGACAAGCTTTGGCTTGGCCCCTTTTAGATTGCTAAAATCCTTAGAGATAATGCTTTCCGCCTCAAGACCCTAACCGGTGAAGATGTCCCATTTCCTATCAACAGACAACACCTGAAGCATTATTTCCAAGCTTGAGCTCTTTTGGATTTGTTCCTATAAATACTTGTATATAGGTTAGTTTAGGCCGCTTTTGGTTTGCTTTGTTCTGTCGCTTCGCGTCGCTTTTTTTTTGTTCTATTCCCGATTGTTTTGCTTTGATGAGAGTGTCTCTTTGTTGTTGATGCGATGGTCGTGCTCGTTCAATGAATGGTTCACTTTGCTGCTCACTCCTAGTGTTCTTTGGCTAAATATTCACTCTAAACTATTGGTCTCTGATAGTTGTCATGGAATGGTCTCCTCATTTGAACTTTGACTTAGAACCCGACCCTTAGTTGAGTCTTCCTTTTGCGTTCATCTCAGATCCTGCACAAAATGCATATTAATTGTTTCCAAAGAGCTATATAGCGATTGTTATGATTACTTAGCAAGAGAAAATCGTAAGTCCACTCCAGTGACCACTGTGGTTCCCAAACCCATAGTAGGCTTCGAAGCTTACACAATTGAGCAAAAGAAGAGAGTATTAAAAGAGATATTGCAAGAAAAGCAAAGAAAATATTTTTTTTGAAATCCAACAACCGTATGGGTGTGCAGATAACTCTACCAGGGCTATAGACGACTAGTTGGCAGTAGAGAAATGTTCGTGGGGTCACAATGATAACTTTGTAGGGGCTATGGATGTTTGACTGGTAGTGGGGCAATGCCCAGGTTACTTTTGGGGTTGGATGATTCATGTAGCTTGCTCGGTTAGATTAGCTGCCACTTGTCATAGTTTCTAAGGGAAGGGAATGAATTCACTGAACGCACACACTTCTGAGAGGTTTCATGGGTTGATTTAGCTAAGGTTCCAGTTCTCCTAGTTCACTTTTGGAAACTAGCCCCTAGTTTGCGAAACCAAAGATTTTGGGTTCTGCATGAACACTTATCCCTTGAATGCTCAAGAGTGTTCCCAACAACGTCACCATTTATTGTGCCTTCAACACACATGCCCCGTTCGAAATGGGGACCCTCTTTCTTTTCGCTTTGTCAAGTCACTTTTGTCGTTGCCTCATTTTGTGTGCCCCTTGTTTTGTGTCCGGGATGGCCAATGAGATTTATAGAAGTTATCTTGAGTTGGCCATGTTTCTCCACCCTCAAATTTTCAAGGCTCTAGGCCTTCGTGGAGTTCCCTTAGCTATTTTCCTTTTCCCTTTAGAACTGACGTCCTTGGAGTCGGGTGGGTCTGCCCTTATGGGCCACCCCACGTGGGTTTCCTTCACCCTGTGGCCATTTCAAATGATCTTCGTCCAACAACCTACTGCCTGTTGGGACTCGCATCCTTGATTGTCATTTTCCTTACCGAATGATCAAACGATCAATTGTTCACAGCCATCCACCTGGCGGGTCTCGCTGCTCCCATTGCGATTTTTGAATTGCTGACTATTCACCAACCTCCAGCGCCGCCGTACGATCATTAATGAGTTGCATTTAATACACTAAAATCTATAAGTAGCCCTCCTGAGCTATCATTTTCACTTGTCAGTTGTTCAAAAGTGAGTCACAACCCTCTACAAATGTCGTCGTTGTGCTCGCCACGTTCGATTAGTGAATCCAGGTTGTTACCCATTGTTCATGCGCTCATATTCATCGAGGTTAGAAGGTTAGTTTTCCACTGTGTACCCTGTTTCAAGTTTTCCTCGATTTCTATGAAAAATTGATAAATTTGAGGGAAGAAAATTGGATAAATGACTAAATTAGAATCAAGGTGCACAAAACCCATGAATTAAAATCTTGATCAATTTCAAATTTTCCTTAAATGCCTTGTGTGGAACTTAAGCTCTCCACCGCCGTTCGTTAACTAGAGCATTCATGCTCTGCAGGTCTGCATCACCTTCATCGTCGTCGCCCGACATCAAAAAATGTGTTTAAATTTGAAACGGAGGGTGCCCCCATCAGGTCTGCCTTGGCAGAAGACTCCTACCACTTGGCTACATTGAACTTGATTAAAATTTACAGGCTGAAATGAGGATCCATCGACCCTCTCGGGATCGCGTCCGCGGGCTACCGCCTCCGGAACACCTTTTAGACTCTGCCATTCCAAACCAGTTTTTGATTATGACTTTCGAGTGCACAGACCCCACCCCATCGATCGCCCAATAAACTCAAACTTTTCCCAAAATCTCCAAGTCTCGGTCTGTCGCGGTTCCCTCCTTGCGAATTTCCACTTATGGAATTTTTGTCTGTGTTTCATCGTCTCAAACAGATTTTATGGCCTGTCCTTCCATCTGTCGAACTTCGCCCTTGTCTTCGCCGACGAAGGAAAAAAATTAAAATTTGCGAACACGAGTAGACTCCTCGAGGTTCTGCCAAAATTTTGTCAATGCGTGAACGACTATCCCAACGGCGACACTATGACGTCCTCCTGGTGGGTGGGTCTCGACTCGGCTACTGTCGTCTGTCCTTTAGGCATTTCAAATAGCCAAGTTTTAACCTCATCATGGGCCCCTCCTCGCAAACTTCCATTTGCGGGCCGCTGTGGTGAGTCCACTATCCCAAACAACTCCTGATGACTGGCATTCCGCCCTCCGAGTCCCAATCCACTGTGACTGCTAGTATGCTAAGATGAAAATAATTAAGTGTTGAACCTTAAGCAGACTGCTCCCTGCAGGTTACCACTAGCAGAACTCCGTCCTAAATCTGTTGTTCCCAAATGGAAAACCATCCCCATTGGCCCACTACACGGGACCCAGCCTCGCCATCTCCGTTGGAATATCCGATGATAAAAGAATGATGCTTTGATCCCTCACAGACTCAATGTTGCAGGTCTCTCTTGCTAGGTCACTGTCTAACCTTCACCATTCCCAAATGGTTGCAACCTAACGTTCCCCTGCATCATCTGACCTAAAAAGCCCGAACTTCAAACAAATTGCACTAACACATTTGGAAGCCACGGGTCCCGCACAACAGAGTGTCGCTTATAGATCGTCGCCTTGCCAGAGCCGTTTCAAGGGTAGACCCTTAATCAACCAAATTTCTCTCTGATCCCACATGCTTAAAAAGTGGTCTTCACTCCAAATCTTCAAAATGACCTCGA
The DNA here is from genome assembly GCA_007258455.2 of Sequoia sempervirens. Taxonomy (NCBI): domain Eukaryota; kingdom Viridiplantae; phylum Streptophyta; class Pinopsida; order Cupressales; family Cupressaceae; genus Sequoia; species Sequoia sempervirens. Next base: position 904,536,360 of record VDFB02281492.1, read on the forward strand.
CCCACATGCTAAAATGGTCCCTCCTCAGTGGACCCCACACAATGATCAAATCTTGAGGTGGGTTGGGATAAGCGGGCTACCATGCCCTGATTGTCGTCCCTCCTGCAGCCGCTTCAGAACAATCGCCAGCCCAGGGAAGTCTACACCCTTGGGCCTGAATTGTGGTAACTCCCTTCTGTGAAAGGTCAACATCAATTTGAAAGAGATGTTAGGATTCTTAAGTGATAAATTATCTAATCTGGCATCATTTCATAGGATTTTGGCTAGTTTTCCCATCTTTTCATACTTGAATGTGCTTACTGCTCTCTCACCTGCAGGATATATGGAACCAACTACAGGACCTTCAGAGGCGGTCGTTGAGAAAGATAAGGGAAAGAAGTTAGCCAAAGAACAACAGGGAAAATAGGATAAAGATAAAATGAAGTACAAGTTCCAAGGGGAACCCCTCAACTCCAAGGTCACCACAGCTTGGAAAGAGGTCTTAGATACAAATATCAGACACATAGATATCGATGAATTCAAGCAAAGGATTCAGATCAACCCCAAAAAAAAAATGCGAGAAAGATTAGAAGTAGTGGGTTGGCCAAGGCTGCCGGTTTTCCGCCCGCCCTTGTTGCTCCTGAGCTTGTAATGGCCTACAGAGAGGCATATCAATTAGAGTCTAGAACAATAGTGGATAGAGATGGGAATGTTTTGGGTGATTTGTCTGCCAAATCAATAGGGAAGGTTTTTCATATTACCACATTTGGGGAGATGGAGGAAGCATCCAAAGAAGATGCCAATGATATGTGGGATTCAGACCCCCTCAAGTGAAAAAAGATAATCAATCAATACTAGTTGAAAGAAAAGAGGGGTAGTGCAGCTAAGGTACCCCAAGAGCTCTTCCGCAACGACTTCTATGAGGATTACCATGACTTGGTAACCCTATTGAGCAGAGTAATGCACCTTCTAAGCACTGCTTACTTCTAGGAATGGATGTTATATTTCGTGGAAGAAATCCTCTGAGGCAAAACCAAATTTTACTAGGCGGGAATAATTAGTAATTGCTTACACGGGCAATTTGTGGCTATGAAGAAGACCTCGCGCTTCTACACGAATTCATACCTTGTCTATTTGTTGGCTAACCAGACACAATACATAGGATTATTTTGAGCTCCTGATGAGGCTCCAGGTAGGGAATTAAAAGTCTATGACAGGTACCCTCAGCTTCAATACAGGAATTTCAAGAGGGATTGTTGCAGAGTAAATGATGCTTTCATAGGTAATATTATCAGATTGCTTGGGGGTGACTTTGAAAGGACAGTCTCCCATAGTGCCAATGCTTACATCCACTAGTTTGGCTTCTTGTTTATACATTTCCCTAAGTTCACATACATCTGTGTCAAAGGTTTCTCAGAGAAACCATACAAGTTTCCACAGTACCCAAATGACCAAATAATATTGCTAGAGCTCTCTCAGTAGCTACAGTGTGCACACGCCCTTCTCAATAACAAACATAAGGTAGGGATTCCCTATCCCCTCTATTTTGGCCAAGGGATGTATGAGCTCCACACGTCCCAATGTGCAGACCATTCAGATAAAGAACTCATGGAATACCACCTAGAGCTCTATAATGCCTGGTCATAGATGGACCCCTATGGAAAACTCAGAAAGATGGTCGCAACTGAACATGCCCACGTACATGATGTTGAGGACTTTTGGGAAAACTGCAAGGATGAAAAGGAAATGCGAATGAGGCACTACATGCGCATGACAAAGTACTTTTTTAAGAAGGTCATCTTGTTCCCTGTGTTGGATCAAGTGGTGGAGGATGAAAATACAATGATTGATTCTCGATACGGTGCAATTGCCAATCTCCCGCCGCCGCTAATTGACTGGAATGAAGAAGAGGTCAATAACCTCAATACTCTGACAAAGCTAATCGAGGCTAGAACAAAAGAGTGGATTGACAAGCAGATTGCCCAATTGAAGCTACAAGGGATCTCCCTTACATATGGGGAACTTGAAGATGAACCTAGAAGCGAAACCGACAGTGGGATAGCTGCCACCCCGACTAGAGAAACTTCAAAATATCCTCCAGCCACCAGGTCGAGGAAGAGGAAAGAAATGGCTGAAAGTCAGCCCAAGCCTAAGGTATATGAAAGAAAGGGTTTAGAAGGAGAGACTTCCAAGAAACCAAAGAAATCAGGCAGTTTCATAGAGGTGCCCACCATCCAGGAGGACCCGCTCCATGAAGGAGAAGAGCTAGAGGCCGAGCAACCAAAATCCCCACCTACTACCTCTACTCTCAGAGTCATCATTGCTGCTATTGCCATCATTGCTGCCCCACTATCTGCTTCTCAGGCAATATTTGCTACTTCTCCACTCGCAGTGGATATCTCCATCCACCTTGCTTCCACCCCACCCACTACCCAGGTTATGGTAATAGAATATTCTTCTGCTACTACCTCTCCGCTCTCCTCCTCCTCCATGTCTCCATCAACATCTCTTCCGCTAGCTACAACAACTATGCCAATGCCTGATCTATCATTCCTGGAGGCCCTCACTAGCCATATGTAGAATATCCCAATGGAGTTGTCTAGGCTATTAATGAACCCAACCATACAAGCTAACTTGGCACAATTTGTTGCAAATATGCCCACTCCTCCTCCTCCAACTGAGCCACTAGAAATGAAAGCAATGATGGAAATATTAGAAGAATTGGAGTGGAAAGAAAGGGAAGAAATGAAAGAAATAGAAAAGGAGGCAAATGACTACCATGAGCACCCTGAGTACCAGCACCTATTAATTGATAAAGTGGTGCGTGAGGGAGAGGAAGAAGAAACACAATCATCTGAGGAAGACACTGAGGAGATGGGTACCAAATACATTGTGGAAACGTTTGACCCAGACCTCAGAGAGGAGTTGACTCAACAACTCAAGAATGTTGTAGAGGAAGTAGAAAGGCAACATTCTAATGAGGAGAAGAACATTGAGAAGGAAATGGAGGAAGACACTGGGCCTCCAACTGGGGAGAAACGTAAGAGTCCCGAGCCTGATAAGGAGATGCCTCTATCAAAGGAGTAGGAAGAGAGCCTCAAGCACAATGAACAGGTGCTGCCTCAACATAAGGAAAAGGAAGAACAAGAAGAAGATAAGCCTAAGGAAGAGGCTAAAACTAGGAAAATCCTGGAAGAAGAACACCATGAAAAACACGGGCATGACATAGATGAAGAAGAGAAATCCACTGAAGGGGAGGATAGCCCCAAGGAACACACAACTACCGAATCCTCACGAAAATAAATCATTTTAATTCAAGATTCTAATGAAGAAGAAGGAGAAAAGACAAAACAGGAGGCTCCGGGGAATAAAGAAATTGAAATCCAACATGTTCATGAAGAAGAAGGTGATCATGAATCACCAAGAGGAGAATCTTAGATGCCATAATGCCTAGAGAAATAGTTGGAGAAGAAAACCTTGACCCCAAAGGATCCAAGGGCAAGGCTGGAAGCCATCTTGGCTCAAGCCCAAATAAGCACAAAGAAAGAGAAGAAGCCAAAGGTCAGATCTCAGCTAACAATGGATGTGTCTTGATCTAGGACCATACAAATAGCCACTCCAGTTGTGGGAGAAGAGGGGTGAAGCTACAATGTCTCCACCCTTGATCTAGGTATAGCCACAAGAGAGCAAAAGATTGACCATCTCCAAGGATCTGTTGCCACCATTGTGCACCAAATGCACAAAGATAAGGTTTCCATGGAGGATTTGTAGGCGCTGGTGGATGGCTTAACAACATACATCTAGCAATGATCGTTAGTTGAAGAGCTCCCTACCACATCCTCAACACCACTGCAATTGTTGTCCAAGGATCACATTGACCAGTTGGAGAAAAGAAAGAATTGGACAAAGGCCACAGAGGACTGGTTTCAGCAAATCCTCTACAATGGAAACATGGGCATTGGTCATGCAGTTAGGACAACAAAAAAGTTCTCTAGAGGTGCAAAAGATACTCGAGGGAATAAAGAAGTTTTGTACTGACTTCCCTGAGCTGTACAGGATTACGTATCCCAAACTTAAGGCTATTCTCAAGATACCTGATAAATCCTGGGAAAAGGAATTTTCCTTAGTAGAAGGTGACCATTGGCTCATAGAGACATGGAAGCTGGGCTTGGACCACCGAAAGGAAGTGTTGTAATGAGTGCTCCATGAAATGGAGTTGGATATTGACTAGGTCAAAGACATTAGGGCAGCCTGCGAAGAATATATGAGACTAATGACAGATTTTTATGTGCCCATCATCAAGTTGGATCTGGAAAAGATAAAGCCGTATTTCCACAAGAAAATGGAGAACGGGACCACGGATGCCATGACGGCAGATTTCTCGGGTTTAGTTGCACGTTCCTTTGCTCAATCCGAGCAAGTAATAAAGAATACACAAAAATGTGATAAAGACTGGGATGAGATTACAAGCAAATCTAGGAGATTGAATTTCTAGGTGATTCAATTAGATATATTAGAATGGAACAAGTTCCAAGCACTGATCATAAAGTTTGTGGAGTACGCTACTATGAAGAAGAGCGAAGGAAATCCTGTAATTAATGATAAGTTCCTCACTAAGTAGGTGAAACAAAAGGAAATTAACTACAAGACTAAACAGCTACAGTGTTGCTCACTAGAGGAAAAAATAGGTTGCATGACAAAGATGTAATTTTAAATTGTAATATATTTGGGGGTAGGTGAAACCCTAGTTTGTAGTAAATCTTTGCCACACAATGCAGATCAATCTTGGCCATTCATTTTTCTTTTTGGACACTATAAATATGGGGTCTCCTCTCATTTTCAAGAGAGTTGAGTTGTTGTAATGACATGCTACTGGAATTTTAATAGAAATTCATTGACTTTGGTGGATTTTTTTGAGTTCCTTTGCATGTTTCATGATTCTTCTTCTCTTAGTGAATTTGAGTAGATTAACTTTGTTGTTCTTTATGTTTTAGCTTGCTATAGTAGATTAGTTAAAGTTGTTAATTGATATTGAAGAATTTTGTTGTGTGTTGGAAACCTTCCTTGTCCATACTTTTTGTTGTTTATTGATGATAAATAGTTGTGTAAAGCTAGTTTGGGCATAAATCAAAAGCTGCACTAAATTTCTATCTTTTATGCATGCTTATGGTGAATGAATGGTTGAATATCTATAGTCCTTAGAAGCTTGCACTAATTTCATGAGGCTGTGAAGTAATCTGGTTAAGTGGAATTCAGTTTTAGGAAGGTTGTCCACAATAGGGTCCTCCATTGTCATTGTTCATTGCTAGTTTTAGGTCTAGGAACTTTCTCTCTTCCCTACCCTTTTTCCTTTTTCTTAAGAACTGACTTTGAACAAGGTTCATTTCACATTGTAAAGCCAAATTTGAAGTTCAAATAGGAGTTTTAGACTACTGTTTGAACCTACAACAATTTTGCAATCACTTTCCCATCTTAAGAACTCCATTAGAAGATTTGATTCTCCTCTAACTTAACTCCGTAAGTCTGCCCTGTGATTACTAGCAAAATCACATCAAAACAACTGAGACATTCCAAGCAAATCATGACCTGACACCTGAGAGACCTTGGGGTGATTTTCAACAACTTGTTTTTGGAGATTTCCTTTGAAGAGAGGTAGTGCACCTATGCACTGCCTATGTTGAGAAAGTGCTAAAACACCCATGAACAATAACCATGAAACCTACTTCCTCATCCATAAATTCTCATGGTGTGGATGTGGGGTTTGATCATGAGGTTGCACTCCAAGCCTCTAATTCTTAGTTAAAAATATTGACCAACACTTACACCAATTTCAGTACTCCTTAGCTAGGGACACCCACTTTGAAGCAGTGCTTACCCTTAGCACTATTAGTAATATGCTAAGTAATTAGTCTAAGGGATTGGAGTTTCTCTATGGCCTAGTACACATTTTCCATGACAATGTCTTGACCTATACCCTAGTCTTCACAAACAAATAATTTTCACTCTAATATCACAAATGCAAAACTAACCATGTCGGTGCTAATTCTTACCATGGACATGGTGACAACGCCCATACCCATAGTTATTCCAGCTTCTACTAGTTTGAATTTTATCTTCTATAGAAAAAAATTTGGCACCTCTCTACCCCTTGGGTCTAGTGCTCTCACATATTTTTCTCCCCAAACATCCAACACTTTCATGCACATCACATATCTTGTAATAAACTAGGTCATGCAAAATGTTGTCCAACTGTAAAGTCAACTCACTTGTATGACTATTGTACTTCCACTCATCCAATCATCCTCCTTACAATCACATAAGACCTATCTCATTAAAAATTCTTGCTACTCCCTTTCCCACAAGGTTTGAAGTGCCAAGATTCGAGAAGTATAAATGTGAAGGAAATTTTTAAATACACTTCTCTACCTTCACTACCTTGTATAGTGATTTTTACTTTTTAATATTTCTTGTTAGAATTTTTTTTCTTATGGTTATTAAAAGACATCACACCTGATTGGTTTTACTTGCATCCTCTAATAATTCAATTCTTAAATCATTTTTCAAGAAAACATTGGGCTACAATTTGTGTTCACTGACATCATCTATTACAAGCAGGGAAATAATGAAAAAGTAATTTGATTTTATTTTTAAATACTTATATCTCTTATCACAAATTGTGTACGTGTTGCTAGAATCAAATGTACAACATGTGTTAATTGGAAATATACAACCTTTTCTACAAGACAAAATTCTCTTGATGAAATTCTATTCTTTTGAACATCTTTGCATCGCCATACACAATTGTCAATAGTTGGTGAGTCAGTATGGGGAATCTACCCATCAGTGCCCTCTGATACCCAAGGTGGTCCATCTTCTTCTCAAAATTATAAAAAATAAATATTTCCAAAAAATTTCAAATATTGTGAATAAATCTCAAACCTTTTATGTTCTTACAAATTTTTTCTAAGTCTCTCTACAACATAATGTAAAGAATATTGAAAAATAATTTAATTCAACTACCTCCCATTTGATCCCTCCCAACTAATCAACCTCTCCCTACTTGGTAGAACCCAAAGGGTTTCTATTAGTTCCATTGAGTTTTAGGACTTGATTCTGAATAATGTATGCATCTTCAATAGTTATTCCAATACCACATCAATTCAAGTACCATCCAGATCCTAGATGGTCCTAATATGTCAAACAAGTCTATTGCAAAGTGCAACCATAATTTATAAATCTATACAATACCCCTTCCCTAACTATTTTAGAAATTTCATTGGCCCCAATTTTTCTCCTCCTATTGTTAGGCCCCTTTCTTCCTTAGTAGATATGGTGTCCATGACCATAGATGGTTTCCCCCAATAATTTCAAGGGAGCAACATTCGCAATACAATCATATCCTTCTCTTCCATCAATGTGTGAATTGGCATAGATGATGGTCCAAAAACCATCAATGGGGATCTTTTTAACCCTACGAGTAGGGTTAATGTTATCACAAAATAAATTCCCCAGGTTAGAAAAATGGATTGAGATAATAATGATGATTTGGAAGTCTTGATATCGACACAAAAATAAATTTCTCTTCCTACTTTGGGTTCTATTACTCTATTGATCTAGGTTGGACCTAAGTTATTGGATACCTTCTTTTCTAATATTCTTACCTCTGATTACTTTCATGTGAAGTTGGGATTCCCCTCACTTACTTGCATGATAGAAGTCACCTCAATTATAAATAAGTGCCTTAAGTTTCCACATGATGATATAGTGCATACTATCCAACATTTTGGATACAAGCCACTCATATTTTGTGGAGGATTTTCTCTAGATTATTTTTGCTATTCACCTTTAGGACCCTTAGCAACTTGCACTAAAATTATATTCAAAGCATATCAAAAGTTCAAGGTGATCCATTTTGGGTCCTCTTCTTCTACACCTTCTTCTTCCCCTATGTTTACTTCCCCTTCGATCACCCAATCATCATAGTCTGCTCTTATCCCTATGCCTACCCATGTGGTAGCTAGGGATAAGCACACATCATTGGTATGACCTCCTATTCCTCCACCCACCTCTATGACAAAAAGAGGAAAGAAATCCCTACTACATATAGATCTTCTTTCTTGAGTCTTTTCATCCTCTCATGGTTCTTGCTATTCATAAACCTACCCCTTTGATAGAAAACATAAAGAAACCCATGGGATATAAAACCTTTTGTGCATTATTTGCACCTTACCCTTTAGAGGTACCTTTAGTTCCTCCACCTATCTTTATGAAAGAAAAAGCAAAGGCACCTATAATGCAGGTTTCACTACGTGCACCTTAGTGATCTTAGTCTCCAGTTTCTAGGGTCATTCCTCCTCTTGTTCCATAGATGAGGACTATCCCACAACTGGATTAGAGAGACCTTGCTCCTCTTATAGCTCAATATAAATCTTTCCACCATTGGAACTAGTTTGTTTGAGAATGTAGGTAATGTTAGAGCATTACAACTAGAGGGAAAACTACTATGGAGATACATGGAACTTAGTGTCCTCCTCCCATGGAACCACCAAATGATCTTTTCATTCCTCCATCTCCTCATTCTTGCAAAAGAGAACATGAATATCGCCTCACTCCAACATATCATAAAAAAATATTAATTCACCTTGTCCATGACCTCTAGATCACTCTACATTAGTTATTCTCATATAAGAGCCTCCTCCCTCTTTTAAACCTATCCATGCTCTTGCTAGGAATGTAAGAAATGATATTCCCCTTGTTACCTATCTCGATAGTGACTCACCTACCTCCTCTCCCAAAGAGAAGTTACTCAAGTCCTACATGGATATTATGGAATTGTCCTTGATCTTAACAAGATCATCAAAATTCATCTCATAAGATATTTCTAGGAAGACATTGTACTACCCTAATAATTCTCTCTCTACAAGCTTTTATTCCCTCCCCATATGATCAATATTGGGAGACTGATGTCTTGTTTGGCGATGACCTTTAGAGTAGCACATTCACATATTTAGAATTTAGGTTTTTTCATGTTTTTCTTGTGATCCTCATGCATATGCTTGTTAAATGTTTGTTGATCTCTCTTTAAGGACCCATGATTCCCTTGTAGGTACATGGATATAGGGTAGTTGAAAAATTTGTGAAAATATTCTACATGTATCTACATTGTTTTTTGTTGATGTATATTTATTTCCAATTTTGGGGACAATGCAAAGTGTTCAGGAATTTAGGCCTCTTCCATGTTGATCCAATGCTTAAATTTGTTTTTATGTCTACTTCCTCCTTTGTACCCATAGTTTCATAAGGCATAAAATTATATCCAACCTCTTATGATGCATATAAAAATGACTAATTTTATATTTATACTAACTATAAGAATTGGCTATGGAGATAGCCAACCAAGATCTAAAGGCCTATGGAAAGCAAAAAATATTCAAAAGATCAATATGACAAGAATAAACTATATTCCTATCAATGAATGTAATGTTGTGTGTGTACAATGTAGTAAAGACCCCTTGGTTATATAGCCAAAGTGAGATACAAGATGTCATAGGATTATGACAAGTGTCTTAATTATATGCTATGAGACAACTTGACACAACTACCTAGGTCACATGTGTTAGGTGTCAAAGGATGGGATAACAACTAATGACAACTAACACCTTCTAGAAAGAATCTTACAACCTAAGTAAACTTAACATGTGAATATGTCCACTAATTACCTAGTAAGTGGAATAACTAGGTACAAGACATTTATTCACACCAACAACCCCCCCTTAAGTGCAACTTAGGGAGAAGATTATTATGCAAATGACTCAATGATGCAAAGATGGGTCCCGACTACTAGGCCATGTTAGGTACACATGTAAAAACACGATGCAATCTCTCACAACCAAACAAAAGGAGAAAACCCAGTGGGACAAAACTCCTCCCCAAAAGAGAGAAACAAAACAAGAAACATGCTCTAGGAAGGATAAAACCTTGAGTGAAGAAAAAGGCCCCCCATAAGAGATAATGCAGAAAGTCCATACAATCCCCCCTCAAAGGAGAGTCCCTACTCAAATGTCACAATGTCAAGAGTCCCCAATCTTAACTGAAGAAGGAGACAAATTAGAACAATGTGAAGACTGATGTAGAGCATACCAAGGAGGATGATGAGTCCTCCAAATGTTGTTCCAAAAGAAATGCCAAATTGTGACAAGCACTGATAAAAAGAATCAGTACAACTACAAAAGATGCCACATAACTGGTGACTGAGTTGAAATTGTCAACTCAAGAGTAATAGCAGAATTTGTCGATGAAGAACTGTAGATGAATCCACACTGCAATAGGAATAAGGTTAGAACCAAGGAGACAACTATACAAATGTCAACTGGACACTCTCTTGACAAATTGGTATATCCCTATCTCAACTGGACACAACTACCAAGTCTCTGGATGTAGAACCAAACTTCTGAAGACATATAGAGTGCTGCAAAATAGGAGTGTCTATATGGTGTTTAGTCCATCTCACTGAAATGCATGGGTAACCAGTTGTTGCATTCGCTGAGTATATAGGAACTAACACTGGATACATAGATCAATCCAAAGAAGTATACAGTATGACAAAGTACACTAAAACGACAAGATTGTGGCACTTTATTTTAGTGCAATTACAACATTACAAATATTAGAACTACAATAACCATGATACAAAACTAGAAATGCTGATGAAGAGGCCAACCAAAAGTGCCCTGAAGCTGAAGACCGTGAAAGACGCCCTCCAGTTGGATGTCGGTAGGAGCAACTGCCCCCGTTTGACTACCGGTTGGAAGAACCCATGGTATAGAACGAGCTCGATCAGTAGGCAAAATAATTTCTCCAGGTTTACTTATTATTGCATGATGTGTTTTAAAAAAAATAAAATTCAAAAGTTTAATTTAAAAACTTTATTAAAGACAAAAACTTTATTAATAAAAATAATAAAGAAAATTATTTAATTTTTATTTGAATTTAAAAAACATTATTATTAAAATAAATATTTTTTTTAAATTTTAATTATTTAAAAACTTTAACTAAAAATTAAAGAAAACTTAAAAGTTTTATTTTAAAAACATTACTAAAAGTTTTATTTAAAAAACTTAAAAAACATTATTAAAACTTTAAAAGGTTTTTATTTATTAAAAACTAAAAAAAACTTAAGAAAAGTCTTATCAAATAAGACCCCATGTAATGGGGATAAAAACATTATTAAAAATGTAAGGAGTAACTTTTAAAAAAAAGTTTTACTAATTAAAACCCACCCATCCCACGTAGGGAAAAGGGAGGGACGCTGCAAAATTTTTGTTTTTATATTTTTAAAAGCTTTGATTTTTAAATAGGAAACAGTGCGATTGATTTTTTGTTTTTATTTTTAAAGTTCAAAAAATGCTAAATTATAGCAGAAAAATAACAATATTTATTTTTTTAATAAAATCGTACTTATGCAGGTAGGGCCGTACGACCCGTCTGTTAATTTTTTTTTGCCTCTTAGAACAATTTTGTCCAAATTTGACAATTTGGTAGTCAATCTTGGGATTTTTGGGCCTCCCGAACGTGATGGCAAGGTTCTTTTTGGCTCAAAATGCTTTGAAAATATGTCTACCTCTTGGATTTGGCAACCAACATCAATCTTCAAACCCTTGCCAATTTGGCCTCCAATGTCTAACTGGGATGAAACAAAAGGCAAAATTGACTTTCTCGGATGCTCCAGACGCAATGATGAGCTCGGATCTGATGCAACAAGCTCCCAAAATACACCTGCAATACAAAGCCAAAAATGGAACCCCCCAAAATCTGGTATTTCTATCACACAAATATAAGATTGCACTCAATATCTCCCAAAGACTAACCAAAGGCACTCAACTTGCTCTGATACCATGTAAGATTTGGCTATGGAGATAGCCACCCAAGATCTAAAGGCCTATGGAAAGCACACAATACTTAGAAGATCAATATGATAAGAATAAATTGTATTCCTATCAATGAATACAATGTTGTGTGTGTACAATGTAGTAGAGCCCCCTTGGTTATATAACCAAGGTGAGATACAAGATGTCATAGGATTATGACAAGTGTTTTAATCATATGCCACGAGACAACTAGACACAACTACCTAGGTCACATGTGTTAGGTGTCAAAGGATAATATAACAACTAATGACAACTAACACCTTCTAGAAAGAATGTTACAACCTAAGTAAACTTAACATGTGAATATGTCCACTAATTACCTAGTAAGTGGAATAACTAGGTACAAGGCATTTATTCACACCAACACTAACCCCAAGCATGTAGACTCCTTAGTGCATGTGTGTTTCAAGTGTTGTATGTTTTTATATGACACCCCTACATTGTGTGATGCCATACCATGAGAATAATTTTAAATGTTTCATGTTTACGACATCCTTGTATGTGTCTTATTATATTTAAGGATCTTTCTCTTACCACTTTATTTCCTTAAAATAACTTACATTTTTTGTATCATGCAATTATTTTAAGGTGGCTCTCATTACACACCTCACTTTTGTGATCTCTAAAGTATTGTTGATCTTTGCACTCTCTATAGTGTTGGTAGCATATGATCCATCTATCATAATTCAACTTGCTAGTTTTTAGGTCCTCATATTTCCTACCTCTTTTCATGGCCATCCTACAACACAAATTTTAGTATCCATGGTTGATCAAAAGCATTTAACATAACACAAATTGGTAGCCATACTTGATATTCCTTCTAGCAATGCATCATTGGAAAATACCCCTTTACACATCTTCTTAATGCTCCTTTTCTCTTTTCCCTTCTTGAGTGTTTGCCTTTGTATGTTTGTTGTGTATGAGTGTTGGTGTTATTTTATTTTGTATGTAGCATGCTTTCTATTAGTATATAATTTAGCTAACAAGTTTGTTTTGTGAAATTTTTCACAACACTTGTGGACGATGAAAACATGAATCACAAATAGTAACAATGCAATGCAAGCACAAAATTCACACTTCAACAGTCAGTCAATGAAGTTCAAGATCTTGGCTCAAATTTTAGAATTTAGATAACACACACAATAATCATAGTAAAGATCTTGATTTTCTCCATTGTTTGTTGCTCTTCAAAGTAAAAAACTATGAAAGTACAATGATGATATGATATAATGATAATGATGAATGTTTAAAGATAAATGATACCTATGCCTGACAATGATAATGATACATTCTTAATAAATACTTGATAATGAAAGTACCAAGATTTGATCATGAGAATGTTAGAGATATTTTTGATAATAGAAGTGTTAAGGGGTATGAATGAATGAAAGCTTTATATTTATATGCTTCACTTGATTTTTGATCAATGGTGGAGATTAATTAGAAGATCAATGAATATAAAGATTCAAGATAGGGTAGGACCTATAATATGAATTTGATGGAGGGAAAATTAGACGAATTAAATAAATAAAAAAATGATAGTTGGACAAATAAATAAATAATAATTTATTTATTTTAGAAGAAAATAATTAATTCATTTAAAAGAGGAGTGTTAGCTAATTAAATGATTTTTGAAAATTATTTATTTATAGAGGGTCAAAAATTAATTAAATTTTAATTAATGTTGGTGGGTAAATGATAAATGGTGAATTAATTAAATAATTAAATATTATTTAATTAATATAGATATATGATAAAAAGATTAAGATAATAAATAATTAAAAATTATTTAATTATTATGGATGAAAAGGGGACAATATTAGCCTAATTAAATAATTAAAAATTATTTATTTAATATAGATAGAAGAAATGATGAAATGATAAGATGAAAATGCATTAGTCATTCTTAGGTGTCTACAACACTTTAATCTTGTGTATAATATTTTGGTTATTTTGTAGGTCTTTGTTTTGAGGGAATATTCATCCCTTTTGAAGACTTCACATCCTCTATAGTATCCTTGGTTAAATTTTTATGATTTTTGTATTTACTTTAGCATGCATATTTAGCTAGATCATATGCTTGCTAAAGTGGGGGCAAAATGTAGTTTCAAAAATTACATACCCTTACAATTTCACAGTGTATCGAGTTCTCACTTCAACATCTTGATATAGAGTATCTTAAATTTTACACTCTAAATATAGTTTATAAAAAAATATAAGTTGCAATGTCATTTTAAATTCCCACTTGTATTTTGACTTCAGACTTTGATTGCATTTTGTAAAAAGTTAAAAAAAAAAAAAAAACTTTGGGAAAGACTGAATATACTAATTTTTCCAAGTTTTTCATATCATACAATTGCAATTAATGTTTTTCCTATGATTTTCAAGGAATTTTTATTGGTAAATTAGAGTTTCAAATAAGTTTACAAACCCCCCAAAATTAGGGCATATGTTTTTGAAGAGCTAAACACTTAAAATTTGATTTTTGAATTTTACACTAAATTTCTTGAGGTCTAAGTTTACATTGACTTTTAAAACAAGTAATTTGAAATATTTAACAAAGAATTAAATGATAAAAATATATTCTTAAACAATAAACTCCCAATAAAAAGTGGAAATATAAAGCCCTAGTTTTTTCAAAAAATGAAAATAAAAAAATTCTATGAGTTATGATAGCTTATGATGGACTCTTCATTAGTATGGGGCATTGAAATTTGAAGAATTTTGGGTGTCACATTTGTGGGTGGTATTTGGTCATGGTATTATGTTTTAATTTAGTCATTTCTTGTATTATATTTTCTATAAGTTGGGTATTTGTGTTGGAGCTATGTATGGTTAGTTTGCAAGTGTTTTATGTTGGAAAAATTACATATTAACTTAAATTTAGGTGATACTCGCATAAAAGTATAGCCTAATATTTGTATTGTAACTTGATAGTTCTAGTACAATTGGTTTTATTGTGGAGTGTGAGATTTTTCTCCTAAAAAGATTTTCGCCATGTAAATTATCTTGTTCAATTATAATAATTTTGTGTATTATTTTTTGTAAGTATAAGATTAATTATTTTTTGCACATTCTTTCCCTCTTAGATTTACATAGGAATAACAATCCACACTATTTATTCATTTCACAAACCTATTAAACAAGTACTGCTTATAAACCAAAGGATTTTCCTAGGTCCTTTGATGCCTATAAATATTAAATCTTCTTATTAGCTAAACCAAAGTCCTAATTACTTAAATTTTATTTTTGACTAAGTGAACTAATTTTCATGTTGGATTTAGTCCAATAAATCATTAATTCATAAGAGTAAATATATGTATTTTTGATGGTAGTTTTATTTAAGGATATAGAGTTTAGCCACATGATTCTAAGAACTATCCTTTTTCTATATTATGATGATGAGGATACATCTAGTAAATAACAAGAATGTATGTCTGCTTTCTCTAATGAATATTGAAGTTTTTTTCTTTAATTCATTTCTCTTAAAAATATATTTTCTATACAAACTAATGTTAGGTGATGAATATCTTGCCAAAATAGTTGAATCTCTTGTTCTACCTCCATTTTAATGGTAAAATATGAGGATATTGGGGACAATTCTTGAAATTAATCTAGCAACACATCTAAACCTTTTCAATTATTTGTTAAAATCATAAACTACAATTTTTTTAGTCCATATTCATGTTTATTATTCAAATGGAATAACATAAATATTAATCTTATTCAATAAGTCTTATGGGTTGGTTGAAACTTACCATATATAGTATATTGGGATTGGTTTTATATGACTTATAGTTTATCATATCTTTAACCCATGTATATTCACTACCCATACTCATGAAAATAACATATCTAAGATACAATCAAGGACTTCCCAACATAAAATCAGATGTAACAAATGCTTATAACTCATCAATGTACTATCGATCAATACCAAACTTGAATTTGAACCTTTTAGTTACTTGAATTTTCACACCTCTCTTCATCTAACCTAAGGGATATGGATAAGGATGAATGTATGCTTTTGAACCAATATTCTTACTAATTTTATTTTAATTAAAACTAGATTCAAATTTAGTATCTACATGAGTATATTTACCTTTATTTTCTTGATTTGAAATAAATTTATCTTATCCTCTATCTTTTGTTCCATGCTAGCTACAATGGTATTAGTGCAACCCAGAGATGTTATTGATTTATTAGATTCCCCTTTGAAATAATTCTTAGGATTTAATTCTAATGCAAAATCCAACGCTTTAAATCTATATTTACATCAATAATACAATATAATGATTCTTTGGATTCTTACAAAGATAAAACACAATGTAATTTTTTAACTTCCCAATAACTTATATTTTTAGATTAGGGTGGTTGATTTATTAGAGCATTTCCCATATCCTTTCTTTTTTCTCCTTAATATAATATTCATGCACACCTTCTTCATCTAGAGGTACTTTGGCTTGCTTGATATAACTAGACTCTTTATGTGTGAAATAGAGACCTCTTATATATTTTTAATCTTTTATTCATCATCTAATTTTGGGTCCATCTAAATGGCCTATCTATGATTTTTTTTTGGTATAAGCACTACACACTTTGACCATTTGTTAAAAAATTTTGCCACTCAATTTTTTTATCAATTTTATACTTAATAGAATAAAAGTGATTATATTATAATTATTCAAATTCATTCCAAGTAGTTTCCCTTTCTTTTTAGAATATTTTACATAACTTTTTGACCAAATTAGAGCACATATTTATATTTTTAGATATGCAAAAGATCCCTTCTATTACACTAACACTATACACATTAAGTGTTTCCCCCATTTATGATGTCATAACTTTTGATTCAAATGTCTGTTTGAGCTGAAATTTTACAAACAACTTCATTATGAGGAGTTGTTTGGATTGCTAACTAAGCCCAACTCAATTGGTGGCCTTTTTGACACCTTTTTGAGACCAAAATCTCTCGTCTGGACCCTCATAATCAACTTTTTTGTGTTTTTTTTGGGCTTTAGAAAATTGTTTTCTTTAATAACTTGGAAATCATGTTTCCAATTTCGAATGTAAGTTGACAATTCATGTCACCTTAGTTTTAGGAAGTTTTTAGTAAAAATCTAGGCTCAAAAGGATATGTTGCAAAATTATAAAAAATGGCAAAATCTGACAATTGCCGAAAATTGCCAAAAAAGGTATTTTTTGGGTTTTTTGGTTTTTTTTTCTAGTTTTTAGATATAAGGGCGTTTTCTTTCATTGTAGTGGCAGAGTTGGATAATAGAAGACTTTAATTTCTAATCAATTTTTATATTTTTGGTTCTCATTAATTAAGTATTGGTTCAATTATGTTGAATGTGTTCTTGGTTGCATCAATTTATTTAGCATTCAAACATCCATCTATCCTTTAAAATTATTAATGTCTACTTTAGTTTCAAATTTGAAAGAAGGATGTTTAGATTTTATGTTATAATTTGGAGGTTACTAATCATCCACTAACTCATTTGCATTATCTTATTGGGGTTTTTCTTCCCCTATATCACATTTGTTGGTTGAAGAACAAACAACCATGTTCATGGATATTTGTTCCTAAATGTGATCTCTTTTTATTGAGGAAAATATTTTTGACATTATATCATATTTTTCTTGTTGCTTTATAATGCAACTAATCTCTTCGAATGCTTATCTTCATTGTGACCCTTTGCTACCTTTCCTTGTGTGTTTGATACCATTTTCTTATACATATCTTTGACTTTCATACTAGTAATTATTTTATCCTTTATAGATCTTTTACTATCATACAAACTAAACCACATCTTAATAATATCTAAAATATTATAAGAAACAAGATTTCATACAAATATGTTATGTAAATTATCAAGCACGCTTACTCATAGAATTTACAAAATCACACAATGCAACTACTCTCTTGGAATGATTATATTAATTGTGACACTTTTGTTACCTCTGCTTGTGTATTTGATACCACTTTCTTGTACATATCTTTGACTTGCATAGTAGTAATTGTTTTGTCCTTTAAATAGATCTTTTTAGTATCATACTATAAACTAAACCATATCTTGATAATATCTAAAAGGTTATAAGAAACAAGATTTAATACAAATATGTAATGTAATTCAAAAGCACGCCTATTTATAGAATTTACAAAATCATAGAATAATTTTTTTCTTGAAATTGTGTGAAAAGACATTTTTAGTATGTTTGTTTGAATGGTTAGGAGACATAATTATAAAGAGAAACATGTACATATCTTACAACATCAAGCAAAAATGAGACCTATACATAATCATTGACACAGTTAGATCTTTTATCTTGGAAACTACAAGATAAGGGAAACTAGTTCGAAGCATAATTATACAACTTTTTAAATTTCCTTATAACCAAAAAGTAGAAAGAAAGAAGATGAATAGATTGTATTTTAATTTCATTTTATTTTAACTCAAATTTGATTAATATAATTCTGAGAAAAGAAATTCGAGAAAGAGTAGGAATGTAGATTATATTGATTCGAATAAAAAAAATAAAGACATGAAAAGCTTGTGAAGGTCGGTTCTTAATTATTGTAACGGCTAACATTTATTTTGTATTTTTTCGTAATTAAACCTTTCCACGTCTTTGTTGGCCGTTCGTTAACTGACTTGGAAAGTTGTTGACACCGTATGGCAGCTTTCCATTTCAGATTTATTAAGATGCTGCTTATTCTAATGTTAAGATCCACATGCTTTCAATTTTTTAATTGGAAACTCTTCTATCATATTAAAGTTTTTCCATAAGGTTGTCAATTGTAAAGAAATAAATTTTCTTATAAATTTGAAAAATAAATGAGTTAAAAGGAGTGTTATTCTAAATAGTTTGTAAGATATAAAATGTGATAGTTAGTTAATTGGGTTTATTTTTGGGAAAATTTTATGGTTAAGTATATTTAGTATTACGATGAGTGATCTCTTGGGAAGTCTTGATACTTCACTTCTATGAATATCACCTAACTACAATGAATGATGAGTGGACTATTCATGCTCATTATAGATGAGTTCCTGTGGACCATTACTTATAAAATATGGTTAGATGAAGATTGACTCAAAATCTATGCTTCACCCATATAAGTACCACCTAAATGCAATGAATGCTAAGTGGACCATTTATGCCCATGAGAGATAGGTTCTTGTGAACCACTACTCATGAAATATGGGTTGATGAAGTTTGACTCAAAAACTATGTAGTTTAAAGTTGATAAAACATCACATAAGGATAAACTTATTGAAATTAATGTTTGAATATTTAAATAATAAAAACAAATACTTAGTTCTTAGTTGGATGTGGAATACGACTTTGATCCCAAAGTGATTTTTCAATGTCAAAAAAAAATAGGGCTTGCCAAACAAAGACATTAAAATCTAAAATAACTTGTTTTTCTTTCAAGGTGATAGTGAAAATGATCTTGCGAGTACAAATATGAACCAAGCTCACAAATCTAATATATGCTATTTTCTAGATGCTCATCTTTTGTTCACTTTTAAGTTCTTAGTTTGATCTTCACATAAAAACTTGATTTTTGTATTCAAGGTTTGCACATGACAAGGATAGTTCCTCATTTATATCAAACCCGAGTAAGGATGTTGATTTAATGAGTTTGAACAAGATCAAGGACAAAAAATAATACTATACTTATTGAAACATAGAAAAAGGTAAGTGTGGTGGATGTGATTTTGTGAGGGTTTAAACACACTCACACCTTCTCTATTTTCATTAGAAAAAGAGATCTCCCAAAGGTAGGATTGACTTTCAACCTTGAGGTGAGTTAGCCCTATTGGGAAGGATCTAATGTTTTCTTATGACAAAAAATGACAAATATGACTGAAATGCACTTTGGGGAGATAAAAATAAAATGCCAAATGAACTCAATTATGTGATGCAAAACTTGAAATGTTGAAATAAAGGATTGCACAAATAGAAACAACAATGTACAGGCATATCTGAGAAGGGAAAACTGATGTGTACCTGTCACCAAAAATGGGTGTTTAGTGTCATGTAAGGACTCATTCTCCCTAGGGCGAATGGGTCTTTGTACAAGGATTTTTCTCAGCTTTGGGGGTCCTTTGGTGCTAGACTTGAGCTTCTATTTGCCCCAGGTTTCACTGCCAAAAAGTCAGAAATAAATTTGAGATCTCAGTTTCCGTGGCTTGACGACAATGTTGACAACTTTGACAACTTTGTAAAGTTTCTCTTTTGATCAATCTTCAATCCATCTTCACCTACAAATCTGCACATACACAAAGAGAGGGAAAATGTTTGTTTTTGGGTGAATAGGGGTTTACCATGGTCAAACCCCGGTTTGGTAATTAAACTTTGATAATGAAATAATGACAAAATAAAGGAATTTGATGAATGAAGAATGTTATGTCACAACTCACCAAACCCTCATTGTCTGCCCTTAGAGGAATGAAGTCTAACACATCATTCTAAGGATTGGATCTTGCATGAAATGGCTTGATTGGACGCTTGATTTGACACTTGATTTGATGCTTGAATGCTTGAAACCTACATCACAATGTTAGCTCCAAAACATGACATGAAGATGAATAAATTTGGACATGATAATATGATCTTGATTGTTGTTGGAGATGCTTGATAAAATTTCTCTTCAATGCTCTTGACAATAATATTTGCTCTTGTGAAAGTTTCCTTAATGATATATGATTTGAATTGATAAAATAACTATGTATTTATAGGTGTTTATCTAATTTCCCAAAAATTAGATTCCATAGGCCAACATTTGAAACTTGAATTTGAATCATTAAAATATTGCCAAAAAAATATTAAAAATTGCGTCTTGGCACTTAAGGAGGACCCATTCGCCCAAGGGAAAATGGGTCCTGGGACCTAGATCCAAGACACACAATTTCCAAGGTGTTTAAAATAATGTTAGAATTTTTTTAATGTTAGTCTCTCTTTTAGAAAATGGGAATAATAAGGCTTAAAAATGCATAATTTAGGCAATTGGAAGCTTAATTAAGTCCAATTTAATTAAGACACCCAAACATAGTGTGAAAATGTAAAGGAGTACATTTTTCTACACTACATTTAGCCCCCGTTTTAGTGAGAGTATAAGCCCTATGCTCAAACTCACACTAAAGTAGAAAAATATATGTCAAGAGGGGTCCAATTGTACAAATTTTGATGGGATAGGATGATAAGGATCAAGGGGGTGGCCAAGCCACCAGGATCAAGATCCCATGACAAACCAACATAAGCACAAAAGGACACATAGGAGAGTGTAATATATGAATCAACAAGATAAAATACATAATCATACAATGTCAAAATTAATGCAAGAAAAGATGAACTAGCAAGTTGTATTATGCCACATCCATCAAATACGCTCATAAGGATGTAAAATTACTTATAAAACACATGGACCTATATGAAATAAATTTTTGTTATGCTAGGTGGTCATGAAAAATATGCTCACAAGGGATATTGCAGTCTGATATACATTAAATGAGTCCCCAAGACAAATATGAGAAACACACACTAGGTCTACAAGGTGTGATCCCACAAAACAAGTGGCGATGGGCAAGTCATGCCAGGTCTACAAGCTCCCATATGTCAACCATGCCAAAAGTTATACTCCTTGTTAACTTTGATAAGGCGCCACACTAAATGGTCAAAGGTTTTCACAAGGCTAGCAAGTTGCGTTATGCTAGACAATCATAACATAAAGGCACTACAAAGAAAGTTGTGCTATGCTTAGTGGCCATGAATTAGTTTTAGGTTAGGATAATCAAAGGGATTTTACTTGATACATGAAATGTGTTGATGTGTTTTTTATGCACCTCTCAACACAAGCAGTGCGTAGATGCACTACCTCTCTTGAAAGAAAATCATCCACAATCAGATTGCAGAACACTATCCCAAGGTCTCTAATGTTAGGTCTTGACAGTGCTTGGAATATCTCAGTTGATTTATGTGATTTGCTGGAATCACAAGGCAGACTTACAGATGAGTTACAAAGTGGGGAAGTTGGATCTTGAAACAAAGTTCTTAAGGTGGGAAAGTTGTTATGCATTTGTTGTAGGTTCAAACAACAGTCTTGAACTCCATTTTGTCATTGGATTTAACTTTACAATATGCAATGAACCTTAGCATAGGTTACTCATTAAATAAAATGAAAAAGGGCAGGGAAGAGAGGAGGTTCCTGGATCTGCAACTAATTGTGAACAGTGATGATGGAGTTCCTGCACTAGACAACTTCTTGGAAACAATATTCCACTTAACCAAAAATCTCACAGTGTCATAGAATTTGTGCTATCTTCTAAGGTCTGCAAATGTTTCATCTTTCATTCACCATGTACATGCATGAACAAAGATAAAAGTTTTGGAGCAGCTTTGAATTCAAGCCCAGACTAACTTTACACAACTATCTACCATCAGCAAACATCAAAAAGTATGGACTAAGAAGTCATCTACACAGCAGGAATTTTCATGATCATAGGACAACATTCCTCAAATCTACCAAAGCAAGAAAACAGTTAACTAGAACAGCAATAGAACCTAAGTTAAACATCTAACAATGGAGATTGAATCAAGCAACATGTGAGAAACTCAAAAAATGCACCAAGTCAATGCCTTTTCCTTATAAATTTCTGCAGCATGTCTTTACAACAACTCAACTCCCTTTGCAAATGAGAGGAGAGCCCTATTTATAGTGCCCAAAAAGTCAAATGAATGGCCAAGATTAATTCTCATTGTGTGGCCAAGATTCATTACAAAATAGGGATTCACCTACCCCCAATATATCACAATTTAAAATTACATTTTGTCATTTTCCCTATTTTGTCCTCTAGTGACGACACTGTAGCATTTTGTCTTTTAGCTAATTGTTGTTTTATTGTAGCTACTCTTTAGGGAGCTCTTTATCATCAAAAGGGCTATCCTCCTGCTTCTTGGATGCTGCATATTCTATGAACTTGAGGATGACCACTTGGAGCTTGTCCACTTCAATAATCTCATACCTTAGCACTTGGTAGCTCCACTCCTTCGCGTTATCCTCCAACCTTTTCCAATCCTCATCATATTTTATACCTTGATCTCTGAATAGCTCTGATTGGTCGAATGCACGGGTGGCAAAACTCATAAATTCCATTATTATTCCGTTAGACATCCCATCCTCCATTTTCTTCTGGAAGTAGGGCCTCACCTTTTCTAGATCCATCTATACTATGGGCATATCATATTCTGTCATCATCTTGAGATAACGAGCGCATTCTGCCCTGATTTCTTTTATCCATTCTATATCCGGATCCACCTTTCTCATTATTTGCTCCATCCTTTCCTTCCTATTGCCAAAGTCCCGCCGCCATACATCCATTAGCCAGTGATCGTCCTTCTTAAATGCAAGCTCCTCTTCCCACGTGGCTTCGGGTAATCGAAGGATAGCCTCGATCTTTGGAAAGGTGGAGTCGTATACTGCAGGGAAGTTAATGCATAGCCTCTTGGTGCCCTCCAAGGATTGCTGCAAGTCCAAGAACTTGTTAGCTGTCCGAACAGCCCGACGAATTCCCATGTTTCCAATGTATAAGACTCATCGGAACCAGTCCTCTGTAGTCTTCTCCAAGTTCTTTCTTCTCTCCATCTTATCGATTTTCTCTTTGGACAGCAGTTGGGGCGTAGTTGTGGACATGGTAGGCAGGTCATCCATCGATGACCACTGCTGAATGTAATTTGTTAAAGCAGCCACCTGTGCTTTGAGCTCATCTTTTGAAATCTTGTTCTGCCTTATCAAATGTACCACCATGGCCACTGACTCCTCAAGATGCCCTACCTTATGTTCCTTGGTGGCAGTCCCCAAGTCGATGGTGGAGATGTAAGTTATCCCTTCCTGCCCGACCATAGGCGTGGCTACTTGCACAACTCGAGACCCAGAAGCATCCATCATTACCTTGGATCAGATCTTAAGCTTCTTTTCCTTCTTTTTTGTGATTTGAGATCAGGCTAAGATAGCCTCTAGCCTCGCCCTTGGGTCTTTTAGTATAGGGGTCTTTCTTTCGAGCTGCTTTTCCAACCATTCTGGTATGACAGATTTTC
Organism: Sequoia sempervirens; assembly: GCA_007258455.2. NCBI lineage: Eukaryota > Viridiplantae > Streptophyta > Pinopsida > Cupressales > Cupressaceae > Sequoia > Sequoia sempervirens. The sequence goes on from VDFB02281492.1 coordinate 904,560,368, forward strand.
CCTTAGGTGAATCATGGTCACCCTCGCCCCTCTCGGTCAAGGCCAATGTTTCCGCTCTCTTATCTTCTGGGGACTTTTCTTTTTCCTCGGAAACATCTCCTTCTTCTTCATCGAAGTATTGGATGAACACAATGCACTTAATAGGAGGCTTGGCCAATGATTGCTGTAGGGGACTTTCTTTCTTTTCCACTTCCTCCCTTCTCTTTCCTTTAACTTGTTTAACCTCGTGTGCATGTTCTTTGAATTGATCGATCTCGAGGCCCTTGACAGCTTGGGCTTCTGCCTCAGTTTTGTCTTCTTGCTGATGTTCTTCCTCTTCAAGGAGTGGCCTTTCTACCTTTGATTTGGTGTCCTTTGGCTATCAGGCTAGTTCTTCTTCAAGATCATCATCAAAGGCTTGCATGATTACCTTGCCACCAGTGCTATCTTCCTTGTCCCCACTCTCCGAGGAACCAAGTCCCTCCTCCTCATAGGTAACCCTATTAATAATGCGATGTTCATACTCTGGGTGCTCGTGATATTCATCAGCCTCCTCCTCAAAGGGCTTTGAGGCCTCTTGTTCTTGCTCTTCCCACTCCTTGGAAATTAGCATGGTGGCTTCCATGGTAGGCGGCCCTATTAGAGGTTGTGAAGGTTGGGCAGTGGCGAGGACCTGAGCCAAGGCTGCCTGAAGCATAGGATCCATGAGGATCTGGGAGAGCTTGGAAGGGATATTCTGCATATGCTTCGAGAAGGCCTCAGGCAAGGTGGGAGCGGGCATTGGTGCAGCCACCGTAGGTAACAGGAGTGACATAGTGGGTGACATGGCAGCAGAGGAAGGAGGCATTGTCTGTTAGAATCCAAGATCACCTGCATGCAAGATGGATACCTGTCACATGCAAAAGATATGAAGAACCGAAAAAGATGTTCTCGTAAAACCTCTCAGTAAAAATGCATTAAGAGAATCAATTATTACAATGTGATCAATCCTTGAAGGAGATCAAGAAACCCTAAAAAGCCCTAAATGAAACCTAGTGTGCACACTTAATAATTAATATTAATTGCCGATGTTTAGCTTAAGAGTAAAAAAGGAGATAAGTGACTTAATTAATTAAATCAATGTGATGTAATTAATTAAGCATAATAACTTATTACTCTAACACCCCCCTTAAGATGAACTTAGGAAGAAGCTAAAACACTAGAATAAGATGCATGAAAGCAAAGCTGGGTCGACAAAGGCGTCAGTGCCATTTACAATGCAAGAATGGAGTAGAGAAGGGAAAACCGGTGCCACTCTATAGAGTAACTTAGCGCGGCGAAACATGCCAATACCACCGAAAAGGATGAGGTCAGCGTTGACTCCAAGGAGTGGTATACAGGAGCATATATCAAGTTCCATGTTACTCGCTTCTTTAGCAATCTCATTAGCCAAGGGAGTTTTGTCCCAACCCCATTTTCTTCTCTTCTCTTCTTTAATTGCAATGAACCCTGATCGACCTACTGCCGGAACCATCTTCTTTCATTACTTATTCTAGTGTTTTAACTTCTTCCTAAGTTCATCTTAAGGGGTGTTAGATTAATAAGTTATTAACTTAATTACATCACATGATTAATTAATTAAGTCACTTATTCTCTTTATTACTTAAGCTAAACTTAGGCACATTAATAATTATTGTGTAAGTGTGCACACTAGGGTTTGGGCTAGAGTTTCCACAGGGTTTCTTGATGCCTTCATAAGTTGACAGGTTTTACGAGAACATCTTTTTTTTTTTTTTTTGCATACAAATTCCAGAGTTGATCTAGTATGTGAGTTTCGAGTGTTCCGTGGCATCGGGTATTTTGTTGCTTTATCATGATTCCTTGAGTCAATCAGTGACTCTCATCCGGTTTCAGTAGTATACAGAAGAATATTTCCTTGCTTGCCTATATCAAGTTCCAGTGTTACTCCACAAAGTTCTTCCAGTGATTCTTCGCAGCAGTTCATCTCACTGAGGGGGGTTTCTCTCTCTTTGCATTTGTACATGAGTACCTGATCAGGCCTTGTTGCTAGGACTCATATTTGCATAATAATCTACTTCTCCCTAAGTTGCACTTATGGGGGGGTGTTAGTGTAATTAATATTTAATTACGCTTGCATAAGTTTACTTAGGCATTATTTATTTCCTAGGTTATAGGATCTTATCTTTATCTTTCGAGCTATCTTGTTGCTCAAGATAAGATTAGGTATTCTCATCTTTGCTTTTATAAAGCAAATTATCTCTTGTAATTAATTGTCTTTTTCGAATATATCAAATTGCATGTTTTTATGCAATCTCTGCTTTGCCATCACACCTTTGTCCGGTGAGTGTCCCTCCACAACAATAGTGAATCCAGATGATTCCAGTCTCATGTATGTGTGCTTTATTTTGCACACCACTTTTTCAGTTGCAGGTGCTTTCTTGTGCACTTTCAGATGTTCTTGGTTCCTTTTCATGCACTTCATTCTTGCATTTGTAAATGGGTACCTGATCAGGCCTCGTTGCCGGGACCCATCTTTGCTTTCATGCATCTTATTCTAGTGTTTTAGCTTCTTCCTAAGTTCATCTTAAGGGGGGGTGTTAGAGTAATAAGTTATTATGCTTAATTAATTACATCACATTGATTAATTAATTAATTCACTTATTCCTCTTTATTACTTAAGCTAAACTTAGGCACATTTATTAATTAATTATTAATTATTAAGTGTGCACACTAGGGTTTCATTTAGGGTTTCCCTTTTTAGGGTTTCTCGATGCCGATGCCAAATTGTGACTGAAACTCTTCCATGGGAAGGAGTACCAAAAATAGACTCTGGAACAATAACCACAAAAACATGGCCCTCAAATTGAGATGGATCCAATGTGGATCATTAACCATAGGCTCTCAATCTGAAGTGTGAACCAATGAATCCGACATGTGTCAAGCAAGACAAGAATTGTGGCCAAAAGAAACTAAGAGACCAGATAGACTCATGTGAGTTGCCATCAAAACAAGATAGAATATGGAATCAAAGTGAAAAAACTTAGAATCCAAGATCACCTGCATGCAAGATGGATACCTGTCACATGCAAAAGATATGAAGAACCGAAAAAGATGTTCTCGTAAAACCTCTCAGTAAAAATGCATTAAGAGAATCAATTATTACAATGTGATCAATCCTTATGAAGGAAATCAAGAAACCCTAAAAAGGGAAACCCTAAATGAAACCCTAGTGTGCACACTTAATAATTAATAATTAATTAATAAATGTGCCTAAGTTTAGCTTAAGTAATAAAGAGGAATAAGTGACTTAATTAATTAATCAATGTGATGTAATTAATTAAGCATAATAACTTATTACTCTAACATTGTCAAGGCGGAAGAAGAGTCAATTACAATCACAGGCTCGGTCGGGGGCGAAGAGGCAAGATGGACAGAGATGTCCACCGTCGGTGGGGAAGTAGCGACCATAGCCAGGGAGGTAGGTGGTGTGACAGTTGGGGTAGGAAGAGCTAAGATAGGCTTGATTTGATCAGTACCTTCTACTTCTTCTTCCGTTAAGAGCTGTTCTGTCATACCCCCTATTTGCTTAAATCTTTTGGAGGGTGAGCCCCTCGAATCCTTCCTTGTATAAACCTTGGGGTCAGGAGACTGCTCCGTTTTTGTTTCCTTCCTCTTCTTAGACCTGGTAACTGGGGAAGACTTGGATGTCCCGCTCATTGAAATGGTGGTGGTAGCATTGTCTGTGGCACTTGGCTCACTCTTGAGCCCTTCCTACATTAGAACCACCCCTTGTTGTTTTAATTGGGCCACTCGTTCATCAACCCACTCCTTGGTACGGGACAAGATTGGCTTGGTTATGGTGTCGAGGTCATCGACCTCTTCCTCACCTCAGTCTATTGTTGGTATTGGCAGATTGGCAACTGTTGGGTACTTGGGGTGCATTATGGTGGCCTCGTCTTCCTCGACCTGGTCTGGTATGGGGAATGGCTGCACCTTCCTTACAAACTGCGCAGTCATTTTCATATTGTGCCTTACACGTACTTCTTTATCATCTTGGCAATCTCCCCAAAAGTCTTCAATGTGGTGGAGATGAGCGAATCTCGGCCCTAGCGCCTTTCTTACATGACCATGTGGGTCTATCCATGGGCGAGTAGTGTATAGGTAGAAATGGTAATCTTTTAGCTCTTTCTCGGAGTTACCAGCACATTGGGAAGTTTGTAGCTTATACATGCCTTGGCCGAGAGTCATGGGATAAGAGATCCCTGCTATGTGTTTGTTGTTGAAGATCGCCTGTATGTGTTGGAGCTGCCGAGAAAGCTCTAGTAAGATGATTCAGTCATTGGGGTATTGAGGCAACCTGTTTGGTCTTTTGGTGAAGCCCTGGGCACGGATGTATGTGAACTTCGGGTATTGGATGAAGAGAAAGGCATATTGATTCAATAATGCCCGAGCACTATGAGAAACCCTCCTTTCGAAATCCCTGACAATTATTCTGACAATATGGCCGATGAAGGTGTCATTCACTCTGCAATACTCCCCCTTGAAGTTTCTGTACTGGAGCTGGGGGTATCTGTCATAGACCTTGATTTTTTGACCTTGCTCTTGATCGGGTGCCACAAATAAACCATTGTATTGCCTCCGGTTTGCCAAGGAGTACAGGAGGTATGAAGTCATATAGAATTTGGAGCTTTTCTTCACGTTGAGGAACTGCTCATGAAAGCAGTTGCTAATTATACCTCCCTAATCAAATGAGGTCTTTGTTGTAACATCATCATTCCCCCAAAGGATCTGCTCGACGAAGTACACCATCCATTCCTGAAAGAAGGCGGCTGTAGGGAGGCCCATCACCCTGCTTAGTATCATGACCAAGTCGTGGTAATCTTCATGGAAGTCACTGTGGAAGAGTTTGTGAGGAACCTTTGCAACACTGCCCCACTTTTCCTTAAGCCAATGCTGATTTATTGACCTTTTACAGCCCGCCGGATTATCATCCCATGCTGCCTGACATTCTTCAATGGTGGGCGTTTCCATTTCTTGAAAAGTAGGGATATGGAAGGTCTCTGTGATTCCTTCAGCCGACATGTCAGCAAGAATGTTACCATCCCTATCGACAATTTTCCTTGTATCTGATTGATATGCCTGCCGACAGGCCATGACAAGCTCCAGGGCTACAAGAGATGGAGGAAAGCTAGCTGCCTTTGCTATTCTGCTCTGCCTTATCAGTCTTGCATTCTTGGTCGTTGGATTGACCTTGACCCTTTGTATAAATTCGTCAATATTGACATGGCCTATGTTGGTGTCGGTGATTTCCTTCCAATCTGTGGTGACCTTTGAATGTAGAGGTTCACCCTGAAATTGGTATTTCATTTGGTCCTTGTCTTCCTTTCCTTGAGGAGTTTTGCCTGACTTCTTTCCTTTGTCCTTCTTGATGGCTGCCCCTGAAGGTCCTGCACCCGATTCCATATACTCTGTAAGCGAAGGCGTAGTCAGTGCAATTGATCATGAAAACATTCATGTTAGCAGTAATCCTAAAGATGAAATCGATTTCAAATAATCCATCAAGCATAACATGATACTTTGTCCCCCGATGTCTCTGGTTTCTGGGTTGAGGGTTTTGGGATAGTTCGGGCCTGGAAGGCCAGACTTCCCTAACATGAATGCTATTTTGGAAAGGAAAATAGGGTGGAGGGCTCCTGCAGATTCTCTTTGGTCGAATTTGAATAATTTAAAAGTTTCGCAAAGAAAAGGACTGAGATTAAGCATGTGGGTCAAGATTAGATTTCAAATTGGGCTCATTTGGATTAGTTTAGGAGCATCCAGAGGTACCAGGTCGAAAAGCCATTAGGAGAGGGCTGTCTGGGAACGACAGATCAAAAACAAAATTCTGGAGGTGGAACTCCGGGGTCCAGCAAATCAAAGGGTAGCCAGATGCATTCATCCTTTGGGACGAAAATCTTCGAACGGAAGTCCGGAGCCTCGGGCCCAGTAGGGGGGGAAGCCACCACTTCGTTTCAGCTTCTAATCGGTGTGAGCTTCTGCCTCAGAGAAAGGTCTCGGCGACAACCTTATGTCTCGCCGACTAAGCACGTCGATAGGAGGACTTGATTTTCGGTGTGAAGTCTTGGTGACAACCTAATGCTAGCCGACCGCCAAGAGGCAAACCGGGCCTGGCGTCAGTGTTGGCTGTCACAGGGGAAGGCAAGTCGGCGTAAGGTCTCCACGGTGGGGTGAGGTCTTGGCGAGAGATGAATGTCTCGCCGATAGCCGAGAGCAAGACCGGACCCAACACGAGGGTCTGCCATTCAATTTCGTTTTCAGTCCTGCGGTGGTCGGAAGGGCGAAGCCTGGAGCTCAGAGGGGCAGGCGAGATTTTACCCTCAGAATGACAGACGAGGGAAGGAGTTCCGAATGGCAGAGCCTGGCAGATTGAGGGTGTTCATTATTCAAGTTAGATCCCAGCGGCGAACAGAGATTCAGAGCCCGCAGGTTGGAAGGACATCGGACATTCGCTAAGAGGAAAGGGATGTTGCCATGAGGTATTGGCGAACACGGAGGGTCCTGCCAACAAGAGGAGGCTTCGGTATAAGTTTTCAGGTCAGAGAAAGGTCCCGACGAACCAGCGACGTCTCCCCGACTAGATTCGTGTTCACCCAAAGATGAGGGGTTGGCGTGAGGTCTCACTGATCGGGCAATGTTATGCTAACAGAGGGAGCCTTTGGCATAAGTTCTTGGGTTGGGGAAAGGTCTTGGTGATTGGGCCATGTTATGTTGACAGAGGGAGCCTTTGGCATAAGTTCTCGGGTCGGGGAAAGGTCTTGGCAATCGAGGAGGTCTCAGTGACAACAAATGAGGGGCGGAATCCTGGGTACCCGAGCCTGAGAGAGCCAAAAGCTATTTTGACATCTTGTTTTCGCTAAGTCTTCACCGGCAAAGGGAGCGTCCGGGCCCGAGAGTCACGAATGCCTCTACAAAGAATGACCGCATGAAGATAAAGCTCTGAATTGGTCATGGGAATGCCGTGTTGGTTTTCTCAATTTTTGAGGACATGGGTTTTGTTCATGGTGCCGTATTTTATCATTCACATGTCGCTTTGATGGTTGTTATTCATTTTAATCCCTAGAAATCATGAAAACAATGTTTGGGAAGGTGAATGGAGGACCTACCTCGAACACCCGATGCGAGGAGGTGCGAGATCCACTGACGATCGCTGAGGTGATGGTGAGGGCAAGGAGCGTGAAGGTCTCAAAGACAGTGGGCTCCTCCAACAAGTTCTCTGACCGCTCTCTGTGACGCTGACAAGTGAAGAGGATAGGCCTGGGCAAGCAATTTATACCCCCTAACCACCATTAATGGCCCTATTAAATGTAGGTACAACGAGCAAGGAAGTTGGTGATTTTGAATCCACCGACGATGGCAGGAGACCTGGGGTTCGGAGGCCGGGAGGAAGCAAGGTGACGGCCGTTTGGAAATTTCAACTCGAAGGGGTCGGTGGCGGCAAAGAGAGAGTCGGGGCCCAGAGGGCGAAGTTCTGCCAGAGGTTTGTCGCTAGAGATGGCGAAACCTACACGGAACTCCAGACTCGAAAGTCTAGAGATCTGGGTCCGGAGCGCCCGACGACAGCAAATATTTCCCGCAAACACTTCAGACGGCAATTACGAAGCTGGGGCCTGCAGTCCAGAAGGATGCAGTCCATTCGCCATCAGGGACGGCAGACAGGATAGGGAAACCTGAGGGGGTGGGCCCGACTGGGTTCAGGGCCGCTGGCATAAGCAAACTGCCAGGGAGACCTCAGAAGGCATCAAAACTAGACAAAACTAGCTAAGGGGAAGCACGATCAACTTATGGTGAGACTTTGAAGCAACATTGACCATCTGAGACACCAAAAATGGGGTACACAAAATGAGATGGTGACAAAATGACCTTACAAGGTGAAAGAAAAGAGGGTCCCCATTCAAAATGGGTCGTGTGTGCTAAGGGCACAACAAAAGGTATCACCTTAGGGAACATCACATTTGATGTCACCAAGAGAGGAATAGTCGTGCATAGATCAAGAAAGCCACACTTTGAATAAAAATTTCACACTAAATTATAGGAGATGTATGCTATCATCACTAAGAAGGGAACAAACAAACAATGAACGGGGGACAATATTCCCCTCACTTAAAATGTCAACATACTTGCTATGTTGGTATTTTAAATAGAAAGGGAGGATGGGGGATCCTTGAAAAGAATGCATACCTCCCAAAAACTACTTATCCTTGCCCCCCAAGCACAGAGACAAAGACAACCACCAAGGAATACCATGTTGTTACCAAGATAAATATGGTTGGACTTGAGCTTGTACCACCATGAATGGCAATGACCAAGACACATAAAGCTACTAATGCCACATAGTGAGAGCAACATGATAGGATGAAGATCATTATCAATTAGAGGAAATAAGTGCATCAACATAAGGAAGAGCACCACAATCCTTAAGATATTGAATTTTATTACTCAAAGCCTTACATTTATTGGTAGAATGACCATGAACTCAATGATATGAAAAAAATGACCTTTTTTTGTAGAATTTATTTAATATTCTTGGAGGGAGAGATATCAAGTGGGCTCAAAAAAGCCTCGAAAAGGTACTTTCTTGATCAAGAGTAGGAGATGTGTCTTTCTTTTGTGAAAAAGATATTTCTTTCTTAGTACAAGGTGTCATACATACACAAGACTCTTTATTGTGAGATTTTGTACTCTCCATTAAAGGAAGGTGAAAAATCTAATTGAACCCAATCATTGCTAAGACATGTGTCTTTGAAGATGAAGCAATATTTTTCCTATGAGTATTTTATGTGATGACATTAATATTGAGCAAAGGTTTCTTTGATGCTTTCATTTCTTTTGAAGGACAATAACCAAGACCTTTTATTTGTTCTTGTGGGACACAAATACCTTGTTCTTTAACACCACACCCTTTTCCATCATAGACAAGTTGTTTCAAAAGCTCATAACCTCTTCCATAAGGTTTTTCTATTTCTTTTGGATTTGGTGGTTTCTCATGATCACACTCATCATATGTATATGTATAGTTGTTGTTATCCTCTTCTTTTCTAAAATTTACCAACTTGGATGCTTGTGATGATTCTTCTTCATGTTGTGTTGACATTACTATTGTTTCTTTACCATTTTTTGATTCTTTTGGTGTGATCTTATATTCTCCCATGAATGTAGGTGTAAAATCCAACAAACCCCAATCATCATCTAATAGTTTCTTGATTGATTTCTCTTCTACGTCTTGTATCAGTTCCATTTTTGTAGTTGGTGTCAATGTTGTAAGATGATTTTTCATTCCAATATCAGTTTGTAAACAATTGTGATATGATTCTGGGTCAGCTTTGATTGTGTATACTTTGTTTTGATAAGTGTACTTTACTGGACGATGTAACATGGAAGGCACCACATTCATTGCATGAATCCAAGGTCTACCTAGGAGAAGATTATATGAGAGCTCTTGAGGTATGACATGAATAGGAGTTTGCAATTTAACCTTTCCTACTTTAATAGGTAATGTTATCACACCAAGTGGTTGTTTTCCCACATTATCAAATCCGCGAATAGATAAATTATTTGGTTGAATTTGACTCTTGTCTAAGAGGATTACACTACAAACATTGAGTATTGAACCATTATCAATGAGGGTACACCTTATGCCACAATGATTAATAATAGCCACTATCATCAAAACATCATTTTGGTTTTGCATTTCTAGTGGAGGTAACTCATCTTGATGAAAAGTAATGTCTAAGATGACCAAGTTCATACCTTGAATTAGGGTTGCTACATTGTTTTGTTGTGCATTAGGAGGGATAAAAACTTGTTGCAAAGCATTTTGAAGCATGCTATGATAATTAGGCGATACTTGAATGAGATCCCATAAATAAATCTTAACAAGAGTGTTTCTAAGTTGTTCCACAAGATCATACTCCTTTCCATTTTGTAAAGGAAAATGAGGAGCACTAGGAAAATTAGGTTAAGGTAGTGGTAATGAAGTCTGGTATGGTTTGTGGTTGCCTATTGTTCCTTGCATTATATGTGTGAGAAACAGTATTATAAATTGGTATTTGACCATTGATTTTTCTATAGGTGCTGACTTTATTCCCCAATTAGGGTTTTTCACCTAAAGGAGAGAGATAGACCCCAAAATCTAGGTGGTTCACTCAAAATAATGTAAGTACAATGAAAACATGCCTAAATGTAATGATATAAATGCAACAGACTGATAAAATGGATTGATTATTTATGCAAAACCTAAGAAATATGAAGTGTTTGAAAACACAGTGTTGTATGAAAAAATGAACTAGAAACGTAAACAAATGAAAACAAAACTTAAAGAGATGAATGGAGTGCACCTGGAGGTAGAATTATGATGCTGGAAGGTTCTGGACTACTTCAAAAATTATTGTTGATGACCATTGGTACTCATTCACCATAGATGAAGATTGACTCAAAGTCTACACTTCACCCATATAAGTACCACCTAAATGTAATGAATGATAAGTGGACCATTTATGCCCATGAGAGATAGGTTCTTATGAACCACTACTCATGAAATATGGGTTGATGAAGTTTGACTCAAAAACTATGTAGTTTAAAGTTGATAAAACATCACATAAGGATAAACTTATTGAAATTAATGTTTGAACATTTAAATAATAAAAACAAGTACTTAGTTCTTAGTTGGATGTGGAATACAACTTTGATCCCAAAGTGATTTTTCAATGTCAAAAAAATATAGGGCTTGCCAAACAAAGACATTAAAATCTAAAAAACTTGTTTTTCTTTCAAGGTGATTGTGAAAATGATCTTGCAAGTGCAAATATGAACCAAGTTCACAAATATAATATATGCTATTTTCTAGATGCTCATATTTTGCTCACTTTGAAGTTATTAGTTTGATCTTCACATAAAAAACTTGAATTTTGTGTTCAAGGTTTGCACATGACAAGGATAGTTCCTCATTTATATCAAACATAAGTAAGGATGTTGATTTAATGAGTTTGAACAAGATCAAGGACAAAAAATAATACTATACTTATTGAAACATAAAAAGGTAAGTGTGGTGGATGTGACTTTGTGAGGGTTTAAACACACTTACACCTTCTCTATTTTCATTAAAAAAGAGATCTCCCAAAGGTAGGATTGACTTTCAACCTTGAGGCGAGTTGACCCTATTGGGAAGGATCTAATGTTTTCTTATGACAGAAAATGACAAATATGACTAAAATGCACTTTGGGGAGATAAAAATAAAATGCCAAATGAACTCAATTATGTGATGCAAAACTTGAAATGTTGAAATAAAGCATAGCACAAATAGAAACAACAATCTACAGGCATATCTGAGAAGGGCAGATTGATGTGTACCTATCACCAAAAATGGGTGTTGAGTGTCCTACAAGGACTCATTCTCCCTAGGGTGAATGGGTTTGTGTACAAGGATTTTTCTCAGCTTCGAGGGTCCTTTGGTGCTAGACATGAGCTTCTGTTTGCCCCAGGTTTCATTGCCAAAATCTCAGAAATAAATTTGAGATCTGAGTTTCTGTGGCTTGACGACAATGTTGACAACTTTGACAACTTTGTAAAATTTCTCTTTTGATCAATCTTCAATCCTTCTTCACCTACAAATTTTCACATACACAAAGAGAGGGAAAAATGTTTGTTTTTTGTTTTATAGGGGTTTTCCTTGGTCAAACCTCAGTTTTGTAATTAAACCTTGATAATGAAATAATGATAAAATAAAAGAATTTGATGAATGAACAATGCTATGTCACAACTCACCAAACTCTCAATGTCTGCCCTTAGAGGACTGAATTCTAACACATCATTCTAAGGATTGGATCTTGCATGAAATGGCTTGATTGGATGCTTGAATGCTTGAAACCTACATCACAATGTTAGCTCCAAAACATGACATGAAGATGCATAAATTTGACATGATGATATGATCTTGATTGCTACTGGAGATGCTTGATAAACTCTCTTCAATTCTCTTGACAATAATATTTTCTCTTGTGAAATTTTCCTTAATGCTATATGCTTTGAATTGATAAAATAACTGTATTTATAAGTGTTTATCTAATTTCCCAAAAATTAGATTCCATAGGCTGACATTTGAAACTTGAATTTGAATCATTAAAATATTGCCAAAAAAATATTAAAATTGGGTCTTGGCACTAAAGGAGGACCCATTTGCCCAACAACGAATGGGTCCTGGGAGCTAAATCCAAGACACACAATTTCCAAGGTGTTTAAAATAATGTTAGTATTTGTTTAATGTTAGTTTCTCATTTAGAAAATGGGAATAATAAGGCTTAGGAATGCATAATTTAGGCAATTAGAATCTTAATTAAGTCCAATTTAATTAAGGCACCCAAAAATAGTGTGAAAATGTAGAGTACATTTTTCTACACTACATTTAGCCCCCACTTTAGTGAGAGTATGAGCCCTATGTTGAAACTCACACTAAAGTAGACAAATATATGTCAAGAGTGGTCCAATTGTGCAAATTTTGATGGGATAGGATGACAAGGATCAAGGGGGTCGCCAAGCCCCTAGGATCAAGATCCCATGTCAAACCAACATAAGCACAAAAGGACACACAAGAGAGTGTAAGATATGAAGCAATGAGACAAAATACATAATCATACATGTCAAAATTAATGCAAGAAAAGATGAAGTTCTAGCAAGTTGTATTATGCCATGAACATCAAATACGCTCATAAGGATGTAAAATCACTTATAAAACACATGGATCTATAAGCAAGTAATTTGTGTTATGCTACGTGGTCATGAAAAATACGCTCACAAGGGATAGTGTAGTATGATATACACTAGGTGGCCCCCAAGACAAATATGAGAAACACACACTAGGTCTACAAGGTGTGATCCCACAAAACAAGTGGTGATGGGCAAGTCATGCCAGGTCTACAAGCTCCCATATGTCAACCGCACCAAAAGTTACACTACCTGTTAACTTTGATAAGGTGCCACACTAAATGGTCAAAGGTTTTCACAAGGCTAGCAAGTTGTATTATGCTAGACACTCATAACATAAAGACACCACAAAGAAAGTTGTGTTATGCTTAGTGGCCATGAATTAGTTTTAGGTTAGGATAATCAAAGGGGTTTTACTTGATACATGAAAGGTATCACCTTATGGAACATCACATTTGATGTCACCAAGAGAGGACTAGTCGTGCATAGATCAAGAAAGCCACACTTTGAATAAAAAGTTCACACTTTCTAGGAGATGTATACTATCATCACTAAGAAGGGAACACACAAACAATGAACGAGGGACAATATTCCCCTCACTTAAAATGTCAACATACTTGCTATGTTGGTATTTTAATTAGAAAGAGAGGAATGGGGATCCTTGAAAAGAATGCATACCTCCCAAAAACTACTTATCCTTGCCCCCCAAGCATAGAGACAAAGACAACCACCAAGTACTACCATGTTGTTGCCAAGATAAATATGGTTGGACTTGAGATTGTACCACCATGAATGTCAATGACCAAGACACATAAAGCTACTAATGCCACATAGTGATGAGCAACATGATAGGATGAAGATCATTATCAATTAGAGGAAATAAGTGCATCGACACAAGGAAGAGCACCAAAATACTTAAGATGTTGAACTTTATTACTCAAAGACTTACATTTATTGGTAGAATGAGCATGAACTGGATGATATGCAAAAAATGACCTTTTTTTGTAGAATTTATTTAATATTCTTGGAGGGAGAGATATCAAGTAGGCTTGGAGAAGCCTCGACAAGGTACTTTCTTAATCAATAGTAGAAGATATGTCTTTCTTTTGTGAAAAAAAATATTTTTTTCTTAGTTCAAGGTGTCATACATACACAAGACTCTTTATTGTGAGATTTTGTACTCTCCATTAAAGGAAGGTGTAAAATCTAATGAACTCCAATCATTGGTAAGACATATGTTTGAAGATGAAGCAATATTTTTCCTAGGAGTATTTTATGTGATGACATTGATATTGAGCGAAGGTCTCTTTCATGATTTTATTTCTTTTGAAGCACAATAACCAATACCTTGTATTTGTTCTTGCGGGACACAAATACCTTGTTCTTTAGCATCACACACTTTTCCATTATAGACAAGTTGTTTCAAAAGATCATAACCTCTTCCATAAAGTTTTTCTATTTCTTTTGGATTTGGTGGTTTCTCGTGATCAGACTCATCATATGTGGATGTGTAGTTGTTATTCTCCTCTTCTTTTCTAAAAGTTATAAACTTGGATGGTCGTGATGATTATTCTTTATGTTGTGTTGACATTACTATTGTTTCTTTATAATTTTTTGATTCTTTCGGCGTGATCTTATATTCTCCCATGAATGTAGGTGTAAAATCCCTAACCCCAATCATCATCTAATAGTTTCTTGGTTGATTTCTCTTCTATGTCTTGTATCGGTTCCACTTTTGTAGTTGGTGTCAAAGTTGTAAGAGGATTTGTCATTCTAGTTTCATTTTGCAAACAATTGTGATATGATTCTAGGTCAACTTTGATTGTGTATACTTTTTTGTGATAAGTGTACTTTACTAGATGATGTAACATGGAAGGCACCACATTCATTGCATGAATCCAAGGTCTACCTAGGAGAAGATTATATGAGAGTTCTTGAGGCATGCCATGAATAGGAGTTTGCAATGTAACCTTTCCTACTTTAACAGGTAATGTTATCACACCAAGTGGTTGTTTTCCCACATCATCAAATCCACAAATAGACAAATTATTTGGTTGATTTTGACTCTTGTCTACTCCAATCTTGTCTAAGAGGCTTACACTACAAACATTGAGTGTTGAACCATTATCAATGAGGGTATACCTTATTCCATAATGATTAATAATAGCCACTATCATCAAATAATCATTTTGTTTTTGCACTTTTAATGGAGGTAACTCATCTTGATGAAAATTAATGTCTAAGTTGACCAAGTTCATACATTTAATTAGGGTTGCTATATTGTTTTGTTGTGCATTAGGAGGGATAAAAACTTGTTGCAAAGAATTTTGAAGCATTCTATGATAATTAGGTGATGCTTGAATGAGATCCCATAAATAAATATTACCAGGAGTGTTTCTAAGTTGTTCCACAAGATCATACTCCTTTCCATTTTGCAAAGGAAAATAAGGAGCATTAGGAAAAATAGGTTGAGGTAGTGGTAATGAAGTCTAGTATGGTTTGTGGTTGCCTATTGTTCCTTGTGTTATATGTGTGAGCAACAGTATTATAAATTGGTATTATAACTTGGTTGCTTTGAAACATTGTTACTATATTGTTGCCTTGCAAAATTCAAGATAGCCTCTAGAGGTAATGGTTTGTGATGAGATGGTATTATGATAAGAAGTGGCTCAGGAAATGACTTGGGAGTCCCAATAACTAAAGGATTCATAGGAGGTTCAAAAGTAATCTTAGGTGGTCCAATAATCAAGGGAGAGCTAATGGATACTTGTGCATTCATAACCTCAACGGATGTGACTTCTTGTTGATGAATTTCACATGACAGAGGATCTAAGGAGACCTTAGCATGTTTATCTAAGCAAGCCTTCTTATCATCTTCATTTCCAACAATATGATGCTCAATGGTTGAATATTTTAACACCAAGACACCTTCGTCACAAGTAGGAGATTTGTTGGGAAAAGAACAACTAGGATTGTCATGATTATCAATGATTTCATCTTCTTATATCAAATCATTCTACAAAATGAGAGAAATATTGGGAGATGAATGAAGACTAGGCAAAGTGATGTTAAGGAATGTGTCAATGATTTCATCTTCTTGTGCCATAATATATTCCCAAGTGGGTGGGGTAGGGGGAGAGGGAAAAACAATATTCTCATGACAATGATTGTATCTTCTAACACCAAGATACCTTTGTCACAAATAGGAGAGTTATTGGTAGAAGAACAACTATCAGTGTCATCATTGTTTATGGTTTCATCCTCTTTTGTTATTGAATTCTTACAATTTTGATGGATATTAGGAGGGTAACTAACATGTTTTTCAAAGGTTTTATTTTGTTTTCCTAGATTATGCCCATGCGTAAGGAAAACATAATCATACAAGCCATGTGATACTCTATGAAAGCCAAATGTTTGAAAAGGAAACATGCTTTTATTTGTGAAAAAATGAGAACTAATCTATCAAAAATATGCAATACTTCAGAAAATGAACACTATTGTCCTACAAATCTGATGATTTTCAATATTGAAATGAAACAAAATTTTCACGAGTTTGCAACAAATGAGACAAAATGACACTTTTTCTTGCACATACAATAACTGTTTTTCAAATTTTCAAAGTACAATTTGAATAGTAAAAATAGGAAGTCAAACCAAAAATAGTAATGCATGCAAAAGTCTATCAGGACACCTGTGCAAGGATAAATTCGCCCAAGGGTGAATGGGTCCTTGCACATAGGTTTAAAAATGGAAATATGAGTTTTTAGTTTACAGTTTGTGTTTTTTGTTTCAGGTTGTAGACTGTGATTATTATGATTTTTTTTTCCATATTTTGATGTCTAAATGAAAATGCAACTAATGACAAAAAGTGAACAAAATGACAACTTTTTGAATGTAGATTTAATTGAAATTTTGATCTAAATGATTGAAAAACACTCTTAATACAACTAACATGTAAGATGTATGTAAGATTTATGCAATATTTTTAGATTTTTGTGAATTTAAGTGATGTAAAATACAATTTCAAATGATGCAAAATGTAATTTTAAAACCCTAAATTAAATGCACAAACTAATGCAATGCAAAATCTAGATCTAGGGTTTAGAGGATTGCCAATTTTAGAAAGTGTATAGTGTAAGAATGTTGGGTTCACCAAAATGAAACATAGAATAAGGTAAGTGTGGTGGATGTGAGTTTGTAAGGGTTTAAACACACTTACACCTTCTCTATTTTCATTAGAAAAAGATATCTCCCAAAGGTAAGATTGACTTTCAACCTTGAGGTGAGTCAACCCTATTGGGAAGGATCTAATATTTTCTTATGACATAAAATGACAAATACAATTGAAATGCACTTTGGGGAGATAAAAATAAAATTCCAAGTAAACTCAATTATGTGATGCAAAACTTGAAATGCTGAAATAAAGGATAGCACAAAAATAAACAACAATCTACAGGTGGATCTGAGAAGGGTAGAATGATGTGTACCTATCACCAAAAATGGGTGTTGAGTGTCCTGCAAGGACTCATTCGCCCTAGGGAAAATGGGTCTTTGTATGTAGGTATTTTTCTCATCTTCAAGAGTCCTTTGGTGCCATATTTGAGCTTCTATTTTCCCTAGGTTTCATTTCCAAAAAAATAAATTCGGGATCTGAGTTTTTGTGGCTTGACGACAATGTTGACAACTTTGACAACTTTGTAAAATTTCTCTTTTAATCAATCTTCAATCTTTCTTCACCTACAAATCTACACATACACAAAGAGGGAAAAATGTTTGTTTTTGGGTGAATAGGGGTTTGTCTTGGTCAAACCCTGGTTTGGTAATTAAACCTTGATAATGAACTAATGATAAAATAAAGGAATTTGATGAATGAACAATGCTATGTCACAACTCACCAAACCCTCAATGACAACCCTTAGATGACTGAAGTCTAACACATCATTCTAAGGATTGGATCTTGCATGAAATGGATTGATTGGATGCTTGATTTGACACTTGATTTGATGCTTGAATGCTTGAAACCTACATCACAAAGTTAGTCCAAAACATGACATGAAGATGCATAAACTTTGACATGATGATATGATCTTGATTGTTGATGTAGATGCTTGATAAACTTTCTCTTCAATTCTCTTGATAATAATATTTTCTCTTATGAAAGTTTCCTTAATGCTTGATGATTTTAATTGATAAAATAACTATGTATTTGTATTTGTTTATCTAATTTCCTAAAAATTAGATTCCATAGGCTGAGATTTGAAACTTGAATTTGAATCATTAAAAATCTTCCAAAAACATATTAAAATTTGGGTCTTGGCACTTAAGGAGGACCCATTTTCCCTTGGGTGAATGGGTCTTGGCACCTAAATCTATGACACACAATTTCCAAGGTGTTTAAAATAATGCTATCATTTGTTTAATGTCATTTTACCTTTTGGAAAATGGGAATAATAATGTTGGAACACAACAATATACTGAGGGGGGGGTGAATCAGTAGATCACTTAAATTTTTTCTCTTAATACCTTTAAGTAGAGTAATTCCTTTTAGCCTTTTATGTGTAGATTAAAACATGACATGCAAAGAAGTAACCGTACACACACATACCATCATAAAACATAGGATGCACATGGAAACCAAAGGTGAGAAAAACCTTATGACAAGTGTCCCTTTCACATGTCTAACTAACTCCTTATCTAGATTCATTGAACCTAGACACATTCCCAAAAGTCAAACTAACTTTCCATCTTATCCATTCATTTCATATCCCACCTCTAAATCCTAGATATTCACATAAATATGTTACTGTAATCCATTCATCTTAACTGTCTTGAGACATTTGGAACATGAATGCATCTTTGAGCCTAACCGTAATCCTCATTCAATTTTAGCCATTCATCATTAATCTATCCTAGCCCTTGATTTTGCCTCTTGAGAATTCTATAATTAGAGGCTATCATCCTTCATCATCAACAGGAAGTCTATTATCATACCCTTATGCTGCTATTTTCTTTCTCATTATTGCAATCATACCAAGGTTATGCTAGTTTATTTAGCAATCCACATCTTATCATAATCTAGAGAAAATGACATAGAACTAGAGTGCATTCTATTTCCTCTCAATCTAGGAGGATGGAGATTGTTTGAGGTATACATTTGATCATTTGCATTATCTTATGTTATTTTTCTTCAATCATTTTTCCACATATTCATTATGATTTTGTTTCATAGATATGTTGTTGGGTGAATTCATGATTGTTTGATCCAACATACATGTATTAAATATGTTTATATTAAGTGATAGAAAACAAATAATGTTCTAGGATTATGTTGCTTCAAAAAAATATGTTATAGTTATAAACATGTAATATGATATTTCCTTATATTTTATTATGTTAGGCATCTGTGGGACTATATAATAGAAGCATCCTACAAGTATGATTTCTTGATAAGTGTAAGAGGGTGATTAAATTATTTCCACCACATAGCCTATTCATTCAATCATTACACAATGATAAAATTACAAGCAGCTAACATACAATTTATATTGCTAAATGTGTGTGTGTGTGTGTGAGAGAGAGAGAGAGAGAGGGGGGGGGTGCTTTTCTTATGCCAATTATTTCACTTTTAAAAGGTTGAAAATATTCTCAATTTTTTTTTATTTTTATTTTAGAAAAGCTTGGTAGAAGCCATTAATGGAGTCTTATTGTTTTTTACTTGGAAAAATAGCATGATTTTGTTTTTATAAAAAATAAATTAAATGTTATTTTATATTTAATTTCATAACAAATTTAACATCTTCAATTTGATTTGATTATGAAGAATATCTATTATCTTTATCAAATTTAATGTAAATCTCCTCTTCATAGTGCACACATATGTTCTTGCTTCCAACCATCTTGTTCTCATAGATGCCAAGGGTAAATTGCTTCTCACACTATGTTGCAAGGTATACACATCATTTCTACATTTTTATGCATATTTTTATTATTTAATTGACCATATGGTTTCATACCTTTCTTTGCAAGTTCCCAACCTACACCAGAGATAAATTGGATGGTCAAAACCCCTCTTCATTAGGATGTATTTGATTTTACCAACAAAAGAATGCCTCCTTAGTTTTTCTTTCTTTATTTAGTGTTTATACAAGAATAGGTTTTTTAATATTTTAATGAAAGAATTTTGTGAAATTGAAACACATATGTAGTGGTGTGGGGATGATACTTGGTAGTGATGTTTTAATCTCGTCTATTGAGCTAAACTTATATTAGGGTTTTATCAATGATTTGATTATCATGTTTGAACATATCTTCCTAATTATATTGACCTTCCTCATATAAGAGGATCAAACAAATGATGAAATAACCACAAAACCCTCCTTTACTACCTTTTCTAAAAAAGAGCAAGACATTTTTATTTAAATTTAATATATTTGTGCTCAAATTAACAATCGCTTGATCTTGTGGAAATATTTAAAATAATTTGACTAAAGTTATAATAATCTCATTCACAACTTTAATATTCTTTGGTGTTGTACTGATTCTATAGAACTTTAATTTTATTTTAAAATATTGAATAAGATTATTTAAATTTTTGTTGTCAATTTATAATCTAAAAAATAAGGTCGACAAATAAACCTAAATCCAGAGGATGGCGATGGGATAGGTTGTTGCGGCGCGGGCATGATAGCCCGCAACTTGTGAGGCTGCGACTGCATGTCGCTTTCCTCTTATGCATGTTCATGCTTGGTGTTGGATTGATGGCGTGGTACCTTGGTCTGTCCGGTGGGGGGTTTTTAGTGTGTGTGGAGGCTTTTTTTTAAAATCTCTGGTTCACTTTCATCTTCAGCTGCTTAGTGATTTATTTGATGCTTGCTTCTTTAAGGGTTTTTCCCTGTCTCTTCTCTGGTGATGGATCAAGGGGAAGCTTTAGGGGCCAATACTATTGTGGATTTTCGATCTACCTTGGGAACGAAATATCCTTCTCTTTCAATGAAGGTTTTCGATAATAACTTGTTCTCTAATGAATCAGAGAATGGAGGATTCAGTCCAGCTGGAGGTCCTCGTATCCCAAAAGTCAATGGGTTCTTGGAACGAAGAAAAGATAGGTCAGTCCTTATGATTCAACCAAAATCGGTCGTGGAGGATATTGATTATTACTCGAAGAATGAGTTGCTCTATAAATTTTTGGGAATGAGGGTTTTACTTAAATTTTTGGAGTCATGGGCTCATTGTACCTGGTCCTTAGAGGGTGAGATGGAAATAATGTTGTTAGCAAATAGTTACTTCATGGTGACATTTAGTTGCATGGTGGATCACAATAGAGTGTTTGAAGGTGGGCCTTTATTCCACAACTAGATTGGTTTATTTATTAAACCTTGGCATGCAGACTTTGATCCTTAAGAGGCGCTTTTGAATCGGGTTCTGATGTGGGTTCGCCTCCTTAGATTTCTAGTTGAATATTGGTGCAATGACATCCTACATTGGGTTGCTTCACTATTGGGGAAACTGTTGGGTCCTTCTCAAAAAACTTAGGAGAGAAAGGTAATGAATTTTGCTCACATTTGTGTTGAAATGGATTTAAATAACCCTCTTCTAGATTCTTTAGAAATTTGTGCGGGTGCATGCTCTTGGGTGCAACAACTGGATTATGACACATTTCCCTTTCGTTGTCGTCTTTGCCATGAATATGGCCATCTACAGAGGAGATGCCCAGAGTATAAATCTCCTGGGTCTTAGACAGCCTAGCCTCCTCGCAACCCTCCTAAGGTGGACAAAGGAAAAGACCCTGTTCCTGGTGAGGCTGTTGGTGCAGAGGGTTTTATTCCTGTTAAGGCTCGTAATAGGAAACAAGGTCATAAGAGGTCTTTTAAGGAGCATCAGGAAGGAGATACCTTTAATAGATTTGAGGTCCTGGATGATCTTAGTCAGAAGGAGGTGAATCCAAGAATGATGTTTTTGGATCAGGGTGCTTCAGAAGGGGTTCAAGAAGGAATTATTCCATACTTCAACCAGGCTTCACAAGATGTCGAGGCTTTGCAAATGGAAACATATAAGATTTTGGTGGCTCATGGGAGGTCTCAGAATCTTGTGGATACGAAGATGGGGGAGGGGGAGATCTCTACTCCATTAGTAAAAGTGGGGTCATATTCGGTAAAAGGAAACAAGGCTTCTCCTTGGTTGGGAATTCTTCAGAAAGACTAAAATAAAGGGGTTGCTGAGAAGTCTTCTAAAGTTGGGAGAAAGAAATATTTGGAAAAGAGAAAGTTGATGGGGGAGACTTTGGTGGAGTCTAGATTTGTTAAGACCCTAGATTCCTATTTTTCTAACCCTCCAAAATGATCATCCTCTCTTGGAATGTAAGGGGCTTGAACAATGGCTGTCAACAAAAAGTTGTTCGTGATTTGGTGAGAACTCATTCTCTTAATGTTCTCTTTTTACAGGAGACTAAGTTAACTATTGAAGGAATGATTGGTTTGTTGCCTAAGTTGTGGGGGCAAGGTGATTGCTAGTGTATTGGGGCTCATGGGAATTTTGGGGGTGTGGCTTGCATGTGGAACCCTTTGAAGATTCATCCTTTTTGGTGGATGTCCTCCAAGTCTTCCATCTTTGTGGTTGCTTCAAGTTTTAGTCAGGGGAAACTATTCTTTTTTCAAACATCTATGCACCTACAAACTTTCCTAGTAAGCAAATATTGTGGAATCATATTTATTTCATTCAAAGCCTTGCTCCTTTTTTCCCTTGGATTATTGGGGGGATTTCAATTCCATTATTGAGCTGGATGAGAAGTGGGGTGGTATTAGGAGATTGGAGCCCTCTACTTTCCTTCTGCAGGATAACATATCTAATTTGAATATGGTTGACATTAAGCCCCGTAATGGTCAGTTTACTTGGAACAATAGGAGAATGGGAGAGAATTATATTACTGAGAGACTTGATCATTTCTTGGTTTCCTACTTCTGGGTGTGTGGATTGTGGTATACTTGCACTGAGGTTTTGGACTAGAGGGGTGTTGTGCCCTCAACACACACACCCCGTTTAGAATGGGGACCCTCTTTCCTCTTTACCTTGTCAGGTCACTTTTGTCGCTACCTCATTTTGTGTGCCCCATGTTTTATGTCTAGAATGGTCAATGAGTCTTAAAGAAATGATCTTAAGTTGGTCCTATTTCCCTACCCCCAGATTTTCAAGGCTTTAGGCCTTTGCGAAACTCCCTTGGTCATTTACCTTCACCTTTTGGAACTGGCGTCCTTGGAGCCAGGCAGGTCCACCTAGTCGGGCCGCCCCATGCAGGTCTCCTTCACTCTATGACTGTTCTGAACGGTCGTCGCCCAATGTCCTTCTGACTTGCAAAACCTGACTCTCTGTTCGCCATTTTCCATTGCCAACCTTTCGAGCGGTGAACTGCCAGCTACCGTCTGCCTGTCGGGTTTCGAATTTCCTGTAGCCATTTTCAAAATGGTTGCTCACCAACCACCACTGCCTCTGTATGATCATTAATGGGGTGCATTAAATGTGCTATTTTCTATAAATAGGCAAGTTTCAACTGTCATTTTCACTTGTCAGCTTGATCAAAGAAGAGTCAGAGAGCCCTCCATCACCGGCTTCGCGCCTGTCAGGTTTCATTGCCACTTCGAGATCTTTGCTACCAGCTTGGTGGTCTGCATTCATCGGGTTTTAGAGGTAGGTTTTTCATCTGCGAGCCCTGTATGACGTTTCTTTAATTCCTATAAATTTTCTAAATCTTAAGGAAAGAAAACTTGACAACTAGCTAGAACAATCTAAGGTGCACAAAACCTATAATTTAAAATCTTGATAAACTCAAAAACTGCCCCGTGCACCTTGTGTGAAACTCAAGCTCTCCGTAGCCATTTATTAAATAGGGAATTCATGTTCTGTGGGTCCACACTTAGTCATCATCATCACCAACCTTCAAAAAATTGTTTAAACTTGAAAGGGAAAATTCCCCTTTCAGGTCTGCTTCGGCGGGGTGCTCCCTCTGCTTGGCCACTTTAAACTTGGTTAAAATTCATGAACTTGAAAGTCTAAGCAATCTATCGACCCCCATCGAGTCCATGTCCATGGGTTTCCACCCATAAAATGCCTTTGAACTTCACCATTTTGAATGACTATTTGATCACGACCCTCTGGTGTGCGGACCCTACCCTGTTAACTGCCCATTAGACACAAACTCACAAAAAATACTAAGTCTAGGTTCATTGCGGGTTCCTCCATGTATATTTTTTGTTTTTGAAACTTTGTTAGTGTTTCACCATTTAAAATGACCTTCACGGCCTGTCTTCTTGACCGGCAAACTCCGCCCTCGTCTCCACTGTCCTGATTAAAGAAAACTAACCCTAAGATGCAGGTCATCTTTTGTGGATATCCGTTGACATTTTTCCATTACCTTAATGACTATTTAGAACAACGAAATCTCTGCGTCCACCCAACCATCAGGTCTCGAGAATGTCTTCGCCAGCCAACTTCATTTGCACCCCAAAATGACTAAGCATAAACCTCTTTGTGGGCCCCTCCTAACGGACTTCCGGCCGCAGATTACTATCGTGAAATCATCGTCTTGAACTACTCCTGATGGCCAACATTCTGCCCTTCAGGTCCTGATCTTTCCATGGCTTCCAGTATGTGAAAATGAAAATTGCTAAGTAATGAACCTTAAGCGGGCTGTCCCCCGTGGGTCACCACCACCAGAACTCCATCCTAACTTCGCCATTCTCAAACGAAGAATAACCCTTGTCCGCCCGCTACCCGGAACCCAAACTCCCTGTTGCCTTTGGACTCTCTAGTGACAAACAAAGTAAACACAAAGGCTCCACCTCCTGGTGGACTTGATATGATTGGTTTCTCCTGCGGGACCACTTTATGACTTTTGCTATTTCAAACAGTAGTGGCCTAACGTCCATCTGCTCCCTCCGACCTGAAAGGATCGAGTGCCAAGTGAGTTACGTTGTAGCCTTCTAAAGCTTCAGGTCCCACATGGTGGAACTCCCCTAGCAGATTGCTATCTTTCAACATCGTTTCAATGATAGACCCTTGAATAGCCAAACTGCTCCTTGAGTCTGCTTGCCTAAAAGATGATCTTAACGCCCTTGAAAATTCAAAATGAATTTGACCCATGTGCCAAAATAGAGTGACCTCCTTGGTGGACTCCATACATTGACCAAATCTTAAGGCAGGTTGGGACAGTCAGGCCACCGTGCCCTAATTTTCTTCCCTCCTGTAGCTACTCCAAAATGGGCATCAGCCCAGGGAAGTTTGCACCCTTGTGCCCGAACTATTGAAACTCCTTCCTATGAAAGGATAATGTCAACCTAAAAGATATGCTAGGATTCTTAAATGATGACTTATCTAATCTAACACTATTTCATGGGATTTTGGCTAACTTTTCCCATTATTTTATGCTTGTATGTGTGTACCTCTTTCTCGCCTACATGATATATGGAACCAGGTGCAGGACCCTTAGAGGCAGTTGTGGAGAAGGACAAGGGAAAGAAAACAACCAAAGCACCTCGAGGTAAAGAGGACAAAGACCAGATGAAATACAAGTTCCAAAGGGAACCCCTCAACTCTAAGGTCACCATAGCTTGGAAGGAGGTCTCAGATACAAACATTAGACACGTAGTTATTGATGAATTGAAATAAAGGGTCCAGATCAACCCCACCACAAAAAGTGCGAGAAAGATCAGAAGTAGTGGATTGTCTAAGGCTGTTAGATTTTCACCAGCTCGCATCGCTCCCGAGCTCGTAATGGCCTACAGGGAGACATATCAGCCATAGTCTAGAACAATTGTGGAAAGGGATGGGAATGTTTTGGCTGACTTGTTGGCCAAGTCAATAGGAAAGACCTTCCATATCCCTACCTTTGGGGAGATGGAGGAAGCAACTAAGGAAGATGGCAAGGAGATGTGAGATGAAGATCCCCTCAAGTGAAAAAAACTTATCAATCAATATTGGTTAAAAGGAGGGGCATTGCAACTAAGGTGTCCCAGGAGCTCTTCCAAAATGACTTCTATGAGGACTACCATGACTTGGTAACCTTGCTAAGCAGAGTCACGGGCCTTCCAATTGCGGCCTACTTCTAGGAGTGGATGTTATACTTTATGTAAGAGATACTCAAGGGAAAATCCAAGTTCTATTAGGCAGGAGTAATCAACAATTGCTTGCATGAGAAATTTGTGGCTATCAAGAAGACCTCACACTTCTACATGACTTCATACCTGGTCTATTTACTAGCTGACAAGACACAATACAAGGGCTTGTTTAGGGCTCTAGATGCAGAACTAGGCAGGGAATTAAAGGTCTATGATAGGTTCCGCCAGCTCCAATTTAGGAACTTCAAGAGATATTATTGCAGGATCAATGACGCTTTCATAGGTTATATTATCAAATTGCTCAAGAGTGACTTTGAATTAAAGAAGAGTCTCCCATAGTGCTAATTCCTTCCTTCAACAGTTCTCCTTCTTGTTTGTACAATTTCCAAAGTTTACCTACATTCGTGCTGAAGGTTTCTCAGAGAAACCATACAAGCTGCCCTAGTACCCGAATGACCGGATAATATTGTTGGAACTCTCTCGGCAACTGTGGCATGCACATGCCCTCCTGAGTAGCAAACATAAGGCGGGGATTCCTTATCCCTTCTCTTTTGGCCAAGGGATGTATGAACTCCACATGTCTCAATGTGCAGAAAATTTAGATAAAGAACTCATGGAGTATCACCTGAAGTTCCACACTGCTCAACCATGAATGGACCCCTATGGCAAACTCAAAAAGATGGTTGCGGCTGAATACGCTCATGTGTATAATGTTGAGGAATTATGGGCCAACTATAAGGATGAAAATGAAGTGCAAATGAGGCATTACATGCACATGACCATGTACTTCATCAACAAGGTCAACTTGTTCCCTGTGCCAGACCAGGTAGTAGAAGATGAGAATACGGTGATGGATCCTTGGTATAATGTATTTGTCAATCTACCACCACCTCTCCGCTCTCCTCTTCCTCCATGTCTCCGACAACATCTCTTCCGCTAGCAACAACAACAATGCTAATGCTTGCTCTCTCACTCCCGGAGGCCTTCTCCTGCCACATGCAAAACATTCTTGTGGAGCTATGTAGGGTGTTGATGAACCCAACCATACAAGCTGCCTTGGCACAAATTTCTGCCAGTCTTCCTATCCATACTCCTCCAACTGAACAACTAGAGATGAAAGCTACCATGGAAATATCAAAGAGTTGGAGAGGAAAGAAAGGGAAGCTACAAAAGAGATGGAAGAGGAAGCAGATGATTACCATGAGCATCTCGAATACCAACATTTGGCAATCGATAAGGTGGTGTGCAAGGGAGAAGAAACACAATCATAAGAGGAAGACACTATGGAGCTACGTGCCAAGTACATTGTGGAAGCATTTGATCTAGACCTTGAGGAGGAGTTGGCTTAGAAACTCAAAGATGTTGGAGAGGAAGTGAAGAGGAAACCTTCTAACGAGGAGAGGAACGTTGAAGAGGAAATGGAGGAAGAAACTAAACCTCCAATCGAGGAACATGACAAAACCCTCAAGCACGATGAAGAATTGTTGCCTTAGCATGAAGAAGAAGAAAAGAAAGCAGATGAACCTAAAGAAGAATCTAAAGCCCATAAGAGCCCAGAAAAAAAACATCCTGAAGAACATGGGCATGGGCATGATGAAGAAGAAGAAGAGAAAGCCACCGAAGCGGAAGACAACCCCAAGGAACATGCAGATACCGAGTCCCTGGGAAAGGAAACTGTATTGATCCAGGATTTTGACGAAGAAGGAGAAAAGACAGAGCAAGAAGCTCCGGGCGATAAGGTGATTGAAATACAACATGCCCATTAGGAGGAAGGTGGTCATTGTTGATGGTGTTTTCTGCACAGCAACAACTCAGACAGAATGCAATATTCTATCTCTCTTGAAAGGTAATTTTCAACAAGTTACTAAAAATCACCCCAAGGTCTCTCGAGTGTCAGGTCATGACAATGCATAAACAACTCAGATAATATGTGAAAATGCTGGTAATCACAATTGGACCTTACTACAAGCAAATTATCTCTTTCAATTTATCAGATTTTGCAATATGATGATCTCAAATCCTAAATCTAACCCAATGATAAAGAAATAGAAAAAGATAAGGGTGCAGGAATATGATAAAATCTAATCTACTCCTAGAATGAGCAATGCAAATGACAGAATATCTGGAATGGACCAATCCCAAATAACCAATCCTTGATCAACCCACAATGCAATATCACAAGAACGGTGCAATCTTCTAAGGTATATATATTTTCAAATTATAGACATTCATCCACAATCGAACTTAAGCACAGGTAAATATATGGTCCAGGTTGACTTCACCAGCCTACTACATTCAGATAGTTACTAGGAGTATAGACCAGAGATTGCTACAAACATTCCAAATATGAAATCATGAACATCATTCACCAAACTAAAACTAATTCAATTCTGAATACTAAACCCTAAATCTTTAAGCAATATGAAAGATGAAACAACAGGAACCATGCAAGATAAAATAACACAAGAGATTTCACCAGGAAAACCACAATGTCTTCAATTGTATTAAATCATCAAACTACTGCAACAATTCCACTGTTTGTTTATAATACTTGCTTCAAGAAATTGATAAAATTGCTCTAACTCCTTAACTAATTTAGCTCTATTATCTCTTCTCTTCTCTTCTAATATCTAATTTCTAATCCCTTTACAATGAGGCAGGAATGCCCTTTTATAGCAAATTCACAAGACATGTCGGCCCAGCCAAACATTTACAAAATAAAACCATTGCCAAAACAAGTCGGCCTTAGGATTTCAAAATAAGGCACACATTAAATGCCATATATCATCAAGGTCGGCCTAGGCACAGTCCCCAATGTAGTCCAGTTCAATACATGCCCTATAATAATAGGGAAGCACAAATATCAAAATAGGCATTAACTGTCGCCTCCCTTATTCTTGCTCTAGGCCAACGACCCCTGAACCCTCAAAAATGTTCCATCCAACTCGGTGACAGGTGGCAAAGGAAAAACCTTATTCTGCATTTAATAAAGTCAATCTCCTCCTTTGACTATTTAACCATCTTATCCCAATCATCCATGTTGGCTTGATACTTATCCATTACTGCCAGATATGTGGCTGCATCATCTAACTGGTGGCCTATTATAACATTCTCAGAATCTGGGGCATAAACTTCATGCCACCATTCTCTTAGCTATTCCAGACATAGGTACTTTGGGGCAATCTTTCTTCTTCCAGTCATGACCTCAAAGAATGCAATGCACCCTTCATATACTCCAGTAAGATCACCATCTATTTGTTTCTTCCATTTCTGGATCTTCTTCATGGCCTTTTGCTGAATTTGCAAAGCCTCAAACCATTCCCAAGGTTCATTTAACCTAGAAGAAGGAAGAATCCCATCCATAGCCAATTTTTCTTTACCATGCTCCATGATGACCTTAGATTTCTGCAGTAGAAGGTCAATGTCATCCTTGTCCTGAGACAGCACATGCTTCAATAATTCCTTAGCTCAGACTGCATCCTTCCCCACTGAAAGGATATCCTTGATTGCACTATCTCCCTTTCCCTGCACATCCTTCAGCCAATCTGTTGTGGTTTGAGCAGAGACTTTCATTTTCTCAATCTCGGAGATAGTCTCCCTGGACAGAAAGCCAGGAGTGGCAGAAGAAGATGGGTGAAGGGACTGCAGAGGTTTCATCACCTCTTCCAAACATTTCCTCAGTCTTTCATTCTCCTTTCTCAGCTCATGTTTGGTCTGAGCTTCCTTTCTCAATTTGCTGATGATCACAACACTAGAGCCTTCATATTCATCAATGTCCTGTTCCATAGAGGTTGGCCCAAGGTTGATAGTTTGTACATTATAGTCTTCACTAGTGACCTCTTCTCTGGTCTTGTTCGCAGCAGGGGTGGCAATGTGGATAACTCTGTTATTTGCTTCATCCCTCTCTATTCTTGAAACCACTTTAGCGGCCTTCTTCTTCTTTGCTTTTCCAATCTTGGATAGCATTTCATCCCAATCCAAGGGAGTGTCCTCAACAACTACCTATTTCTTCCTTGTAATCTCCCTTTCAAGCCAATCCAGGATAGCAGGCTCTACCCAGATTTCCTCTATTTTTTCTTCTTCCTACTGTTCTTTCAGCATTTTCTCCTCTTCTTTTTCAGGGAGCTGGGCATTTTGATCCTCTACTTCAATCTCCACCTCTTGTACTGGTTATGGGGTTCTAATGGGGATATTCTCCTTTTCAAGTGACTCATGGCCCTTGCTACTTGCCGAAGAATCCTCATATTGCACTAGAGGAGAAGGAAGTTTTCCTACCTCTTCCACTTCGAGCTCAGCTGCCTCACCAAAGAGCGCTCCTTCCTTGAATGGCTCTGCTTCCCCACTAGTCTCACGCTCCTCAAGAGTTTCTTGCTCGGGCACACTTGGTGGAGGAGAAGCAGCCTTAGATGGCTCCACAACTGGTGACTTCGGAGGAGAATCCCTTTTTGGCATAGTGTCCTTAGGAGGAGTCCTAGAACTCCTCATGTAAACCTTGGTCTTCTCTCCTGAACTTTCTACATCAACAATCAGAGGCTCCTCCTTGGAAGTATCTTGACCCTTCTTTGATCCTCTAGCTGTCCTAGCCTTCTTTGGTGGTGGAGGGACATCCTCTTCAACTGGATTTTCTAACTCTTCCTCATCAGAAGACTTGCCTATCTTCAAAGCTCGACTTCTCTTTTTCCCTTTGGCCTTCCTCTTTGGTTCTGGCTCACTTTCCTTAGGGCCTCTGATCTTTATTTTGAAAGGTGAGCTCTTTTTGGTTTTCCCTTTGTGGTCATCATCCCCGGATTCTTCTGAAGTAGACATTGGGTTGAGATTTCCCATTAAATTGAAGGTACAGGCTATCTTCTCAGTTTCCAGCTCCCAAACCTTATGCTTCAACCAAGAAGTGGTGAATTTCATAACCGAGGTCATTAGGTCCTCCAACTCTGTGACCTCATCTTCATTCTAGTTGATCTCCCCGATTGACCTATCCTTAACAGCTTCATATGCATGGTCTTGTATCAGGTTTCCATCATCTTGCAGTTGGTCAGGGATCAACTTCACATTGTATTGTCTGATCACATCAATAGGAAGCCTGGAGTACCTCTTCTTTCTTGCCTCAAAATCATCCTTGATGTTGGCCCAATAGTCCTCTAGGTCATCCTTGTGGCAGTACTCCTTGGTAGCCTTCTTCTGTGCCTCCCCGGTGATATCAATGTTGGTTCTCTTGGAGTGGAAGGAGAAGCCATGAGCTGCCAACTCATCACGTACTGCATGTGCCAACTGGATAGAAGGGAACACCTCTGCTACACCAATTCCAAGCGGGAAATCCCCACCAAAACCTATTTTATGCTTTTCCTTCTTGACCACTTCATCAAATTCACATATTTGTCTAACAATTTCCAATAATGCAATATGATCGGTAGGATACCTAGGTAACCTGTATGGAGCAGCCGGGCATCCATCAACTCTAATGTAAGTGAAGGTGGGAAACTAAATGAACCAGGCCCCATAATTCCTTATCAACCCCTTCACTCGATCCGACAGCCTAACATGCTCGACATTTTGAAGTATACTAGTGATATGCATCGTGAATGCATCATTAGCCCTTTTGTACTCTTTGTGTCCTAGGTGCAACTCAGGGTATACTTCATAGACTATGTCCTGTCTGAATGTCCCCTGTGGATTCAAACCCCTGTATCGGTAGAATCTGGCAAGCACATACATGACATAGGAGGACATGGTGAACCTCTTAGTTTCCAGGACATCCCTCAGTTGCTTGTCAATTATGGTGCTGATAAGCCCTGTCCAGTGATAATTGGTTCCTTGTTCAATTTTGGTGATCACATGGACCATCCAACTCTCCAATACTCTGGCACTTTTCAATCCTCCCACCCTGCTCAGAAATGTGATGGCATCATAAACGTCTGACCTAAATTTGACCCTGTGCAACTGCTTGGACAGTTTGGAGTAATGTGATTTTGGCTTCTCTAACCAAGAGTTGATCATTTGTTGAGACTTAGATGGCTCGTTCTCATAATATGTCCGAGCCATGTCCATGTTCAGAGCACACACAGAAGGCAATTCCAGCATGTCAAAGGCTT
This sequence comes from Sequoia sempervirens, assembly GCA_007258455.2. Taxonomy (NCBI): domain Eukaryota; kingdom Viridiplantae; phylum Streptophyta; class Pinopsida; order Cupressales; family Cupressaceae; genus Sequoia; species Sequoia sempervirens. The sequence continues at coordinate 904,592,296 of VDFB02281492.1, forward strand.
GTGCAATGGAAACAGGACTGAAGTTGGCCAAGACTCTTCCCTCAGTGCTCACAACCCTTTGTGTGTCAAAGTCATACTGTCGGGCACACTCAAGTATTAGCTCATAGCATTGGATCGCTGGAGGGAACCCTGCTACATGTACCAGGCCAGATTTCATCATTCCCTACCTCAAGACCGACAGATCCTTCTGAGCTGTCCTCTCCTTGAACTCTTCATATCTCCAAGCTCCAACATTGGTATCAGACACTTCAGACCATACAGAAGATATCTTGCTCTCAGGAAGCTGACTCCTAGTATCCAACCTTAATCTTTCTGCCTCAGAGATTGATGACCCCTCTATGTCACCTTTGGAATTTCCCGCTGTAGCCTTGCTTGATTCAGCCTACACGCACAAAAGAATGTCATAAGTATCAATTATCATTCATATTCCGACCAAAAGATTAGCATAAATCATATAAAGCAATTAGAAACTATCACAAATGCCAATCTTAGAAAATTCAGAAAAAAAAGCAGTCTGGGAAAACACTGTAAACCGGGAAAATCCAGTTGGGGAAAAATTTCAAAGAAATCCGACCCAGACGGATTCTTGTTGCCAAGACATCATTAGTCAAATAAATCATTACTACAGACCAAAATTATGAAATAATCATGAAATTCATTCATTGGCAAAAAGAAATAAGCATTTAGTATTTACTCCATTAATCCTATCCTTAGAAGATCGAAAGAAGTGCAACCAGACAGGAAGGATTTCCACGGACAGCTTGAAGAACTCTGAAAATCGCTACACTCCGCGGAATTGGCCAAAACCGGGAAAATCCGAGTGTGCAGGAATTCCGCGGACACCTCGGAAGCCCGACGAAGGACAACACGCGAACCAGCGATCGAATGAACATGCAAACCTTTCCACTTAGATTCTAATGGTCCCGAAAATCGATGCCAGCAGAAAAGACCTCAAATGCAAATGAATTCAAATTTCCAAAACCCCAAGATGACTAATCCTCATGATGAAATAGTGATGCCCTAATTTGGATGAATAAACCCGTCGCCATGAAAACCAGAGTAAGCTCGAGGTTTAGAAAACTATCCCTAAAGATGAATCCAGATTCTTCTGAGTCCTCACAAGGCAGGGTTTAGTTTAATATAGGTAGTAGATTGACAAATCATAAAGAATTCACTATTCTGGGCTGAACATCGAAAAAACCCTAACCTTACACAATATGGCAACATACACGCTTAGGGGACACAAAAAACTGACCTAGAACATCATCCAAACGGATGCACCCGTCATCTAATGGATAAATATAAGCTCATATGGCACGGGTGATGAGGTCCCACAGAAAGATGGGTCAAACCCCAATTCGATAAAACAAACTCGCGACCAAGTAAAGGCCGACCCAGAATGACCATCAATCAGCACAGAAAAACTCAATCATCATGCAAACAAATGGAAGGGCCATCGATAACCTACCATGGATTAATCCGGATGAAACCTGAACTCGAAGAAGTGGCCACAAAGCAAACACGCCCAAGTAGTTAAAACCTTAATTGGCACTCCAAACAATCCACACGCAAGCGGCTCAAGATCAATACTCAAAGCTCGAATGGAGAAAGCACTCAGACGCCAAGGCAACAAGCAAGTGAATGATGAAGTTAAAATGATACTTAAAAGGTGTTAAATCCACCCATATATGCGTCTGATCAAAGGTACTGCATGCATTAATGAGCGACAAGACGTGCCTAAAAAATTCGGAAACCCGAGCCCAGGACGGAATTTCAGAAAATCCCCAGATACGCGAAAAATCCAGATGAACACGAATTCCGCAGAAATAGCAAAAATCAGGATTTTGATGAAGTTCAGGAAATTAGCACAGTCCGGGAAAATAAGGTAAACTGGGAAAATCCTCCAGAACCGGAAAATCCCGGAGTGAGGCAAAAACCCGGATTCGGAAAATTCAGCGATGACTAGACAATGAACCAGAGCCCGGGAAAATCCGCCAGAGCTGGAAAATCCTGGATTCAGGTCAAAGCCTGGATTTTGCCTAAAACCCAATTTTAGCCAATTCAAGCCTCAAGACAAGATCAAAACCAATAAGACCAACATGTCAAGACCTCCAAAAGGAAAATCCAATAAAATCAAAGGTCGAAAGACATCAGAAAAGAGGGTCCCCACTCCAAGTGGGGCGTGTGTGCAAAAAATGCACAACAAATGGTGACTCTAATGGGGAAATGCTCCCATGCATTTCGATGACAAACTAGAATCAAGAACCCAGAACTTATGGTTTCAACTCACCTAGCCTGCCACCACCTATGTTAAAACAAAGAAGCCCCTAGTCATTCAAAATTTCCTATACCAGGGTCAAAGTGTGTGCATATGCATTTATTATCCTCCCTTAGTTACAATAGGAACCAAATTTAGTATGAACAAGCTACATAGATAATCATACTCTAAAAGTAACCTGGATAGAGCCTCACTGCCAGTCAGGCGTCCATAGCCCCGACGAGGTTATCGCTGTGATTCTCCTAAACATAGCTCTACTGCCAGCCAGACATCTATAGCCCCGGTAGAGATATCAAGATCCTCCTGATGAGTTGAATTGAAACCTTTTAATTTTCAATGTATATTTATTTCCATCTTTTTTGTTTTGATATTGCTTATCTTTTCATTGTTTTCGCTTTAACCTGTGAACAATGCAGTCCACACTTAGGGATGAGAACCACAGTGGCACTAGAGCAGAAAAAGGATTTTTCACTTGCTCAAACTTCATATGGACCTAACGCAACTTCAGGTATCTTTAATTTAAAATATAAGACCCTAATGTATTCCTGTTCAAACTGACTAGAAAACCCTTTACCTCAGCATAAGGATAAGTGACATTGGGTAGGGAATTCATACCATAACGCCCTGGAAGGATGATTAGAATTTGTAAAAGAAATACCAAGAACATCAGACCTACTTCGTCACCATTGCCATACAGATGCACCCAAAGATCCCTAAAAGAGAAGGAACCAAGAGCAAGAGCAACGCAAACCAAAACAAACAAACCAAAGCAAACCTACTTTAACCAAAGCAAAACAAGCAAACAAAAAGGGAAACCTACTCTAACCAAACAAAACAACAGAAAGCAACCTAAACTAACTATATATAGAGCAGAGAGCTGCAAACACCTCAGGACTGGAAATAATGTTTCAAATACTGCCCATTGACAGGCAGTGGAATATCTTCTCCCGTGAGAGTCTTCAGATGGAAGGCATTATCTCCAAGTATTTCAGCAATCTGATATGGGCCAAGCCAGAGTTTATCAAACTTCCCATGGTTTCTTTTTTGATCATGAGGTTTATCCCAATATAGAACTAAGTCAGAAATCCTAAAGGCTTTAATCTTAGCCCTCCTGTCAAACCACCTCTTAACTATCCCCTGATGTTTGGAAAAATTCTCAAGGGCATTATCTCGTTTCTCCTCGAGGTGCAATAGTTCTATCAACCTAGCCTCCCTTTTGTCCCCTTCATCATAAAACTCATTTATAAACTGTAAAGTTGGGATCTTGAGTTGAATAGGGAATACTAGCTCCAGACCATACACTAAGTGATAAGGAGATGTTCCAATGGATGACTTAAGTCTTGTACGATCTGCCCAAAGGGAAAACCGAAGCTGGGTGTGCCAGTCTTTTGGGTTCTTCTCTAACAGCTTACAGATAACAGTCAATAGGTTCTTATTAGAGGATTGTGCTTAGCCATTACCCTAAGGATAATAATTGGACGCGAACTTCGCAATAATTCCATGATCAGAAGCCCAATTTGAAAATTTCAAAGATGCAAAAGCAGGACCATTATCACAGACAATAGCAATAGGGCATCCAAATCGATTAAGAATAGCAGACTCTAAGAAATCAATCACTACCTTAGATGTACATTGCCTACAAGCAAAAGCTTTAGTCCATCTTGTGAAATAATCAGTAATAGTGAGAATGTACCTGTGTCCCGCAGAAGATGGTGGGTTGATGGGACCTATGAAATCCATACCCCATTGAGCAAAAGGTCTTACCTCAGTGACCGGTTGGAGCGGGAGCGCTGCATACCTTTCCCTTGTTGCTACAGTCTGACACGTGTGACAGGTCCTAACGTGATGGTGAACATCTTTGAATAGCATGGGCCAGTAATATCCTACCCTCAAAATTTGATTTGCTGTGGCAATTGCAGAACCATGGCCAGTGCCATATTTCTCATGAAATTCGTTTATCACCCTTTCAGCCTCCTGTTTCCCAAGACACCTTAAATAAATGCCTTCATGATTTTTCTTGTACAGGACAACTCCCTTTAGCATGAAACTGTCACTCTTTAATCGTAGGGCTCTCCTCTGAATAGGATTAAGATGACCTGGAGCTCGTTGGTTCATCAAATAATAAACTGTCATCATACCAACCATCTGGGGAAACCTCCTCAATGTTATAATTCTGGACAGTCAGTTTAGGACCTATTTTTGCCATAGTCTGAGTGAGTCCTTGTCCTCTTACCAACTTCATGGGCTGGATTTAATATCATACTCTTGTAGCATTGTCACCCACTTAGCTCTACGCTCTCCTAGCTCATTTTGCATCAAAAGTAACTTGACTGCGGGGTCTGAGACAACTGCATAAACCTTATTCCTGAGGATGTAATGCTTGAATTTCTTTACTGCTCTAACTAGGGCATATGCCTACTTCTCTACACTTGGGTATCTCAATTTAGCATCCTTTAATGGGGCGCTCATAAAGGCAATAGGATGCTCATTTCCCTCATCAGACTTCTGAGTTAGCATTCCTGCGCATGAATGGTCTGAAGCAAATGAATAGATGTGAAAAGGCTTGTTGTAGTTAGGACTTACCAGTACTGGAGCATCAACAATGGACCTTTTGATTTCTGCAAAGGCTTCCTTGGCTTCCATAGTCCATTCAACCTTAGCATCCTGCTTCAACATTGCATTCAATGGCTTAACAATTTCAGCAAATCCAGTAATAAATTTTCTGACGAAGTTAATCTTGCCAAAGAAAGATTTCATTTCCTTTTTGCTAGTAGGTGGCTGAATTTTTAATATAGCCTCCACTCTTTCTGGCTCAGTAGCAATTCCCTTTTCTGATATTACATGTCCCAGTAGCTTTCCCTCTGTTACTCCGAAAATACACTTTTTAGGATTCAAGGATATGCCAAATTCCTTGCACCTTTGGAACACTTTGTGCAGATCTGAGATGCGATCCCCTCTGTTCTTTGAAAACACAGTCAAATCATCCATATAAATAATGATGCATTTGCCTATGATATTTTTAAAAGCAATATCCATGGCCCTTTGAAATGTGGCCCCTGCATTAATGAGTCCAAAAGGCATCCTTCTGTAGGCAAAGGTACCCCATTTAGTTGTGAAGGCAGTCTTGTGCCTATCCTCGTACTGGACCATCACTTGATTGTACCTTGAATAACCATCCAGAAAGGACATCATCTGAGATCCATTAACTACTTGAAGCACTTCATCCAGTGAAGGAACTGGATAGTTGTCTTTTTTCTGAAGATCTGTTCAAATTCCTAAAATCAACACAGATTCTGATTTCTCCATTCTTTTTTCTCAATGGAACCAGGTTTGCCACCCATGTTGAATGTCTGACAGGAAATATGATTCTGGCGGATAGTAACTTCTAAACTTCTTTCTGTATGACTGGTTCCAATAATACATTAATTGGTCTCTACCTTTGCCTGAAAGGCTTTGCATCTGGCTTTAGGGTGATAGTATGAGTTATGATTGAGGTATCATAAGTTTTCAAGTCCTCATAACTCCAAGCTACTATATCAGGAAAGCTACGCAATGCGGCAATTATTCCTCGTCTTTCTTCTGGAGTGCATACTTTGTCAATAAAAATGTTCTTGGCGTTATCTTCAATGCCCATATTGTAAGTATCACACTGTCCATTGATAGATTCTTTCTTTGATTCTTGTTCTTGATCCTTGATCTTATCCATATCAAAAATTCTTTCCAACTGTACTATTCCCCTTGGAATAGTATTTGATTTTAGATTTATCACACATTCTAAATCCAGTTCTGCTTCCTGAAGCTTTGTCTCATCAATGATTTGAGAAGCAAAAATGTATGTATTCATGATAAAATCTAGAATATGTTTGTCATCTTCAAATACCTAGAAGTTAGTAACATTGTCTGGAACCGATGGCACATGAGTCAATTCCACAGTGAACTTCTTCAAACCTGACAAAGATAAAGGTTGCAGGGTGTTTGCTGCTTGAGCCAGAGAATCAGCTGTTTGATTCTTCTGCCGTGGTATTAGCTGAATGTTGAAGGTATCAAATCCTTCAATGAGGTCCCATACTCTATGCCTATAATTAGTCATTCTCCTATCATGGCATAAATACTATTTTCTTACTTGCTTAACTACTAACTCAAAATCACCAAAGACTTGCAGAACCTTAACCTTTTTCTTAAGTGCCATAAGAAGTCCATGAATTAACGCTTCATACTCTGCTACATTATTTGTACAGTGAAATTGAAGCCTATGGGCCACAAAGAAATTCTTACCTTTTGGACTGATCAATTCAAACCCTGCCCCAGCTCCATGCTTGGACTTGGATCCATCAAATCTAAGTGTCCAACACTCAGTAGCTGTAATCTTCTTCGTCACATCCTTTGGCTTAATATTGCGGGATAGTTTTTCAGATGACACGAACTTCTTTTCTTGATAGTCTTTCTGAGGATCTTGTATATCTGCTTGAACTACCAGGGTTGGATTCATGCATTTCTGTACTTGTTCTACTGCTGTCTAGCACAAACAACACTCCAACTCTGAATGGGAAGCATTATGAACTCTACACCAATTAGGTAAGAGTAATTCTTCAAAGCTTGTCCTTCTTCCTAGATGAACTTGATTGTCCACACATTGCTTGATGAACTCCTGAAAACTGTCTAATAGGCTGATTTGATTATCTTTAGGTTCTTCTTCTTCCTCAACTGATTCTGTCAAAATAGCACCAGGACTGGATCATGTCTCATCATCAATAGGCATCGTGTGCAGCATCAATACCTCCTCTGAGTCTGACTCCTCATACTATGTCGACAACATATAATTTCCCATGCCAACTTCATATATTAGGACTTCTGTTGAAGTCTTTTGGTATTCTGTGATCATGTATTTCATTCTTGGCTCTCTCTCAATTCTGATCTGATTGGGCACTCCTTTCCAGGGAAGCCACATGTGAGAGTGATCAGTAGACACATATCCATTCAAAGCCTTAGTAAAATCTCTTCCTAGAATCAAACCATACTCATCAGGGATATCAGCTACCTGAATATTGATAACCTATTGGATCCTTGGATCTGAAGCTATTTGCATTCGAATCATGTTTAACTCTCCTACCACATTTACTTCAGTTCTATCCAACTGAGTCACCTTCTTCTGGGAGTCAGTAGGTGTAATTCCTAGAGCTCTACAAACTCCAAATGGCATCACATTGGTGGAAGCACCAGAATCTAATAAACAATTATGCAGATTATTACCGAATATGCGCACAGAGATCAGGAATGGTGGAGTTTCTGTCTTCCCTTGAAATAAAGTAGGCTGAGTATCCACTTGGGCCACTTGAGTCTTGTCCTTTTCTTTTCCTTTATCTCTAGGCGGCAAGTTAATCTGATTATGGGCCTAGTTTTGTGTCTTCATGGACTGAGAACTAGGAATCTTGCTATTATGCTCACCACAAGGTTTATCCAAAGACACAGGCTGTGCATCATAAGTACCTAAAACTACCTTCCTAATGGGAGGGAACCTTAATAACTCAAATGCTGAAAGATTTACCTTCAATTTTTTGAACTCCTTAGCAACATACGAAGCCATTTTCTCTTCATTCATATCAGTGGAAGCTTCCTTAAGAGGTTCCTCCACCTTGTCCTTGCCTGCTTGAACAGTCTTTTCCTTCTGTGGGTCAGTCTGGGGCTGTCTTTCCTTCGATAGATATTGTCTGGAAACATGTGGATAGGACAGATTATTGCTAGCATTAGGATCTAGGGGAGTACTAAAGTTGTTAGGGGGAATGGAAGTGGTGAAAGGTCCTCCAGCCTCTGGGCATCTATGAGGCATATCTCTCAGACCTTGCCTCTGGAACATCTGTACTTCCTCAACATAATTTTCTTCCTGATCAAGGGGGCCATTATCATTCATTGTTTCTTCATTGAATAACTGAGCCACTTCATCCCCATTACAAATTTGATCTATTTTCTCCTCCTGAGAATCAGATTCCTCCTCTGGTACATTTTCCTTACTTGCTGGGAAAGGAGCATGATTCAAAACTAACACAGGAGAATCATAAGGACTGGAGGGAACAATCTCCTGCCCATTTGCATTATTCTCTACCTCATATTGGAAAATAGAGGCAGCAGTTTGGAACTCTAGACACTCTAATTCTGAATGCTGACTTGTCTTATGAAGCCTACACCACTTTGATAAGGCTGCTTCAGCCAAGTATACACCATTGGGAGGCTTGTCCTGACTGACTGGCTGATTTGCCAATTGGTTGACCACTTGATTAGTTGGTTGATCCAATGGGGTGGGGACTCCTACATTGTTAGGTCCTGTATTCCAAGTTCTACTTTGTCCTTGTGATTGTCTCTTATCAAATCCATATCCACTACCTTGGCCTCTATCAAAATTCTGTCTCTTATCATTATTGTAGCCTCTGTCATTGTTGTAATCCCTATCCTGATTATATCCCCTGTCATTATAGAATCCTCTTTTGTTACGCTGTCCTCTGTCAAAGTTCTGCCCTTGTGGAAACTCTCTGTTCTGATTGGACTGCATACTCTTCTAAGTAGCTTGTAATTGACTGTTTTGATTTCTTAGGTAGGTCACCTCTAGATTCAACTTCTTTATCTATTCAGCCATTTCATCAATCCTCTCCCTATTTGGATTGCGACAAGGGGGCTGGCTTGAATTACTCTGAGGGATAGGCATTGTAGCAGATCCCATTGACTGATGCAATACCTCAGAATTTTGTAGATAAGCAGGGAAACTATTTGGCTATGGATGGTACATAGGCCGATTAACCTACTGTTGGGGAAAATTCATCATAGGAGAGACCTGGCTCATGGGATGACCAGGGTGTGGCACCAAACGTAGCTGTGGTACTGGATTCATGATTGGAGTATGGTTGGTAAGTGCCTGATTTACTGCCTGAACCTGATTGGGATGTGCAAATAGTCCTAGAGAAGGCAACGGTCTAGTCACATGTTGTCTCAGATTTGTGCTAAGCTTAACAGCTTCCATATAGGCATCAGTGAGGTTAGCTGGAGGGTTAGGTCTCCACTTCATAAAGGTGGCTGTGAGGCTATCCAATGCTTCATAATAGACTCCCAAGGCTATATTGTTATCTAAAACATAAGGATCTTGAAGTCTGGTGTATGCATGGTGAAACCTATTATTGAAACTGGATATTGGCTCATTGACTTCTCTTTTGACCCTAGTGAATTGCAAATACAATTCACTGGCACTGATAGGTATTCTAAACTTTTGTAAAAAGGCAGTTTCAAGATCATTCCAATAAAGAATTGAGCCAGATGGGAGATGATTGTACCAGTAAAAAGCCTCTTCTCCTAGTGAATAAGGAAACAACCTACAAGAAACATCCTCATGGACAATCTCTCTATCTTTGAGATAGGTTTGGAAGATCCTTATATGTTCTTCTGCAGTCCTGTTTGGGTCATTAACATGAAACTTTGAATAGAAGTGTTCACCAGCCTTATCTCTCTCTCTCTTCTGACTCTGATTGATAATACCCCCTTTCAATATGAGGACCACTGGAATCCTCCCTTTTATAGCAAATTCACAAGACATGTCGGCTCAGCCAAAACATTTACAAAATAAAACCATTGCCAAAACAAGTCAGCCTTAGGATTTCAAAATAAGGCACACATTAAATGCCATATATCATCAAGGTCAGCCTAGGCACAGTCCCCAATGTAGTTCGGTTCAATACATGCCCTATAATAATAGGGAAGCACAAATCTCAAAATAGGCATTAACTGTCGCCTCCCTTATTCTTGCTCTGGGCCAACAACCCCTGAACCCTCAAAAATGTTCCATCCAACTCGGTGACAGGTGGCAAAGGCAAAACCTTAAGTCTACATTTAATAGAGTCAATCTCCTCCTTTGACTGTTTAACCATCTTATCCCAATCATCCCTGTTGGCCTGATACTTATCCATTACTGCCAGATATGTGGCTGCATCATCTAACTAGTGGCCTATTATAACATTCTCAGAATCTGGGGCATAAACTTCATGCCACCATTCTCTTAGCTGTTCCAGACTTAGGTACTTTGGGGCAATCTTTCTTCTTCCAGTCATGACCTCAAAGAATGCAATGCACCCTTCATATACTCCAGTAAGATCACCATCTATTTGTTTCTTCCATTTCTGGATCTTCTTCATGGCCTTCTGCTGAATTTGCAAAGCCTCAAACCATTCCCAAGGTTCATTTAACCTAGAAGAAGGAAGAATCCCATCCATAGCCAATTTTTCTTTACCATGCTCCACAATGACATTAGATTTCTGCAGTAGAAGGTCAATGTCATCCTTGTCCTGAGACAACACATGCTCCAATAATTCCTTAGCTCGGACTGCATCCTTCCCCACTGAAAGGATATCCTTGATTGCACTATCTCCCTTTCCCTGCACATCCTTCAGCCAATCTGTTGTGGTTTGAACAGAGACTTTCATTTTCTCAATCTTAGAGATAGTCTCCTTGGGTAGAAATCCAGGAGTGGCAGAAGAAGATGGGTGAAGGGACTGTAGAGGTTTCATCACCTCTTCCAAACATTTCCTCAGTCTTTCATTCTCCTTTCTCAGCTCATGTTTGGTCTGAGCTTCCTTTCTCAATCTACTGATGATCACAGCACTAGAGCCTTCATATTCATCAATGTCCTGTTCCATAGAGGTTGGCCCAAGGTTGATAGTTTGTATATTATAGTCTTCACCAGTGACCTCTTCTCTGGTCTTGTCCGCAGCAGGGGTGGCAATGTGGATAACTCTGTTATTTGTTTCATCCCTTTCTATTCTCGAAACCACCTTAGCCGCCTTCTTCTTCTTTCCTTTTCCAATCTTGGACAACATTTCTTCCCAATCCAAGGGAGTGTCCTCAACAACTACCTGTTTCTTCCTTGTAATCTCCCTTTCAAGCCAATCCGGGACAACAGGCTCTACCCGAATTTCCTCTATTTTTTCTTCTTCTTGCTGTTCTTTCGGCATTTTCTTTTCCTTTTCAGGGAGCTGCTCATTTTGATCTTCTACTTCAATCTCCACCTCTTGTACTGGTGATGGGGTTCTAATGGGGATATTCTCCTTTTCAGGTGACTCATGGCCCTTGCTACTTGCCGAAGAATCCTCATATTGCACTAGAGGAGAAGGAAGTTTTCCTACCTCTTCCACTTCGAGCTCAGCTCCCTCACCAAAGAGCACTCCTTCCTTGAATGGCTTTGCTTCCCCACTAGTCTCACGCTCCTCAAGAGTTTCTTGCTCGGGCACACTTGGTGGAGGAGAAGTAGCCTTAGATGGCTCCACAACTGGTGACTTTGGAGGAGAATCCCTTTTTGGCACAGTGTCCTTAGGAGAAGGAGTCCTAGACCTCCTCATGTAAACCTTGGTCTTCTCTCCTGAACTTTCTACATCAACATCAGAGGCTCCTCCTTGGAAGTATCTCGACCCTTCTTTGATCCTCTAGCTGTCCTAGCCTTCTTTGGTGGTGGAGGGACATCCTCTTCAACTGGCTTTTCTAACTCTTCCTCATCAGAAGACTTTCCTATCTTCAAAGCTCGACTTCTCTTTTTCCCTTTGGGCTTCCTCTTTGGTTCCGGCTCACTTTCCTTAGGGCCTCTGATCTTTATTTTGAAAGGTGAGCTCTTTTGGGTTTTCCCTTTGGGGTCATCATCCCCAGATTCTTCTGAAGTAGACATTAGGTTGAGATTTCCCATTAAATTGAAGGTATAGACTACCTTCTCACTTTCCAGCTCCCAAACCTTATGCTTCAACCAAGAAGTGGTGAATTTCATAACCGGGGTCATTAGGTCCTCCAACTCTGTGACCTCATCTTCATTCTAGTTGATCTCCCGATTGACCTATCCTTAACAGCTTCATATGCATGGTCTTGTATCAGGTTTCCATCATCCTGCAGTTGGTCAGGGATCAACTTCACATTGTATTGTCTGATCACATCAATAGGAAGCCTGGAGTACCTCTTCTTTCTTGCCTCAAAATTATCCTTGACGTTGTCCCAATAGTCCTCTAGGTCATCCTTGTGGCGGTACTCCTTGGTAGCCTTCTTCTGTGCCTCCCTGGTGATATCAAAGTTGGTTCTCTTGGAGTGGAAGGAGAAGCCATGAGCTGCCAACTCATCACTTGTTGCATGTGCTGACTGGATAGAAGAGCACACCTCTGCTACACCAATTCCAAGCGGGAAATCCCCACCAAAACCTGTTTTATGCTTTTCCTTCTTGACCACTGCATCAAATTCACATATTTGTCTAACAATTTCCAATAATGCAATATGATCGGTAGGATACCTAAGTAACCTGTATGGAGCAGCTGGGCATCCATTAACTCTAATGTAAGTGAAGGTGGAAAACTGAATGAACCAGGCCCCATAATTCCTTATCAACCCCTTCACTCCATCCAATAGCCTAACATGCTTGACATTCTGAAGCATCCTAGTGATATGCATTGTGAATGCATCATTAGCCCTTCTGTAGTCTTTGTGTCCTAGGTGCAACTCCGGGTATACTTCATAGACTATGTCTTGTCTGAATGTCCCCTGTGGATTCAAACCCCTGTATCGATAGAATCTGGCAAGCACATACATGACATAGGAGGACATGGTGAACCTTTTAGTTTCTAGGACATCCCTCAGCTGCTTGTCAATTATGGTGCTTATAAGCCCTACCCAGTGATAATTGGTTCCTTGTTCAATTTTGGTGATCACATGGACCATCCAACTCTCCAATACTCTGGCACTTTTCAATCCTCCCACCCTGCTTAGAAATGTGATGGCATCATAAACATCTGACCTAAATTTGACCCTGTGCAACTGCTTGGGCAGTTTGGAGTAATGTGATTTTGGATTCTCCAACCAAGAGTTGATCATTTGTTGAGCCTTAGATGGCTCGTTCTCATAATATGTCCGAGCCATGTCCATGTTCAAAGCACACACAGAAGGCAAGTCCGACATGTCAAATGCTTGATCAATGGAAACAGGACTGAAGTTGGCCAAGACTCTTCCCTTAGTGCTCACAACCCTCTGTGTATCAAAGTCATACTGTCGGGCACACTCAAGTATCAGCTCATAGCATTGGATCGCTGGAGGGAACCCTGCTACATGTACCAGACCAAATTTCATCATTCCCTGCCTTAAGACCGACAGATCCTTCTGAGCTATCCTCTCCTTGAACACTTCGTATCTCCAAGCTCCAACATTGGTATCAGACACTTCAAACCATACGAAAGATATCTTGCTCTCAGGAAGCTGACTCCTAGTATCCAACCTTAATCTTTCTGCCTTAGAGATGGATGACCCCTCTGTGTCACCTTTGGACTTTCCCGCTACAGCCTTGCTTGATTCAGCCTACACGCACAAAAGAATGTCATAAGTATCAATTATCATTCATATTCCGACCAAAAGATTAGCATAAATCATATAAAGCAATTAGAAACTATCACAAATTCCAATCTTAGAAAATCCAAAAAAAAAAGCAGTCCGGGAAAACACTGTAAACCGGGAAAATCCAGTCAGGGCAGAATTTCAGAGAAATCTGACCCAGACAGATTTCTGTTGCAAAGACATCATTAGTCAAATAAATCGTTAGTACGGACCAAAATTATGAGATAATCATGAAATTCATTCATTGGCAACAAGAAATAAGCATTTAGCATTTACTCCATTAATACTATCCTCAGAAGATCGGAAGAAGTGCAACCAGATAGGAAAAAACCAGAAAAGTTTGGACAGGAAGGATTTCCGCGAACAGCTTGAAGAACTCCAGAAATCGCTACACTCCGCGGAATTGGCCAAAACCGGGAAAATCCGTGTGCGTAGGAATTCCACGGACACCTCAGAAGCTCGACGAAGGACAACACAGGAACCAACGATCGAATGAACATGCAAAACTTTCCACTTAGATTCTAATTGTCCCGAAAATCGACGCTAGCAGACAAGACCTCAAATGCAAATGAATTCAAATTTCGAAAACCCCAAGATGACTAATCCTCATGATGAAATAGTGATGCCCTAATTTGGATGAATAAACCCGTCACCATGAAAACCAGAGTAAGCTCGAGGTTTAGAAAACTATCCCTAAAGATGAATCCAGATTCCTCTGAGTCCTCACAAGGCAGGGTTTAGTTTAATATAGGCGGCAGATTGACAAATCATAAAGAATTCACTATTCTGGGCTGAACATCGAAAAAACCCTAACATTACACAATATGGCAACATACACGCTTAGGGGACACAAAAAACTGACCTAGAACATCATCCAAATGGATGCACCCGTCATCTAATGGATAAATATAAGCTCATATGGCACGGGTGATGAGGTCCCACAGAAATATGGGTCAAACCCCAATTCGATAAAACAAACTTGCGACCAAGTAAAGGCCAACCCAAAATGACCATCAATCAGCACAGAAAAACTCAATCATCATGCAAACAAATGGAAGGGCCATCGATAACCTACCATGGATTAATCCGGATGAAACCTGAACTCGAAGAAGCGGCCACAAAGCAAACACGCCCAAGCAGTTAAAACCTTAATCGGCACTCCAAACAATCCACACGCAAGCGGCTCAAGATCAATACTCAAAGCTCGAATGGAGAAAGCACTCAGACGCCAAGGCAACAAGCAAGTGAATGATGAAGTTAAAATGATACTTAAAAGGTGTTAAATCCACCCATATAGGAGCCGTAATAAATTTTCATAAAATAGCAGATTTTATGAAACCCCAAAAATTCAAGCCTCAAGACAAGATCAAAGCCAATAAGACCAACATGTCAAGACCTCCAAAAGGAAAATCCAATAAAACCAAAGGTCGAAAGACATCAGAAAAGAGGGTCCCCACTCCAAGTGGGGCGTGTGTGCAAAAACTGCACAACAAATGAATCACCAAGGGGAGAATATCAAATGCCTGAGTGGCTTGAGAAATAGTTGGAGAAGAAAACCCCAACTCTAAAGGATCTAAGGGCAAGGATGGAGGCCATCTTGGCTTGAGCCCAAACAAGCACGAAGAAAGAGATGAAGCCAAAGGTCAAATCTCAGCTGACCATGGATGCATCCAAATCCAAAATTGTATAAATAGCCACTCCAGTTGTGGGGGAAGAAGGGGTAAGCTACAATGTCTCCACCCTTGATCTAGGAACAACCACAAGAGAGAAAAAGATTGATTATCTCCAGGGGTCTGTTGCCACTATCGTGCATCAAATGAATAAAGATAAGACCTCCAAGGAGGAGCTGAAGGCACAAGTGGCTGATCTAAAAACCTATATTCAATAGTGGTAATCAATGGAAGAACTCCCCACCACATCCTCGACGCCGCCACAATTGTTGTCTAAGGACCACATTGATTAGCTAGAGAAAAGAAAGAATTGGACAAAGGCCACAGAGGATTGGCTCTTGAAAGTCCTCTACAACAGAAACATGGGCATAAGTTGTACGGTCAGGACAACCAACAAATTCTTGGAGTTGCAGAGAGTGCTCAAGGGAATAAAGAAATTTTGCACCGACTTCCCCGAGTTATACAAGATCATGTACCCCAAACTTGAGGCTATCCTCAAGGTACCTAATGGATCCTGGGAGAAGGAGTTTTCTTTGGAAAAAGGTGATCATTGGCTTGTGGAGACATGGAAACTTAGCCTTGGCCATAGAAGAGAAGTGTTAGAACAAGTGCTCCATGAAGTGGAGCTAGAGATTGATTGGATCAAGGAAGTCTGGGATGCTTGTGAAGAATACCTTAGGCTGATGACAGACTTTGATGTGCCCACAGTCGAGCTAGATCCAGAAAAGATAAAGCCCTACTTTCGAAAGAAGATGGAGAACAGGGCTGCAGATGGGCTAATGCCGGATTTCATGGGTTTTGCTACTCCAGCCTTCGCTCAATCCGGGTAGGTAATTAAAAATGGGAAGAAATATGACAGGGACTGGGATGACCTCACCAATAAATCCAAGAAATTCAACTTCTAGGTGATCCAATCAGATATATTGGAGTGGGATAAGCTCCAGAGATCGATCGACAAGTTTGTGGAGTACGCCACCTTATAGAGGAATGAAGGAATTCTTGTGATTGATGATTAATTCCTTACAGTGTAGCTACATAAAAAAGAAATCAACAAAAGACAAAAGAGCTATAGTGCTGCCACAACAAGAAAAAATAAGGAAAATGACAAAGATGTAATTTTAAATTGTAATATATTTGGGGGTAGGTGAAACCCTAATTTGTAGTGAATCTTGGCCACACAATGCAAATCAATCTTGGCTATTCATTCTACTTTTTGGACACTATAAATAGGGGGTCTCCTCTCATTTTCAAGAGAGTTGAGTTGTTGTAAAGGCATGCTGCTGAGAGTTTAATATAAGTTCATTGGATTTTGGTGAATTCTTGAGTTTTAGTTGCATGTTACATGGTTCTTCTCCCATAGTTAGTTAATTTGAGTAGATTTGCTTTGCTGTTTTGCATGTTTTAGCTTGCTTTAGTAGATTAGTTAATGTTGTTCACTGGTTTTGAAGTATTTTGTTGTGTGTTGGAAACCTTCCTTGTCCATGATTTTTGCTATTTATTGATGGTAAATAGCTATGTAAAGTTAGTCTAGGAATAAACTAAAAGCTTCTCTAAACTTCTATCTTTTATCCATGCTTATGGTGAATGAATGGTTGAATATCTATAGTCCTCAGAAGCTTGCACTGATTTCATGATACTGTGAGGTAATCTGGTTAAGTGGAATTCAGTTTTAGGAAGGTTGTCCATAGCAGGGTCCTCCATGATCACTATTCACTACTAGTTTAAGATCTAGGAACTTCCTCTCTTCCTTGCCCTTTTTCCCTTTTTTTAGAAATGACCTATGCTAAGGTTCATTGCACATTGTAAAACCAAATCTCAAGTTGAAATGGGAGTTTAAGACCGTTGTTTGAACCTACAACAATTGCACACTAACCTCCCCATCACAAGAACTCTATTTTAAGATCCAACTTTCCTCTAGCCTAACTCCGTAAGTATGCCCCGTGATTACCAGCAAGATCACATTGAACCAACTGAGTAATTCCAAGCACATCATGAACTGACACCCGAGAGACCTTGGGGAAATTTTCAGCAACTTGCTATTGGAGATTTCCTTTCAAGAGAGGTAGTGCACCTATGCACTTCCTATGTTGAGAAAGTGCTAAAACACCCATCAACAGAACTGGCGCTAGAAGGAGGGAATCTGAGTTAAGTTGGATCAAGGTGATTCAATCTCCCCTAAGAGATCTCGAAGAGTTTTAAGGTCTACACCAAACAAAGGGGAAATTCAGGAATTGCAACCTCCCACAAGGGCTAGAAGAACTAAAAGAGGGGATGCAAACTCTTCTTCCTCTTCCATTCCACTTTCACCTTCACCTTCGCCTCCTTTCTCCTTCCATTCGCCCCATACTCACCAGAATTTATCCACCTCCATCCCTTCCATTGAGTAATACCACACTGCTTTCCCACTGCTCGTTTCCCATAATTGGGGTGTTGCCTCCTTCCCTTCCCTCTAAGTCCAAGGCGTAGTCCCAACTGTTGTTGCCCCTGTGGAGCCCCAAATCACTGTTCAACACCAAATTCCACCTCCACCTCCCCTCATGGCTTGGATTGGGAATAATCCTTCTCCATTGCACTTCAACGCCTAACATAACATGCCTAAGAATCCAGACAGCTTTCGTACAAAGTGGAATCTTGGAGATCTGCAGAGGATAGCTGAGGAGCACATCAAAATATTCCAAACAACGTTGAAAGACATGCAAATCGATCAGGAATATGTGGCATGTATGATTTTCCATTATTCATTGGGAGAAGAAGCCTTCTATTGGTATATTAACTTGTCGGCAAGATTCATAACATCTTGGGATTTGCTGATGAATTCCTTCTTGCAGAAGTATAAGATCCTAATCAACCCTTTGGAGCTATATCAACAATTCACGTCAATTCATAGGGAATTCAATGAGATGATTAGCTCCTTCAACAATTGATTCCACTGAGCCTACACAAGGTTGCAAGCCCTTCATGTGATCAATGATGCTGCTACCTTGCTTGTGTATTACACAACATTAGATAACCTCACAATGACATTGGTGAAGAGAATGTGACCAGCTCCAACCTGATTAGTAGATGCTTACACTGAGGCAGCTATCACCAGTACTAACTTGGGTCAAAATATTTTTGGTCCACTGCCCTCCTTGGGGCAGGCTGCCCATCCTCTATAGATTTAGGGACTTACTCAAGCATTGCAACATCAGACGCCCCTAATGAATCATGTGTCACAGCTGCCCATAGTGCCTCATCCAAGGCAACCCATGAACCAGGCATCCCTAGTGCCTCATTACCTGTAGCCTCAACAACTATAGACTTATGCACAACCACCACAGGCATTGACATACCTACAAGGGCCTGAATTCCCACCTGCTTAGCAAAACTAACTGGTAGCACAACCTGTCTTCCTCCAGAATTAGACTTCACATTTGAGCAATACAGAGAAGGATTGGTTGGATGAGCTAACAAAGATGATCCAAAATATGTCCACAGAGATGACACACTTGAGGAATCAAAATAGCCAGCTGCAAACTTCTCAACGCAACATTCAAGCCAATCTCAATCGAGATAGTTGAGACAACTGGGAAGCGGGTACCTCATTAGCACCAAACTATGAGCAAGGACAACACTTCAATTAAAATTTTGAAAGGAGACCCTCACAAAGAAAAAATTGGATGTGGGATACAAGGCCGAATAATGGGGGTGTTCCCATTCCTCTTGATCAACCTGCTAGTAATGAGAAGACAACTAGTGGAGTGTATCTCGCCGAGGCTACCTTATCTAGATGGTGCAAGATTCACAAGACTAGCAGTCATTCCAAGTTGGACTGCCCCGAGTTTCAAACAGTCGTGGAAATATTTCAAGTGGAGGTCCAAAACGCAGTCGAGAGAATGAATTGTATAGATAGTTTCGTCTGACCCTTACGATTCCACCTGTCTTGTGGTCAACTAGGCCCCATTCCCGCGGAGTGAGAGCAACAAGCCCGAGGTTGAGATGATCTCTGCCAAGAAAGAAGAAGTACAAGAGGTAAGTAACGAAGAAGCTTTGTCTCAGCTCTTTACTTCGGTAGATAATGGTCCCGTAGATGAGGTCCAAATGTTTTACCAAAGGGAAACTCCATACATCTTGAAGAATAGACAAGTAGGAGGACCTTTCACTACCTCCATTCCACCTAATAACTTCAGAATCCCACCTGACCCCAATGCCAGCAATAATCTCAGCTTTCCCCATTTACCAACTCAATACCTTGATAAGAACAAATAGCTAAGTCAAATAACAAACCAGCTAGCTAGCTCCTCCATAGGTAGAGCTTTTGAGTTTGAAATTGAACAAATGGGCGAATATGTCACTGGAGAGTTCAACAAGGTCAAAATTAGCTTGTCCGCCTTTGAGTTACTAAAGGTTCCTACAGTTAGGAATGCCTTTTTTAGGGTAATTAATGGAACCCTATCCTCCAAGGAAACACATGAAATGCCAGCCAAAAGGGTCACCTTCGAAGATTCCCCACATGAGCTTGTAATTCAGGAAATAATATGCAAGAAGAAGGATGTTCCCCAAAATTAGCAAGCTGGAAAACAACCCGCCAAAGAGAAAACTTAGGGGAAATCCGTAGAAAAGACAAATGAAAAGGACAAGGGTTAGGTGTCCCAAGTTGACGTACCTATGGGTCTCTTCCAAGGAAGGTTCGAAATGCCTCCTTTTCTTACCACTATTAGGATATTCGGTAAGAACCTCCACAAATGTTTGATCGACTCCAGAGCGTCAACCAATGTCATGCCTTTGACCATATGCAAGGCTCTTGGGATTGTCCCCACACCTTCAAGAAAAAAACTGACTCAAATGGACAAAACAGAGGTGAACATCGTTGGGGAGATCAATTGTATCCCAATGCAGATTGTTGCAGACCCAAGGGTGCAACAAGTTATTGACATCTGAGTTGCGGATATTCCCGACACATACAAAATTATCTTGGGATGAGACTTCACCCGGGCACTGAATGGATACATCGCAACTAACTTCTCTCACATGTGGTTGTTGTGGAAAGGGTTGCCAAACCAGATTTGAATAGATTGGGAACCTTGCATGAAGTTCATGATCACATAGTACAACAACGTGAATGAGCTATTGTTTGCAGAAACAGAGCTGGGAAATTATTGCCCCTTTGCTTATCAGGAAGAAGCGAAGCCTCAAGAAGAAGAGCTAGTTGCAGAGGTCTTCCTGGTGCACTGTAGTCCTTTGACTAATCTAGCTTATACACCTCAAAGCATAGAAATGTGGGCGGAGTCAGAAGATGATGAGTCCTACGAAGATGGGAATTTAGGACTACTAAACGGATTCCAAGAATTCATGGAGAAGTGCATACAATATCAGCTTGGTTTGGGGGAAATAATGAATTTTCAAGAGCTCTTGCTTCCTAGTTGGTGCAGGGTTCATAACGCTATCCACTCTGAATTTCAGTGTTGCTTGTGTCAAACGGTAGTGGAGCACATCAAAGGACAAGCCATATCTCGAAAAGAGTCACCAACCGGACAACTTGTCACCAACCATAATGATCCTGTTCCCACTCCAAGAGCGACAAATGCAAATGCACAATAAAAGGAGGATGTACACATGGTTGGTTCCAATGTAAGGGAATCCTCCAAGTTCTAGACATTGTGCTTCAATGGATCTAAGTCCAAGCAAGGAGCTGGAGCAGGGTTCAAACTCATTAGCCCCATAGGTAAGACCTACTTTGCTACCCACAGACTTTAGTTTTATTGTACCAATAACATAGCAGAATATGAAGCGTTAGTCCATGGTCTTCTAATGGCTCTGAGAAAGAATGTTAAAATGCTACAAGTTTTTGGTGATTTTGAATTGGTAGTGAAACAAGTCAGAAAATTATACTCCTGCTATGATAGGAGGTTGGAAAACTACAAGCATAGAGTTTGGGATCTTGTAGAAAGCCTAGATGCATTCAATATACAGTTGATCCCCCATTCTTAGAACCATACATCTGATGCATTGGCTCAGGAAGCCAACACCTTGCAACCCCTCTCTTTGTCTGGCCTCAAAAATTTCATAGTTGAGTTGACCTTCACCCCATCGGTGCCGGATAACGTCACTCATTTCCAGGTATTCAATGATGATAAGCACATCTTGGAGTTCATCACTAGTTCTGATGTGTTTGCAACCCAAATAATTGATGAAGCCGATCCTAAAGAAATTGAATTGGAAATAGAAGGGGTCATCAACCTTAAAACAAATACTATTCCAAGAGGTATGGTGCAGCTTGAGTGTATATTCGACCTGGATCAGATTCAAGATCAAGATCAACAAACAAAGAAGGAATCCATAAGCAACCAGTGTGATACCCATAACAAATGGGGAAGTCAAAAATGTATTTATTGGCAAGG
The DNA here is from genome assembly GCA_007258455.2 of Sequoia sempervirens. Lineage (NCBI taxonomy): Eukaryota > Viridiplantae > Streptophyta > Pinopsida > Cupressales > Cupressaceae > Sequoia > Sequoia sempervirens. The sequence continues at coordinate 904,614,012 of VDFB02281492.1, forward strand.
TATGCACATTGGAGGAAAATAAAGGAATTATTGATGCTTTACGGAAGTATCATGATGTGGTAGCATGGAGCTATGAAGATTTGAAGATGTATGATACCTCCATTATTACCCACACCATCCCTCTTAAGCCCGACGTATGGCCATTCCAGAAAAGGCAGTGTCCCATCAACGCCTTGTTGGAGCCTATCATTTATAAAGAAATGCAGAAATTACTTTTAGCCATAATCATCTTTCCATTCAGGCACTCCATGTGGGTGGCCAATTTGGTCCCGGTTAGAAAAACGAACGGAGAAATCAGATTGTGTGTGGACTTCTGCAATTTGAACAAAGCTTCAGAAAAGGACAACTATCTAGTGCCTTCATTGGATGAGGTATTGCAAATTGTCAATGGTTCACAGATGATGTCCTTCCTTGATGGGTACTCTAGGTATAATCAAGTGATGGTGCAGTATGAAGATCAACACAAGACAACATTCACCACCAAGTGGGGCATGTTTGCATATAGAAGAATTCCATTTGGGCTCATCAACGCTAGCACCATTTGGTTACTACGAAGATGAATGAGCATCTTTTGGGAAACATCTCGCTATAGGAGTTGGAGGCTACTATTTTCCAAATGAAGAAAGGGAAAGCCCCAGGCCCTGATGGCTTTCCGGTTGAATTTTATCAAGAATTTTGGGATATCATTAAGCTAGACCTTTTGGAGGTGGTTCGTGAGTCTCAAAGGAATAAGCAGCTGTGGAAGGCGTTGAACTCTACATTCCTTGCTCTCATTCCCAAATGTGAAGGGGAATATCATGTGAGTCAATTTGGACCCATCTCCCTTTGTAATGTGGTGTATAAGATCATTTCCAAGCTAATTGCTGAAAGGCTGAAGCGATGGCTTAAAGGGCTTATCTCTGAGGAACAAAATGGTTTTGTAGAGGATTGGAAAATTTTGGATGGGGTGGTCATTGCTACTGAAACCATCCATTCTATGGCATCCTCGAAAGAAAAGGCCATGTTCATCAAGCTTGATATGGCTAAGGCCTATGATAGAGTGAAGTGGTCCTTTTTGTGAAAAATCCTTATTGCTTTTGGTTTCGTTGAGGAGTGGGTCCAATGGGTTATGTGTTGTGTTACTTCCACTTCTTTCTCGGTATTGATAAATGGTGAGCCTTCTTTTTTTAGCGCTTCTAGAGGCCTTTGTCAATGGGATCCTCACTCCCCTTATTTATTTGTCCTTCTTGTTGACGACCTGGGGAGATTGGTGAAACATAAAGTGGATTTGGGTCTTATACAGAGATGGGGGTGGGGAAATCGTTTGCCTTCCCAATCTCACATGCAATTTGTGGATGATACTGCTTTGATGGGTATGCCTAAGATCAGAGAAGCTATGAATTTTTGCAAGGCTTTGGATATCTATCTTGTTGCTTTTGGTCAAAGGATTAATGAAGATAAATCTTCCATTTTCTTCTTCAATACTTTGAGGCTTATTTAACAAAGGATTGCTTGTATCTTGAGGTTTCAGATTGGTTCTCTCCATTTAACTTATCTTGGTATTCCTATCTCTGTTGGTAGACTTCCCAAGGAATCGTGGTAGAATATTTTGGACAAGTTTTGTGTGAAGGTTAATCATTGGACTCATCAATGGTTGTCCTTTGCTGGTCATTTTCAGTTACTAAATTTTGTGGTGCAAGCTCTTCCTATTTATAGGTGTATGCTTCAAGTGGCTCTAGTTGGGTTTATGAAGGATCTGAATTCTCTAGCTAGAAAATTCTTATGGGCGGGTAGCAAGTATCCTCTTCCAATTGGAGCCTGGTAAAGTGGGATATTGTGTGTAGGCCGAGGTAGTTTGGGGGTCTTGGATTGTGACAATTGACTGGTTTGGGCTAGCATTGGCTGCTAAGCTTTACTAGAGGTGGTGTGTGGACCAGGATCGTATTTGGGCTAGGATTTTAGTTCACAAGTACCTCTTGGGGGTTTTAAAGGAGAAACTTCCGAGGTTTCCTCTGGTGGGGAAAGGTTCTGTGATTTGGGGGATGCTTAAGAAAGGGGTTGTGCTGATTAAGGAGGGATTGTTTTGGATATGTAATAGGGGGACTGAGGCTCTCTTTTGGTCTGATTCTTGGGATGGATTTTCCCCCATTTTGTGTCAGTATCCCAATTTGGTGAATCTTTTTCAACACTTCTTGGAGGTTGGTTGGTCAAGGGTGAGTGATTTTAATAATTTTTATCCTTATGGGCAAATGGAGGTGGCTAAGTGGAAGGATCCTTGCGATTGACCTGTTATTGGGTTGGAGGAGGACTATACTGAGCTTCAAAATATTTTGATTAGTAGAAAATGCAGTTCTCTTAGGGATAAGGATATTCTGGCATGGAGCCCGAATCCGAAGGGTGCTTTCACTGTGGCTAGTCGATATTAGGAGTTGGGTGTTGCCACAATAGTGTGTCTCACTTTTGGGACATGTTGATTTTTGTTTGAAATCGCTATTTTTAGAAAAACTAATGATTAAAGTCTTGAGAGGTTCCATCAAAAGGGTTTTAATTGAAGAGGGATATATAATACCCCCTTAGATCAAACCCCCTTGGATTGAACCCCTCTAGTATTAAATCATACCCACAATGGAGTCTCCTTCGCACCTATCAAAATGCTAACAAAAAACCACTTTTTATTTAACTTTTGAGGGATTAAATAATGTCATTTAGAAATTATATTTTGCAAGATTGTAGCCCTCGAAACAAGCTTTCCAAAAAGTATAGTTTTGATATATTTTTATTTATCATGTATTTAATTTTCAATTTTTATTAAATATAGGTTTTTTTGTGAACATCAAGCTCTTTGTTGTGCAGAGGTGGAAAAATAGTAAACCATTGTAATTTTTTTTTCAAAAAATACCCATTCCCTAGGTATTGATGTTGTTTCACCCAAATCAAAAATATTGGATTTCGATATATACACAAAAAGTTAGGCTGTATGACACACACATATGTCCAAATTATAGTTATAGTGACTTCAAAAATTATTTTTTAAAAAAAATATGCAACCAAAAATTATGAAAAAATATCCTTTCCCTAGATATTGATGTTGAGAATCTATATTTCAAAAATTAGAATTTAATCCTTTATAGAACAAAAGTTATGTTGTATGACACAAATGTTACTTTTTGAAAATGTTGTTTTTTGTTTAAAACTAGTTATTAAAGGAGATGTTGAAATATTCATGATTTATTTCAAAAAAAATGAAAATAAATAAATTAGAATCTACACACAAATTTCCACAAATCACTAGTTCACGTCGTCTTCAAATTCTTAATGGTTTAGCTACTATAGGTCTTAGAAGATGAAGGTTTAGTTAAAAATATTGATGTAAATGTCCATCTTGGGCAAAAAGTGAGACACAGTATTGTGATTCCACCCAGTTGTTGTCTCGTAAGCTTGGGGGGGTGGAGGTCCCTTGGTGGAAACAAGTGTGGAACAAGTTTTCTTGGCCAAAGTGTAATTGTTTTGTGTGGAATTTGGCTTGAAATAGATGTTTGACTTGGGATAATCTTCGGAAGCAGGGATTCCATGGTCCCTCTATTTGTATTCTGTGTGATTGCAATGAGGGGGATTCTTCCCATTTTTTTTTCCACTATCCTTATTCTATGTTGCTCTGGCATATGTGGTGGGGTGTTTGGAAGCATCCCTGTGTTCATGCTTCTTCCCTTGTGGAGTTCTGGAGCAGTTTTGGAAGACCCCCTTCCAAGGCCTCTTTCCTCCAGATTGTGTGGTGCATTGGTCCCACATTCATCCTTTGGAAAATTTGGTTGGAAATGAATCATAGGATTTTTCGTGGGGATAAGCTGATGGTTCAACAGGTGTGGTAAAAAATTGTTGGTATGATCCAAGAAACGGTCGAAGCCAAATGTGATGTGGCTTTTCTGTTGGAAAGAAGTGATGATGAGATTATGAATAGATTGGGCTTGCAGGGGTTGACTTTGGTCTCTACTTGTGTCAGAAGAGGTAGGAGGGCTAAAAAGAAGGTTTAGAGGGTTGGAAGATGGTTGCCTCCTTCGATGAATTTTTTGAAGATTAATATAGATGGTTCCTCTAGGGGTAATGATGGGCCTACTAGGATTGGTGGAGTTGGAAGAGATTGTTCCGGTTCAGTTATTTTCTTCTTATCCATTCATAAAGGATGAAATTCTAACAACTTTATGAGGGGTTGGGGATTCTCTGGGCTATTGAGTGTGCTTGTGCCTTGGGTTGGCTTAGGATTATCTATGAATTTGAATCACAAATTATTGTTAATATGTTGCATGAGCAAAATGTAGTTGAGGTTAATTGGCAGATTGTGTTGATGGTTTGAAAGATTTTGCAGAGGTGCTCTACGTTGGAAGTGGTGTCTTTTACTCACATTTTGCGAGAATGGAATAGGATTGCTGACTATTTGGCTAAGTGGGATTCAGTGCATGCAAATGATTGGAAGGTTCAGGGGTGGGGACAATTATCCCCTGATTACTCTCAGGATTTAGAAAGGGTGATTGTGGATGATATGGAGGGATAAGGTGTTGTTGGTTGTATGGATGGTGGTTTTTGCTTTGGATGGGGGCTTTGGTGTTTTCCTTCAGAGGGGGTCTACGGGCTCCCTAATCCTTATGTACTATTAATTTCTTGATCTCAATAAAGTTTTTACCCCTTTTTATTGAAAAAAAAATCTAAAAAATAAAATACTAATTTTTAGGATATTTTATTTATTTAGTCATTTCATGTTATTGTGTCAATCACGATCTACTTAAACACCACTCTTCAAAAATCAAAATATTGAATGAACTTGCATTCACTCAAGGAGCTCAATTTACTAAATAGTGAAAAGGTGTAGATTTATTCCATCACATACAAGAGTTATTTGAGCCATTTTACATAGGTTTAAATTTTAATTATTTTTCTCACTTTATGATAAGGATTGTATTTATTTCTACAAAGAATTATAAGTACACTAACGAGAATATTAAAATAGACTAATATTCAAACTTATAACTTATTTGTGGCTAGTGAAGTTCTTCACGATAAGTCACTTGCCCTTTCATGATAGAATTTTTTAATTCTATTTAGAAGTGAATTTCAATTCCAACACACACCCATTAAGATGCGTTCTAAGACACAATAGAATTTTGACTATGATACATGATTTTTACTTCTGATTATTTTCTTGCTACTTTACAATTTACAAATTAACTTATTAATTTTTATCTTATAAATAATGCACTAAATAAATTACATACATTTTATTTAATTTTTCATATAATTAAAGATTTAAATGTCAAAAAAGTTATTTCAAAAATTTGACATCCACTAATTTAGAAGGCGCGCTCTGACGTTCTTCAGGCTTCGGTTTCCTTGGCGACTGGCTACTGCCTACCCTCGGTGATGGGGCTGCACAGGTGTGCTCGTTCTTTTTTTTGTTTCTCACCCTCTTTATTATGCATTAATGTCAAATGAATCAACCTCTCCTCCCCTTTGCCGTTCGGCAGAGGCCGTATCCCCTAATTCCTCCTCGTCGATACCGAGGGTTTCGATGAATCCTGAAACTCTGTGTTTAGATAACCTCATCCCTAACCCGCTACATTCAAAACCTAAATCCTTCTCCGAGGCGGTGACGAACGCTGGGAACCCTGTCAACAAGAGCGCAAGGTTTTCTCTCACAAATTCAAATGAAGCCGCCGACCCCGGTAAGATTACGGATGTTGCTCCGCTTTCTTTCTCCATTTCCCCCAATCCTGAAATGCTTGAAGAAATTGGTAAGGAGAAGAATAGGTTAAGGAACTTTTCCATTTTCTTTTCTACTGTGGAAGTTGATAAATGTCCGCCTAGGAAGTTTCTTGATGATTGGTTTCATAATTACTGGAACTTGAAACTTGGATTTCATATTTCTTTTTGTTGTCAGATTCAGAAAGGATTATTTATTATATTCTTTTGTAAACACGAAGCTCAGATCAAAGTGCTTAAAAAACAATACTGGTCGGTTGGATCTACCTCCTTTCGGGCCTTGGCTTGGTCACTCGAGGCCATCCACGAGGAAGTTCTGGCGCTTTCGGCCCCTCGCTGGATCCTGGTTAAACATTTGCCACTCTTCTTATGGTGTTTTCTCCCGCAAGTGCTTGAACCACTCAGCAAGATCATTCGAATGGACGATACTATCCATTTGGTCCCTCATATGGATGCAAGAATCCTCATTTCGCTGAACCTGGGGCTAGACATTCTGTCTGAGCTTAACATTTGCATTTCGCAAGATAAATTCTCCTGCCCTATTGAAATCCTCGGAGGGCTAAATTCGTGCTTCCTGTGTCACCGTGAGGGTCATTTGAGAAAAGATTGCCCCATTATCAAAAAGAAATACTTGCAACCCAAGGCCGCGGATATCCGCGACCCTCCTAATGTTGACAGTTGTAGCACGAACCCCTCCTGCAATAAATCCTCCGCTATTGTCGCTCCCTCTCAACCCTCCCCCCTGCTGACCACCTTCTCCCTGCCCCCTCCTCCTGTCCCCTCCCCCGCGTCTCTCCCAGTTGACCCTTTACCCCTGGCGAACTGTGGTCTTAATTTAGGGCCCCTTACTGTGGCCAAGGTTTCCAATAAAAGAAGATGGAAATCTTTGAAGCAATCTGTGGCGTCTTCAGAGAACCCCTCTCCCCTCAACTCTCAGCCCTCCCCTGTCTCAGTCTTCCCCGGTGAACCCTCTGGAAATGAAACCTTGAATGTTTCCCACACCTCGTGCTTAACCATAATGGAAAAAGCAGCTAGTTGCTCTGACCTTCCTCCTCATCCCAGCGTCCCCCCCAAAATCTTTCGCGAACTTGGTGATGACTGCCTGCTTGAGATCATCCCCGCTAGTATATACCCCTCTGATACTGGTGGGCACACTGGCAAAAATATCATGGACATGAACTTTTTATCTCCTGATGAGGCTGATAATGAAGAAGAATTTAAAGATGCCTGCACTCTGTATAAACGCAGGGGAAGGAAACTAGGCTCCAAGAATAAGAACCCCTCCAAGAAAGTGCTTAGAGACATTCATAACAGTGCCTCGGCACAATATCAAAGTCCTACTGAAAACTGTGCCCCCCAACCAAATGTTTCCTCATGAATTGTGTCTCTTGGAATATTAGGGGCTTGGAGTCCCCTGACAAACGGTGGACCATTAAAAGGTTTCTTGATACCTGCAAGTCTATGGATGTCCTTATGCTTCAAGAAATTAAGGCTATTGGGTACTCTCTGGATTCCAACCTCAATTTCCTTTGGAAGGATGCCATCAAGTTCTATACTAACCATGATAGGGGTAGGGGTGGGGTTGCTCTCCTGATCAGCCCCAGATGGGAGAATTATATCACTGATCATGGGATTTCCCCCTGTAACAGAGCGGTATGGATCACTCTTAATCACAAGAATAATGTCTTTGGCATATGCTCTATCTATGCCTCGAATGACTTCAGGGAGCGTGCGAGTCTCTGGGACTGGATTGCTGCCCTTCCTAATATACCCTGGTTTATCGGGGGAGATTTCAACATGATAGAGGCCCAAGAGGACAAACTTGGTGGTCTTCCTTTTGCGTGGAAAGATCTGGAGAAAACTCACTGGAACAGAATGATAAATACCAAACTCCTTTTTGACCCCTTGGCTGGATCTAAGGATACTAATCCTGGAATTTGGCATACCTGGTGCAACCTCCAACAGGGTCACTCCAGAATTTATTCCAGACTCGACAGATTTTATGCCAATAAAAACTTCTTCTCCTTTTTACCTGATAATCATGGGCACCTTGTTCTCGTCTCCCCCACCTCCCTCTCCGACCACCATCCCATTTCCTCCCACATTACTTTTAACAGCTCTCCTCTCCGGTGCAAAATTTCTGATTCTAAGTTCACTCTTAACACTAGCCTCCTGAAAGATGAAGACACTCTTGCTGCCATTCACATCATTAAACTTATTAACAGAAATACTCTTCCCTCCTGCTCTCATCTTGATAGATGGAATAAGAACATCCTTGCTTGGCAAAAGCTGCTTAAGACCATCGGGCAAAAAAGAGCAAAAGATTATAGATATGCCAAAAAATGCCTTTCCTCTGATCTGCAGTTAGCCAAGTCCAACATTCAAGCCAACCCCTCTGACTGTGATCTCGCCTCTCATCTTATCAAAGCTAAGGATGCCCTTAGACAACACCAACAGCTTAAAATTAATGGAGCCAGGATTAGATCTCGTGTGCACTGGTTGCAATTTGGTGACAGGGGTTCTAAATTCTTCTTCAACCTCCTTAAGCATAAGCATACTAATGAGAATATTGAGAGAATTGTGGTTGATAACCAGGAGATAACTGACATTGATAACATTAAGGAGACCTTTGTTAATTTTTATCACAATCTCTTTGCTTCTGAAGATTCGGAAGAGGCCTCTTCCCTCAGACAACATGTGTGCTCCCTTATCCCTAGCAAGATCTCCGCTGATGAAGCCAATCAGTTGTCCAAAGACCTCTCTATAGAGGAAATTGAAAAAGCTATTAACTCTCTCCGCAATGATAAGGCCCCCGGACCGGATGGTCTCCCGGCGGAGTTCTATAAGGCCAACATTGGTTGGATCTGCCATGATCTTCTTGATCTGTATTCGGAGGCCCTTGAGAGGGGATCTTTGGGATGCTCCATTAATAAAGGTATAATTAAGATGATCCCCAAAGATGGGGATAAGGCCCTCATCAAAAACTGGAGACCTATTACCCTCCTCAATGTTTCCTACAAAATTTTTGCCAAGCTCCTGGCGCTCAGAATTGAGAACATCCTCCCCAAGTTTGTTTGCTCTACCCAGACTGGTTTTATCAAAGGCAGGTATATCCTCGAAAACCTGATCACTAGTTGGGAAGCCATGAACTGGTCCAAGCACTCCCAACAAAACTCTGCCATGTTCCTTCTTGACTTTGAAAAAGCCTATGACAGGGTGGAATGGAAATTCATCACCATGATGCTGGAGGCCTTCGGCTTTCCTAGGAAGTTTTGTAACTCTGTTAATACTCTGCTCAAAGATGCTTCAGCCCAGATTGATATTAATGGCTCGATTTCTGCCTCCTTCCCCCTTGGTAGATCTATCAGGCAAGGCTGCCCCTTGGCTCCGGCCCTTTTCGTTATTGCTTCTGAAGCCCTTTTTTACATCCTGAGAGATAACTCTCTCTCCCCTGCTGTCAAAGGTATAACTCTTCCCAATAATGAGGAGCTCTTAAATTGTCAGTTTGCTGATGATACTGCTATCTTCTTTGATGCTAGACCTGATAATTTTGAGGTTCTGACCTCCAAACTCAACTTGTTTTGTAAGATCTCCGGGGCGAGGCTTTCACATTCCAAATCTATCTGTCTTGGTTGGGATGTGATCCCCCCTGACTAGTTTAAAATCTATGACTTTCAGTGGGGTGGCCCGCACAAGATTGTGCGCTACCTTGGCATCCCCTTCTCCATTGACCCCTCCCTTAATGACATGTGGGCGTGGATTAAAGATAAGATCTTCAAAAAGTTGAATAAATGGCATAATAGAACCCTTTCTTTGGCTGGTAGAATCCAAGTCTATCAGAAAATCCTTTCATCCTATAACATTTACTATTCTTCTGCTTGGATGTTTAGTAACTACCAAATCCTTGAGATTCAAAAGGCGGTTAGAAGCTTTCTCTGGTCGGATGGCAAAGGTAAAAAGAAGATGCATGCTATCAAGTGGGACTGGTGCCATGTCAATAAGCTGCTCGGGGGGCTTGGTTTGAAGGATCTCAAGCTCCAAGGGGTTGCCCTTGCCGCCAAGTGGATCTTTCACTCCCTTGATGGCAATGATCCTTGGAAGGTTCTGATTAGGAGCAACATTGAAAGAGGCTTCCCTTAGACTGCGAAGTCTTGGAAGAATCTGCTGATTATTGACCTTGTTATTGGTAATTTTCCTGTTCTTGTTCAAGGTTCTACGGTCTTTAGGTCCATCTTGAAGGCTTGGGACCAAGTTAAATTGCATGTCTCTAACAGGGAATTCCATGATGACTGCCATCTTTATGGTGAAAGGTCCATTTGGTGGAATCTTTCTTCCTTTGGCAAGCCCCTAGCTCTCTCCCAAGGCTGCTCTGCTAGGCACTGGTTGAGCAAAGGCATTTCCTAGTTAGCCGACCTCTTTGAGAATGATGAATTAATCAGCTGGGAGGTTCTCAGTAATAATTTTGACCTCCCCATTTCCCAAAAAAAAACTTATAATTTGATTGTCAAGGCGACTAAAGACCTCCCTTCCTCCTGTCATGTGGACTCTTATAGATTCCTTGGGTGTAAATGGCCCGATGGCACTATGTTCTCCAAGATCAAAGCCAAGCACATTTACAATGTTTTTGGGCATTTGGAAGCTATCATTGATCATGTTAATACTGTTTGGTATTCCAGGCTAGACACCCGCGCTTGGAAGAACCACTTTGACTGCCTGTGGAAAGGTCCCACCGAGCCTAAGATCAAATGTTTCAACTAGCTCCTTCTCCTTGACAGACTCCCTGTTAGGAAAGGGAATGCCGAGTACGATTACTGTAACTTCTGCAGACTTCCTGAAACGGCTAGACATATCCTCCTTGACTACATATTTGCGAAAGAAATATGGCTCATGTTTGGCATTACTTATCCTATGCTTTTTACTGTTATGGACATTGTTACTGGGCACATTGATGGTTTAAAAAATGACTCTAATCTTTTCTGGAAGATCCTCTCCTCTAATATTCTTTGGAAAATCTGGAAATGCAAAAATGAAGAAAGATATTAGAATAACCCCCGTGATCTTACTGAGTCTTTTAGAAAACTCATTTACTTTAAATTTTTTTTGTAGGTGCGAACCACCATGATCATCGAAAGAAAGAAACTTAAACGCTTCCTTAAGGATGGTTATGCCACCTTTTTCATCTACGAGATGAAGGATAGGTATGCCTGGAGGGACACCCTCAACAACCAGTAGCTCTTTGATAATACCTGCAAAATCCTATCCCAAGAGGTGAAGAACAACAAAGGCTTCGGCAAGGATACAACACTCATGCTTGCGTAGATTCAGGAGATGAAATATATAGTCTGGATGGAAGGAGATAAAGGTTGGACTGCCTGGGTGGATAAAGTGGATGACATCTTGTACTAAGCCTGTTGATCAGTGGTGGTCTGCTATGCACTTTTTTGCCTTTTGTAATGAAAATGTAAATCTGTAGCGGCTGTTTTGCCCTTTTTTTGGCTCTGCCTTGAGGCGTGTCCTCTTGTTGGCTGAACTGGTCGCTCTCTGGAGTTTTCTGTATTTACTGTGATATCCTTATATTTAATACAAAAAAAAAAAGTTATTTCTTTAACAAAATTTTACTATTTTATTTTAATTTATTTGAGAAATAACAATAATTTTAAATTTTTAGTTAAAGTTATTTTATCTGGGAAAAAACTATCATTCATTATTTTTCTATCTTATTGTTACTTAAAAATTATAATAAATATTATATTCCTAGATGCTAATTTTAATTGTTTCATTTGGGGCCATTATGTATTTTAAATTTTTAAACTTTTTATATTAAGAAAATTAATAATAACTTTTCTATTGAATAAAAATTAATCAGTTTAGAATATATGTTTATTTATTATTATTGACAAAATAAAATTAAAAATATATTTATTATTTTCTTTTTATATTTAATTATTGAGTTTTATTTTAAATTTAAATTTTAGTTTTGTTAGTTTTATTTTATTTTTTCATATTAAGAATTTTTTTCTAGTACAGTCACAATATTTGCAATCATAATAACCTAACAAGGGTTTGAACCTTGTTGACTACAACAATAATATCATAAATGATTTATATGTAGTAAATATTTTATACTTATATGCTATTTTTTAATATTTTCATTTATAAGTATTAATATATATTTTATTTTTTATTTTTTTAAACAAAAGACCATAAGCCTATGGATATATTAATATAATTATGTATTTTAAAATTTAGATGAGTTTATATTTAAAAATAATTAGTAATTTTTTTATTAAATAAAATTTAATTAGTTTATAATAAATAGATATTTTTATTATTGACAAAGTAAAATAGAATATATATATATATATATATATATATTTAATATTTATATGAATATTTTTAAAAAATAATTATATGGATATATTAAATTTTATAATTTTAATTTTTACAATATAGATATCTTAAATATTTCTAATTAAAAAGTGTTATTATATATAATTGAAACTATTTAATTTATTTTCAAATTATTTTGTTTTTTCTTATAATTATTTAATTTATATATAGACACAAATTTTTATTTTTATTTAAGAATTATTTTATTTTATTATATTGTTTACTTAGAGATCTTTTATTTTGTATGTGAATTTTAATTTTACTTTTACAAATATCAAAATGTATTATTTTGATAATTTTTTTGTTTTGTATTCTATATTTATATGTTACTTTGAAAATTTAATTTTATAGATATGTTTTTTATTTTTAAATATATGTTTCCTATCTTTTAAGTTTTATGTGTAGGTTTATGATATGACACTCTATGTTATTTTGTCATTGTAGAATGTCTCTCAATGTAAAATTAGTTAAATTATTCATAATGATCCATAAATATATAATTTTATTTTTTATTTTTTATAATAAAATAATATATAAAGAGAGTTCAATGTTCAAATATGAAAACATGACTATCATATCCAAAGAGACTATGAATAATTGGACAAGAAACGATCCCATAAGACATATTACATATTAAAATAAGAGGTTATGCATCTATAATATTGTTGTTAACTTTATGAGTACCACTTTTGTGATCTTTGGCAAGATTTGCTAGCTAGAATGAAAAATTGATTACTTGAGTCTTGAGTTGAACATTAATTTTTAGCATCTTGTTTAGAACTTAAATGAGTGTTTATAGTTGATTTTTTTTTGGATAAAATACCATATATGATTACTTCCATTGGAAAGAAAGTGTTAGGTAAACAACATAGATGGGCTATGGGATCATGGTATGCCAAAAAGGTGGCAATGTTGTAGGGTATGTGGTGGCGACTTTTTCACCCAAAATTAATGGCTTGAAAAGGGTTTTTAGAGGAGATTCTCAGCTTTTTCAAAAATATAAATTATGATTTAATTTGAATTTAATAAATAATTATTATTCATTTTTATTAAATTACGACTAAAGTCACGATCGATAAATTTGATTGAAAAACATCTATAACTTTCAAGCGGTATCATATTTTGAATCAAAACATCGTCACATTTCTGTACACATACTATACAGTTTAAAAAGAAAATTAAATTCCGTTTTGACCAAGTTAAGGATGGTCAGAGACAGGGGCCGAGTTTTATATTTTCTAAGTTGTAATAAAAAATTCATAATTAATTATTTACTTGAAAAAAATTACAAAAAATATGCATCACATCAGACCTTAGTCCTCTACTTTATATATAAAATATTACAAAAATATTATCATTTTATTATAGTTAGGGTGGTGAATGAGACACCTACTTCTTATTTCCACAAATTTGAGTACCTCTGCATTGAAATTTCAAATTTTTTCACCAAATAGATTTTATTTATTTTAAATAAACCTAGTATTTTAAACTAATTAATTTTCTACAAATTCTGTTGTACATGTTTTGAAATAATATAGATAACTTATTCAAATATTTGTGTCAAGTTGCTAACAACGATTTTTCTGAATTTTTGCCATGAGTTTGTTTTAACCATGATCCTGCCTAAATGTATTCCTGCCTGAATGAGTTACAATCTATTACAATATGCTAGGCCTTACTAATTTGATTACAAATGGGTACAATATGTTTGAAATATAGAATCTAAATGATATTGCAAACAAATGCCAATATCGAGTTTCCAAATGATTATGAGAAATGCTTAGATAGTGACTTCTATCCTTACGAGTGATCTTATTTGGCCATAAAAAGATACAAAGCTTGATGTGAAGTGTAATGTAAAGTCAAGCAAACATATGAAGGAATCTTCCAAAGTTAATGTGATGATGATGGATCGATGAATGTCAATGCAATTCGTACCATAGTTTATTTTGGATCTAACGAATTTGAATATGTGTTCCTTTGCTACCACATGCTTTATAAAGGTGCCACAAGTATTGATAAATGAAATTGGGTGTTACTCTAGTATATTTTGGTAGTGAGTTCACACATAAATTATACCATTATAGTTATTGAAATCTCCTAGAAATTAGATGTGAGGTTGTAGACTTAGTGTAGAAATTGTGTTTTCAACCACGAGGTCAAATATATGTGTGGTGAATTGTAGTGACTAAAATATTGTTGAAAACTTAGAAACAAGAAAATAAAGTTAAAAAAAAAAAAAGTGCTGACGCAAGAATGCTCTTACACCCTAGGATGCTCTTGCATCAATATATGCGCATTAAATACATTGATGAAAGAATTATGATATCTTATTTTGTGAATAGTGTAGCCCTGAAAGTATATATTTTCAACTTATTTTTTTGTTAAATATAATAGAGTGGAGCAATAATAGTATGCCAAATTTATTGTACATGATTACGAGTCTAAGAGATATGTTTACTGATCTTTATTTTATAATAGAACAAACACTCAATAACTTAAGTAGTACGGAAAGTAGAGTGTTCTCCCACAACAATCGTAATTCATAATCTTTTAAGTTAGAAATTAAGCTTTAGCCTATACTTTTGATTTTCAAATGACAATGCTTAAGTTGATCTACTTGGAATTAGATCAATTCCCTCTCCATTTCATATCAAGCCTTAATTAAATTTGGATGAGACAAAGACTTATAAGTAGATTAGCTTAAGGGAAAATATTTTAATATTATATCATGAGAATTACTTGTAATCTATAAAAAAAATCTATGAGATGAAAGTTGAAAGTTTTAACTATAAAATTAAAGAAGCCAAAATTTAAACTTTGTGAATGTTATTAAAAACGTCTTATAACTATTTTTCTAACAAATTAATAATATCACTTTATTTTTCTTTTGACTAAAGTTAAATATTTACTCTTTCATATACTACTTTTATAAATATTATTTGTAAATAATTTTTTAAAAATATTTAATATAAAACCAAATTGCCATAAAGAATAATAGTTATTATTTGATTATTATAACAAAAAGA
Source organism: Sequoia sempervirens (assembly GCA_007258455.2). NCBI lineage: Eukaryota > Viridiplantae > Streptophyta > Pinopsida > Cupressales > Cupressaceae > Sequoia > Sequoia sempervirens. Next base: position 904,629,161 of record VDFB02281492.1, read on the forward strand.
TAACTATTAAATAACATTTATTATTAAATCTACAACAATAACTATGATGCTTTATATCAACATCATATCGAGACAAATAATGAGACATTGACTTTAGACTATTTATTTGATTTAATTTACCCTTTTCAACACTATTTATGCATACGTGGCCAATGCTAAACCATTTATATTTATTTAAGAAAAATTGATGGTTTGTATGTAAATTGACTTGGCCCACATGTAACTCCAAATACTCGTTTGAAAAAGTGATTGAATACGTGGTCTTTTTCAAATCACTTGGGAATTGTGGTTGTGCACTTGTCCTTTTCAATAAACCCTACGCCAAGTAAACAAATTTCAAATGAAAAATGTTCATCTTTGTTGGTCTTTATGTACAAATTGTATACCTTCTCTCTTGTTATAAGTGACAATTCCACCCACCCTCTTTGTTGGTTTTCTTGACAATTACATGCAATGTACTTTGCCCTCTTATACCTATTTATTTTACATATACTTTTGTCTTGTTAGTATATTGGTTTAATATTTATTTTAGCTTGTTTTTGTATAGAAGTTGATTTTATTTATAAGTTTTTCATGGTTTATCTGGTTGGGACTGGCTTGCTAGTTGTTGGGTCCCTGCAACGGCTATCCAACCCTCAAAATGGCATGGGGCATCAGATGCCTATGCTCCTGCATATTCTGACCGTCCGTGCACCAACCAGCCGTGTGGTGTAGGCAGGCTGTATTTGTCAGGGTTTTTTGGTTTACGATGCCCAATAGATATTTTTACGCCGTTTTTTAAGTTTGTCGCGCCGTTTTTGAAGTTTGTTGTTCACCATTTTTTTGCTGCTTTCCTCGCCGCTATTGGTTTCCGCTCCTCCAAACTCTTCCTGTTGGTATTGACCTTACACTTCTCCAATTTGGCGAGCTACAACTTGAAAATTAGATTTCCACGAAGGTTTTAGAGTATGTTTATTAAAATAAAAATTATGCCAAGATCTTATTAATGAGCACATTTAGATTTTAACATTATGATATCCTCTATCCTTCATAATTAAGTATATATTAGCATAATTAATATATAATGTATATTTTATATAATAAATAAAAAATAAATTATAAATAATATAATTATACTAATTATTATTATATATTATATTTTTTAACAAAACTTTTAAATACATATATAAAATTATTATAATTAATAATTAATAATAATTATATTTTTAATATAATACAAAAAATTAATATATAAATATAATATAAAATATAAGTAATATATTATATATATTTAATATAATAATAACATAAATTAAATTATATATAATATAATTATATTTATTAATATATATAATAGTGTTTATAGGTTATATTATTATTATATAATATATTCTATAATAAAAATTATTAAATATAAATATGAAATTATTATAATTAATGATTAATATATTTTTATATAGAACAAATTAAATTAATATATAAAAAATCTGATAGTTTAATTGATTTATGGAGAGATTAGGAAAAAGAAAGAGATAGAGGGGGACAATTCTATATAGAGAAGAATATATACTAACACTTGCACCTAAAGGAGGTTCAAGGATTACATCGATAGAAAACTATATCTATGTTAATATGTTAGAGAGTATGTGTTTGTGCATGGATGTGTTGCAAATTCTCGTTGCATGTGGCTAGATTAAAAAATTAATAATAAGTGCTAAATAATGGAATGAAATAAATTTAGACAAATCTAGATTTTTTCTTTGAAGAAATTAAGTATTATCTAATTATGAGATATTTGCATTCAGATTTAAAACATAAACCAATGCAAATGAAAAAATTAAAATTGTCATTAAATTGACAAAAAATACTGCAAATGGAAATAAAATGTTCGCGTCCAATTGTCGAATCAATATTTATCTGGCTTTTATGTGATAAGAGAGAAAAGAGAAACCAAATTTTGTTTGGTTGTTTCATGTCAACAATCCAAGGATGGTACATTCCCTTGGGGAGTTATGCTCAAGGTAGCATGCCATTTGATCAAGGATATGATAATTCACCTTTAAGACCTCTTCAATGTACCCATTGCACACTTAAGGAGACAAACATATAGAGAGAGAAAGAGAAAGGAAGAGAAAAGGGAGAGGGAGATAGAGATAATATATAGATAGGTGGAGAGAGAAAAAGTAGGAGAGCAAGAGAGGGAAAAAATGAGACAAAGGAGGAGAAATAGACGAAGATAGAAATAAAGGGATAAAAAGAGGGATAGGGAGAAACAAAGAGAAGAGAGAGAAACAAAGAGATAAAGAGAGAAAGAGAGATAAATAGAAACAAAGAGATATAGAGAGATGGGTAGAGATATAGAGGAATAAAGAAGGACATAGAAAGAGGCTTGATAGTGAGGGTGATAGAGAAAAATAGATGAAGGAAAAGAGAAAGAGAGAAGAGAAGAGAGACATAGATAGAGATAGTCACATAAAGAGATAAGGAGATAAAGATAAATAGAGGGAAGAATATATATATATAGAGAGAGAGAGGTAGAGAGATAGAGAGATAAAAATGAATAGATATAGATATAGGGAGGGTGATTGATATATCTCTCCCTATCGCTCTCTATCTCAATATATCTCCCATTATCTATGTCACTCCCTCTCCCCCTCTCTATCTATAGAGCTATCTCTCCCTCTCCCCCCTCTCTCTCTCATTCACTCTCTCTCTCCTAATCTATATCTCTATCTATATTTCTCTTTATCTCCCTCTCACTGCTCTCTCTATCTCTTTCTATCCATATATTTTTCTACCTCTTTCCCATCTCTCTATCTCTTTCACTATTCCCCTCTATCTCTCTATATCACCCCATTTCTATGTCTCTCCCTCTCCCTCGATATTTATTGAGCTATCTCTCCCTCTCTCCCTTTATCCCCCTTCTTTCTCTTGGGATCTTCTACCTATCTCTCCCCCTCTTCTCTCTCTTCCTCTCTCCCCCTCTTCTCTATCCTCCTCTACATATCTCTCTCCATTTATCTCCCTTCCTCTCTCTCTATCTCTCCCCATCTCCCCCTCTCTCACTCTCTCCCTACCCCTATCTATCGCTTGATCTCTACCTGTCTCTCCCTTTCTCTTCCCATATATCTCTATCTCTCTCTTACTCTTCCCATATTTCTCTATCTCTCTCTTTTTCTTCTCATATATCTTTATCTCCCCCTACTTCTTTATCCCTTTCTCTACCTCCCCCAATTTCTCTCTTCCTCTCTTCATCTCTATTTACTTATCTATAATTCTTTGTATTTTTCTATCTCTTTGTCTTTCTCTCCCTCTCCTCCTCTATATCTCCTTATATATATGTCTCTCTATCACTCTATCTCACCATCTATATCTCTTTATCTCTCCATCTATATCTCTTTATAGAGTAAGAGGTAGAGAAAGATAAAGATATATATGGAGACATAAAGAGATATAGATGGTGAGATAGAGTGATAGAGAGATGGATATATAAGGAGGTATAGAGGAGAGGGAGAGAGACAAAGAGATGTAGATGGAGAGATAAAGAGACATAGATGGTGAGATAGAGTGATAGAGAGATAGATATATAAGGAGATATAGAGGAGCAGAGGGAGAGAAAGAAAAAGAGATAGACAAATAGAGAGAATTATAGATAGGTAAATAGAGATGGAGAGAGGAAGAGAGAAATTAGGGGAGCTAGAGAAAGGGAGAAAGAAGTAGGGGGAGATAAAGATATATGAGAAGAGAAAGAGAGAGATAGAGAAATATGGGAAGAGAAAGAAAGAGATAGAGATATATGGGAAGAGAAAGGGAGAGAGAGGTTGAGATCGAGAGATAGATAAAGGGATAGGGAGAGAGTGAGAGAGGGAGAGATGGGAAGAGATACAGAGAGGGAGGGAGATAAAGGGAGAGAGATAGGTAGAGGAGGAGAGATATAGAAGAGGGGGAGAGATAGGTAGAAGAGGGAGAGAAAGAAAGGGGATAAAGGGAGAGAGAGAAGATGGGGGAGAGAGGGAGATATAGCTCAATAAATATAGAGGGAGAGGGAGATACATAGAAAGGGGGTAATATTGAGAGATAGAGGGGGATAGTGAAAGAGATAGAGTGATGGTGAAAGAGGTAGAAAAGGATATGGATAGAAAGAGATAGAGAGAGGAGAGAGATGGCAATAAAGAGATAAATAGAGATAGAGATATAAATTAGGAGAGATAGAGTGAATGAGAGAGAGAGGGGGGAGATGGAGAGATAACTCTATAGATAGAGAGGGGGAGATGGAGAGACATAGATAATGGGAGATATAGAGAGATAGAGAGTGATAGGGAGAGATATATCAATCACCCTCCCTATATCTATATCTATTCATTTTTCTCTCTATCTCTCTACCTCTCTCTATCTCTTTGTCTCCCTCTCTATCCATATGTTTCTCATTATCTCCCTCTCTCTCTCTCTCTATATATATATATATATATATCTTTTCTTCCCTCTATTTATCTTTATCTCCTTATCTCTTTATGTGAATATATCTATCTATGTCTCTTCCTCTTCTCACTTTCTCTTTCCCTTCATCTATTTTTCTCTATTAACCTCACTGGTATCAAGCCTCTTTCTATGTCCCTCTTTATTCCTCTATATCTCTACCTATCTCTCTATATCTCTTTGTCTCCCTCTTTATCTCTTTGTTTCTATTTGTTTCTATTTATCTCTCTATCTCTATCTCTATCTCTATCTCTATCTCTATCTCTATCTCTATCTCTATCTCTATCTCTATCTCTATCTCTATCTTTATCTTTATCTCTATCTCTATCTCTATCTCTATCTCTATCTCTATCTCTATCTCTATCTCTATCTCTATCTTTATCTCTATCTTTGTTTCTCTCTCTTTTCTTTTTTTCTCCCTATCCCTCTTTTTATCCCTTTATCTCTGTTTTCATCTATTTCTCCTCCTTTGTCTCATTTTGTTCCCTCTCTCTTGCTCTCCTATTTTTTTCTCTCCACCTATCTATATCTTATCTCTATCTCCCTCTCCCTTTTCTCTTCCTTTCTCTTTCTATCTCTATATGTTTGTCTCCTTAAGTGTGCAATGGGTACATTGAAGAGATCTTAAAGGTGAATTATCAAATCCTTGATCAAATGGCATGCTACCTTGAGCATAACTCCCCAAGGGACATACCATCCTTGGATTGTCGACATGAAACAACTAGTCAAAAGTTGGTTTCTCTTTTCTCTCTTATCACATAAAAGCTGGATAAATATCAATTTGACAATTGGATGGGAACATTCTATTTCCATTTGTAGTATTTTTTGTCAATTTAATGACAACTTTCTTTTTCATTTGCATTGGTTTATGTTTTAAATTTGAATGCAAATATCTCATAATTAGATAATACTTAATTTCTTTAAAGGAAAAATCTAGATTTGTCTAAATTTATTTCATTCCATTATTTAGCACTTATTATTAATTTTTTAATTTAGCCACATGCAACTAGAATTTGCAGCACATCCATGCACAAACACATACTCTCTAACATATTAACATGCATATAGTTTTCTATCAACATAATCCTTGAACCTCCTTTAGGTACAAGTGTTAGTATATATTCGTCTCTCTATATAGAATTGTCTCCCCCTCTATATCTCTTTCTTTTTCCTAATCTCTCCATAGATCAATTAAACTATCATATTTTTTATATATTAATTTAATTTGTTCTATATAAGAATGTATTAATCATTAATTATAATAATTTCAAATTTATATTTAATAATTTTTATTATAGAATATAATACATAATAATAATATAACCTATAAACACTAATATATATAATAATAAATATAATTATATTATGTATAATTTAATTTTTATTACTATTATATTAGATATATATAATATATTACTTATATTTTATATTATATTTATATATTAATTTTTTGTATTATATAAAAATTTAATTATTATTAATTATTAATTATAATAATTTTATATATGCATTTAATAGTTTTGTTAAAAAATATAATATATAATAATAATTAGTATAATTATATTATTTATAGTTTATTTTTTATTTATTATATAAAATATGCATTATATATTAATTATGCTAATATATACTTAATTACGAAGGATAAAGATATCGTAATGTTAAAACCTAAATGTGCTCATTAATAAGATCTTGGCATGATTTTCATTTTAATAAACATACTTTAAAACCTTCGTGGAAACCTAATTATTAGGCTGTAGCTCGCCAAATTGGAGAAGTGTAAGGTCAATACCAGGAGGATGAGTTTGGAGTGGAAACCAATAGCAGCGGGGAAAGCAAAAAAAATGGCAAACAAAAAACTTTAAAATGGGCGTGGAAAACTTTAAAAAGGCATAAAAATATATATTGGGCACTGTAAACCAAAAAAACTTGACAAATACGGCCTACTTGCATCACATAGTTGGTTGGTGCATTGACAGTTAGAGTATGCAAGAGCATAGGAATCCGATGCCCCATGTCGTTTGGAGGGATGTATAGCCTTTGATATTGGGTCCCCCTACAGGGGACTAGTCTCGTCCTCACTCACCCTAGGTACCTAAGATAAGGGCTGCTGGGCGGGGTCGCGGGGATACCCTTGTCGTTAACAATTTTTTTCTTCTTCATGATTTAGAGTTATTTTTTATGTACTTATTTTTAGTTAATAGATTAGATTATATGGGTGGATCTGTTTCATCAACAAAATCACATTCATGATTTAGTGTTTTTAATTCAAATCTTATTTCTCACTTTATTTAGGGGAAAGGATCTAGTACTTGAGCATGTTCCAATAGTTGTGATAGCATTTTTTTATATAATGTCCAATATTTTTAACAATATTGGACCAATAGTTGTGACTTTAAAGTTGTTAGTATTGATGATGACTACCTATAATTAAATGAAATGTATTCCTTAGATCTAAAAAGCAACAAAACATGTGATGCCACATCAACACCCAATAAAACATGATGTAGATGTACAAGTATCAGTCTCAATTTTTTTGGGCCTTTTTGGACACCTTGAAAAAAAACATGTTGATGTGGCATAATATTTGATGATGTGGCCTTGAAAGCTTAGTTATAAGTAGGGGACTTGCCAAGTAAGCTGTTGTAAAAAATTGGGAGTGATTTGAAATTTCCACATAGGATTTTGAGAAGTGTGAAGTTAGGGTGCTCAACTACTAGATCCTCTCTCCTAGTTGATTATTTTAGATAATTTATCCATTATTCCAACTTAATTTTTTTTATTAGACCTAAATAATTGTAGGGTATGTGTTTTGTTTCAAATTTTCTAGGAGATCACACTAACTTTGAGACTATGATTCAATCTAGTTAATAAAAGATTAGTTTATTTTTAGATTAATTAATGTATGAATGTTATCATTTCAACATTATTTCATAGTTGGGATTCTCTATATTTCCCTTTATTTTGATATTTTTATAAATTATTTAGAATTAGTAAATAGTAAAAAAATTTGAAAATTAGCTATCTTATAACATTTTCAATGTTTGTATTTTATTGAATTTAAGATTAGGGAAACCACATTTTTAGGTTTTTAAACTTCTTAAATTGCTTTACCATGAAGATCTAACCCTTATTATGTGCATTCTCAAATATGTTTTTGCAAGTCCCTTTGTGAAAAAGAAAAACAACAAAAAAATGAGTGAACTAGTAAGTAATGACCTGACAATCAAAACCTTGGGGTAATCATCTACCGCTTAAGGATTTGATTTCTTTTTAAGAGAGGTAATTCTATTCAAATTTGTATATTTGTTGCAAGTGTATAAAAACCACTATCAATAGAATTAGCATTAGAAGGAAGGTCATGAAGAGTATTCAAGGTTATTTGTACATCTCAAATGAGTTAGATTATTGGGAAGATTTGGCTCCAATCAACTATCTTTTGTGAATACTAGGTCTTGATGAGATTATTTTCTACACACATAATAAGATTCCCTTATTTTTGTCAAATAATGGATTAAATTTTTTAGATCATGTAAAAATTTGCAAATAATTAATGATGTTTGTTGCCACATAAAACTACACCCTACTGAACAAGAGTTCAGTGTTCTAATGACACAATGGAAACAACCTCAAGGTGTGGGACCCTACATGAATGAGGTTGAATCTTTGGAGAAGGCTGACTTCCTCTTCTAATCTAAGTGCAAATGTGTTGGTCTAACCTGACACATGAAAACCCTATCACTACTCTACTCTAATAGCTCACAAGGGAAAGAGATAGAAAGAGAACATAAAATGAAATGAAGGTGATACACCAAGAAAGAATTTGTTTCTTTTTTTCTTAAGATTGTTCAATACATAAAAAAAACAACTAAAACACACACTTATACATGAAGGTAAGAATTTTGACTCAAACATGCAAGAAATAGTTGTGACAATAGCTAGATTTTATTAATATAATGCATAAAGCCAAAATTTACAATGGAAGAATGTAGACATATAGCATCTGCAAAATAAAACTGTGAGAGGATCCCAAAAGAAGAAACCCTAAAAAGAATACAAGTGTTGCTTTTATAGATCAAACATAACTTGGATGCATGCAACTCAAAACCTAACCCAGTAAAGGTTAGCAGTCAAGGAGATATGATCAAGGAAAGATATGCTCATGAAATCTATGCTAGAAAGAGAGCATGGAGAAGCCAAAACTTGCATTTCATACCCCTACCATAAATATTTCCTTGAAAATGCATCCAAATGCCACCATAAAATCAGGGATATGAGCCTGGATCCGTCAGAAAGGACAAAGCAACAACAATAAATGAGTATGGGCACCAAAAATCCACTTTGAATCACATGGCCAAAACATCCCTCATCCTTTAGCAAGTAACCAGAAAGAAAACACACTTCTGGGAAAAAAACTAAAGAAAAAACCCAAATCAAATCCTTATAGAAAAATGGCGTACAGATCTGAGAAGATATAGGAAATAACTGCATTAGGTATCCATGCTGAGCCACCACATTAATGAGCACAAAACCTTGAAAAAAACCTCCATGAAACTCACAACAATTCATAGCAAGGGATGGAGCTCTGACAAAAAGAAGGTCAGGAACACAAAAAGAAAGCATGGGCAACATCCCTATCAATTGAAGTAGGTAAAAGTAGCATTTAAGACCACTCCCACATGCCAAAAATCAACTCTGGAAGATGAGGAAGTAGATACAACATTAATGGTGTTATCATAAAAAACCACACCAATCGCGAGAATTATTGGGCCGTCAGACTTTAGAGTTTCACCATAGTTCATACTCCATTTGTAACACAGTATCAAAGATCAAGCATCGGGGTTGCAACTTACCACTTACTGCAAAGTGTAGTGTAGTAAAATGCATACCCTTGCATTTTCACACTTGTTTGGGCCCGCCTTTCTTTATTTATGCTTCTTTATGGCTTAATTGGTCCTAATTTGCATCCACAAGCCTAATAAACTATATATTTTTTTGGAAAATCCCGACAAACCTCAAAAGATAAATGATCATTTAATGTTTCTATCTGTGTGTCCCTGATTTATGGAGTGGGACTAAAATGCCACCTAGGGTGTCTTTGTCCTCCATGGGTTTTGAGACCCTGATACTGAAAACACCTAAAAAGGTCCCTTTTTGGAGTCTGTGCCCTGAGAATTGAGCCTTGGGACTAAGACCCCACCCAAGGCATCTTAGTCCTCCTTAGCTTATTTTTGGGATTCAATTTCAAATTTGGGTGGGATTTAGCCTCCTTTAATTAATGATTTCACATGTCGGCTTGTTGTGGTGTAATTTTAGGATATTAAGGATAGATAAGTATAAATGTTCCTCCACTCATTTTTCATAGAAGCAAGATTACAAGCATTCAAGTATTCATTCCTTAGGAAATTTTATGCATTCAAGAGCATTTCATCAAGTATTTGGAGTCGTTATCAAGATTCAAGCATCATGTCAAGGGTTTAGTGCATCCATTCATGTTGTTGATCCAAGATTGTTGATGTAGCATTGAAGATCTATTTGCAACCATTGTTAACATCATATCCAAGGATCCAAGATCTACATTCTTCATGGCCACTACATGTAGGTAGATTGCATATTTGCTTCACAATAAATCATACAAGGTGATATAATTTACTTATTTCATGTTTCATGATTCATTTCATCATTTAGTTTAATTACCTAAAAGGGGTTTGACCAAGGCAAACCCCCATTCACTAACAATCAATAAATTTTTCCCTCTTGTGTTTTTGTATTTGCAGATCTAGGTGGAAGACTTGAAGATACTCTAAAGTGAAAAGTTGTCAAAGTTGCAAAGTTGCATCCCAAAGTTGTCATCTTCATAGAAACTCACCTACAGGCCATATTTGAAAGTTTCAAGACCTTAGATTTGGGGAGAAGCGAGTGCAGACCTAGGAGCTTAGGACCACATTCAAAGGTTCCAGAAATTCAAAACATGACTAATACACCACTATAGGTTTCTTAGTCCTACATAGTGTATTTTGTAGAGATTCTTTGGTATTCTGTTCCGACATCCGAAGACTCCATATTTTCCCCAAAAAATAGCAGCGAGACTAATACACCATTTTGGGCATCTTAGTCGTCCACAACACTTTTCGACAACTTCTTTGCATTTCCAAAGTCCTTGTCACATCTCCAAACTTCTCAAGTACACATACCCTGACCTGGTGTTGCACAATTTCATCATTTCCATCTCTCATTTAGCTTACATTTCTAGTTTTAGATCATTTTGCATATCACACTATGTTTTCAAACATTTTCTTTTCCAAGCATTTGCTTGGTGGTGAACCCCTTCCTAGGAATCTCTTGATTAATAATTTTCTCACCTTGAGAGGTTGTTAGTCAATCCAATTAGGACCCCTAGGACATTATTGAATGATTGGTAAAAAAGTGTGATACCATTAGGTACCCATTTTTCTATTCATCACAAAGAAAAGGTAAAGAGGAATGGGAAACATCGAATGCCAAAGGTCGAAAACAAGTTATCAGGGATCAAAGTTCAAGGTTTGAGCTTACTTCTTATCACTTATCACTAAGCAATAAGAGGTAAGACAAAATCGTAAAGCCCAAAAGTATGAAAAAGGACAGATGAATTTCACACAAGAAAGACCTTGGGATGGGAACTTAAGGACTTGTGAAGGAATAATAATTGCAAGAAGAAGGCAGGAGGAAGAAAGAGAGTTTTGGGCATTGGGTGTCAGGATGACACCTTATGCCTTACTGATTACCATGAAACAATAAATGATAAAGGGGGAGACTGATCCTTGATGCCTGAAAAATGAACACAATTGCTTTTCCCATCCAGGGTTGGGCGTCAGATGGAGGGCTTAACTCTTACCATAAAAAATGGTAAGAGGTAAAGGGTAAGATTGAAATCTGACCCCTGAAAGATTAACCCTTAGTCAATTTTCAAAAGGAAGGATACGTGGTAGAGGGAAAGGGTCAAGCCATATGGGTGAAACCCGAAAAGTTAGGAAGAGAAATGGAAAGAAAGGGAGAAGAAGAAGGAGATCCAAGGTGATGGAGAAGGGATGCAAGTAAGAAGGTAAACAAAACCCTGAGAGTCCAAAACACTAGGATTTAGCCAATTTTAGACCTTTTCAAGGAGAATTCACGCAATATGGCCCATGCAGGATCTCTTAGATCGGTTATCAGTGATGGGTCATCTAAGGGTGGCATGAAATGACAACATTTTTGGTGATTTTTGTAGGATGATTGCATACTAATCATGGAATATATGGGCCTTATCAGTTCATTGGGCACAAATTCAAGGGACCAAGGCCTTTGAAGTGTTGGTAGTAGTTGGATTTGCACCATTCAAGGGTTTAACATGTAAGGGAAAGGGGAGGCATCTCAGAGAAATCTCTAAGAACAGTAGTGCCTTCAGTAACTTTCATTTCAATTAGGTTGCCTCAAAGACATGTACAACTATGTCCTAAAGAAAAAATAGACACAGTTTATTTACCACATTGATCCTTATGAGAGAAGCACATGTAAATTCAATAGCATGCATTAACAGATTCTACAACAAGAATCAACAGACATGAAAGATAAGACATAAACCAAAACAAACAAATTTACACAGGGAAAATCCTTTCGAATAAAAAACCCCACTCCAAAGATTGAGCCATTGTATTATTCAGCAACAAATGGTTACAATACAATTTTAGGCTCATAGGCTTTTCAGAGATTACATCTTGTTCATTCTAGATACAACTGGTAGCAACTGATCACTCAGTACACAGGAGAGAGTTCGACAGCATAACCCTGCCTCTACTTCGGCCTCATGGTCTCAACCTTTTAGCCAGCCACTCGACTCTCTCTCTTCTTCTCTTTGGCTCTTAGACTCCCTGCATAGAACGTCCAATGCATACATTTATACATTCATTCTCTACAACCTCTGTGAAACAGTTTGATTCCAACTATCGGTTCACAACGGTCGTATCAACTAGCTCAGCATCGTAGATGTTTCCACTTCCTTGCATGGAAGATAATGTGTCTAGGTCACACCACGTAGGACAGCCTTTCACTCAGTCAAAGGCATTCAACCTGTGTTGCATGTCGGTGAGACACTAACCGTGTCTCCCCGATGCCACAAAGCCCATATCATCATTATCGCCAAGAGTCTTCACTATTGGCAAGACATTTTACCAAGTCCAGAAAGCTATCATTGAGACTTCTCCATGTTGCCAAGACCTCACACCAAAGATCACAAGGTATTCCAAAGAGTTCATCAGTGGGCAAGACTATCGCTCTTCGCCAAGACTTCATAACGAGCTCATCATGTTATACCGAACTCCAAACAACAGTCGGCAAGACATATGCTTTCGCTGAGACGTTACTCCAAAATCTTCAAGTCATACCGAGTACCGAACAGTCACCAAGAGTCATACCGACAACCATTGGTGAGAGTTCCCTCATCGGCAAGACTCATACCACTCGCCAAGAGGTTACACTGAGACTTATCAAGTTACACCGAAGCACTCGACAGTTGGCAAGACATTTGTCTTTCGCTAAGACATCATACCAATGCCTTCAAGTCACACCGAAGTGCTCGACAGTCGGCAATACATTCGTCTTTCACCAAGACATCACACCAAGCACACCATGTCATCCCAAAGACTATCGGCGAGACTCTCCAAGTCACCAAGACTTCACACCAAAGTCTTTTGTCACTGCGTAGGCACCAAGGTAAATCCTTGTTAGCGAGACCTTCATCGATTGCTGGGACATCATACCGAAACAATCCTTTTGACCAAGGGTCTCCCCGACACCGCTTGTCACTCAGAGTCTTACCGAACCCTTCATTACCTATCGACGAGACATCACCCTAGCGCCAAGACTTCATATCGAGCCCTTATGTCACACCGATGACCCGAAAGCAACACTATCGGCGAGACTTTCCAAGTTGCAAAGACTTCATCCTGAAACACATGAGTTTCTTTGATGACTCTAGAAGATAACTATTGGTGAGACATTCATATCAGTAAGAACTTATACTGAAACATAACCCTTTTGGCCAAGTCTCCCTAATATCCGATAGACACCAACTGTCAGCCAGACATCTCCCAGTCGCTAAGACTTGCCGATGGGAGAAAGTCATACCAATTATCACATCGGCCAGACAGACCAAAGGTCATGTCGATATCGGCAAGACTTCCTATCATCCCCAAGACATCATTCTGACAGTCAAAGTTACGCCGAAGGTTTCAAATGCCAATCACCAAGACATTCAGGAGGTCACAGCGATAGTTCAGGAAACTAGCAGATCGGCCAAACAACATGAATGTCACAGCGACCATGCTTTCTCAGAAGTTTCAGCCTGTGAGATTGAGGCATCAATCCCAACATAACATAATTCCATTGATTTTTCCCTTGATAAGGCTGCATGTTTTGTTGGTAATTTTGACCTTGAGGCTAATAAGTTCTGTTATTTTGAGCTTGCTACATCTTTCCTATTGCTAACTCATTATTCAACCCTTAGATCATGTTTCTCATTTCATGCACCTCTTTTGGAGATGTGGTTGGAATAGACGGTTGAGAAATTGCAGCCACTAGAATAGGAGCCATTGTGGGTTGCTGGGGAAGCTCTAGAAATAAAGGCATTGGTGGCCTAGGAGCTATCTTCCCAGATTGTATCAAGAAATTTTATGCCGTTATAGCTATGTCATATGCATCTGGTAAGGTAAATCCTCCCATAGTGAATCATAACAGTTATGTCATTGTTAAGAGCCCTTAAGAAATACAGAAAAGCATGCTTCAGGGAAGGCCTGACCAAGGTAGGGATTCTATCCCCAGTCTTCTACAATCTATAATTGAAGTCACTCATTAATTTATGAGGTGCTCTTTTAATCATTGTCAATTGTTCTACCAGGGATAAGTGGTCACTTTTATCTTCAAAATGCTTGCATAATTTCTCACCTAACTCATGTACCAATTGTAAATGGAGTTGGGTGGAAATCCTCTATACCACTGCAATGCTTTACCCTTAAGGGAAGTGCCAAGCAACCTAACAGCCACATTGTCTTTTGTTATATCATGCACTGAGCATATATTTTCCACATCTAGGATGTGCTCTTCTGGGGTTGTGGATGTTTCACCATTGAAATGAGGGATGCTATTCAATGCATTGACTGATATATCATCCTTTTGGGCTAGAATTAAAGGGATGCCACCACTAAAAGACACAAAGGGTTAATTTTTGGGTAAGGCCATATGGAATAAATCCTGATGTGTATGAGTAGCAAGTGTTCTAGCTTGGGAAAATCTACCCACAATTGGCATAGATTGAGCTCTAGGATATGGATTTGAGCTTCTATCTCTCCAAATGGGTGACAAAGGTTGTCTACAATTTGTTCTTCTTCTAGAAGAAAAATATGGTAAAGATGGTAGTTCAATTAATTGAAATTTACCTCTAGAAGATGTTGTTTGAACTTGTACAAGAATGCACAGGTCTACCTTGTAACTAGGAGTTATGGGCATCACTTCAAACACCATATTTGATGTAGGATCCTCACTTGAACACAGAGTTGCTAGGTACTTGTTTGAGATCCTTTTCAAGGCTGGAATGTTGAGAGCAGCACCACTCTCTTAACAAGATGAAGCAAATTTTTTGAAAGGAATCCAAGTGAGCGGAAACAACTTCCTACACTAATCTAAGTAGGGGAGAGTTACAAAAATTTCTTTTAACACCTTATCCAATTGCAACAAGAGAAACATGTAGAGAAGAATAGAATAGAACAACAAATACACATAAACTAACATACACTAGATATACATGGGGAAAACCCTTTTAGGTAAAAAATCCCACCCTCCAAAAGCATAATACTTTTATATTAATTCAAATAGGGGTTACAATACAACCCAAGTATAAAAATTCTTCAACAAGTGTTTTGTCACAAACACCTAGCTTGGAGAAAACCCGAAAGCACTTCGTTACTTGCAAGAAAATCTATGCATTCTAAAATACAAGGCATACATTTTACAGAAAATACAAGCCGAAAGATGCTTCTAGAAGAGGATGGGAATCCAAATAAACATGAGATAATATCCCATGCCATAGACATGCATTTGGACACTTGTACTGGATTCCCTTACACCTCTTACAATTGTCATACATGCAAATATTCTCTCTCCTAGCTTGGGTACCCAAAATGTTCTCATAATTGCTTATGACAGATGCCTTACAACTATCATAGAATATGTCATAAATATTCCACAAGAATTGTCACATAATCCTTAAGAGAATCTATCATAACTGACTAAAAATAACTGATTCTCTTACATCCTATCATAACCCAACTTGGGTGCCAACTTTCTCCATGCAACAAGATGCCTTATGACACGTCATAGAATCTTTCATAGGTCAAATATTCCAAAGTGGGATTCCTATGTCCACTTGGGATGATTATGTGTCATCCAGTCACTTCCAATGGGGATGCCACCTAGCTAGTGGGTCCCAATTTGTGACATGACACCATAGGCAATTAAATAATTCAAATTAATACAATAATACATCAATTAAATCAATATTAGGACTCTAAGGTTGAGACACCTTAATCCCAACATTCTCCCACTTGTCGAAGACCTATCGAGAGTCATACAAAATCAACTACTCAAGGTCCTAAGGCCCATGGAATCATAACACTATTTGAACTTCTCCATCTTCACTAGTTTTGTCAGTGCATCTACAATATTCACCAAAGTGTCAACCTTCTCCAAGTTCACCTTTCCATCCTCTACCATATCACAAAAAAATGATACTGTACATCGATGTTCTTTGTTTTGGCATGGAAGGTAGGATTCTTTGCTAGGAAAATTACACTTTGACTGTCACAACAAATAATTGTGAGATAAGAGAGATTCACTACACACCAGTCTATTCATTCTCAAGAGATTCCTAGGGAATGAACTACCCTTATCCACCTCAACATAAGCTGAATGAAGAAATTGCAAAGGAAATGTACGCACATTAACTTTCAGAGAAGACTACTTCAGGTCCTGAGAGAGTGAAACTTCTAGATTTTTACCTCTGATAGAGGAGCTCCTGGCCAAAGGATGGCAACAAAAATTTAGGATGATAGCGTGACACACTGTCATCCAAATGGCACACTGACGTCCTAAGCAACAAAGAACTCAAGAACTAAAGCAAGAAAAATAGAGTTTCACTTCTTTGCCCAGATCTAAGGTCTGTTTAATAAAATGATAAAACAAAGAACAAAAACTGTGAGAATAGTACAAGGAAAACTTGGAGAAAACTTACCCTCAACCAGAAATTCGAGTCTTCACTCCAAGTTCCTCTTTGCAACCTACACACAAGATGAACGAGGGGAAAATTTTGGGGCTATATAGGGTCCTGTCGTAGTCAGACCCTTGCTTTGGTGTTCCCACCTCCACAGACAACCAGATAGAAAGAGAGTGTAACCGAAATGGACAAAGGAGGTGGTGAAAGCAAAACCAGCTTTAGGAGTAGAACCCGCACCACCGAGTAGTAAATGAACAAAGAGACCTAATCTATTCACAAATAGAAAAGAGTAAGAGAGTGTTACCAACAAGCCTCAACCCCCTCTTGAACACATAGTCGCACCATTGAATGCTTGCTAGAAATCTTTGGCTATTAGAGGGACCTCAGTCCAATAGAGATTTGCTTGTGAAAGTATTGCTATCAAGAGTGAGAGAGATTCAAGAATGAAGTTGAAGAGAGAGCTTGATTGAATGAATGAATCCCCAAAATAAGAGAAAATGAGGGGTTTTGTTGCATGCAAGGGAAAAAAAGAGTCATTGCACCCAAAAATCTAACTGCTAGGACACGTGTCAAGAGTCAAGATTCGAGATTCCTCATTTCAAACTCAAAAAACTAGTAGGATGCTAGCGCACCATGAAGACGTCCACTCATCGCACATGCATCCAAAGCATAGGTTTTCAGGAAACGTGTCATTAGACAGCTAATGCTTTGCCATTGGTCCACATGGAGCTAGAATTGTGAAATTTTGACTCATGGGATTTTTTCCATTAGCGTTTAGGCATCATAAATGTTAGGAAAAGTGCTAAAATGTGGAATTTCCCCTAGGTGCAATTCTATGACATTACATTTTTCCCCCACTTTAGTGGGCTCGATTTTGGAAAAAAACCACACTAGAGAAGAAAAATTTTCACCCAAACATTGAAATTTTACAGATTTTCATGCTAAAAGAGAGTGCCTCAAAGGTCACCGAGGTCGAGCTAGCTAGTATCGAAGGTGCCTCCTAGCAACTGATCTCAACAAGAAGTGCAAGATTGTTGTGAAAATCGCATGAAATTTCTCTATAAAACTCAAATTTAAGTCAATTTCAAAAATTGAAAGAAGCTACAATGGTGAGAAGAATGGTCAAGAAAAAATTAATGATTTGGAAGAAAAATATGAAGAGGTAACTATATGCTTCATCCTAAGTTTTCCCCTAGCTAAGTGGGGTAAAATTAAGAGAAACCAAGGAGCCACAAAATCTAAAAAAAATGGCCCTGAGGGGCCTATATATACCTAGGTGGGCCTTGAGAAGGGTCGTTTTCACTAGTCATTGTGAGGATTTTATTTACTTTTGTGAGAGAAAAGTGATCAAAATGTCGAGTAGATGAGGTTATGAGGATCTAAGGTTGAACCAGTTGTGTGCGGACATCGCCAAGGGCATTGAGGTTGACCATGTAGGCCCCGTAACCACTTCGTTAGTCATTTTTGAGTAATTTTTTAGAAGTTTTTGGATTTAGAGGTGCGTAGGCATCCTGGGCATGCACTAGCATCCTGAGGACGCATTGTCGTCCTAGTGACATTAATGGTGGTGGGGACACCTACACAGTGCGTAGATGTCTGCATGGTGCACACACGTCCTTCAACATTTTTAACTTAGAATTTTTTCATAACTTGTTGTGTACTAATACATATTTACTTTTTCTTTCGCATGACTACCCAAAGATTAGAGAGCACCCTAGAGGGAAAGTGCTTCACCTATTATGAGACTAGAGGGACTACCTGACTGATGACAAGGTCACACAACTACATTGGGTCAAGCTCATGCATGTATATACCATGCCAAAGATGCTCTATCACAACTGCATGCTGATAGCACTGATGGAGTGATGGGATGCCATGACCTCCAGTTTCCAGTTACCTATTGAAGAGATGACCTTCACACTAGAGGATGTTTATCGCATCCTCAGGTTCCCCATCTGTGGTCAACGAGTGGTGATCGATGATACACACTTAGAACAAGAGTGATCAAACGAAGTCTTATATTGCTTAGGACGAACAGACGGTGAGGATGGGACTGGGCACATTTACACCTGATGGATCGACCAGGCCCATACCACTACCCTCTATTGTGTAGTGTCATGGTGGTTATAGTCGCCATGAGGGTCACCATTGATGCATGAGGCTCTCACCTACACAAGGGCCTCATCCACACTATTAGGGAGATGATGGAGTGATGTATCATCTTCTCCTGGGGGCGCAACATGCTGGAATACCTCTACCAAGAGCTTGGTCAGTACATCCATGATGAGTACCATAGCCTCACAACACACAAAATTCTTTAGGTGTGGGCTTTCTCTCACATCACATGCATGAGGCTAGAGGGATATCTGTAGGTGCGAAACTACACTGTCCTTGTGGCCCACTGGTATGAGCTAGCATGGCCATGAAGGAACAGTGACTTGTTGTTCTAGCAACTACTATTCGACACATTAATGCCAGACCAGATTAGATGGAGACCCTACCGAGGCTTTCGGTGGGTGGATGATCATAGGTTCCTTTGGAACCTATAACACAACTGATTTATCCTTGGTCGCAAAGATTATATTATTATGCCATATTACTGAAGTTGGGTCATGCGACAACATGAAAGGGTTCATACCATTCCCCCTCCTATTCTGACATACACTCAAGCTATGTGGAGTGTGGAAAGGCTTGAGGACCATATGTGCCCTGCTCTAGTGGATGTGGACCTCTCGGATGACGATGCCGATGACACTGACCTACCGCCAATGGGCACATTAGACATCATTGACATGTATTGATCCTTTCTGGCATGGTGGGAAGTGTATCGTCCTGCCCAATTTTTCCAGTGGATTCCCTAGGGGGATCCAGGCTTGCAGGGGGATGTGCCACCACAACCAGCTAGGTTGAGGTGAAGGCATAGAGGAAACAACGACAAGGAGCAAGAGGAGCAGGAGCAAGAGGATAGGGCAATTCCGCCGAGATCTGGGAGGTTTCAAAGGATGTCATCCCCTCCACTAGCTACACATGTTTCATTGGGGCCACCAACCCTTGCCGCATCTGGGGTGGCTCCTGACACAAGCGGTGTAGGGCTGAGTGCACCTCCTCCCCTTGACCCATTTTGGCAGCCAAGGGACCCAAGCATGATAATTATTTATGTTGTTTCATTTCAACATTTCTAGTTTTTATCTTATGTATATACATATCATGTTTTTATTTTATACACTTTGTGATACTGATATACTTTCTACTTCTATGGTTGGAGTGGATACTTAGGGATGGACTAGGTTCTTTACCCAGTGCATATTAGAGGTGGCCCTTGTTGTGCCTATCTAGGGGACAATTCTAGATGCCTATCAGCCAGCTTCAGTGGGACGACATGTCCACCTGTTCGAGTTGGTTGCGCATCTCAAGACTGTATACGAGGAGGTGCAAGTAGAGGTGGTGTAGAGGGTGGTTAATGTCACCATAGCGTAGGGGAAACATGACTAGCTATTGGGTGAGTTGTGAATGACACTTGCAAAGTGAGATATGGTCGTGAAAAGGGCAGAGGTCACCAAGCAGGTGTGTGATGCCCTTCAAAGCCGCCTCGATGACCTTGTGATCCAGCCAACAACCATGATCCCAATAGGTGATTACCAACTACAGCAGGAGTTGTTGTAGGTGGAGATGCAGATATGCTCCCTTCAAGGAGATTAGGGGGATGCACACAACCCTGTCTGGATCGCGCTCACATTGCTCCAAATACGTCTCCATTGTGTAGCTCCTTCCGAGAACACAACCATAGCTAGAGCCATAGGGTTCCAAAAGCCACATGCCAAAACCATAGAGAGCTCCATTTCATACACAAATTTTGTAGTTACCACATATATTTGTGGATCTTCTTTGTATAGAAATTGATACACATATACAGTAGCCACTCATTTTTTGACAACAGTGGCTCGATACATGTACATGACATTTTATATATATATATGAGATATTGGTTCCAACATTATGGCAATGTGTACTTCAATGTGTATGTTCCTTTACTTTCATGTATGTTGATGCTATGGATGTTATGTATGTACATGGATGCATGTTTACATTAGATGCTATCATGATTTAATGAACACACATGGATTTATGTTAATTGAATGCAATAATGATTTAACTGCCTTAAAAGATATAATGGAATGCATGGATACACAACATAGTAGGGTACATGTATGTATGACACACATACACATGTTAACATCATAACACAATTTTTTCTATAATGTGTTAATGAATAATGTCAACATATGCAATGCTACAACCCTTAAAGAGTGAACATTACACATATGACACATTGGACACTACGCATAGTACCGACAAAGATGCATCAAGTTAACAGGTTCTTTTAGAGGGGTTCCATCCATAGATGATAATCCGTAAGCACCCGTACCATACACGAAGATGAAAATGTAAGGGCCTAACAAATTAGGACTGAATTTTCCCCTTTGATCAGGTGACACATTAACATTCCTCTGATTCTCATAGAGAACCAAGTCAACTATCTTGAAATTTCTAGGGAGTACAGTTTGATTATATTGCCTGTATAATGATCGTTGACAAGCTTTAAGATGATCGAGGCCTGCAATTGGCGCTCATCAAGCATCTCCAACTGATGCAAGCGATTAGCTTGATAAGTTTGGTCATCAATTAACCCTTTAAGGGAAATCCACAAAGACGGAATTTCCAACTCCAAAGGCATGATAGCTTCAAAACCATACACGAGGTTGTAAGGTGTCATTCCCGTTGCCATACGAACACTCGTGTGATAGGCCCACAAAGCGTATGTCAATTGAATATGCCAATCCTTACTGTGTTTGTTAACTGTTTTGTGAAGAATGAGCTAAGGAGTCTTATTGGACACTTCTGCTTGGCCATTGGATTGAGGATAGTATGGTGTAGAAAATCTATGTTGAATGTTAAACTTCTCTAAGAACTGATTGACTTCCTTGTTCTTAAATGGCATACCATTATCATAAAAAAGTGTAGCAGGCAATCAAAAATGAGAAATAATGTTTCTTAAGAGAAAACTACAAATAGCCTCAGCGTTGGTGGATCGAAGCAGGATGGATTCGAACCACTTCGTGAAGTAATCTATAGCAATGATAATAAAAGTATGTCCTTTAGAAGAATGAGGTGATATTTTTCCAATAATATCCAACCCCCATTTTGCAAATGGCCAAGGAGAGGTCTTGTTTTGTAACTCTTGTACAGGTGCATGAATAAGACAACTATGTTGTTGACATTGCGAGCACTTTTTAATAAAATTGAAGGAATCTTGTTCCATTGTTTTCCAGAAGTACCCCATGTGTATCAATTTCCTCACCAGGGATTTAACACAAAAATTTCCACCTGCAGAGCCCAAATGGGATTCTTTAAGGGAAAGGGGTATTTCCACTTTAGTGAGACATCAAAGAAGCAAGCCATTATAGGATTTTCGATAGAGAACATCAGAAAAAGCAACATAACGGACTCAGAGCTTTTGTATACGAGTGTGATTGTTTTTTTTGCATCATGGGGAAAGTTTCCAGTCTTCAGGTAGTTGTAGATATTAGAAAACCATTCTCTCGAGTCTACATGAGAACACACAAAAACATTAGATTCAAGTTGATCAGAAACAACTGGAGACCAAAGGACTTGAACCACGAAGTGGTATTCTTTTGTATCCTCATTTGAAGGTACCAAGGAAGTAGCGCTTGCCGTGGCATATGCATGTCTATTCTCCCTCCTAGGGACACTGTCTATCGTGAAAGAGGAGAACCATTTAAGCAAGGAAAAAGTGAGGTCTCGATATAGAGACAAGTTACTTTTCTTAGCCTGGTAGGTTCCTATAATCTGGTTCACAATAAGCTCAGAATCACCTAGTATACAAAGGTGTCTTTATTTTTAGTGCGACCGTGACACACAAGCTAACTATGAGGGCTCTGTACTTAGTGATGTTATTAGTGCAAGGAAAGTTCAACTAAAAGGAGAGAGGGACTAGCTTACCTTTGGGTGATATTAGAACCACACTTGCCCTAGAGCCAATTTGAAATCTTGTCCCATCGAAGTATATTTTCCATTTGAGATCATAATTGATTGTAAGAATGTTCTCATCAAGAAACAAATAAAAACATGGGAAGGAGCGAGATGAGGGAGCATTTGACAATTGATTGGGAACTACTTTTCCCTTTATTGACTTCTGAGTAATAAATTTTATGTAAAACTCAGAGAGTAATATCACCCATTTCACTAACCTCCCAGCAAGGTCAGTACTGGAGAAAAAATGCTTTATAAGGTCACTTTTTACAATGACATACGTTTCAGCATGAAGAAGGTAGTGCCTTAGCTTCTGCGTAGCAAAGATGAAAGCGAGACATTGCTTCTCCATGGAGGAATAACGAGTTTCATAATCAACCAGGACTTGAATAATGTAGTAGACCACTCTCTCTTTACTGACATCATCATAATGAGTAAGCAAAGCCACCAAAGCATATGGTGATGCAGCGAGGTAAAGCAAAAAGGGTCTATCCTGCATATCCGACATCAGTATGAGAGATTGGCCATATAGGATTTGAATGAGTCAAGAGATATTTGGCACTCTTCATCCCATATAAAGTGAACATATTTCTTCAACACACGAGTGAAAGGAAGGGTACGATCAACCAAATGAGATATGAGTCTTCGAATTGCCTGAATCTTTCCTTGTAAACTTCGCAACTCAGTAATATTCTTGGGTGGAGGCATGTTAATAATTGCATCGATCTTATTTGTGTTGACCTTGATTCAACGATGAGGACTGTAAATCCAAAAAAAAATCCTATTTCTACACCAAAGACACACTTAAGAGGATTAAGTTTCATCTTATAGAGTCAAAGCCTCTCAAAAATAAGATGAAGGTTCTTTACATGATCTTGATGGGTTATAGACTTGACCAAGATATCGTCAACATAATCTTCTAAAATATTATGAATGAAATCATGAAATATTAGGGTCATCACTCATTGGTAAGTAGCTCCTATATTCTTTAAACCGAAGGGCATGACCACATAATAGAAAGTACCCCAAGGGGTAGTGAAGGTCATCTTGTACTGATCCTCTGAATTAATACAAATGTGATTGTAACCCAAGAAGCCATCCATGAAACATAAAAAGGCATGGCCTATAGTCGAATCCACAATCATATATATTAGGTAACAAAAAAAATCCTTAAGAGAAGCCTTATTGAGACCATGAAATTCAATACATATACAAATACAACCATCAGGTTTACTAACAACGACAATATTCGAGATCCAAGGGGAGCAGTTGATTGGACGGATAAATCCTGCTTTCAATAGCTTCTCTATCTTGGTCTTAACCAACAATGCAACCTTGGGATTGATGTTTTGGATTTTCTGCTTAATTGGCTTTGAATTATCAATTTTTTTGGAGCAATCAAATAATAAACTTCATTAAGATATGGGTTTATATACATATGAAGGCGGTGAACGAAGTGCAATAAATAGCACTCACAAGGTTCACATCAAATAACAAATTATCACACATATGAAAACAAACCCAAACAAACAAATCAACAAACCATACAGGTAAATGATGGAATATGTCAACATTACCCCCTTATTACATCATTGCTTTAAAGTACTAATAAGAGAATCCTTAAATGATTCAAACTTCACATGTGCAAGAGGCTTGGTGAAGATGTTAGCATGTTGTTCCTGAGTTTAACCGAATTGAAGCTGAATATTGTATTATTGAACATGTTCTCATATGAAGTGACAATCAACTTCAATATGCTTGGTCTATTCATGAAACACTAGATTACGAACAAGCTTGAGAACACTCTGATTGTCACAATAGAGGATTGTAGGTTGATTTTTTGGTACCCCCAATCCTTCTAATATGTGACGTAGCCATACTGCTTCACAAACTACTGCACTTGTTGCATGATATGCTGCTTCTGTTGAGGAACGAGCAACTATGGCTTATTTCTTACTTCCCCAAGAAATAGGACTTGAACCCAAGAAGAAAATAAATCCATATGTGGATTTCCTATCATCAAATGAACCTGCATAATCTACATCTATATACCCTGTCAAGAAGAACTGATCATTCCTCTTATATTCCTAGCCATGATTCACATTACCTTGGATACACCTTAGTACCAATTTTGTCGCTTTCCAAGGACACATCTTTTTTTCTTGCATGAATCTTGAGAGATAATTAACAACAAAAATAATAATAGCTCTAGTGTAAGTCAAGTAAATCAAACCTCCAATCATTTGTCGATAGAGAGTTGCATTCACCTGAGGAGATGAATAAAAAACAAATAACTGCAAACCTGATTCCATAAGTGTAGACATGGGTTTGGAATCCATCATTCTGAACTTTTTGAGCAATGTCTTGGCATATTTTCTTTGAGATACAAATATATGGTGATTTTTCTGCCATATCTCTAAACCGAGATAATAGTGAAGTAGCCTAAGATCTGTCATATCAAATGCCTTCTTGAGATCATTCTTAGTTGTCTCAATCATTACTTCTGAGTTTCCTATGATAACTAAGTCATCAACATACACATTAATGGTCACAATATCCCCCCCTTGATACATGAGGTAGAGATTTGGATCATATGGATGCCTAGTAAAACCATGTTTTGGCAAGTGTTCATCAAATTTAATATACCAAGCTCTAGGAGCTTGTTTGATACCATATAGGTATGTAATGAGTTTGTAAACATTTTATTCTTTACCAAGTGCAATGTATCCCTCTGGTTGAGTCATTTCGACCTCCTCCTTAAGATATCCATTGAGAAAGACACTTTTTACATCCATTTGATATAATTTCCATCCAAATTGTGCAACCAAAGCAAACATCATTCTAGTGGTTTTAATTTTTGTTGTGGGAGCAAATGTTTCCTCATAATCAATCCCTTCTTTCTAGGCATAACCTTTAGCTACAAGTCTAGCCTTATATTTGTCTATACTACCATCTTCTTTATACTTGGTTTTGAATATCCATTTACATGCAATTGCTTTCTTACCAAGTGGTAGATCAACAAGCTCCCAAGTGTTATTTTCATAAGGGATTGATACTCTACATCCATAGTCTCTTTCCAAGGCTTTGATTCTAGTGCTTCTTGAACATTAGATGGTTCAAAATTATTAGCAACCGAACTCATTAATGCTATATTTACCTTATTGCAAGCCATGCTACGAGTCCTTGGTCCTGAAGTTGAAGTGTCTGGGACTCCATCTAGCTTTGCATCATGAATGGTAATAGTATACCACTTAGGTCTTGTGACATTTGTGGGTGTTGAATTAGACCGACTATCAACATTCCCATCATTTTTTGCATCCATGTTGAAAATAGGAGCACTATCTAGATCAGGTGATGATGTGGAAGGTGAACTTGATTCACTCTTCTCATCAAAAATTACGTCTCTACTGATTATATCTATTCGGATCCATAACTCGATATGCCTTAGATTCATTACTATATCCAAGAAGAATACATTGCATTGATTTTTCATCTAGCATCTTCCTTTTCTATTTAGGAATGTGTATATAGGAAGTGCATCCAAATACACGAAGATGAGAGATAGAAGGTTTTACCCCTATCCAAACTTCTTCTGGTGTGATGCCATCAAGTGCTTTGTTTGGTGCTCGATTCAATAGATAAATTGTTGTATGCACAACCTCAACTGTCCCAATTGAGAATTCTTCAACATGCTACGAACCATCTCCATGATGATACGTTTCTCCATTCAACAACACTATTTTGTTGAGGTGTGTATGCTACAGTCAGTTGGTGCCAAATTCCATGTTCCTTCAAGTATGTGGAGAATTCTATGTTGGTGTATTCTACCCATCAATATGAGTGAAGGACATGAATACAATGAGTCATATCTTTCTCCACAAGAGTGTGAAACTCTTTGAAGTAGGAAAAGGCTTCATCTTTACTTTGCAAACAATAGACCCACATTTTCCTTGTGTGATCATCAACAAAAAGCTGAAAGTACTTGAATCCATTGTGACTAGGTGCCATGGGTCTGCACAAATTGGTATGCACTAGCTGCAAAGGTTGGCATGCACGATGCTCACTAGGGTAGAAGGGTGCTCTATGTTGTTTTCCAACAAGACAACTAGAACAAATGACACTCGATTTCTCAAGTGAGGGAAGCCCTTTGACCATGCTTTTCTTGCTAAGTGTAAGCAAGTAACTAGTGCTTAAATAACCAAATCTACGATGCCACAACATAGCAAGATCACTATCCTTAGTCACTAAAGCTTGATTATTGGAAATTGTATCAAGCCTAAACATTTTACCAACTTTTGTAGCACTTGCAATAATCTTTGCACTTTTATACTTTTCACGGATTAGACAAACCTTTTATCATCATTTTTATCAAACTCCATCCTTAGGTTGTGATCAAGAAATTGATTAATAGAAAGGAGATTTTTGGTAAGTCCAGGGACATATAAGACTTCAGTGAGCCTACACCTATGTATACCAAATTGCAAGGAGATGTCACCAATACCTTGAATATCATAGGTGGTATCATCTCCAAGAGAGACTTTACCATGATGGGGTTTCAATGTGAGAAACCACTCCTTATGTCCAGTCATGTGCTTAGTAGCACCTGAGTCCACATGCCAAATTGAGGTTGATTGTGAACTATCCTCTAATGTGTGGGCTGAAAACATATACTCCTCTTCAACTTCTAGAGAGTCTTCTTCTTCAACAATGTTGCCATGTTGTTTCTATTTGTTCTTCTATTGCCATTGAGTATTGCCACTTTGAAATGGATTTTTTTGATGTGATTTGTTGGATGATCCTTTGTTCAAGGAATTGTACAAACAATATTTCACATCATGTCCAATCCTTTCACATATTGGACATTTCTTCTGAGATTTGGATGAATTACCATATTTGGGTGGTACACTAGACTGCTTCCTAGGCTTATTTCCTTTATGATGAGTGGTCATGGCATGATCCTCCTCATGTTCGTGCCTTAGAGAATCTTATTTTTGGAGTAGATTCACAAGATTCTCAAAAGTGGGTGTTGTTTCAGTGACATTCAAAGTTGTCACAAAGACCTTATATCTAGAAGGTAGTGCTCGTAGAACAATAGGAACCAAAATTGCATCATCAATATTTTCTCCCAATGCTTGTAATGAGGATCTCAACTTTGCAATCCTTTTGAGAAAGGATTCCAACTATTCTTCATTCTTCATCTTTAGGCCATGTAGTTGATTCTACAAGTTTAGGATCTGATTCTAATTCTTCACCTCATATATCATCTTGAGCATGTCCCATGCATCTTTGGCTATGGATGAGTCTCAGATGAAAGACTGAACTTCATCAGACACATTGAATAGAATGATCATTTTTTCCTTTTTGTTAGCTTGATCAAATTTATTTTGCTCATCAACATTTGTTTTATGTCTTGTTATGGTTCCATTGACCACATCCCAAACTTCTTCAAACTCAAGTTGAGTTTTGATTTGGTCTTCTAGGAAGAATATTTATTTTTGCACACAAAATGTGAATATGGAAGAAGAAATTTTGGAGAACTTACTGCCATTTGTGTTAGCCAAAAGTACTAATTTATCCTATTTTTCATCACTCAAATCAGTGATTGCTGCAAAGGAGAGGATACTTTAGGAATAAAATTTACACCTTAACATGGCCTAGTTGAACTAATTTCAAAAATGGCTTTACAATAGTTCATGTTGAAACTCTTCGAGTCAGGCTTCAAAACAAAACAACACTTGAACTGGAACATTTGAAAGAATTTTATGATGGAAATGGCACACACATTGTTCTACGATTTAACAAAGAAATCTACCTATTTGAGAAATAAAAATTGAGGACTCTCCCTAACAAATAAGTACAGGTGATTAGTATTAAATACAAATGGTAAATAAAATCTATATCTAGTCAACTGCACAGGAAAATGGTGGTTCTATTTTCAAATAGGTCAATATTTGAGCATGCATGAAACATAATGAGCTCACTCGCAAAAAAAATGAACAAAACAATTTCCAAAAACTATGATTTGAATTCACCACTATGAACTATCGAAGATTGAAATCTCTGCAAGACATAGAAAATACTCCTCACACGAAGAACCTGCAACTTGTCATGGAAAAGATACACGTATTGCACTACTGTGTAGAAAATGGAAATAGACCAGAGAAAGCTACCTACAGAATTCAATCTCACACAATACCACACACCTTCTACTAGAAAAATGTTGAGGATTTTGAAGGTGATAATCATGCCAATATGCAAATCGACCAAGGTTTCAAAAGCAATAATTGTAGCTTCCTTCAACACTCATTGTGACTAGACTATGGCGGATCACAACTAGAAAAATGTATTGGCCAGTAGATAAGTACAATTCATGCCAGTCAAAAACTCATGCCACATCCAAAGTTTAAATCTGCCTGCATAGAGGATGATTTGCTAGTCCAGAGGAGATAGTCGAGGAGAATCTCACACCTCCAAGGGAGTATTGTAACCACCTCTTATTAAAAAAATTGAGCAACCTCATCCACCAATCTTGAGGTTGACACTCTCCTACAATAGCTACAATTCTTCATGACTCAACACAAGCCATTCTAATCCACCAACTCAACTTAAGTCATTTTGATCCATCAACTCAACACAAGTTATTTTGATAATGAGCCGCCCAATACTATATGTTGGCCCCTTGATGAAAATCTCTCCTCTGATCTAAATCTTTACTCAATCAACAAAAATAAACAAAATAAAAAAAGCAGAAAGGGCTCGACATTATTTTGGTTGTCTCAATGAGCTCGATTGTGTATACATACAAATCACTAATGAATGACAACTTGAAAAGAACTTGTGACCTCTACTTATAGAACACCAATGAAAAAAACAATATTGTGAACCATTGTGGACTCATCTATACTAAGCATGTTGTCATATGTCCAAGCAAAGATATCAGGATGAGAATGCAGGAGATTGAAATTTTTTTTTGCCTCTTCCGAAGAAAGACACTTCCCAATCTTAATCACCTTTTCAGAAGACTTAGGATCCATAGATATTTCAGTAGTATCTCCTTTGAGAAGGGAACTACGATCTCCAGGATGCGAGGATGCCATCCTGAACATTAGCTAGAGGGTCCTCCTCATCAACATTAAAGATAGATTCTCCAAAATATGCTCATTCATTCAGGCAATATGGGAATCATCTTTTATGATGGAAAGGAGGCAAAGGGGAGTAGGAACCCAAGAATTCCTCAAGTGCTTCATTCGAGGAGAAGACATCTAGAGGTACTTTCCCGTCCTGCACCCCTTCCTCTATTAGTTCAGGATGGACCTCTCTAAGTGGTTCAACTAAAATCATGTTAACACTCCACCAAGGTTTTTTCTTAGATTGTTCAATAGAGCATCCCAAACCCAGATAATTCTTATGAGGCTTGAACTGGATAGGGACTTGGATTCATTTCTCAATACGTCCAAGGCCTTTTTTCCCATAGCCATACTAAGAAGCAAGTCTATATTCAGAACCATAGTGAGTTTGCAAAACTTTGGAAGGTGGTGGTTCCCCATAGAGAGCTTCATTCCACTAGTGAACATCGAACGTATCTACAAGAGCACAACGATCTCCTTTACTCAATTCGAAAACATTAACCTCCTTTGTATGAGTAGAATTATCCTCCTCAGCAGGGGAAAAACATGTCTCTTGGACAGGATTACAGTGTTCCTCCTTGGTGGGAGTATCATCCACTTTTTCATCAGAGGAATTCAAGGTTATTGTAAGATTTAAATGAATGAGGCTCACTTTGTATTCTCCAATAAAGAATTCAGAGAATTCCAAAGATCCCCAATCATCACCAAGGAAAGCATTTGATTCAGAAGAAGTAGACAGGGAAGACTTAGGACTTTTTTCTTTAGGTGGTTCATCTTTGATGACATTCGCTTTGGGGACAACCTCCATGGAGGATATCACTGAGGAAAACATCATAACATCAACAGTTAAAGATGGAAAAAAATTCTTAAGAGTGAAGACAATTGAAGTCTGGCCAATAGCCACTAATTCATAAAGGTGAACAACTTTTAGGTCAACTTTAACTATGACCACTTGATTATTTGCAACAAACTTTAAAGAATAATGTAAAGTAGAAGTTATGACACCCATAACATGAATCCAAGGTCTCCCCAAAAGAATATTGTAAGGTAAGGGGACAAGCATCACACAAACCAAAGTAGGTAAGGTAACGAGGCCTAGCTGTAAAGGTAGTATTATTGTGCCTAGAGCTTAGCGACCAACATTATCGAACCCACGAATGTACAAAGAAGAAGTAGCTAGAGAAGATGAATCAACTTTAATATTAGGTAGTAGGTCAATACTAAAAATGTTGAGAGTCGAACCAATGTCAACAAGGGTATGCCTAATACCAATAGTATTAACATTGACTATAATCATCAAAGGGTATGCTTGCTTCTGCACATCCACATGCAGGAGTTCTTGCATATAGAACGCAATATTTGGCGAATCACAAATATGGGCCATCAGCACATTAATTTCTGTCAACCTAGCAGAGGTAGGAAAGAGAATCTTTTGCAAGGATTCTTGAATCATTTTCTGATAAATCAAGGTAGTTTGAAGCAAATCCCAAAGTGAGATCTTAGCCAAAGTAACGTAGAGTTGCTCGACAAGATCATAATAAACTGGTGCTTTAGTCACAGGTTTAGGTGCTAAAGGAAGACTTGGTTGAGAAGGTGGTAAGGAAGTAGGAGCTTGATCATGTTGTGATGTAGGAACAGAATATTTTTGATCCAAATTCTATTTATTTCTTTTAATATTATATGTGTGCTCGACAACATTGTAAGAAGTAGAGTCTGTAGCTTTTACGGACCTTGAATATATGTCTGGTGAATCATCACGATATGAAATCCCATAGAAAAAATGATCCTTCCTTGGAGAAGGGCTAGCTAGGGTCAAGTAAATGATGGGTTTCTTAGGGCTTGGAGGAGCCACAAAGACCACCACAACATTTAATGACTCTTTAGCCTAGGAGGAAGAGGTTTGCTCGAGAGATTTACAGACAGAGGAAGACGCTTTTAAGAAATCATCTAGAGCATTGTCCAACATGTCAAATTATTCTTTCGAGATGGCATTATCATAGACATGAAATCATTGTAAAAATAGATCTGACATGCTTCACATCGGGTTCACTAAAATGTGAGATAAGAGGGATTCACTACACACGAGTCTCTTCGTTCTCAATAGATTCCCAGGGAATGAATTTCCCTTATCCACCTCAACATAAGTTGAATGAAGAAATTGAAAAGGAAATGTACACATGTTAACTTTCAAAGAAGACTACTTCAGGTCCCAAGAGAGTGAAACTTCTAGATTTTTACCTCCAACAGAGGAGCTCTCGGCCAGAGGACGACATCACAGATTCATGATGCTAGTGTGACACGCTATTGTCGAAATAGCGCACCGATGTCCTGAGCAATAGGGAACTCAGGAACTCAAGCAGGAAAAATAGAGTTTCACTTATTATCCTAGATCTAAGGTCTATTTAATAGAATGATAAAACAAAGAACATAAACTGTGAGTAAACTACAAGGAGAACTTGGAGAAAACTTACCCTCAATCGGACATTCAAGTCTTCACTCCAAGCTCCGCTTTGCAACCTACACACAAGATGAACGAGGGGAAAATGTTGAGGCTGTATAGGGGTTTGGCATAGTCAGACCCCTAGTTTGGTGTTCCCACCTCCATGGACAACCATATAGAAAGAGAGTGTAATTGAAATGTACAAAGGCGGTGGTGAAAGCAAAACCCGCTTTAGGAGTGGAACCCGCACCACCAAGTAGTAAATGAATAAAGAGATCTAATGTATTCACAAATAGAAAAGAGTGTGAGAGCATTACCAATAGGCCTCAACCCCCTCTCAAAGAAATGGGTGCACCATTGAATGCTTGCTAGAGAGCTTTGGCTATCGAAGGGACCTCAATCTGGAAGAGCCTTGCTTGTGAAAGTATTGCTATCAAGAGTGAGAGAGATTCAAGAATGAAGTTGAAGAGAGAGCTTGATCAAATGAATGAACTCCAAAAATGAGAGAAAATGAGGGGTTTTGTTGCATGCAAGGGGAAAAAAGAGCCATTAGACCCAAAAATATGACTGTTAGGACACGTTTCAAGAGTCAAGATTCCTCATTTCAAACTTAGAAAACTGCCAAGATGCTAGTGTGTCGCGTAGACATCTGCGCACTGCGCAGGCGTCCAAAGCATATGATTTTGGGAAATGTGTCATCAGATTGCTATTGTTTCACCATTGGTCCACATGGAGCTAGAATTGTGAAATTTTGACTCATGGGATTTTTTCCATTAATGCATTTAGGCATCATAAATGCTAGGCAAAGTGCTAAAATGTGGGATTGCCCCCAAGTGACATTACAACAGTAATCTATCCTACATCTAAACCACTATCAAAATACAATCTCTTAAGCCAAATGGATTCCTTACAAGAATGAGTGGCTACCATATACTTTTCCTTTGTTGTGGACAATGCGACTACAACCCACTGCTTACTCATCCAAGTGATAGAAACACCAAAAATCATAAACATGTAACCACAAATGGATCTTCTGTTGTCAATGTCACCTACCTAATCTAAATCCACATATCCATGAATGCTCATAAAATGTTGAGGTCTAGTAGGATAACCATGAAAACACAAGGAATACTTAGAATTACCCCGTAAATATCTAAACACTCTCTTAACTACATCCCACAACACCCATCTAGGATTAGCCATAAAACGGCTAAGGACTCCCACTACTTGGACAATGTCTAGTCTCATACACACCATCGCATCCATCAAACTGCCAACTACACTGGCATATGGTACTTTGGTCATGTCCTCCATCTTAATGGGAGATTTTGGAAAATCATTCATAGAAAGATTTGTCCCCTACATCACAAAAACAACTAACTGTCTACAATCTACCATGTTGAATCTCTCCAACACCAATTTCACACACTTGCTCTAGCTTAAAGAAAGATTTTTGTTAGATTTGTCTCTCGTGATTTACATTCCCAGAATGTACCTAGCTGTACCTAGGCCTTTCATCTCAAATTGTGCTAACACCTGAAACTTCAAATATGAAATCATACTTTTACCATTCCTAATAAACAACATATCATCTACATATAAGACAATAATGAGAATGCAACCATTATTAGTTTTAAAGTATACACAATGGTCAAATTTAGATCTCCAAAATCCCGATGACAACACATATGTATCAAAATTTTGATACCACATTCTAGGAGACTGTTTCAAACCATAAAGAGACTTCTTTAGTTTACAAACCAAATTTTCTTTACCTTTTTCAATGAAATGTTATGGCTGTGACATGTAAATCTGTTCCTCCAGATCACCATGAAGGAATGTTGTCTTCACATCCATTTGCTCCACTTCTAAGTCATATGTTGCTGCAAGTGACAACAAAAGTCAGATAGATTTCAACTTCACTACAAGAGAGAATATCTCCCCATAATCAATTCCCTCTACCTGATAAAACCCCTTAGTGACCAACTGTGCCTTATACTTCTCAATATTTTCATTAGGAAAACACTTTTTCTTGAAAACCGATTTACAACCAATAGGTTTATGTCCAATAGGAAAGGTACCAGATCCCAAGTCTTATTTTTATTTAAAGAATCCATCTCTTCATCCATGGCTTGCATCCAGGAATCTGAATCACTCATACCCAATGCCTCTCTAACCGTCCTAGGCTCATCTATGTTAGTAATCAAATAAAAAATGAAAATGGGATCTAATAGTGAATAACCAAACCTTTCTGGTTGCTGCCTAACTCATGTAGACCTTCTCAAAGGCTCAGGTTGTGGTTCTTATTTTTCTTCAAAACTTTCAGAGCTACTTGAGATCTTCTCATCATTAGGTCCAACAGGAGTGTGTAGTTCTTTCTTCAGAGTAGGTGGAATCTGAAATACCTCTGTCTTTTTTTTCTCCTTTTTCTTTGGTTGTAGCTCAATAGTGGAAGGTTTCATCTCTCTAAAAATCACACTTCTACTACAGACAACCTTTTGAGCTTCTGGATCCCAAAGCTTGTACCCTTTCACACTGACACCATAGCTAATAAAGTTACATTTAAAATCCTTTCTCTCCAACTTTGACCTCTTCTCAATTGCAAGAGGAGTGTAAGCTTCTCAACCAAATACTCTAAGATGTATCATCAAATGATTTTTACCAAACCACACCTCCATGGGTGTCTTACCAAAAAGAATTGATGTAGGAGATAAATTGATCAAATAACATGCAATGTCTACCGCTTTAGCCCAAAATT
Organism: Sequoia sempervirens; assembly: GCA_007258455.2. NCBI lineage: Eukaryota > Viridiplantae > Streptophyta > Pinopsida > Cupressales > Cupressaceae > Sequoia > Sequoia sempervirens. The sequence goes on from VDFB02281492.1 coordinate 904,664,272, forward strand.
TTTGCTCAAGGCTAGCACCACTCAACATACTCCTAGCCCTCTCCATCAATGTTTTGTTCATCATCTACAACTCCATTTTGTTGTGGAGTATAAGGAGTAGTTTTATGTTTCTCAATCCCATGCTCTTTATAGAAATTTTCAAACTCTATGAAACAAAAATCACTACCATTATTAGTCCTCAAACACTTAATCTTTTTGCTAGTCTGATTTTCTACCAAGGCATTAAACTCCTTAAACCGACTAAAGACTTCAAATTTACTTCTAAGGAAACAAATGAATGTCCTTCTATTGTAATCATTTATAAAAGAAACAAAATATATAAATTTTGATAACGAAGAAACATTTACAGGACCAAAAAAATCTAAATGAACATAGTCCAAAACCCCAGAAGACTTATGAGAACTAGAGTAAAAAGAAACCCGGTGTTGTTTTTCATATACACAATGTTCACAAAAGTTGAACTCAAGATTACAATCATTGAGGGCTTCAAAAAGGCTCTTATTTTTTAGAGTTCTAAGACCCTTCTCACCAATGTGACCAAGTCATTGGTGCCATAACATTGTATTCTCTGTAGGAAGCTTCATTTCCATGGAATGAGCACCCTTAGGTACCCAAAATGCACGACCATCAGATGTAGTTGCAACATGGCTCTTCTCTGCATGATCTTATGGTGAGGATGAAGAATCCAAAGATCTCTTCTTCGGTACATTAGAAGAACTATTGCACTGTACAGTGCATGCATCAAGCTAAAAAAAAGTGCCACTATGAAAAACATTAGCCAACACCATAGCCCCTCTAGTCATCTTACATCCTCTACTAGAGAAAACAACTTGCACTCCCGAATCATTCAATTTACTTACAAAAAGAAGGTTTCATGCCAAACCCAGGATATGCAAGACACCATCAATCCCCTTCACTCTTCCATCTAGAAATATGATTTTGACTCTTCCACAACCAATAATCTTTAGGTGAGAGTCATCACCCAGGTACACCTCTCCACCATTGTACTCCTCATACTTTGAGAACCAATCTTTATGAGAAGTCATGTGAAAGGATGCACCTGAATCTATCAACCAAACATCATCTAACCGATGGGATTCCAAGGCTACAATAAATGCTTCTCCATCATCTTGGGATGATTTCTCATATTCAAAATCACAAAAAGACTTGTTTTTCTTTTTCTTCTCCTTCTTGCAATCTTTCTGAATGTGACCAGTTCTGCCATAGTTCCAATATTTTTCCTTGGACTTCTTACCAAGAGGATTAGATCTCCCCGAAGACTGACTTAGATTTCTTGTCTTTATTTTTTCCTCTCTCCTTTGGTCTACCACGAACAACAAGGGCCTCTTGGCCATTTCAGAAGACTTCCTTCACATCTCTTTAGATAATAATGAGGAAAAAACCTCATCCATCTTGAAGGTGGAATTAGTGCTTCTAATAGCCATTACCAGGTGATCCCAAGAGTCTGAAAAAAAACACAAAAGGATCATTAAATGGTCTTGTTCATCAATCTTATCTCTAGAGAAACCCAGTTGAACAACCAACATGTTAAAAGAGTTTAGATGATCTACCATGGATCCTCCATCTTCCATTTTTAGAGAAAACATATTCTATCTCAAGAAAATCTTGTTTACCAGGGATTTAGCCTGATATACATCACCAACCTTCTTCCATGAAGAAGCAAATTTTTTCTCTTAATGGACATTTAGGAGGATGAAATCAGCCAAAAAGAGTCTAATAAGACCCTTGGCTTTCCTATCCATGAGATCCCAATCCTCTTGTTTCATGCCTCATGACATGGTTCTAGAAATTGCAAGCCATAGATCACAATCTACAAGCATGTCTTCCATTTTGATCTTCCAAAGTTCAAAATTACCATCATTAAATTTCTCCATCTCAATCCTCTTAGGTGTGCTTTCCATCTCTTTCCTGCAACAAGGTCACATAATACACTTCTCTAAAACTCCCATTGAAACAAAGATCAGATCAAAAAACCCTTTTAACCCAACAAAGGAATCAAGGCTAGTCAGGCTTTGATACCAACTGAAAGGAAGTTGGGCGAGCGGAAAAAAATTCCTACAGTAATCTAAGTAGGGGAGAGTTATAAAAAAAATATTTTAACACCTTATCTAGTTACAACAAGAGAAACACATAGAGAAGAATATAATAGAATGACAAGTACAAAAACTAACATACACTAGATATACATGGGGAAAACCCTTTCGAGTAAAAATCCCCACCCTCCAAAAGCACAATACTTCTATATTAATTCAAATAGGGGTTACAATACAACCCAAGTACAAAGCTTCTTCAATAATTGTTTTATCACAAACACATATCTTAGAGTAAACCTTATAGCAATGCATCACTTGCATAAAAGCTATGCATTCTACAATGCAAGGCAAACATTTTATAGAGAATACAAGCTGAGAGATGCTTATAGAAGAGGATGGGTGTCCCAATACACATGACACAATATCCCATGCAATAGACATGCATTTGGACACTTGTACTGGATTCCCTTATGCCTCTTACAATTTTCATACATGAAAATATTCTCTCTCCTAGCATGGACACCCAAAATGTACTCATAATTGCTTATGACATATGTCTTACAACTATTATAGAGTATGTCATAAATCTGCCACAAGAGCTGTCATAGAATTTGAAAAGAGAATTCACAATAACTAACTAAAAACAAATGATTCTCTTACATCCTATCATAACCCAACTTGGGTTCCAACTTTATCCCTGCAACAAGATGCCTTATGATGCATCATAGAATTTGTCATAGGTCAAATATTCCAAAGTGGGATGCCTTTGTCCACTTGTGATGATTTTGTGTCATCCAGTCACTTCCAATGGGGATGCCACCCAACCAGTGGGTACCAATTTGTGACATGACACCATAGAAAATTAAATAATACAAATTAATACAATATTAGGACTCTAAGGTTGAGACACCTTAATCCCAACAGTTTCTTCTTGTCTCACTAGGTGTGCCAAAAAAAATTGTCACATAAAATTGCACCCTACTGAACAAGAGTTTAGTGTTCTAATGACACAATGGAAACAACCTCAAGGTGTGGGACCCTGCGTGAATGAGGTTGAATCTCTAGAGAAGATCATATTCCTCTTCTAATCTCAGTGTAAATGTGTTGGTCTAACCTAGAACATGAAAACCCTATCACTACTCTACTCTAATAGCTCACAAGGGAAAGAGATAGAAAGAGAACATAAAATAAAATGAAGGTGATACACCAAGAAATAATTTATTTCTTCTTTACTTAAGAAATCTCAATACATCAACAAATCAACTAAAACACACATTCAAACATGAAGGTAACAAGTTTTACTCAAACATGCAAGAAATAGTTGTGACAATAGCTAGATTTCACTAATATAAGGCATAAAGCCAGACTTTACAATGGAAAAAATGTAGAGATATAGTGTCTACAAAAGAAAACTATGAGAGGAGCCCAAAAGAAGAACCACTAAAAATAATACAAGTGTTGCTTTTATAGATCAAGCATAACTTGGATGAATGTAACTCAAAACCTAATTCATCTAGGGTAGTCAAGGAGATATGATCAAGGAAATATCTTCTCATGAAATCTATACCAGAAAGAGAGCATGGAGAAGCCAAAACTTGCATGCCATACCTTTTCCATAAATATTTGCTTGAAAGTGCATCTAAATCCCCCCATAAAATCAGGGATATGAGCATGGATCCATCAAAAAGGACAAATTAGCAAAAATAAATTAATATGGATGCCACAAAATTCACTTTGAATCACACAGCCAAAACATCCCCCATCCTTTAGCAAGTCACCAAAAGAAAATGCACTTCTGGGAAAAAACTTGAGCAAAAACCCAAATCGAATCCTTACAGAAACATGGCAAACAAATCTAAGAAAATATAAGCAATAATTGTAGTAGGTATCCATGTTGAGCCACAACATTAATGAGCATAAAACCCTAAATAAAACCTCCAGAAATCTGCAACAAATCACGACAAGGGATGGAGCATTGATAGAAAGAAGTTCGGTGACACAAAAAGAAAGCATGGGCAACATCTCCATTATTGGGAGTAAGTAAAAGTAGCATTTAAGACCACTCCTTCCCACCAAAAAATGAACTTTGGTAAATGAGAAATTAGATACAACATTAATGACCTATCATGAAAAAACATGCCAATCATGAGAATTACTGGGTCGTCGGACTTTAGAGTTTTACCATGCTTCATACTCCATCAGTAACCCAACATCAAAGATCAGGAATTGGGTTTGCAACTTACCACTTACTACGAAGCACTAGTAAAGAGGAACAAGAAACACTGAACACCAAATCCTGAAAAAAAGTTATCGAGGATTGGAGTTTGGGGTTCAGGTTTACCACTTACCGCTTATCACTAAGTGGTAAGAGGTAAGACAGGATCGTGAAGCCTGAAAGTTTGAAAAATGACTTAGATGGATTTGACATAAGAAATACCTTGGGAGGGAAACCTAATGCCTTGAGAAGGAAGAATAATTGCAAGAAGAAGGCAGGAGGAAGAAATAGAGCATTGAGCGATGACACCTTATGCCTTATCAATTACCATGAAACAATAAACAGTAAAGGGGAAGACTGATCCCCAATGCCTAAAAAATAAACACTTAGTTATTTTTCCAAAAGCACATCAGGGGTTAGGGGTCAGATGGAGGGCTTACCTCTTACCATAACAAATGGTAAGAGGTAAAGGGTAAGACTAAAGTCTGACCCCCGAAAGATCAACCCTTAGTCAATTTTCAGAAGGAAGGATAGGTAGTAGAGGGAAAGGGTCAAGCTCGATGAGAGAAGCCCAAAAAATTATGAAGAGAAGTAGAAAGAAAGGGTGAAGAAGAAGAAGGAGATCGAGGTGACAAAGAAGGGATGCAAGTAAGAAGGTAAGCGAAACCCAAAAAATTTGAAACACCAGGACAGCCAATTTTCTACCTCAAGGATAATTCATGCAAGATGGGCAATGCAGGATCTCTCAGATTGGTTATCAATGATGGGTCATCTAAGGGTGGCATGAAATGACAATAATGTCACTTCAAAGCCCTCATGAGGATGTTTTTGTCATCTATTTTTCAAGAAACTTCAAGTAATATTTCAATGGTATGTGAAAATTCTACCTAATTATATTTGTTCATGGATTAAATTAGAAATTTTATTCTTGATATATTTTGATCCAAATATGGGTACAAAATATTCATTATTTTAGTTTGTAGCTATGAAAAGGACACCTTATGAATCCATTTCTTGATTTAATCAAGTGTTTCTTCTTATGCACCAAAGAATCCAAGCTACAAAATAAATGGTGCATGATTCAATATTAAAATAGAACTATCTTTGGGGTTTGGGGTGTGTTATTTATTGCAAAGGTAAGCCAATTTGGTGATGTCACCTTGAATGATGTATTCAACAAAGCTCTCTTACTAGCAAAATCTAGATACATCATCACAAATGGAACGAATAGTCAAATTGAGAGTTATAATACATAGATACTTGCAAATTTCCAACCAACTCAAGCTTAAACCAGTTTTTTTAGTATGCCTACTCAACTACAATGATTTCAATCAATAAACTATGTCATTCCCAATATTCAAAGTATATCATAACCTAATACAATAAATTAGATTAGTCACTTTTTGTTATAAAAATTTGATCAACTAAGCTCCAATTTGGTCATGTGTGTTGCAAGATGGTGTGTCCCTTGGTCTTCCTTGTGCAACATGGTGCTTAGGTTCATGACATGGCTTAACCACCTCTTGTGGATCTTGTATAAATCTAGCAGTTGTATCACGCATTAACAGGTCGATCTTTTGGTGCAACGAAAACCACCAATGTAAAAATTGGTATTAGAGCTGAGGTCACAGGTTTGAACCCCTCACTTGCGTTAGGGGGATTGTTGCAAGATGGTGTGTCCCTTGGTCTTCCGTGTACAACGTAGTGCTTGGGTTCGTGTCATGGCTTAACCACCTCCTATGGATCTTGTATAAATCTGGTGGTTGTGTCGAGCATTAACAGGTTGATATTTTTATGCAACGACAACCACCAATGTAACAGTGTGTGGATTTACCAATTCATACAAGCCTACCTACAATTATAACATCTAAATCTAGGTGCAATACATCATCATGTGAGAGTAATTGTTTAAGTCACATCGATGTTGATCAATCATACTAGCTTGATATTTTTCTTAAAAATGAAGAGGAAATGGATCCAAAATTTGATTGGAATGGATAAATAAAACTCTCAAGTGACTTGGCTATAAAATTCATTCATGAAACACCAATCAATGATTTCCAAATCAAGTAAAATTGAGCATCTATAGCGTTACCCAAAAACTATTGTTATGAGGAACTAACAATTAAGGAGATCCCTTTTACAATTAATTACTCTCCAAGACATGAGAAATATTCACATATTGAAGGTATATCCATTCACAACCTATTTGATATAATATTCCATATATGTATGATAATTTGAATAAAACTTTACCAGAGTTGCATGTTCCAATGTTATTAGCATACTTTACACAACTAGATTGGTGTAGAATATATGCCATACATTAGCATCTTGAAATAAATTGCAAGAACTTTACCAAAAGGTTTTATGTATACCTATAGTGAATGATTCATATTGAGGATGTATTCATCCATGAAGTATACCATGAAGGGCACACAATCTACTGAGAGGGGGGTGAATCAATAGATCTAATCAATTCAAAATTCTTAACTTTTTCTATAGTTATCATAGTATATGGTTATTCACACTTAAGCCCACATAAGCAAATAAAACATAAAATTATAAAGCACACAAGAGGACACTAGATATATGTGGAAAACCCAAGATGGGAAAAACCATGATGAGAATAACTACTTGGAATTATTGTCTAAATCTAGCCTCATAATGTAGAAATCTATAAGTGAATTTTACACATTGAAGTAGGCAGCAACCTATCAAATACAACAATCCCCTATTGTGCTTGTGGGCATCAACCTATTGGAGACACCAATCTCCAATTAAAATAATACAATAGGTAGAACACCAGTCCTATCAGGTTATAATGATAAAGATTGTGGATCTTCAATCCAATGCATACATATGCTAGAGTCAGAGCTGACACTCTTCCTTATTGCAAATGATCTTCTGATATAGGCACACACACTGAAATATAATTCTCCCTTTTATCTTCATCAACTTCTCTTCAATTTTCACTAGAGACCAACTCTTCTTCATACAAGTGTAATTATAATTCATGTGGTTATACACTGATAATTACAATGCCTCTAAACATTTGAAATATATACATGAAATTACATTAACACGCTTCTATGTCAGCTAGGGATCTGCAAATAGCGGGGACAACATAAGGTGGACCTAAATTAAAATACATAAAACATGTAATAGGTTGGTCCAAAAACAATTTTTCTTGTCACCAAAAGAACATGATACCGTGCGCTACCATAGGAACCTTAACCAGGTCCTATCTTAACACCATACGTAAGAATTGAATTTCGTGTGCTACTAGTCATTACCGCACACACCTTGAACTCCAACTGGTTTACAAACAAACACAAAGAACATTATGTCACTTCAATCTTTTTGCATATTGAACATATTCTCTAGAAACTCAAGAATATGATAGAATTTAGTGTAGACATACTCTCCTTTGAATCAAAGAGAAAAACTGCATTTCTAAAAAAAATTCTTACCATAATTGTATTTCCAGAGAAATCTCTCTACCCTAAAAACTAAACTAAAACACACTGATACAAAATTTCAGACCACCATTGTCATATAGAATAGATGCAAGCATACAAAATTCATACACACACTCCTTAGAAACTAATAATGTATATTTCTTGATTTTTCATCCTAACAGTAAAATTACCAATACAAAACAAACTGAACTTATGACATCAATGATATTACTGACAACCTTTGACATCAATGAAAACCTATGTTCAACAATCTCCCCCTTTTTCATTGATGGAAAACAACAAAATGTCGAGCCACCAAACCAGAAATAGTTGGCTACACAAAGATATTACTCCCCCTATGTAAGATTTCTCCCCCTTGGAAGATATTATCATTTTGAGTTCACTCTATCCCCCTTTGACATAAATGGCAAAGGTCAACACTTTCTCCCCTTCTAATACCAGTCTCTGAAAACACATTTGTCAAGCCATCAAACAATAGCTTCTAATGTGGAGAAATGTGGAGAATTTCTCTAAACCTCCCAGCCAGTAACACTTCTTCATTCTGTTGATTCTAAAAACTCCCATAATAACTTATATGATCTGAAAACAAGAACATGCATGCTTCAATCTTTCCTCAAATAAGTTGTCAAACCACATAGTCAAATATGTAATTGTGGAGAAATGAAAAGCATTACCTGAAACTTCTTCAATACAACTCCCCCTAAGTCCATATTACTCTACTTCCAAAAATCATTCTACAAGAACACCAATCCTTCTTGTGGTAGGGAGACCAAGCTCCCCCTCAAACAATATTTCCTCTTGATTCAAAAGGAGGGAGCAACAACTCCCAAATTCTTCTAGAGAAACTCAAATATCTCCTTAGGAAGTGGTTTTGTGAATATATCTACTACTTTCTCCTTTGTCTCAACATACTCCAACTTTACCTCCTTTTCTACAACCTTCTCCCTTAGAAAATGATACTTGATTGTAATGTGTTTTGTCCTTGAATGCAATACATGATTCTTTGAGATGTTTATGGCATTGGTTTTATCACAAAGAATAGAGATACATTCATCAAACTCAATTTTCATCTTCTTCAAATTATACTTCATCCACAATACCTAAGTGTAACATGATGCTGCAACAATGTATTCTTCTTTTTCTATAGATAAATAAATAGAGTCTTGTTTCTTGCTCAACCAAGACACCAAATTGTCACCAAGAAAGAATGCTCCACCACTTGTGCTCTTTTGATCATCAATACATCATACCCAATTTGCATTTGTGGTGAAATTTCACTCTTTAGATACCACAACCCAAAATCTACAGTAGCCTTCAAATACTTGAAGATTCTCTTCACTGATTTAACATGAGTTTCTTTAGGTGTTGCCTGAAATCTAGTGACTATTCTGACTGCCTGCATTATATCTATTCTGGATGTTGTCACATACAACAAACTACCAATCATGGATATGTACAAGGTTAGGTCTGTCGGAGTAGATTCATCATCTTTACTCAACTTGCATCTTGTAACCAGAGGTGTTCCCATCAATTTGCAATATTCCATCCTAAACTTACTTAGCATCTCATTTATGTACATGTGTTGAGAAATAAAAATGCCTTTCTCTAATTGTGCAATTTGCAACCCAAGAAAGAAAGATAATTTACCTAGCATAGACATTTCAAATTCATTATGTATTTCCTTTTTAAACTCCTTGCACATGTCTTCACTGCTACCTCCAAAAATGATGTCATCTACATAGACCACAACAATCAACAGTTGATCTCCTTCTATTTTTATGTATGGATTACTATCTACACTTTCTCTCTAGAACCCTTGTTGCTACAAGTATCCATCCAATATTGAATACCAATCTCAGGGAGCTTGTTTGAGTCCATACAAAGCCTTCTTCAATCTGCAAACATAATATGGATTATCAAAACATTGAAACCCTTCTAGTTGTTCAATGTAGAATTATTCTAGATGTCCATTCAAGAATGCTAACTTCACATCCATCTAGTATACATTGAAGTTATTGAATGTTGAAAGAGCTAATAAAATTTGGATTGCTTCTAGTCTTGTTACCAGAGCAAATTTCTCTTCAAAATCTATGCATTCAACCTAAGCATACCCTTTACACAGAAGTCTTGCCTTGTTCCAGATCACTTCACCTCTTCATTTATCTTGTTTCTAAAAATCCACTTGGTTCCAATCACATTCTTTCCTTTAGGTCTTGGGACAAGTTCCCAAGTTTAATTCTTCATGATTTGATTCAACTCTTCTTCCATAGCTTCTATCCAACCTTTCTTTGTGCTCGCTTATTTATATTATTTAGGCTCTATCTTTGATGGTAATGCAAAGTTTACTTGTTCATCTTCTCTCTCAAGTCTCTTCCAGGTCTAAACCCCACTGTCTTTGTCTCCTATAATCTAGTCTTCAAAGTGGTGCTTCTGAACATACTTTTTTGGAGTTTTTGTAATAAATTATTTTGAGTCTTCAATACTGTTGTGAATTGGTTCTTCATCATCTTCCACTTATGGAAAACTAGTAGACTGAATTTTTTCATCAAATATCACATTTGTACTTTCTACAATCCTCTTCAATCTTTTGTTATAACATCTATATTCTTTACTTCTTAAAGAATAACCGAGAAAAATACCTTCATCGGATTTGGAATTGAACTTACTCAAATTCTCTTCATCTCTTTTGATGTAGCACTTGCTTCCAAATATTATGAGGTGTCTAACTGATGTTATTCTTCCTCTCCATAGTTCATATGGTGTCTTATCAGTCTTGCATTTGATCTAAACTCTTTTTAGAATGTATACAATAGTTTGAGTAGCTTCTCTCTAGTACATATTCGGTAGATTTTATTGACATAACATTGTTCTTTCCATCTCTTGTATAGTCCACTTCTTTATTTTAGCAACTCCATCTTTTTGTGGAGTTCTAGGAGCAGAAAATTGTCTTTAAATCCCATGCTCTTCACATAATTTTTCATACTTATCAAAAGTGACTTCTTCCACCTCTATTTGATCTCAAAACCTTGATTTTCCTTCTAGTTTCATTCTCTAATAATTCCTTGATGCCTTAAACTTCTCAAAGGCTTCTAAATTCTCTTTCAAAAATGTAATCCAAGTCATACTAGTGTAATCATAAATGAGCATCATGAAATACCTATCACCTTGTAGACTTTTTTTCCTCATAGGTCCACACAAATCTGTATGAACCAAACCTAATGGTTTTGATGTGGAATACTCCTTAGCAAGATATTTTCTTCTTTTTTGCTTTCCTTCATGGCATGGTTTGCAACTAGTAGACTAAGGCTTCTTAATCTTTAGCATATCCTAGACCATTCCTCTTGATCTAATCTTTACAATATCATCAAAATTTAGATGTCCTAACCTTTTTTGTGAAAGCCAACTTTCTTCTCTCTACACAGTGAGACAACTTTGTCCATTCAACTCAGTGAGATGATATATGTCACTGTATGTCCTTCTTCCTTCCCCAATCAGTTCACCAATGCATGATTCCCTGATTTCAAAACCTTTAGCACTAAAAGATAACTTATAGCCTTTATCACACATCAGACTCACACTTAACAGATTAGGATTTAGGCCTTCAACATACACAACATCATGTGTCTTTGTCCTACCACCATCAAGACTCAAAGTACCGTTACCAAAATTTTTGGCAATAGAATTATTTCCAAGAGTCACATAACCACCTTCAAATTTCTTAAAATTCATGAACTTAGTTTTATCTCTAGTCATGTGCCTTGAGCAACCGTTGTCTATGATCCACAAGTTCTCCTCTTGAGAATGTAGAGTAGTTTGAGCAATCATTGACTTTTCTAACTTCTTATCTTCAGGAACCTTCCTCCAGAATTTATTTGATTCATGACTTCTACTTTCTAATCCTTTTCTTCCACTTTGCGGTAGATGGGGACTCACAAAATTGCTTCTACAATTCCTTGCAATGTGTCCAAAGTTTTTGCATTTGAAGCAAATAATATTAAATTTGTATAGAGGTGGAAATGCATTATTACTGAAAAAGTTATTTCCTCTTACTAGAGCTTTTCTACAGTCCATAGCCTTATGTCAAAAATTATTGTAATTAAAACAATAACCAAAGAAAGGATAATTGAACCTGGTGTTGTATCCTTGTCTTCCAAATCTTCTTCTCTTTTTTTGCAAAAATGTACAAAGGTGCAAATGCATTATTGTTGAAAAATTATTTCTTCTTACCAAAGCTTTTCTACAGTCCACAACCTTATGTCCAAAATTATTGCAATTAAAACAATAACTAAAGAAAGGATAATTGAACCTGGTGTTGTATCCTTGTCTTTCGGATCTTCTTCTCTTATTTTGTACTTGTATCCCTATCTTCCGGATCTTCTTCTCTTTTTCTACAAATTATTTCATCACTTGTCATGATTCTTTCATACCTTGAACGCCTGGAGCCAGTCACTTTCGAACTTGCCTTAGTAGACTTCAAACACTATTTTGTCACCTTGTTCTTTTGATCATCAAAACCAATTCCATTTTTTACATGCAGAGCTCTTTGACTTCCCAATATCTGATCCAGTGTTTCATTACTATTTCCAAACTTCATCTGCAACTGTTGATTAACTTTCTCAAGCCCTTTTCTTATTATCACAATTTTTTCTTCTAGCTTCGCACGGTCCTTATCTCTTGATAGCAATTTTTCTGTCAGATCTTCTTCAATCCTCTTTTCTTCTTCTATCTAGGTCTTCAGATCAACAATCATCTTTTTTGCTTTCTTCAAATCCTGAGAAACCTTTTCTTTAGCCTTCACTTCTTCTACAATTCTATTCTTCAACCTTTTGATTTCTTTTACAACACATATCAATTCTTCCATAAAATCTACTTCATCTTCATTGTTTCTAAAATCCATTTTTGCATCTCCTTCAATAGTCTCAAAATCCATGAACACAACCTTTTCTTTTTCATCTACAGAGATATCTTCATCTTCTTCTTCAGTAGAGTAGTCTTCTTCCTCATTGGTGTAGAGAATCTTATGTTTCCTCTGACATGGATATATCCTGCCTACTAGATGTGGAAATGGATCCAACTCCCATGGTCTAGGTGGCTCTTAGCCTCTAGTTTCTAGAGATGATGCAACCCATTGTGGTTCGCCTCAACTTTATAGGTTAATTTTTGCCTCCTCCTATGGATATGGTGGTTCTCCTTGTTATCCCATTTTAGAAAATTTCCCCCACCTAGGGTTATCCATTTCTCTAGTCTATGCTTAGTATTCCTTAGGTAACCCTCCTACAGAAGAAGGCACTCTCACTGACTAGTAGCTAATTTATGATTCTATCCCCATAGATGTTTGGGGCAATCCCGATGATAAAGACCCTCCTCCTTCTATTTTTGGTTTAGCTACTTACACTTTATTTGGCTTGATCCTATTTATGTTTATTTTTCTTTTTATGGACTTGGTCCCACTAGAATTTATGGGTGGGCTTCTACCATCCCCTTTTTTGTGAATATTGAATTCTTATCATTTATTAAATAAAGTTCAATATGAAATATTCATCAAAAATAAATTATAGTGTCAATTTTACAAAAAATACATTCAAATGATTTATAAAATAATGCAAAAATAAACTATACTAAATATCTACATTTCATTAGCTTACATCATCTCAAAATTTAAAGTATGCATGTCGCTTTCAAGTGATTCAAGTTAAAAATTTAGATCAATATTGGTTATCTCTTTTATATAAATGTGAAAACTTTGAACTTTTACCCTCCAATTTTTGTGTAAGATTCTTCACATATTTATAAACTTTAGTGTTCCCTTTATTCTCAAGAAATTCCTTTGTGATTGGTATGAGAAGATGGATAGTTTTTGCTTGCTTCTAGTTTCATTGTTTATCTTTCTAACCCTATAATTTATAGTAAGAGGCATGAATATGATCTCTCAATACTTTTTTCTTATATGGATGATTTGATTCTAACTAGTAGTTCTCCATCCATGAAATTAAAAGTGTTCAAAGACCATTGATGGAGTAGTTTGATATGACCAATATCAATTTTCTACACCATTTCTTTGGTCTTCAAGTCCTTCAATCCTTAAAGGCCAGAATCTCCATTTTTTAGGAAAAGTATGCTCCTAAATTGGTTCACCACTTTGCATAACACCATTTAGATGTCACATTGTCTACCAATTACACTGCACCTAGGATTGATGTTAAATTATATCCATATTGATATTTCCTTTGTAATGTCTCTCAATACTTTCAAGATTCTCATGAGGTTCATTTGAAGGAAACCAAACATATTCTAATGTATATTCAAGGCAATACAATTAGCATTAAATACACATTAGGGGCTTCTTATATTATGGATTTCACTAACTCAAATTGGACCAATGATGTTGATGATTAGTAATTTACCTCTATTTTTTTCTATTAAACCTCAAATTTGATCCAATTGCATGGTCTTGAAAGAAGTAATCCATTATTGTATTACCATCTATAAACATCTGTATCAAGACTTGTAGTTCTACCATGAGATTCTTTAGCTTCATCCATTAATGAAAAAATTTAAGTAGTTTTCTTCTTAATCATCCCACTACTCTTTGGTGTGATAATCAAAGTGTCATACATATTTCTTGAAACAAAATGGAGCAGCTACAATAAAAGGGAATTGAGATCAATATTTCCTTCCTTTAGTAATTCATCCAAGAATTTGTTCTCATATTGTCATATTTACGTATAGAGGAGTAAGTTACAAACATAATCATTCAACCTTTGACATTACCTAACTATGGTTTAATTGTGATTATCATTTGAAGTGAAGGAATTTATCCTTGGGGGGTCGTCTTGAGTCTTTATTAAAATGTTTTTTCTTGTTTTCTCTTTTCAAGAGTTTTTTATGGGTTTTCATTTTTTCTTCTTTTATGATAAATATTTTTATAAATGAATGTAATGTTGTAAAATTACACCCTATGGTAATTTCATATTTGTGTACTTGCCCCCCCCCCCACATTTATGGTGCCTAGCCCCATTTATGACAAGAACCTTATGAGTCATAATTTCATGATTTCAACTCAAGGACTAATGATGAAGCAATAGTAGTCTGCCACCTCATTTCTCATAAAATTATGAACTAGATGCTTGTGTGTGCATGGAAATTTGTGATACATGCCAGCGTCCCAAATATTTACGAGTTCAAATGAGGAATATTAAAATCTTGGCCTGTGACACATGTCATCGTGGAAAAATTCTAAGTTTAACATCTCTTCTCACCTATGCAGCTTACCACAACTCTCTTTTTCACCCTCATTTGTAAGCAGTCTAACACTCTCTCACTCCAAATTTCTTCTCTCTTCTACATCACATCCCCACGATGAGCTGTGTTGGATTAAAGTCTCACCAGTAGCCATTAAATCTCTCTTGCAAGTGCTCAACATCATGCCTATCAAACCAAGAGGGAGCCACATATTGTTGGCATTGCTCTCTTTCTCTCTTGCCTATTTGCTAGCATATTTATTGTGTCTCTATTTCATGATATGAGTTCTCCGCAATAGCGTGGTTTTCTTTACTCCCTCTTGTGTCTAATTCATGATATGGGTTATAATCCATCGTGGGGTTTGCATTTATCACCCTTGTGTCTACTTTAATTTGTGTCTTTTACTCTCTCTATCTATCTAGTTGCCCATGGAGGTGGGAACACCAAAACATGGTTTTAACTGAGGCAAGCCCCAAAATAGCCACAACACTTTTCCTCATTTTCCTCGTGTGCAAGTTTCTCATGTGAAGCTTTTTCCAGAGGATTCAAAGCATAGGACCTCTTGTAAGTCAATACCTTTCCCTCCTTGTCATTTATTCACATTATTTCTCTCTTTCAAGTTAGTAGAATAAACAAACCTCAAATTTTGAATAGTTAATAGATTCCTTGAGTTTCGTGCAAAAGGTTTAGTTCTTTGTTGTACAAGACACTAGTGTTTCCCTGAGACAACAGAGTTCCACGCTATCATCCCACTACCGTACAAATGTCCTTTGGTTGAGAGCTTATCCTCTTGTCCTATAAATCTTTGTAATATGCTATTTTAGTCCCCAAGGTCCTTTATTTGTGATTGTTATGGGAACTTTGTTTTAAGCATGCTTTTTGCAATCTCTTTCATCTTGATCATTTCAATTAATCTTGAGGTAGTCTTGAGGTGACTGAGGCAAATTTTCTCCTTTTAGACCCTATTTTTCTTGGGACTTGGGAGTAGTGAATCCCCTCCACATTTTTGGTGAACTTGACATGAATCATGTCATATCTTTTTCTACAATATTTCAATGTTTATGATAATGCTAGATGATGCCTTGGATGATTTTCTAGAGGTGTCCTCTCTTATCTATAGATCTTCCAAACAAAATTCTTCATCACAACTGTCTACTTCCTCTTCACAAGTCAAGGAGTTTATGAATGTAGTGACTGTCTCTGTGGCTCCTCAAAGGCCTAAGAGATCCATTATTTACTTGACTCTAGCTAGTCTCTCTCCTAAGAGGATTCATTATATTCATGGGGTTCCAGTCTCTAATCACTCGTCAAACCTTTACATAATATTCTTAAAAGCTACAAATTCTTATAATTTCATAGGACATACATACAATACTAGGAGAAATTAGTAGAATGTGAATAAACCATCTTTTGTTCCTACTTCTTTACCACCCTCTCAACCAAGTCTTCCTTCAACACCTAAACCTACAACTAAAGAACCTAGTGATTAAGATCTTGTTGAGAAAATTTATGTTACTTCAGCCAAGATCTTCCTATGGGATTTGCTTCAGTCTACTCTAGTTTATCAAGGTATGCTCTAGGAAGCCTTGCAAAATATCCTCTTACCTTCTTCTTCTAGACTAATGGATGTAAATGAGTTGATAACTCATATTTATGCAGATTCACTGAATATTATGTTCTATCCATAGGGCCTCCTAACCCCAAAAGTACAAAAGCTAGTGGATCCTTTGATGATTATAGTTAACATAACATTGGTATTAGGCATGCTCTCATTAATACCAATTTGACTCTCAATGTATGTAGCATAGAATTATTACCTAAGATCAAAATTGATTCTTCTTTAGTTGCTTCTTCTTTGTATATTGGTGGATTCGATAATGCTGGTTGTCAAGCCCTAGACATAATAATCTTGCCTCTAAGGTTGGAACCTGATACCATACCCACCTTGGTTTATTTGATGTATGGTCCTTTACCTTACAATATTCTCTTAGTAATACCTTGGATTCACACTTTGGAAGCTATGACTTCCACCTTGCACCGTTGTATAAAGTTCATTGCTAATAATGAAGTACTTACAATCAAGGTTGACCTTGATGTTGTCCACCTTTGTGAGATGGTAGCTACTGGTCGAGCCTCGATTATCTCTACTCTTAAAGTTTTTATTCCATCATTATCTTTTGATGCGTTGACATGCTCTTCGATAGTTTCTATTTTAAAGGCTTCCCCAAAGAGTGATGTCCCCAAAGAAGATCAACCCGAAGTGAAGAATCCTAAGTCTTCCCCTTCTTCTTCTTCTTCTAAATCAAATGTGTGTCTTGATGATGATTGGGGATCCTTGGATTTCTCTGAATTCTTCATCGAAGAATACAAAGTTGATCCTTTCCATCTTGATCTTTCAACAGTTTCATACACCTCTATCAAGAAAGTCGATTGTCCTCATGTTGAGAGAAACAATCAAAATCCTACTAGGGAGAATGATTGTAACTTTGCTAAGGAAGATAATCATGGTTTTGCTAAGGAGGCTAATGTTTTTAGTCCTATTAAGAAGGATGATTGTGATCTTTTAGATGTGTATGATACTCATTGGTGGAGTGATACCCTCTATGTAGATCTACCCCCTTCTTAGGCTTTGTAAACACATTATGACCCTAGATAGAAATTGGTTTCTAAATATGGTTATGGGCATAAATTTTGTGGGTATAATGAACAAGGAATCCAAGTCCCTATACAATATTTACCTTGTAAGTGTAATTTAAGGCTTGTTTATTCCCTTGAACAAACTAGGAAGAAACCATGGTGGAGTGTCAACATGAATTATGCCGAACCTCTTAATCTAGTTCATCCCAAACTGATTGAGTAAAGTGGAATCTAATGAAGTTCCTTTATATTTTTTCTCCTTAGAGGAAGTGCTAGAAGAGTTCTTAGGTGTCTACTCTTATATTCCTTCTTATCACCATAAACGATGATTCTTGTATTGCTTGCATAAATGAGCGTACTTTAGAGAATTCATTTTGAGTATGGAAGAGAAGGATCCCTTATCTAACATAGATGATGATGTTCCTATTTCCCATCCTAAACACCCTAGTTCTCTCCTTAAAGGGGATACTACTAATTTTTCCATAAATCCTAAATCTTCTGAAAAGGTGATTAAGATTGGAAAGTGCTTTTCTTTAGAAGAGTCTAAACAACATTCTGGCTTGTTACATTATCATACCAACATCTTCACCTGGTCATATATGGACATGCCCGATATTGATGAGTCAGTAATGGTCCACAATATTGTTCTATGTCCTGATGCTAAGCCCATTAAGAAAAATATCGGAAAGGTGAATCCCAAGGTTGCATTATTAGTCAAGACTGAGATAGAGAAGCTATTAAAAGCAAGATTTATCTGTCCTATTGACTATTTTCCTTGGATATCAAATATCATTGATGTTAGAAAGCCTAATGGTCATATTCATATTTGCATTGACTGTCATGATCTCAATAATGCTTCTCTTAAGGATAATTTTTTCTTTCCTAATATTGATCTATGATTGTAGACTTGACTATAGGCCATGCATTGTTGTCATTCATGGATGGCTTCTCAAGCTATAATCAGATTCATATTAACCCAGAGGATCAATATAAGATAGCCTTCACTACACCTTGGGGTAATTTGTGTTATGTGATCATGTGATTTGGGTTGAAGAATGCAAGAGAAACTTACCAATGAGCGATGACCCTAAGCTTTCATGAATTTTTTTTTAGAAGACTACGTCGACATCTTGGCTAAGTTTATAAATTTTCAAGATCACGTAGGAAATATTCATCTTATTTTTGAAAGGCTTCAGCTCTATAAGATGAGGCTAAATCCTCTTAAGTGTGTCTTTGATGTTGACACAAGAAAACTTTTAGGATTTATTGTTTCTCACCATGGAATCAAAGTCGATAAGAATAAGGTTGATGTGATTGTTAGCATGCCTCCACCTAGAAACATCTCTCAGCTACGTAGTTTGTAGGAGAAGATTTAGGAAATTCATAGATTTGTGCCTCATTTGGTTGATTGTACCCTTCCCTTCAAATGTTTGTTGAAGAAATATGTTCAGTTTTGATGGGACGATGAGTGCAAAAAAGCTTTTGACTCACTCAAGGGATATGTAGCAATCCTCCTATCTTAATGTTGGCTATTCAAGATAGGCCATTTTTTCTTTATATCTCTACATCACCTCATGCCTTAGTAGTCTTGTGGCTCAACATGATGATGATGGTAAGGAAAGAGCAGTCTAATTTATTAGCCATATTCTTCTTGATTATGAAACTCCTTATTCCTCCATGGAGAAACAATGTCTTGCTCTCGTCTTTGCGACACAAAAGTTACAACATTATCTTCTTCATGTTGAAATCCATGTCATTGTGAAAAGTAATCTTCTAAAGCATCTACTCACTAGAGCTGATCTTTCTAGAAGGTTGGCGAAATGGGTTATGTTTCTCTTCAAGTTTTACATCAAGTTTGTTACCTAAAAAGCGATTAGGGGTCAAGTTGTTGTCGATCAATTGGCAGAAGCTGCCTCATCTCACTCCTTCCCTAATATGGATTTATTTCCAAATGAATACCTTTTTGCAACTAACCATAAACCTGTATGGGAGATATATTTTGATTGATCGAGGTGTCAAGTTGGCTTCAGAGAAGGTGTAGTTTTAATCTCACCCAAAAGAAATCAAGTTCCTTTATCCATTTGATTGGAATTTTATGGTACTAATAACATCATTGAGTATGAAGCTCTTATTGTTGGTTTATGTGTCATAATTGTGTTAAACATTAAACATCTTCACATACATGGTGATTCAAAGCTTATTGTAAATCAAATTACAGGAATGTATCAAGCCAAGCAGAATAAACTATCTCAGTATCGAGATTTGGCCTTATCCTTGCTTGATCATTTATCCTCTTTCACAATAGACAATGTTCCTAGGAGAGAAAATCAACACGTAGATGCCATGGCGAGTGTTTCCTCTCTTGTATCTTCGAATGAAGGTAAGGAAGAATACCACTTCATGGTTTACATTCTTCACTATCCTGTTGTCTCTAATGAATCTAAATCCAATTTTTTCATTTGTGCTCACGTAGACTCATAGGAATGGTATTCTAACATTTATAATTACTTAAGATTGGAATTTTTCTTGACGATGTGACAAAGAATGCTCACACTTGGAAACAAAAACTTTCAGTTTGATACATTATATTGTCAGATGTTCTTTATTGAAAATGTTATAATGGTATTCTTCTTCAACGTCTCGCTAAAGTGGAAATACCTCTTCCCCTTCATGAAGCCCATTTGGGCTCTAGGGGTGGAAATTTTGGTGGTAAATCCTTGGTACATGTAAATTGATTCACATGGGATACTTTTGGAAAACAATGGAGCAAGACTCCTTTTCATTTGTCAAAAAGTGTCTATAGTATTAAAAACATAGTAATCTCATTTGTGCTTCTACTCGAGAGATTTGAAAAATTAGACCTCTCCTTGGCCTTTCACAAAATGGGGGTTGGATATTATCAAAAAAAATATCACCTCCTTCTTCTAAAAGACATATCTTCATCATTACTACTACAAATTACTTTACAAAATGGGTCGAAGCTATTCCACTTCGATCCATGAATGTTGAAGTGATCTATATCTTTCTTCTAAACAATATCATAGCTCATTTTGGATTTCCTTCTACCTTTGTTTCTAAAAATGTAACCTAGCTAAGAACAAAGAGGTAAAACAATTTTTGGAAAAAATTCACATTCAACATTATTTTTCTACAACATACTATCCTCAATCTAGTGGCCAAGCTGAAGCGTCTAACAAAAATCTTCAGCTCATTCTCTAAAAATAGTAAATAAACATGGTAAGGACTAGCATACTCAGTTAACATACGCCTTATGGGCCTATCATACTATTGTTTGTACGGTTGATGGCACAAAGTCATATAACCTTGTGTATGGCATTGAGGTTATCATGCCTTTAGAGCTAGAAATTTTGTCCTTGCAAGTTTCCCTCAAAGGGTTAATTGACGATGAAACTTATTGTGCTAATCATTTGCATTAGCTTGAGTTGCTCGATGAAAAATGATAGCAGGCCCTCGACCACCTTCAAGCTTATCAACGATCATTGTCTAAAAATTATAATTAGGGTGTTCTTTCTAGGACTTTCAAGGTAGGTGACCTAGTTCTCTATGAGAATGAAGAAAATGTAAATGTGTTTCTTGATCAAAAGGGGAAGTTCAACCCTAATTGGTTAGGCCCTTACGTTATCATCTCTAGGTATGGCTCAGGTGCTTATGGACTATCATCTATGGATGGAACACCTCTAAAAGAGGTTTTCAATGCAATACATCTTTGTCGATACTATGCATAGTTTCTATATGTCACGTGTGTAACACTCATCCCTCATGGATCATAGTTCATTATGATAAATGAAATTTATTCATTAACACATTATCTTAATATTTTATGTTATAATGTAAACATGTGTATGTGATTAATTTTTTTGATTAGGAATTATCTATACATGTGTTTTATTATGCTATGTATCTGTATATTGCATTTGATTAAATCTTTTAGTTAGTAAATTAGATCATAAGTTTATTTAATTAACATACATCCATGTGTGTTTATTAGATCATGATAGCATCTAATCTAAATATGCATCCATAGATGAAAGTAAAAGCATACACATAAAATGAACACCATGATATCAAAACCAGTATCTCATGTATATATATATCAAATGTGTATCATGTACATGTATCACACCTCTGTATCAAATAAGGTGACTGTATATATATCTATACATGAAAATAATGCTATAAAAAATGATATCATCAGGTATAAAATGACATATACAAAATAGGCCTCTAGCCCCTAGGAGCATAGCTCCTTAAGCCCTCTGGTCCTGGTGATGATGGAGGTTGAGGTTGGAATGATGTGATGAAGCATAATCGATGTGACCATGACATGGATAAGCTAGCTCATAGTCCTCAGATCTCTCCTAGTAACTCCACAATCTCCATCTGCAACCGTGCATCCCACTCCCAGGTTTGTTGCAACTCCTCCTAAAGTTGCTACAACTGGGGATTTGCAGTCGGCCTCACAGTTGCCGCCTTCCCACCAAGGTCATCAAGCTAGCTTTGTAGAGCATCACGTGCCCTCTTAGCACTCTCAACTCATGTCCACATCTGGTCTCTCTCAATAAGGGTTGTGTGGAGCTCAGTTGCTTGCTAATCCTGTTGCCCAGTCACAACGGTGACATTCATGGTCCTTTGCATGACCTCGACTCATGCCTCCTCATAAGCAATTCGTAGATGCGTTATAGGCTTAAAAAGGTGGGTCTATCACCCCGCTGATGTAGGCCTATGCTCCCCTAAATTGGAACAACTGGGGCCACCTCAGAGATGCACCGCTTAATGAATGCAATTCACTCTTGTGTGTATACTGCAACCACAGAGTAGTAGACACTATCAGTAACCAATGATATATCAAAATATGAGCATATGTATACATGAAACAAAGTTGAAATACTGAAAGGAAATAAAATGAATCACTCTGATACCTAGGTCCCTGACCTACTAGTGTGGATCTGGGGGAGGTGCGACACTAGGACCGACATCTAATGTTGCTACTATGGGGACAATGGATGTTAAGGGTGCCACCATTGAGACCGGGATGGTAGTTGGAGGAGGTGAGAGCCTTCATTTCTGCCTTGGCCTCGTTGTTGCTCTGCCTACCCCCTATCCCTGTTGGTTGCAACCGTCATTGTCACCTCAATCATCTCCTCCTCCTCCTCTTGCCTACCCCTTTTGCACCGACATCACCCTTGGGAGCATCTTCTAGGAAAATCAGGGAAAGACCATGTGTAGCCCACTAGGTCTGAAAGCCACGCATGATCCTTACATCATCCACGAGCAGCATCGATGGCCGATCATCATTTTCTAACCCATCATCACTAATAATGATGTCTAATATGGTCGGATGACAATGACTACCCGATATAACCGTGCTCCTAGATACTCACGTGTATGTCTAGGGGGTCAAGGGAATCATCTGAAAAATCCCAAACTGGTGGGTGACCCTATGCTAGTAATATGGCATAATAAAATAATTTGTATGGCTTGATAGGAAACAATCACGTTGCATATGTCACAACTACCATGTGTCAGAGGTTCATCACATACCCAGATACGGTTGCCACGTAACATCATCATATCATAATGTATCAAACTATAGCCACAAAAACTATAAATCTCCAAGTCTCTAATCACATACCAATGGGTATGTGTGGGCCATCAATGTACCAGGGGATATCCCTTGAGAATACCGGATTGGTCAAGTGTAAGTGACATGTGCAAAGGCCCAAACCTACAAGAGTGTGTAGCTTGTGAGGCACCCATGCTCATAATGTACATCTGGCCAACTCATGGTACAAGTGAGTGAGCATGTTGTAACCCCAAGAAAAAATAGTTTAATGATCCTCCATCGCCTAAATAGTGTGGATGAGGCCCCCATGCAGGTGCAAGCCTTGCTCATCCATGGTAACTCAGAAGATGACTATAACAACCATCACCCTCCCCAACATGGGATTACCACTCATTCATACTCAGACCATTGAATGTAGATGTGGTTGGTGGTATCCTTGGGGTCTCTGTGCCCTACACAATACTGTTGCCCCTCTAACACCTCTCAGGGAAAGCGTGTGTCATCATGAGCCACTTTTCATCCACAGATGGGTAGGTCAGTGATCTAGTATACGTCCTAGAGAGTAACTGTCATCTCTCCTGACAAAAAGTGGAAAGAGGAGATTGTGGCATCCTAGTGCTCCATGAGCACCATCAGCATGGGTAGATGATATAACATATCATGTAGTTTGTAGACCCACCATAGGCCTACCCACCAAAGATGATCCTAGTCATCAGGATGCATTTGGCCTACCTAATCTCGCAGCATCCTAAGTACACACCTACCTCTGTGCTCGCACATCTCAGGCCAATCCTATAAAATGAAAGCAAATTCTATATCAGATCCATCTACATTAAATAAATTCTAACTTCTACATCAAAATTTTTTCTAAGTGAACACTGGGATAGAGGCACATCACACAAACGTCTATGCGCACACTAATTTCTGAGGCCATCTACCATGAAATTTCCCTGGACAACAATGCGCATGGAAGATGACATCATGGATAAAGTTCATTCATGCACCATCAGGATGACAATATGTCAGTTGGATGCCTTCATGCCGACTGAATGCATGCGCTGCGATAAAAATTGAAAAGCCTTAAAAGTGCCTAAAAATGGACATTGAATGGTGTGATCAACATACCTCGTCGACTGCATCTCCTTAGACTATCACCCGATGTAGCTACTCAATCCTTGGCTCCTTGAAATAGCATCTATGAGGCATTTTACTGGATTTTCTCTCACAAAAGTCAACAATTTTCTCGTGATGAATAGTGAAAATGACCCTTCTATGGGCCCTCCCAGGCATATATAAGCCCTTTGGGCCCATTTTTCTTGATGAACATGGTCCTTCCATTTTTCCTATTTTCACCCCACCTAGTTGGGGGAAAACATAGGAGGGGACATATACTCACCTCTTCATCATATTTTTCTTTTGAACCACTAAATTTTTCTTCAGCATTCTTCTCGCCTTGGTAGCTTCTTTTGATTTTTGAGCTAACCTAAATTTGAGTTTTCCAGAATGGAATCTCACGTCCAATGTTATGGTTTCTCACTAAGCTCAATCATTGGGGGCATCGTCAATATCCTTTTGGCACACAAATCCATAAAAGTTTCAAATTTTTAGGCTTGTACTAATGTTTTCTTTTTTACTTTAGTGTAGCTAATTTTTCTAAAAAATCAGCTCTCTAAAGTGGGGGCAAAATGTAATGTTGTAAAATTTCACCCCGTGGTAATTTCACATTTGTGCACTTGCCCCCCCCCCTCGCACTTATGGTGCATAGCCACATTTATGACAAGAACCTTATGAGTTATAATTTCATGATTTCAACTCCATAAGGACCATTGATGAAATGACAGTAGTCTGCCACCTTATTTCTCATAAAATTATGAGTTGGATGCTTGTGTGTGCAAAAATGTCTATGTGACACACTAGAGTCCCCGAGCTTTGTGAGTTTAAATGAGGAATCACAGAATCTTGGCTTGTGACACCTGTCATCATGGAAATTTTTTGAGTGCAATGACTCTTCCCACCCATGCAGCTTAACAAAAATCTCTTTTTCACCCTCATTTGCAAGCACTCTCACACTCTCACTCCAATTTTCTTCTTTTTTCTACATCATGTCTCCATGGAAAAGCTCTACCAAATTGAAGTCTCACCAACAACCAAAGATCTCTTGCAAGCACTCAATGTCATGTCTATCAAGCTAAGAGGGAGCCACAAACTATTGGTATTTCTCTCTTTCTCTCTTGTCTATTTTCTAGCATATTTATTGTGTCTCTATTTTTTGATACATGTTCTCCTCTGTAGCAAGGTTTTATTTTATCACTCTAATGTCTATTTTGTGATACAGGTTCTCCTCCATTGCATGGTTTTCTTTTATCACCCTTATGTCTACTTTACTATAAGTCTTTTACTCTCTCTTTCTATTTGGATGTTCGTGGAGGTGGGAGCACCAAAATAGGGTTTTTTCTTGAGGCAATCCCCAAAATAGCACCAACATTTTTCCTCATTCGCCTTATGTGCAGGTTTCTCATGTGAAGCTTTTGTGAGAGGCTTCAAAGAGTAGGACCTCTTATAAGTTAATACGATGCCCTCATTGTCACTTGTTTGCATTCTTGCTCTCTATCAAGTTAGTAGAATAAACAAACCTCAAATTTTGAATAGTTAGTTGATTCCTTGAGTTTTGTGCAAAAGGTTTAGTTCATTGTCATATGAGATGCCAACGTGTTCCTAAGACAACAACACATCATGTTGTCATCCCACTCCCATGAAAATGTCCTTTGGCCTAGAGCTTGTCCTCTTGTTCCAAAAATCTCTGCAATCTGCTCTTTTGGTCCCCGAGGTCCTTTATTTGTGATCATTCCGAGAACTCTATTTTAAGCACATTTTTTACAATCTCTTTCATCTTGATCCTTTTACTTAATCTTGAGGTAGTCTTGACTTGACCGAGGGAAATTCACTCCCTTAGACCTGTGCGAACCCCCCTCCTAGTACTTGCAAAACAACATGAATAAACGAGTTAAATAAGGATTTGCAAGCCAAAACAAGGATTCCCCATGAAATCCATTTACAAACTCAAATTAGGAAGAAAATATTGAAGAACACAAAGCAAATGACAAAAACAAGATAAAATCCTAATTAAATATGCAAACTCATGATCCCATGGGGGAATTGGTGCCAATTTGGCCCTTTCCCAATTCCTAAGATTGCAAGCTTCAAATGTTGAAGAGATTGATCCACTTTTGTTGATGAAGAATGAAGATTCCAAGCCAAAATCTGCAAAAACCTAGCTAAGAACTCAACGATGATGGATGAAAATGGCTAATGATTTGAGCATGGTAACTTTACTTGGATTGTGGATGATCAAATGAGGAGAGGAGCTCTTCATTTATAGGATTTCAAGTTGGATGAATGCCCAAATTTGAGCAATGTGGGACTAACATTCATCCAATGATATAATGCCACTTGTCAAGCTATGAATGGATGATGGATGTGCAAGATTTGGGGTTTGTGCCAATAAATGCCAATATTTGAAATTCAAATTTGTTGAAATGACATGCAAGATGGAAGGGAAAATGCAATAAATGCCACTTGGCTCAAGGCAAAGGACATGTAAGAGGTTTTAAATGCCTTGTTGGATGTACATGTTGACTTGGAATTTTTGAATTCAAATTGAGAGAATATTCCAAAAGATGCCTTGTGAGGAAAATAGAGATTTAATAAATGAATTAAATCTATTTTCATGTGCAACTTGCATTATCTAGAGGATGTGACATGATATGAGGTTAAATTAATCAAGGGTTAATTAATTTAACAGGAGATTAGATGATGTGACTTATTTGACTTAAATTTATGGATTTATTTAAATCAAATAAGAGAGGAATATGATAAGAGGTTAATTAAATAAGGATTTTGATTTATTTTTTATTTTTTATTTTTACGAGGGGAATCGGGAGCCCCCCATATAACCCCCACCGCAACTTTTTTTTACCCGGCAGTGCACACAACACCAACAGGGAGCGCCGAGCCATGGGGCTACAATAGGGAACACCTTAACCAACTGAGCTGGGACCCCTGTGATTTTGATTTATTTAATTAAAAGGATGGTATTAGATTAAATCAAATAAGGTTTTAATTTATTTAATTTAATGGATAGACTTTAGAGATTTAATCAAATAAATTGATTATTTAATTAAATAGGGATAATTAGATCGATGGATTGATTTAATTAACAAAGAGAGTGACTTAATTAGATAAAATGATTTAGTCAATTAAGGGATGAATATTGATGAATTTAATCAGATAAGGATATTTGATTAAATGGTTAGACCGAGGGATGATTCAGGAAGAAACGATGTTAGTGAGTCGATCAAATGCACGATGTCAATCAATATATTTTACATGTCTACATTTTGCCCCTCTTTGAAGCAATGCACTCGTTGCGTTGGTTCAAAGAATAACCGATCTCGACCAACGCTAATGTTTTTTATTTTAAAACTTGCCCCACTGCTGCATGGTGGAGAAAACATGCCATTATAATGCCCCCTCGAGATCGACGAAAATTTTAATTTTTTGCGTGATCTCGCAAAAAAAACTGACAAAGTACTCGACAAGTCTGAAAGGGGTCCAGGAGGCTAAAAACTTGTCTAAACGCAATAAAACGATGACAAACAAGCCTCAAACGGATAAAAACAATTTCGGGGGTCCAAAACCCTAGCAGGACAGCCATTTAGGGTTAAGGAACCCTAATTTTTAGGCTTAAAAGGGGCCTGAGGGGTCACTTTCAAGTCATTTTCACACACCTCCGTTAGCAAACTTTGCGATTCGAGCTCTGACCCTCCGGTGATATGGCGGAATGACAACTTCCCCTACACATTTCGAACCGAGTTCAGACCTACCAGTGGCCACCTGGCATTGGGGCACCGGTATGTGACCCTTACCTAAGCTTAATTTTTTCATTTAATGCATTAATTAGCCCTTTAAAGATGAGCTCGCCTCTAGCAGCGCTATTATAGCGTCACTCGACATTTGAACTGCACCGCTAATTACATTTTTGTGCCGCAGCAGCGTTGTTTAACACTGCAGCGGTGCAGTTTGGAGTTTAGAAACTTGGTCGCTGGGCTCGGGCTCGGTGGGCCGATTTGGGAAAAGTGCACCGCGGCGGCTCCCTTCTCATGCAAATTGCGACACTGGGGATAAAGTGCGCTGCGGCGGCTCCATTTGGCTTAATTTAGGGTCCAATGTCAGAGTTTGAGGAAACTCAAATTGCGACGCCATCACAAACCGCGCCGCTGGAAGCAAGCTTAGAGTGTTAGGCGAGGATTTTTCAAAAAAATTTAACATGCTGACTTTCCCTGATGTAGGACGGGCCTAGGGAGCTTTATTCTCGAGAGCACTGGTCGCGGGATTTGGCGAGCGTCCTATGGGACTTGAGTGACAGAAACCAGGACCAACTGGGAGCTACTGGTTTATGGCACATTGCATATGCAGCACCCGTGCGCACCCACCTCAGGATGTTGTCAACGCTGGCCAAGAGGTGGTACAGCGAGACATCGCCATTTCATCTTCCCACTGGCAAGGCGATTGTCACCTTGGAGGACGTTTGGTGCATTCTGTGATTGCCCATTCATGGTCGTCGGGTGATCTACGATATGGAGGAGGGACGCGAGTATTGTGTTAGAGTCCTCGCTACATGAGATATTATTTACTACGAGGGACAAATCAAGCTGGAGAGATACAGAGTTATAGCACCTCCCTTCCTCTGGGCAGTTGCAGTGATCATTTCAGGTTTGGTTGCCCCAGACAGATGAGAGCGGTATTTCAGTCTGGGTTGGGGATACTATTGGGAGAGGATGGTCTGGGACAAGCTGGTTCGGTTTACATGGGGACCCATCCTTCTGGCTTCATTTTATAGGGATCTCCATAAGTACGTATACGTGGATGGAAGAGCATTGGGAGTTGGAGTGACACTTCTCCATGTCTGGGCATGGGAGCACATTTTTATGCTACGTCCACTGGTTGTTCTAGTTTCGATGGGGGCAGAGGATGCTCTCGTGACACTATATAGAGGCGGTGTGTCCTTCACACACACTGGCGAGCATGGGATCCCCTACTGGAGGCGGGTCCTGGACGAGATGCTTGTCTTTACTTGGCATCCATACCTTGGTTGGCCCAGATGGGCTAACGATGTTGTTTAGCTCTTCTATTGTCGCCAGGACCGAGAGCACACGATGATTGAGAGATACCAGCCTGGGCACGTACAGCTTCAGTTTGGAGAGCCACATGATCAGCCAAACGACGGTTATGTAGCCGTCTTTGCATGCAGCATGACACAGATAGCACGGGGACCCGACATTCCTACCGCAGAGGTAGTTGACAACTTTCGACAATTGGTAGCCCGACCGTGGGCTTATGATCAAGGCCCAGCAGATCCGGGCACCACACAGGCCTACAGAGACTGGTTCAAACCTCCCCTCCGGCTGACCATTCCAGGTGAGGATCTAGATATGCACAGGGTCAAAGGCAAGGGGAGAGAATGAGGATGAGGGTGAGGACCACGGGTCAAGATTTGACAGGATCCACCATTGGTGCCCCCAGTCCCACCAAGTCACGAGGACGTCCACATGCAGGATCAGCAGCAAGATCTGCCAGTCCCACCACCACGAGCCGAGGGTGAGGATTAGGTTCATGTGCAACCACGGGTACAGCCAACAGGGTAGGCAGACGCACAAGATGCCTTGATTTTATAGTTGTAGGCCCAAGTTCAGGCAGTGACAACATAGGGGGACTAGGAGAGGGCTAAGAGAGAGCAGCTCAGAGTAGAGAGGGATCAAGCTATGCAGCAAAGACAGGCTATAGAGCTACAGGCAGCTACAAAGATAGGTCGCAGACAACAGATTGAGAGTATGACAGCCTCCTTGTCCCAAGGTATAGTGCCGATGCGATCTTACAGGGATGCTATCCGAGAGATAGAGTACTACCGTCGGACCTACCATGACACTGTACCTAGAGCAGATTGGGTCCCTGGGTAGTCAGAGCGGGCCAGCCAGAGACCACCAGAGGGTCACGGTGATAGGGGTGAGGGCAACATTCATGGACATCGAGCGTGATCTAGATGATACACACTTTTTGTGCCTTATGGGCTCATTTTTGATACCCTGATGGGCGTTTTGTACTGATTGACATATATGTACAGTGATCCAATTTTATTCTTTGTACTATGACAGTGATATGATGATATAATATATATATATGAGCCGATTTTGATGTGATGTATTGTGTACCTTTTATTTATGTATGATGGTTTATTTCTATATGCTTTGCAATGATGTTTTATGGATGCATTTATTTCTAATGATGTTTATGCAATGATTATGACTAACATATCTATATTATGCTAACCTATAATATGATGTGCAATGATGTTAACTATATGATGGTTTATTTTATGCCAATGCAATATGTAAAATGATATGATTTATGGTATATGCAATGATGTGTAGAAAATGCTTATATATATGAGATGGTTTATGGATGGATGTGATATGATGCGTTGGTTGTGATATGATGCAAATGAAATGGTGTTAATGCATAATGAAATTGAGATGCTTAGAATAACAAATGTTATTATCCTAAATGATTATGTATGTCATGCAATGATATGTTAATGCAAGGTGATATGCTGATGCATAATGTAAACGTAATGTGATGATATGATGTCATGATGTTATGCAAGTATGTATGCATAATGAATTAAATGCTTTTATACCTCTTGCTTATGATTATGCAGAAAGGATTATGGAATGCTTTTGTAGATGCTATGTGATGATTTAGATGGTAATATGAGATGGTTGTGAAATGCAAATGAATGTTTATGCAATGATTGATATAATGTCATGAGATGCAATGTAATGGGTGAAATGCAATGACATGGATGCACCTATTTATGGATGCTTATGATAAACTGCAATGCGGATGATTTCTATATGATATGCTTATGTAATATGCTAATGATTTGTGGATGCAGGATCGATGATGATGATGGTGATGATGATCAACTGTCATAGTACCTTGTTAGCGCAGTTAGTAAGAAAAGAATGAGTCATTTCAACAAGACACAAGATGACACAAATGCAGATGATGATGATTATGATGATGATGATGATTATTACTTGCTGAAGAATTGGGATTTTCAAAGGGCCATATTTTCTTATGTTTCATAACACACGTGGTACGATGCATCGAGGTATAGAAAACCAGGATGGCATGGTACCCAGTGTGATGGACTTTGACTCGACAATCAGATAGGAGTGTTCTTGTTCACACTTGCCATACGAAAACCTTGCTAGGATGTATTTCAGAAGTTTCAGACACCTCAGAACAAAACACGGAAAGGTAAACCTATCCCTGTAATAGTCAACAAGTTGCCCTAGACTTCTTCCATACATACCTAACAAAGCAAGTATTCGTCGAGGTTATATTGCAAGAACGTCCAACAAGCACAACAGACAAAAGATAACGATTATTGCCCCATTCCTATTTCTCTAAATCCTCTATTTTGGGATATCATCGAGACATCCTTGGAATGGGCGCAAAATAAGATAAGTCAAAAGATAAAGACCAAGTAAACAAACAAACTGATTCTCTTCAATACCGCTAATGGAAAGAGGATGTGTTTTCTAAAATGATAACCGAAACTTATTGCCAAAAGATAATGCCCATTGTAGGAAGGATTCATCCTAGGACATGTTAGTGGATGGCGGCACGTCATTTCGTTTATAAGGGATGATTGATATGGGACCAATTCAGATGATGTGTTACCAATATAAAGAGATGACCAATTTGCTTACGCACTGACTTAGACTTAAGACTTGACATTTTGAGTTTTTACTTTTAAACCTGCTAGACTTGTTTCTGACTGTTTCACCAAAGGTTGACGATGACAATCAGTTTATTATGGATGGTGCTTATTGCGGGAGGAAACGAGATGAGACGGGTGGATTTTTTCAAATATTTGGATGTTTTTTGACATTTTTGCAATGTTTTGAGGCTGTTTTTGGTATTTTTTGAGATTTTGCAAATGCTTTGATTTTTTGATTTTCCAATGTTTTTGGGTTTTTGTGAAATTTTTGCAAATGTTTTGATTTTCGATTTTCCAATGTTTTGGGATTTTCAGAGATTTTGACCAAGAGACTAACCTAAAGACCTATACTAGGGGTCTCAAGGGTTGGTCGAAGACTAGCCTTGCCTACATTATACACGCAGAGACCACGTAGTTTGACTGATGACTTGACCGATTTACAAATGAGGATATACATGATGAGATGTCAGCTTATTATGACGAACTCCTATAGGACTAACCTAAATGTCTCGAGGGATGATCAAAGATCAACCTTTCCTACGTTCAAGCTCAAAGACAACGTAGTTTGACAAGATGACCTTGTTTTTGGATTTTTTGAAATGTTTTGATGTTTTTGGATTTTCTGATTTTCTGATGTTTTTGGATTTTTTGATTTTCTAATGTTTTTGGATTTTTTGATATGAGGACTTTAAGAATATACACGAATACAATTTGATAAGAACATGCCCCCAACATGATGCAATAGACTACTCCGATAAAGGCAGGACAA
Organism: Sequoia sempervirens; assembly: GCA_007258455.2. Lineage (NCBI taxonomy): Eukaryota > Viridiplantae > Streptophyta > Pinopsida > Cupressales > Cupressaceae > Sequoia > Sequoia sempervirens. The sequence continues at coordinate 904,697,100 of VDFB02281492.1, forward strand.
ACCCACCTTGATGATGGGCCGAGTAGTACTAGGAGGGATCATAATACGAAGACATGACCAAGCTATGGTGCGGATGCGAGTGGATGAATGATGGAAGTGAAATGGATGGATGATGCTGAACAAGCCGTACAGATCCTGGTAGATGGAAAGTGCTTATTTACGCAAGGTGCATGTTTTCCAGGTTTTCACCGAGGTACTTGCCCAAAGTGCCACCAAAGTGGTTTTCACTAGAGGACGATTTTTTTTATCCATTTTCTGATTTTTTTGGATTTTTTTCTTTTTTGATTTTTTTGTTGTCACCAAGATGCCTGTTTGCCAGGTTTTCGCCTAAGTAACCATTTTTTTAGGACTTTTTCTGATTTTTTGGATTTTTTGGTTCTATACCTTGAAAGAATTAGGCATAAAACTTTTTGAAATGGGAGCTATTCATTGGCTCTTGCAGAGGTTCCCCTTCGGGTGTTGATAGCTGATATGCCCCTGATTTATAACTTTTTGTTATGACAAACGGTCCTAACCAATTGGGTTTGAACTTGCCTTTGCTGCTGGGATTCGGGACATTCTTCTGATTTTCTTTTAAGACTAGTTCTCCAACTTGGAAAGTCCTGCTTTTGATTTTTTTGTTGTAGCTCCATTTAAGTCTATTTTGATAGACTTGCAAGTGATTTAAAGCATCTATGTGTCTCTCATCCAGTAGCTATAGCTCATTTAATCTTGACACCCAGTAGTCCTCATCAGTGATGAGGTTTTGCAATGATATTTTGAGGGATGGGAGCTCGATCTCAATGGGGAGTACAACTTTTGATCCATAGACCAAGGAGAATGGGGTGGCACCAGTGGGTATGCAAATGCTGGTTTGATAAGCCCAAAGGGCAGGATTAACCTGCAAGTGCCAATCATGACCTGCGTCATTGAATGTTTTCTTAAGGATTTTGAGGATGGTTTTATTCATGGCTTTTGCTTGGCCATTACCTTGGGGATAGTACGGGGTGGAGAAGCGATGCTGGATTTTTAATTTCTCGCACAAGTCATGAACCTCCTGGTTCTTGAATGGTGTCCCATTATCTGAGATAATGGCTTGTGGGATGTCGTAACGACAGATGAGATAGTTCAGGATAAATTTTGAGATCTGCTTCCCAATAATATATGTCATGGGTATGGCTTCCACCCACTTTGTGAAGTACTTAGTTGCAGTTATGATGAACTTATGGCCATTAGATGAGGTGGGTGAGATTTTCCCAATGAGATCGAGTCCCCATTGTGAAAAGGGCCATGGTGTGACGATCGGGTGAAGCTCTTGAGCTAGAGCATGAATGAGGTCCCCATGCTACTGACATTGTAAACACCTTTTAGCATGATCATGTGCTTCTCTTTCCATTGTGGGCCAATAATACCCCATCCTCAGCAGTTTCTTGGCGATGGACATTCCACTTGAGTGTGAGCCACAGATACCGTTATGAACCTCGGTTAGAGCAGTTAATGCCTCCTTAGCATTTAAACAGCGTAGCAAGGTACCTTCTATGATTCTACGGTATAAGGTATCACCTAGGATGACAAATCTAGATGCCTTTTTTATAAAGGTTCGTTTTAGGTTTAATGGGAAGTTAGTGGGTATGACTCCTATGCGAAGATATGTGTAGATGTCATGGTGCCAAGGATCACCAAGACCAATAATTTCACACACATATTCTGATTCTGGTACCTCGAATGTGGGAACGAGAAGATGCTCAATCAGAAATTCATATTTTGGCACGTTATGAGGGATGTCTAATAGAGACTCAATTGTAGCCATGGCGTCTGCTACTCTGTTGTTGGTTCTCGAAATCTACTCAAATGTTATGTCAATGAAATATTCTTTAAGAGTCTCCACCAATTTCTTGTATGGAGTGAGCTTATCATCCTTAGTCTGATATTCATAATTGACCTGATTTATGATCAACTGAGTCTCCATACACCTTGAGAGCTATGATGTTCCATTGCACTGCTATCCTGAGGCCTATAGTCAAAGCCTCGTATTCCGCTATGTTGTTAGTGCAAGGAAATGCCAGTTTGTATGACTTCAGTATGCAATCTCCTTGTGGGGTGATGAAGAAGACACCAGCTCCTGATCCATGTTGTGTGTATGAACCATCGAAGTATAGTTTCTAATGGTTAGTTACATTGAGGTTAAAGATGGATTCATCTGGGAATTCTGAGACAAGAGGGTTCTCAGAATAAATGGCTACTTCTGCTAGTTGATCTGCAATAACCTATCCCTTAATGGCTTTTCACTCCACATACTCGATGTCATACTTTGATAATATCATTACCCATTTTGCCATTCTTCTTGTGAGCATTGCCTTTGATAGTAGATACTTGAGGGGATCAATTTTCGCAATGAGCTTTATCTTATGTGCCAACATGTAATGTTTGAATTTTTGGGATGCAAACACTACTACGAGGCAAGCTTTCTTAATGAATGAGTAATTTAGCTCGTGACCGACCATTGTCCTACTGATGTAGTAAATGGCCCTCTCCATTCTGTTTTCATCATGCTGAGCTAGGAGAGCTCCAAGGGTTGTTGTTGCTGACACATATAAGATCAATGGCTTTCTTGGGATGGGTGGCATTAAAACTGGTGGTGTCAATAGATATTCCTTGATTTTGTTAAATGCTTCTTCGAACTTTGTATCCCATTTGTATGCCACTCCCTTGTGGAGTAGGTGAGAGTATGGGTTCTGCTTGTCTACCAGTTGTGCTATGAACCGTAGGATGGATTGAAGCTGGCCTTGGAGGCCTCTCAATTATTTTAATGTCATTGGTGCTTCCATGTCGAGGATTGCTTTCATTTTTTCTGGATCCACCTCGATGCCCCTCATGGAGACTATGTAGCCTAGCAGTTTACTTGATTGTACACCGAAGTTGCACTTCTTGGGATTTAGTCTGACTTTGTATTCCTCCAGTCTGTCAAAGATAGCGCTTAGGGTTGCTATATGATCTTGTCTTTTGCTTGACTTAGCTAAAATGTCATCGACATAGTCTTCGACTATTTTATGAATCATGTCATGGAATATTAATGTCATGGCCCTTTGATAGGTTGCTCCTGCATTCTTTAGGCTGAATGGCATCATGTTCCAGTAGTAGGTCCCCCATGGACAAGTGAAATTCATCTTATGTTGATCTTCTTTTGCTATCATGATCTAGTTGTATCTTGAAAATCCGTCCATTAGTGATAGCATCTCATGCCTTGTTGTCATTTCTACTATCATGTCGATGTTGGGAAGCGGGAAATCATCCTTGGGACATGCTTTGTTCAACTCTCTGAATTTCATATAGATTCTGATGGCTCCGTCAGGTTTTGAAACAGGTACCAAATTTGACACCCATTCTGGATAATCAATTGGTCGGATAAATCCTGCATCTAACAACTTTTTGAGCTCCATTTTGACCAATAGAGCGATTTGAGGATGCATTTTTTGAAGTTTTTGTTTGACCGGCTTTGCTTCTGGATACATAGCTAAGTGATGAACCACAGTCTCTAGATCAAGCCCTGGCATGTCAGCATAACTCCATGTGAAGTTTATTTTTCTTTCCTTTAGGAATGCTGCTAGGAGTTCTTTCTCTTTTGATAATAGTGATTTCACATAGAATGTGATATGTGGGGTCTCCTATGTTCCTAGGTTAACAGGATTGCACTTTTCGGCCAAGACTGCTAACTTCTCTTGATGAATAGCTCTTAGAGGAAAATTGAATCCTTCATCCTCGGGTGCCTCAGAGAGGTTTTCACTGTTGGATACGTCCTTTCTTTTTACTTTTTTCTTGTCAGAGAGTGCCACAGTGTGGTTTTCACTCAAGGACTTGGATATGACTCTTAGTTTCTCACTTTTGCAACTGAAGGATTCAATTGTTTCCCCGTAATAGCATGTGAGTCCAACTCCATTATAAAGCCTGCTTTATGATCTCCATCTGGAATGTTATCCCTCAATCCCATGAATTATGAGAGTTCCTCGTCATTTTTTAATGTATCGAGAACTGGTGGTCCTCGTTGGTCATAGTCGATCAGTTGGGGGTACACTAAATGGATATCATGATTTGGATGGTCTGTTTCAAAGGAGAGGGTGCTAATCATACACAGGGTGGTGTCCTCAAATAAACTAGGTAGATTGGATATGGTATCCTCATCATCGCTACTAATATAAGGCTCAGTTATAAAATAATGTGTGTCTCTACCTGTGACTATTGGTGAGTGTACTTGTACTAGTACCGGCTGAGGAGAAATATTAACCGTTCTAACTGGAGGACTTCGGCCACGTATGGTTATTCTTAGAGTGGTACATCCAAGGCCAAGATTTGTTATGGGTCGCGTCTCTGGCATGATAGGTATTATGAGCCCATTGTCATTTTGTCCCAGTCTTTGATTTCTGCTGTAGCCCATTGTGAGCATCATTTGTAGGCCCTTGCTTCTTTCGTCCATTGGTAAATTAGCTTCTGGTTTGTCATCTTGATACAACATGTGAGATGGATCCGCTTCAATAACCTCATGGCCAAGGTCTCCCCATCTTGTGAATTCGAGATAGTTTTGAGGATGGTTTTGTGATGTGGAAGCTTGATTTTCTTGTGGGCGTCCTCATGATCTAGGAGATTGTGGTAACTCTCCTATCACAAAAGCATTGTTAGGGAGTTTGTAGGTTCCACAACCATCCTCTGGATGATGAGCTTGATATCGAAGATGGTGGGGATGGTGGGGATGGCGGGTGTCTCTGTCGCAGAAGTGGATGCGAGAGTGGCAGGGTCGATGTATGGTGTGGATGGGCCCTCATCATTCTTTGGCACTTGGGGGATTTTGTAATACTTGGCTTCAATATTTTTGCAATATGAAAACGGTTCGGGATCTCCATGGACGGTGACCTCTTGTCCATTATGTGTAAATTTCACACATTGGTGGAAGGTTGATGCTACAACTTTCATTGCATGGATCCATGGGCGTCCCAGGAGGATATTATATGGCAAGTCGAGGTCCAAGACTTGACAAGTGGTTTCCATGAGCGTTGGCCCTACTTGAATAGGGAGTTTAATCATGCCCTGAGACACTCTTTCTTGGTCATCATACACTCTTATCATGATGCCCTTTCCTTTGTCAATGGAATCTTCTGATATTTTCAACTGCTTGATGAGGCCGAGAGAACAAATGTTCAAACCTGCACCTCCATCTACCAAGACCCTTTTGATTTTACTCTTGTTGAAAATGGCTTCCAAATGAAGTGCACGGTTGTGAGATGGTTGGGTAGGGAAATCTTGGTCAGAGAATGTAAGGAGATTTGGTGTTATGATATTTTCAACCATAGCTTTGAATTGGTCCACATCGAGATCTGCGGGGACAATGGATGAGGCTAATGCTTCCTCGAGAATCTTTTTATGCACTAATGAGATTTTTAACAACTCCATGATGGAGATGTGTGCTGGTGATCTCTTGAGTTGTTCTACAACATTGTAGCTATGCGGAACGGATCTAGATGAAGGGATTTTGTTAGGTTGGGATGATCCTGTAATGGTGACTTTGCCGCCTCTTGTGGTGACTCCACAATCTTTAGCATGGGCACCCTTGATGGTGATGACCATGCAATCTTCATTTAGGGAGGCAACGAACATTTCATACACATGATTTACACTGCCCTTCCCTTTATCATTTTTATTCCCTTTGTTGCCATGATTCAGCATCGGATTCATGTAGATTTTAAGATCCTGATTTCCGGTAGGTTGTTCCACATTTATGATTTTCTTGTCAATGAGATCTTGGATGATATTTTTGAGTCTCATGCAATTGTTTGTGGTATGACCTTTGATTTTATGAAATTCGCAAAGTTGATTTTTGTTATACCAAGGGGGTTTGACATCAAGTTCTTGGTAGTTTTCAAATGTAGGAGGCTTGATGAGTTTTTCGTCGATCAGCTTTTTCATTATGTCCTCCAGTGGTTCCCCCAAGATAGCGTATTTTCATTTAGGATAACTCTTGTGTTGAGGTGGTCCTCTTTGATCATTAAGGTTATTGATGGTTGGATTGTTGTTGGGTTGGTATGTTGTGTGATGAGTGTTTTGGTGTTGATTTTGGTTTTGCGGTGTGGGTGTATTTTGGCGTGGACCACTAATGACCACCTTGGCATCTACGACACCATCATTAGTAACGTTCTTGTTCCTTGCCCATGTGTGAGGTTTATCGTTGTAATTGGATGATGGGCGGTTGTTTTGTTGTTTGTGATATGATGTTGATTCCGTAGGTTGAGTCACAAGGGCTCTTTCGATGCTGAGCGCCTTGGATATTAATTGCTCATATGTGGTGATTCCTTGAACCTTGAGATGAAATGCCAAATGGCTTTCAAGGTTGGCTATGATGGTGCAAACTTTTTGTCCTTCTGGCATAGTCCACTTGCTCCGATTGGCCTTGGATCGCCATCGTTGAAGGAATGAAGAAAAAGATTCATTCTTTCCTTGTTTCAGAGCGTATAGTTCTTCGAGACTGACATCCATTGCAATGTTACATGTGTGGTTCCTAATGAATGCATCCCTAATTTCTTGGAATTTTCTAATGCCTGAAGGTAAGCGAGAGAACCATTCTATAGCAGGGCCTACCAAGCTCCTAGGGAATAGCCACATCAGATAAGTATCATCATATGCGACCTCCATGCAGTGAACCTGAAATGGATAGGGACACAAGTTGCTTGGTGTTGTGGTTGTTTGCCCTGATTGAAGGTCAAGCACTTGTTGTGAGAGCAACCTGATTGTGTCGTCACATCATTTTGTGGATCAGGGGGTGGGATGAAGGTGTTTTGGGGTGTTTGAATTGTGGGTTGGATGGGTGGATTGGTTGGTGCGTTGTTCGATGGTATATGTATGTTCTGGTGGGAGAAGTTGGCTTCTACTTGCTTTTGTATGAACAACGCTTGTTGTTGATCTTGTTGTTGTTGCGCTAGGATTTGTGCTTTTTGTTGCACTTGTTTCTATTCCAACAACGCTTGTTGTTGGGCTTGTTGTTGTTCCCACAACGCTTGTTGTTTGGCTTCCAATTCTGCTGGTTCTTGCTGCTCTTGGTATTGCTTTAGTGCTTACTGATATGCTTGCACTTGCACTGCTTGTGCAAGAAGTTATGCTTGTGCTTGTGCTTTTTGTGCTTGATATTGAGCTTGCGCTTGTGCTGCTTGTGCTTGTGTATCTTGTTTCTGCATTAAAAGTTGTGCTTGAGCGGCCCTTTGTGCTTGCAATGCTGCATCATATTGGCTTGATGTGGTGAAAGTTGGTGGTGGTGGAGGTGGTGGTGGATTTGGAATGGTGGTAGATGATGATGTTGTGTTGATGTTTTGGTTGTTGGATAGTGGTATTGATGTGATGGTTGGTCCTTGAGAGACCATGCTTTGTGATGTTAGGGGTGTGTTTGATGATGTTGCCATTGCTTGTGCATTTATCATTTGTTGTTGCGATATCAACGATAAATTTTGTGTGTTTGGTGCAATGCTTTGATTGATGGTTGGGATGTAAGTTTGATTGATACTTGGTAGGGGAGGAAGCCCTAAACCAAGGAGTGGTGCGGATGATAATGGTAATGGTGGAAGAGGTGGAAAGGTGAGGGGTGTGAGTTGTTGTGAAGATGTCTTGGTGTCGAATAGGCCCCAAGTCCGAACATATCTCCCTCTTCTTGTGAATTTGTGATAAGAGGTGTTTGGGAAGTTGCGTGAAAAAATGATGATGATGGATCATGATGGAATGTGAGAGGAAAATTCTTGTGTAATGGGTTTTGGGGTATATTTTGTTCCAATGTGGTGTTCGTGTCCAAGTTTTGATTATTAACAAGGGGGTGTGATTGAAGAGCATTGAGAAATGTGTTTCCCTTGTTGACATTCGGTTGGGTTGGAGCAAACGATGTTGTGTTTTGCGAGATGTTTTGCATGATGTTTTGGGATGGAGGTGTAGATGAAATGGGGATGGTGGATGAGATAGGTGGAAAGGATGTCTCCAATATAGTGCTTACGTCAAAATCCGAAGGTAACTTGGATCCTTGTTTTGCTAGTTCAAGCATGTATAATGAAGGGTTGAGTCTCATCATGATGTTGATGATTTTATTATTCTCTATATTTTGAAGCATTTTAGTCATTTCTTCACGAGACATTCCAAAGGTAAGATCCTCTCCTTGATTTTCTTCTTGCAGATTTTGCGATGATGAGAGGGTCAATGGATTACTTGATTCAGCTGGATTCATTTTTGCGTTTGTTTGGCTAAGATCGCTTGAAGCAGGTGTTTCTTTGTTGGCTTCCATACTCTTCTTGTATTGAGATATCGTTTGAACCATAAAACAAGGATCAAGAATATGGGAGATGAATCTCTTGATTCTTTGGATTTGATCTCTATTTTATGTCCCAAAGTATAAATTTTTTAGGATGCCTTGAGGATCAAAGGTGATGATATGATGATGATGTTAGGGATGGGTGATATGGATGTTTTGGCTTTTGATAAATCTTGAATGAGATACTAGGCTTCTAGGACTTGCGGATTTTGATTTTGATTTTGATTTTGAACAAAAAGACCCTAAGATGTTTGATGATGATCTAAGGGATAGCTTTGTTCAAAGGATGATAATTTGAATATGTGTGAGGAGAAGGATGCATCTACCCACACCTATTCAAAAAAGATGATTGTTTCATTAAGCATATGAAGAAGGATTCATCTACATACACTAAGCTAGACAAGATGATTTTGATAACTTTGACTAAGTATATGCAAAAGGATGCATCTACACATACCTAGCCAAAGGTGTTTTTGCTAATGTTTTCAAGGATTTTGTCTCAATGATATTGATGATTTTTATTTTGCCACAAAGCCTAGTATTTAAGGATGATTTCAAGATTTTCCAAAAGGTGATGATGAGATGGATTTGTTTTGATGTTTTGGAAGATGGATGAAAAGAGATTTTGATATGTTTTGATCCTAAGATGAACCTAATAAGGTACACTTTGTTTGCTTAGACCTAGGTATTGAAGAGCATGCAAATGCTTCCTAATGACCTTTGTAACCAAGAAATGATTTCATTTGAACATTCATTTTCGGATTTCCAACCAATGATTTTTTGCTTTGAGGTTTGTGAGTCTTCAATCACATATGAAAGTTCATTTTGCTTAGCTTTGCTTAATGTCTTTATTTTACCAAAAAAACTTTCTTCAATTAGGTTTTCAAACTAAGATGTCCAATATCTTAATTTCTTCAAACCCCACAAGATATGTTATGTGGAAATTCAATGAACTTAAGGCAAGGGTTTTCCTATAGTTTACTTAAGGAGACAAATTGAGATATAATCCAATGTTTAGAAACCTCTAAGGATGTGAATCCCAAGGGAAAGCAATAACATATAGATTGAGTCAATTGTATTTGTCCTCAAAAGGGTTTGAAATTTGGATGATGTTAAGTGTTTGTTTTTGAGATGTTTTCGATCAAGCAATGCATTTTTTAACCCAAGAATAAGTACAATCCTATGGATGTGTAAGACAATATTTGTTGGATTCCCACTTGGACAAGTCTAGCTATGATTATCTCTAGTGAATGGTTAGATGCTTGACCCCACTAGTTCCCCTCCATGACACTCACTTATACGGGGCAGCCAAACATCAACACCCATGAAACTCCCATGGCATGTTTTCCATTTCTACTAGAAGACCGTAAAAGTGTGGGGTGGCTTGAGAATGACCGTTCTTGCACCAACAAATAGATAAAAGGATTTTGGAAAATTCTAGCACATGGGTTTTAGTAAGGACTTTCCATTCGTGAAGATTGACCCATACGACAAGAGTCCCCTTTCGGATCCATCTTGTCAGAATCAACCGCGTGATATTGGCGTTTCTTCTGATATCCACATTTATATCCCAGTTGGAAATACTCTTGGCTTTAGAGTGTTACCGGTTGAGTCGTTCCCTTGGGTGAGTACTTTTTCCCCAAGGCAAGCCCTCTAGGATAAACAAAAGTGAATGAAGAACAATATTCGTAACTCGATCAATCCTTGTTGGCAACAAAGAGAGAGAATATACACAACAAAGCCCCCACTCACACTCGCACAATATTTTGTTCAATTTTAATCTCAAATCGAAGTGTGGAGGTGATTGCTTTATCTTAACCCAAAGTCATGAAAAAGGCCTTTTGATTCTCAAGATCGCTATAAAGCGCGAGAGAAGCACATACGTCCTTTTTCGATGGCTTTAGTCTAAGTAAGCCTTCACAAACAAAAAAAGCTACACTTGTTCTTTTTAGATCCGCAAAGCAATACGTGAGTTTGTTTTAAAGCACCAAATCACAAGTGAAAGACATTTGTTCAATTTGTTTAACCCAAGAAACAAAATCTAGTAAGTTGTTGATCCTATTGTTCGTTTTAACCTTTGCAAGAAGAAATTGAAAGGTTCTTTTTAAGCCCAAATCGAAAACTAGTGTCATAAGGATAAAAAGATGACAAATTCTTAAAGAAGTGTCAAACAAACACTTAAGTGTTAAAGAACACTTTGATTGTACAAAATATCATCACCATGCTCCTCCTTCCTTTGTTTTCGATTTCTAACCTACAAAGAAGAAAAATAGTCAGATTCTGGAAAAACACAGAAGTTAAAAATTAGAAAACAAAAGGTAAATAAATCATAAATTAAAAGCACATGCTAAAAAATTAAATTTTCCCTTTTACTATCTCCCAGCATCGCAACTCATGAAGGCATCGCTATTTGTTCTCCCAGCATCGCTCTCATAGCGCCACTTACCAGTCAGCGGCACTCTGTGTCAAGACAGAGAGCTCGATTGCGTCCTAGTTTCGCCCAGCATCAGAGTTTGTGTCTAGCATCACTGTTTAAGATTTTTTTGAAAACTTATGCAGATCTGCGAGTCCAATGGCGGAGTTAAAAATTTGAATTTTTTTGGCAAGATGAGTCCAGCGGTGAAATTTGTGTTTTACGCGGTGCCATATAGCAACACTGACGAGCCCGCGATGCCAAAACAGCGACACTGACGACCCCGTGGTGCTAAAACAGCGACGCTGACGAGCCTGTGTTGGAATTTCCTATGTGTGAAGAAAAGTGCAAAAATTTTAAGCAAAAGTTAGAATTAATGATATCTAGCCCTCCTTCTAGCGCCAAATGTGTGAACCCCTCTCCTAGTACCTGCAAAACAACATGAGTAAACGAGTTAAATAAGGATTTGCAAGACAAAACAAGGATTCCCCATGAAATCCATTTACAAACTCAAATTAGGAAGAAAATATTGAAGAACACAAAGCAAATGACAAAAACAAGATAAAATCCTAATTAGATATGCAAACTCATGATCCCATGGGGGAATTGGCATCAATTTGATGTGAAAATTGGCCCTTTCCCAATTCCTAAGATTGCAAGCTTCGAATGTTGAAGAGATTGATCCACTTTTGTTGATGAAGAAAGAAGACTCCAAGCCAAAATCTACAAAAACCTAGCTAAGAACTCAATGATGATGGATGAAAATGGCTAATGATTTAAGCATGGTAACTTTACTTGGATTGTGGATGATCAAATGAGGAGAGGAGCTCTTCATTTATAGGATTTCAAGATGGATGAATGCCCAAATTTGAGCAATGTGGGACTAACATTCATCCAATGATGTGATGCCACTTGTCAAACTATGAATGGATGATGGATGTGCAAGATTTGGGGTTTGTGCCAATAAATGCCAATATTTGAAATTCAAATTTGTTGAAATGACATGCAAGATGGAAGGGAAAATTCAATAAATGCCACTTGGCTCAAGGCAAAGGACATGTAAGAGGTTTTAAATGCCTTGTTGGATGTACATGTTGACTTGGAATTTTTGAATTCAAATTGAGAGAATATTCCAAAAGATGCCTTGTGAGGAAAATAGAGATTTAATAAATGAATTAAATCTATTTTCATGTGCAACTTGCATTATCTAAAGGATGTGACATGAGATGAGGTTAAATTAATCAAGGGTTAATTAATTTAACAGGAGATTAGATGATGTGACTTATTTGACTTAAATTTATGGATTTATTTAAATCAAATAAGAGAGGAATATGATAAGAGGTTAATTAAATAAGGATTTTGATTTATTTAATTAAAAGGGATGGTATTAGATTAAATCAAATAAAGTTTTAATTTATTTAATTTAATGGATAGACTTTAGAGATTTAATCAAATAAATTGATTATTTAATTAAATAGGGATAATTAGATCAGATGGATTGATTTAATTAACAAAAGAGAGTGACTTAATTAGATAAAATGATTTAGTCAATTAAGGGATGAATATTGATGAATTTAATCAGATAGGGGAATTTGATTCAATGGTTAGACCGAGGGATGATTCAGGGAGAATCGATGTTAGTGAGTCAGGATCGAATGCACGATGTCAATCAGTATATTTTACGTGTCTACAAGACCATTTTTGTCTTAGGGCTTGGGAGTAGTAAATCCCCTCCTTCACAATGGTTATCTCATTAGGCCTATTTGTTGGGACCAATATTTAAGTATTTTTACCTTTTTTCCTCCCTATGTTGCACTGAAGGGGAGTGTTGGAGTGAATGTGTCTTTTGATATATTAGTTTCCTTTTCTAACCTATTCGCACTTGTAATATTAATTTTTCTTTGGTAATGTGTATTTTCATTGTTTGGTGGAGATGTACTACACATATGTCTACATCTCCTATTATCCCATATTAATTATATATTTATATTTCTTGGTGTTGTATTATATATTTAACCACCTCTAATTCTCATTTGAGAGTCTCTTATAAATATCTTGTATTACCTATTACATTTTTGTATAGAATATTGTTATTCTATCTTTTTCACTTTTGGGATTTTTGTGATTAACTCTTAGGATTATCGAACTTGGGTAGCCAATTATTAAAGATCCAACTCTTATCAACTAGGAGTATCTGGATTCTCAACTCTTAATGAAAACTTGGTTTTGGCTAAAGATCATATGAAACAATGTGTACATCAACACTATTTTTTTCAAGTTTACATTCATTGAAGAGTGCTTAGTCTTTCTATGTCCTCAATCATATAAGAAAACATCATTCAATCTCATAGGAATACAAAAGTTAGTACCAAAATTTTATGGACCCTTTTGGATACTATAATGGATGGCTGAAGTGGCCTACAAGGTGGACCTCCTTCTCCTCCAAAACACATCTTATTTTCCATGACTCCTGTCTAAAGTTCCTTGACCAACACATTCACATTCAAGGCTAACAGTTCTCAAATTGAATAATGAAGGATATATCGTCCTCAAGCTAAAACCTATTTTAGGCCAACAATTGCACTCAACCTATAATTGTGTGATCTTAAAGATTTTAGTCTAGTGGTAAGGATTGTGGCCAAAAGATGTCACTTGGGAACCTCTCCACCAAATTTAGTTCAACAATTTACACAATTCAATCCTTGAGAACAAGGTTTTCTAAAGAAAAGGGTATGTTAGGACCGTTACATCACAATCCTTTACTATTTTAAATGTTGTAATAATCATACTTTAGTCATTTACTTAATATTACATTATATGGATTTATCTCATGTGCATCATTATGCAATTATAATAATGTAAAGAGTTCATATTAACACTAGTAGAATTTGGAAAATAAATGACTACGTGACTAAAACTTTTAGTCACATGACTAACACTAGTAGAATATTGCAAATAAATGACTAATTTGGTCATCTATAAGTGACTAATTTGGTCATCAGGTAAAATCACAACTAAATGACTAATATCAGATAAATAAAAATGACTAATATTAGACAAATAAAAATGACTAAATAAATGACTAAATATATGACTAAATAAATGATTATTACTCCTCTATTCTTTTTTCTTCCGAATTTGATCATAATCTATAGAGCTTAAGCCCCCCTCATGGGATCCCCACCTAAGCAGGCCATTTGGTCACCTAGGTTGCTTGGTGCACCAAAAATACCTATTGCGTGAAAGGAATTGCCTCTTGATGCAATCTTAAGGCCTTCACATATTTTATAAAGATGAACCATTGATGTTTTTAACTATGATTTGAAGCCAGTTTGATAAAGATGACTAAATTCTCAATTAAAGTGGATAATTAACAAAAAAAATTGAATTGAGGGAGTGGATCGTATTATAATATAATACAATAATAATATATTATTAATATTATAATATTATATTTATATTATAATGTATTTAATATTGTATAATAATATAATATTATAATATTATATATATAATATTATATTATAATAATATAATATAATATGATATAGTATTATAATATTATATTATATTATAATGTATTTAATATTATATAATAATATAATATTATAATATATTTAATATTATACAATATTGTATAATATATTTAATAATATCTATTTATTTAATTTGGTACCCTAATGGCTGGCCATAGTGGGCGGGCAAATCTTGGCCATAATTTTTAGACTCCCCCCATAATTTTTACTCCCTGCCATAATTTTCATTTTAATAAACACATTGAATGTCGAATGGGGTTGGGAAAACCATTGTTCTCAGGGATTCTAAAACCCTCGTCGAAATCTTATTTTCAGGCTGCAACTCATCAAATCAGAGAAGTGAAAGATCAAAACCAACAAGGAAGAGTTTGGAGGAGCCAAAACCAATAGCAGCGTGGAAAGCAACAAAATCTGAAGGTAAAGGATGCCTTAATGTTAAAACCTGAATGTGCTCAATATTAGGATCTTGGCCGTAATTTTCAAGGATAGTCCATAACAAACACATCTCAAGCCATGGCATGCTTATTCATAGCAAAGCATATTTGTTAGTTTTCAGTAGAAAGAATTAGTTCAAACTAAACCACATGATTAGATTAGATTACATTGATTTATGAATCAACTATTATTATTTTGAATTAGTTTGAATCAACTAAGGGTGAGAGGGGCCTCTCAACTCCTATCGGTATCTGCTATTGAGGTAGGTCATTCATCCATTTTTTGATTCATAATGGGTGGGTTGGAAAGGTAGCCCATCCGTTGAATATTGAGTAGTAGTTTAGTAGTAGAGGCAAGACCACCCAATTCATAATTCATGTTGATTAGCCGAGTACAAGAACCAATGGGTACTTGAGCTTATGTTGAAGCAACTGAGGATTTCCCTCCTCAACAAGGACTTAACCAACAATAGAGGGCCTTTAGGGATCAGGGTGGCATATCAATTTTTTTCCATACACTTCACTTGGATCTGTTATTATGCTACCAGTTAATTGATCCTCTCCCAGACAAGAAACAATTATTCACAAATCTTATTCATGTCTGAAACAAGTTTAGTTAAAGGGTCTATTCAACATGTCGGAACACTGACTACAGGTTTTTCTGTCTAGGTACCTAAAGTAAAACTATTTGTCAATGTCATATTTTGTTTTGAAGGAAAAAGCCCTCGTCTAATGCCCCTTGTAGGGGCATAAGAGCTAGTATGTTGCTCCACTATCAATTGATATGTCTCATAGGTCTTGGAATTGTGATTTTTGTTTGAACATCCCTTCTGTATCAAGTTTTGTGTTCCAATAAGCATTATAAACTTGTATAAGACATCTCTTCCCACCTTATAAAAAATCCCATTCTTTTTTGGATGAACTTGAGCTTGTGGCTCAATTATATGTACTGTTGTGTAGTTGATACCTTAATTACATATATCCCCTCAATCTGCCAGCTTGTGGCTCCCTCAGATCCATCCATGAACTTTAGAACAGTGTACAGTTGGGTAATGATGTTATTGAGGGCTAATAAGCTGACCTGGATTATCAAGAACTAAAAATACAAAGGTAATTAAAATCTTACTAGAATAATAATATTGGGACAATCCTTATCTACAGATAAACATATTGAGTTCAAATCCATTACTTCTAGAATGTATCTTGAGATAATGCATAGTTTTTCTAGAGCAGTAAACACACTATACATTTGGATTGATGCTTTGATGTAAAGTTTTTGAGTGGGTGTATATTTCTCCAATTTGGGATGAACTATTGTACAGAAAAAAAGATAAAATTCTTTAACCAAACATGTTAAGGAAAAATTCACTATACTATTTCTTCTATGTTATACATGGAAGTCAGCAAAATTTTGTTTAAAATGGAAATAATTTTGAAAGTATCATACATTTTTGTTTGTCTTGTGGTCAGTAGCGAAGGTTGGTTGTCTTTGTATCACAATCTCTTGACTAGGAAGATCTAAAATGCATGTCATTTAGTAAAAATGCACCCTATTCACCACAAAAACAAAACTAACATTTTCATACCAATCTTTGTTGTTTTGGAGGATGTGGAGGTACATGAGCATGTTTTTTGGGAAGGTCCATTGAGATAAGCCTCTCCAAAAGTAAAGAAGGTTTTGTTTTCGAATGTCAATCCCCTTTGATGCATATGACTTAAGTGATAGCTAGACCACCCAAACATCTCTGTGTCATTGGCTTGCCTTTACTTATTGTAGTTTCCCAAACAACAATACAATCACTGGGTGTCTACTCCAGGGCAACTTCTCAAAGTATACAAATTTTTACTCCATTTCCTTTTCCATTTTTAATATTTGGTCTGATATATACATGATTTTTTTATATTTCAAGGTAGATGCAAGCCAATTACTAGAAATTTTTTACTGTTGTAAAATACTAGCTGGTTTTGTGTATTTTTGGTATTTACGAATGTTCTGAGTAGGAGATAATTTATTTTCATTTTAGAAATTTATAATTATCCAAACATTCTAGTCCACAATTGTTGCCTAATGTTGTCACTTATAACATTAGTAATTGGAAACAGCAAAAATGGAAAATGACTTAAATGTTACATTTATTGACCATAGATGGTACAAAGTGCATCATTTGAGTTTAATTGGCTACTATTGAATAGCCTTTCTTTAAACAATATGAAAATTTTGCATCCATCCATTCTACTCTTAATTGACACTGAGAACTATGCATATATTGAGGCATTGAGCCTCTTAGAGATTATCCCTGTGTCAAAAATTGCTCTGTTCAGGAAAACTATAAGTCTATGTTATCTAAAGTTCTCTAGTTGAGTATTGCCTCAAATATCTTTATTGTTTATGACAAAATATAGAAACTATTGTTCTCTATCTCACTCATTTTTATCCACATGCCCTTTTCCACTAGTTTATGTTATTGTTCATAGTCTCTGTCATTGTGAGACCGTATGATAAGAACTTTACCAATTTTCTTCTTCTTTATAAGCAAAATTGCAAGGATAATGTGTTCAACAAACTATAAACCACCTTTCTGTGTGTGTAATGAAATATTTAAAAAACCTGTCTACTTGTCTTTTTTATTTAGTATTAATTGTATGACTCATGAATTTTGTTGTAGTAAGATTATACTTCCTTTGACATATGATTGATAAAACTTAAAAGTTTAAATTATTTTCAATCACTTTTTTTGGGTAGAAATATGGTTCCATTACTTAGAAAGGTTTTTTAAGTTTAATGGGAGTGCACATATCATAGGGGAATCCAAGGCCTTTGGAAATGCACCTTCACCAAGCCTTCACATCTTGCGCATGAATATGGTTCATTTCCCCCAAAATATGCATTTCTCCCATGCACCAATGTTAAATCCTAATGGGAAAAGGGATCTAATTTTTTCCTTTTACTAAAAACCAAGAAAAAACAAAAATATAGTAATAAACACAACCCTATGCCTTGAACTAATTAAGAATTTTAGATGATCAAGGTAACAGTCCTGGACAGGATGCCAAGGAGTTTAAATCTAGATATAGTCCTATTGTTGTGATTCCTAAGTAAACAATAGAAGATTTGGGGTTTAGTTAGCCACAAACTGTAGAGTGCATATAAATGTGGTAGGGTTAGCTAAAGAAATGTTCCTATCAAATGGATTGTCAATGATGTTATATAAGGACATCAATGCTCTTGTCAACCCTATTATTAAGGGAATATGATAGATTGTGAGATCTTCAAGGGGAATTCTAGTCATGCAAATCCATGATGAAGAGGTTTGGCTTATAGAAGAATTGATTTTGTAGATGTATTGGTACACAAAAAGGGTTTACATATAGATGCCACAAAAAATGCAAGACATACCACATAAAATTCTTCATCAACACAAAATTTTAATTCAAGTTTTGGGAAAATGATATAAAATAGAGCTTGCAAAAGTTTCTTCGCTTCATATAAAACATTCTAGCAGTAGTTTCTCATCATTCTTTTGTGATTATTTTGTTATTGGCAACCTGTCATAGCTGCAGCACTTGAACATAGAAGACTGTAGAGGTTTAAATAACCTTCCTGATTCCATTGGAAACCTGACACATTTGCAACACTTGAAAATAGAAAGTTGCATAGGTTTACATAACCTCCCCAATTCCATTGTCAACCTCTCACAGATGCAACACTTAAAAAAAAATATTTTCATAGTTTAAGTAACCTCCTTGATTTTGTTGACAATCTATCACAACTGCAACACTTAAAAAAAAAAAAATTCATAGTTTAAATAACCTCCATGATTTCATTAGCAACTTGTCACAGATGCAACACAACACTTGAACATAGAAGGGTGTGGACATTTAAGTGAGCTCCCTGATTAAATAACCTCCTTGATTCCATTAGCAACCTGTCACAGCTACAACACTTGAACATAGAAGGGTGTGGATGTTTAAATAAGCTCCCTAATTCATTTGGAAACCTGTCACAACTGCAACAATTGAACATAGAAGGGCATGGATGTTTAAATAAGCTCCATGATTCCATTGGCAACCTGTCATAGCTGCAACACTTGAACATGGTAGGGTGTATAGATTTAAATAGCCTCCCTGATTCATTAGCAACCTGTCATAGGTGCAACACTTGAACATAGAAGGGTGTAAAAGTTTAAATAACCTCCCTCTTCCTCGACTAATCTTCTTTACAAAAAATACTCTCTCAATGACATCAATATGTCATCGGAAACTTCTCAGAGCAGTTGAAAGTAGGGGAAGGATTATATGATGTCACATACAAAGGAGAAATAAAGGAGACTATTGTTACAGTGAAGAATAGGAGAGATGATGGGCTTTGGTCTAGATTAGCATATATTTCATCACCAACCATATTTATGATTTATTTTGATATATGATTTGGATGGGGTTTGAATTTATATCACCATTTTAAATTTTGTATGCAGGCATTCTTGCTGATCTTTTTCTCTGAGTTGGGGGACAAAACATTTTTTATTGCGATAACACAAAATGTTTGTTTCATCTTTTCACATGGTTGTTTGACCTAATTGTTTTGACAATGGATTATCCTAAATGATGAGGCTAATGTCTCACTTCCCCAATAAATGAAGATATTTTTAACTAAGAACATAAACAACAATGAAGATAGTCTTTAGTTATTGAATATTTTTTTCTAAACCACTGTTATCATAAACGACAAAAATGATAAAACCTTAGTAGAGGAAAAAAATGTTAAGACTTGTGTGATTAGTGTGTGTGAATGCTCATTATGCACCAAGGGTTTGTTAAATTATCGATATTCATCTACACAATTTTCATATGACAAATGATTCCTCTAGGGAAATACCATATGGCTACTCAAATGTACCATAGTCTCACACCCATAATATTAACTATGCCTTGCACATTTCTCCACTTTTCACTCTATGATTCTAGGTAGGATAAGCCTTCCACTTTGAAACCTTTACTCCTATCCAAATCCATTGGAACAACAATAATCAAAAGTCCATTGAGTGGATGATTTAGGGATTAAACACTAATCACCAAGTATTTGTGCATTATATAAATAGTAATAAAAACTTTGATCCTCTTGTAGGTTTGTTACAAACACCTATGCATTGGTATCCTCCCTAACATAGTGAGACCTTTCATATTTTGACATGTTCTATCAATAGCATCTACATGATGCATGATCGCCCATCTCTGTCCATAGGTCTTAAATCAATAGCAAACGTGGGTGTCAGCTATATCCAATATTTTACCTCGCTAACATTAACACTTCTCATCAATATTCATAGTTGATTCTTCAATCTAGGTAATCATGACACAAGAATCCTATAACTATTAGAGAAATTGATGTGAAGTATATTACAAAATTCATAATAATATGGACTATCTTCATTACAAGAGATTTCCTACAATATATAGTAAGCATATATGTAGGTTAACCATGATTGTTCAGAGCATCACTAGTAGAACAACATCTAGAAACCCTTACTGGTGCCCAAACTATGGTTGTAGCCCCATCAAAACCTAGAATACCAACATAGAATTTGAGCAAACAAATCACCTTACAAGAAAAAGAATAGGTGTGCCTTGACCTCTACACTCCATTTGGGTCAACTTGTACCACCCTTAATGATAACCATGAATACACTCACTTGGGATGTATTTGTGTACAAGCACTCATGATTTTTTATTAAAAGGCACATCTTAATTCTTTTAAATCATATTCTCCCATGCCAAAATCTCAATTTGTATTCTTTTCCTCAAAATTTTCAGTTTACACAATAGTTCTTGTTGTACTCTTATGGGAAAGAAGATGAAAAACATATTGGCTTGAAGAAATCATCTTCATGACAATTTAACTGAGGGAAGAAAACTATTCATATGTAACCTAAGCCTATATTCATACGTAACCTACATGTAGCAAGAAAACACATCCACACAACCACCACAGGTTTAACTGGCATCTTAATGATATAGTTTAGAGTGTCCTCGAGATAGCCAACATGGAAAAGAAGGTCAACCATGCACACATAATGATCAACTGTAGGTGTAATGCAATATTGCTTACTCATTGGTGCAGGAGCACCTATTTAGGTTCATCTGAATTTGGTCAATAATGGCGAGTCCTAGGTTGGTTTATGTGTTTGTAGTCATTTGGTGGGTGTAAATAAGGCCTTGTTGGCC
This sequence comes from Sequoia sempervirens, assembly GCA_007258455.2. Taxonomy (NCBI): domain Eukaryota; kingdom Viridiplantae; phylum Streptophyta; class Pinopsida; order Cupressales; family Cupressaceae; genus Sequoia; species Sequoia sempervirens. Next base: position 904,718,013 of record VDFB02281492.1, read on the forward strand.
ATTTGCATGTAATTAGAGATCATTTTGTGAAACAATGTTTAAATGTTGTAAAAAATGCTCAAAAGAGCAAGATATGTAAATAGGGTTTATTTTGGGTTATAGTGATTCAAGTTGTAGGTCAGGGTAAATAAGGTCATGCTTGACCATCAAATAATGTTTTGAAGTCACTCTAGTGGTTTTTAGAATGTTTAGGGGTTCAAAAATTGCAAATGTTCTAAAGTTGACAAAGTTGTCAATCTTATAATTGCAAAAGATGCAAAGTTCTAGGAACTCAAGAGTCATGGGGTAGTTGAAAAGTAGTTGGTCAGTTTTTGGAGGGATTTTCATGAAGGAAATGTATAAAGGCATGTAACCCATCATTTTTTATGGTTGTTGAACATTTTGTGAAGAAGTTTCAGTATAAATAAACCCTTGTTTGCTTCAAAATTTTGTATTTTGCTCATAAATCTGAACTTGTAGGTCATTGGACAAGGTTGTATAGTCACATCCTATTAAAATAACCTTGGAATTAGTTGAAGATAGGTTCAAGCTTGGTTTTGGTTCCATTTGGAGAGAAGTACATCAATCTATAGTTGATTTATTGACAAACTTCTTTTGATAGGCCTGCAAGCGTTAGTGAAGAGTTTGAAGTCTCTTTAATGGATCCATCCTCCCTTGCATCACTCATGTGATTGAAGTATGTACAACCCTCATCCACTAAACCTCCATGGTTGCATGCACAAAGAATACAAACAAAGCTTACAATGTTAGGACATGTTTCAAAGTGCTTTATTAATTCAAATATTTTGAGAGCATCCTTGCAAAATCCATTTTGTGCATATGCTGTAATTATTGCATTCCATGAGATGACATCTCTTTGAGGAATTCCATCAAAGAGTTCACATGCCTTGTGTACATTTCCACATTTTGCATACATGTCTAACAAAGCATTTCCAACCCTAATATATGACAAAAATCCCCCATCCATTATGCTCTGATGGATGTTCATACCCTACTCCAAAGCTCCCATTTTGGCACAGGTAGGGATGATGTTGGCATAGGTTGTCAAATTTGGCTTCACACCTGCTAATTGCATTTGCTTGAAAGTTTCTAAATCCTTTTCAGCAAATCCATTTTGTGCATATCCCACAATCATCATATTCCATGGGATGGCATCTCTTTCAGGCATTCTATCAAACAATTCACGTGCCTTGTCTATGCTTCCACATTTTGCATACATGTCTACTAGGGCAGTTGCAACTACTGGAAACCTGTCACAGCTGCAACACTTGATCATAGAAGATTGTAGAGGTTTAAATAACCTTCCTTATTCCACTGGCAACCTATCATGTCTGTAGTACTTGAAAATAGTAAGTTGTAGAGGTTTAAATAAATTCCCTGATTCCATTGTCAACCTATCACAAATGTAACACTTAAACATAATAGGAAGTTTCAAAGGTTTAAATAACCTCCTTGATTCTATTGAAAATCTATTGCAACTACAACATTCGAAGCTAAAATATTGTCATGGTTTAAATAACCTCCTTGATTCCATTGGCAACCTGTCACAGTTGTAACCTTGAACATAGAAGGGTGTGAACATTTAAATAACCTTCCTGATTCTATTGGAAACCTGTCACAACTACAACACTTGAACATGGTAGGGTCTATAGATTTAAATAACCTCCCTCATTCCATTGGCAGCCTGTCACAACTGTAGCACTTGAACATAGAAATGTGTAAAAGTTTAAATAACCCCCCTCATTCTATTGGCAACCTGTCATAGTTGTAGCACTCGAACATAGAAGACTATAGAGGTTTAAATAACCTTCCTAATTCCATTGGCAACCTGTCACATCTGCAGCACTTGAAAATAGAAATTTGCAAAGGTTTAAATAACCTCCCCAATTCCATTGTCAACCTCTCATAATTGCAACACTTGAATATAATAGGAAGTTTTAAAGGTTTAAATAACCTCCTTGATTCTATTGACAATCTATTACAGTTGCAACATTCAAAACTAAAATATTGTCATGGTTTAAATAACCTCCTTGATTCCATTAGCAACCTATCACAGCTGCAACCTTGAACATAGAAGGGTGTAAACATTTAAATAACCTTCCTAATTCCATTGGAAACCTATCACAATTTCAGCACTTGAATATGGTAGGGTCTATAGATTTAAATAGCCTCCCTAATCCATTGGCAACTTGTCATAGCTGCAACACTTGAACATAGAAGGGTGTAAAAGTTTAAATAACCTCCCCGATTCCATTGAAAATAGAATGTTAGGATGTGTTCCAGAGTGCTTCATTAATTCAAATATTTTGAAAGGTTCCTTGCAAAATCCATTTTGTGCACATTCTGCAATCAATCATTTCATTCCATGAGATGACATCTCTTTGAGGCATTTTGTCAAACAATTCAGGTGTTTTTTCTATGATTCCACATCTTGCATACATGTCTACCAGAGCATATCCAATTATAACATCTGAAAAAAATTCCCCTACCATTATGCTTTCATCGATCTATCAGTGGAGCTATGAGGGGAGTTCCCCCAATGTAGTAATGTTATGCTGATAGTGTCACTATCGGCATAACATTACTACATCGGGGGAACTCCCCTCATAGCTCCATCAATAGACTGATATATGAACAAGTGAGTTGCTTTCATTGGTCTATCGGTGGAGCTATGAGGGGACCCCACAAGGGGTGCTACCCCTTGACCCCGCTGGGGGCGCTACCCCCAGACCCCTGCGAGGAGCGCTGCCCCTCAACCCCACTGGGGGTGCTGCCCCCAGACCCCCGCGAAGGGTGTTTCCCCTCAACCACGCTAGGGGCGCTGCCCCCAGACCCCCACAAGGGGCGCTTCCCCTCAACCCCATTGGGGGTACTACCCCTAGACCCCCATGAGGGGAGCTGCCCCTCAACCCCCCTAGGGGCGTTTCCCCTCGACCCCGCTAGGGGTGTTTCCCCTAGACCCCCACAAGGGACACTACCCCTCAACCCCCATTGGGGGAATTTCCCTCAAACTCCCATTGAATTCATCTAATTTTCTAGGTACTCTCCAAGTCTAAGTTTCCAAGTTTGCCTATAAGTCTTCATTTTTACAAAAACAATTTGCTATTTTCATTTCGTTTCATAATATCAACATCAACGCATTCCAAATGAGGATTCCATTTTGTACCCAATTTGCTTTCAAATAAATCAAATACAACTAGACTTGGCTTGTTTCTTTTATGTACTCATTTATTGACTCATTGGATGCATCTTATCATTTAATTTTGCAAACAAAAATGTGTTTTTAGTGAAATTTAAGCAATTTTTTAAGTTGTCTCCTCTGTTTTCTAGTGGAGGTTGCCCCATGTAGCCCTTTTCTCTACTCTTGTTCTAATAATCTAATAGATTGTTTAATTGTTTGGTCTATCTCCTTATTGGGCTCTTTCTCCCACCTTTGTTTGCGATCAATGACATTATCACTTTTTGGTTCAATGTATGTCTTTGAGTCTTTGTTGGCATTGCTATTTATGGTCACATTTGACATGAAGGTTTTGTGCTACAATTAAGTGCTTGGAAAGAAGTTTGGGTAAATGATCAAGCTGTCGATCAACATCTTTGGTTACTGCTAAGTTGTTCCAGATGGATCTTGGAAGCACTTGGTTTTTGCATGATTCTTCCTTTATGTGCTCATGTATGGATAGGTTCCTCAAATGCTTGGAGTATTTTATGATTATTATTTGCTTTCTTGGTTTGTTTTGACCACTTCTTTAATTTTTCAAACCACCTATATTCCATCATTTATGTGGTATCCTCAATAGGTATTGGTGATTGATGTATCCTTTGAACCAATTTCAATTGACCTGATTTGCATGAATGTAATGGCACCAAATTTTTTGTTGATATCCCCTATGCTACTAGAGAACATCAATTGCAATAATAACTCAAGTAATTGTAAAACAAAAAATATATATAATCATCAAATCTTTTATAAACTGGTAATGTTAAAATACAATTTACTCATAATAGGGAGGACCCAATACTTAGTGCACCTACTTTGACATAATTCTTGCTATTTGAATGACAAGACTTACAATTATTGGTAACACAACTACCAACAACTAAACCTTAACTCATTACAAAACTACCTATGCCCACAATGATTAACATAATATGTCAATTTACAAAGAAAACATTGTTTATCTCATGTTCTACATGGCTTCTATTTGTTTTGCTCCAAAACATTAGGATGAGGAAATTCAATTTAGTATGATGAATTATGTTGTTTGTGTGAACTTTATGATGCCACATTTGTTAACACATAATATGAAAACAAAGCTTTGTCATACAGCCTTAGATTTTCCCATGTAAGTTATGCGGACCAGTTTAGAATCTCAAATATCATGTTTAGGCATAGAGCCTCTGGTTTTTCTTATACATTCTCCATAGAGTCAGTTCTTAGGTGTGGTTATGTGGTTGTTATTTCTGGCCTTTGTCTTGAATTTTGGGCCTTCTACTCAGTTGTTTATGGATTGGCTGCTATAACCAGAGTTATCCAGATCCAGATCCAGATATGGTTATTTCACTATTATTTGTAACTAGAATTACTTTCCTCTTGATCATGTTTCTACTTTCTCTATCATTCATTTTGATCTGAGAGAAAAAATCCTGACATATTTGGTAGAAAATGAATAGAGAAATTAGTAAATTATCAAGAAATAGTGTTTAGGGACCCTACAGTGAACACTGGGTAGTTGTTTATTGTTTGTACAAGTTTTGAGATTTGATGGTTGCCAACCTTTGGTACAATTCATCCTTTCAATTTTTGCAACTATTACATCTTGTGAGTGTGGTTGAAGTCCAAGCCATTTATAATGTAAATTTTAGAGTCATAATAGTGCATTCAAGGTTTTCATCTATGTTTTTGTTGCATGAAGGATTTTGAAAATGTTAATGAAGACCTTCTCAAACTTGATTTATGATGTAATAAGTGCAAATGGAAATAAAATGAGTCCAATCTTCAATATCGAGATACCCATTTCTCTAAGCCTTGGGAAAAATGATATAACTATATTGAGTGTGATGCTTGGATTGCTGGTAATGATTGAAATTTGATTTAAATATCTCACTGAGATTTTTGAGCCTTTGTTTGTACTTTTATGACTGTGTTACTGAATATGGAATTGAAGTTAGGGTTTTGATGATGTTGGTTGTGGTTTACTTTGAATGTTGTAATGTGATGAAACATAAATTTGTTGTTATAATGTACACTTGATAATTGCACATCTTGTAATCTTATGTATATGCTACAATATATTTATTTTTTGAAGTGCTTGCATGAAAGAAGTTCTTAACATGCCCACTTGATTGCTCATATTTTGAGGTAAAAGAATTTGGGGGCGCATTTTGAGCGAAAGAGTGCAGGTTTAAGCTATGTAGAAATCCAAGGGTTTAAAGATGGCACTCATGACTTGTCACAAGAGTTATGGACATATCAGGTATATTTTATGGACATATCACATCTCTCAGAAAAATTTCTCTTGCAACAATCTTGGAGATGTCAGAACATACTTTAACATTCTTAACAACTCTAATAGTTGTACCAGGGCCATGTTTAACAAACCAAATGAAATTGCTAACTTTTCACTATGGTGGCAGATAAATGATTCTTTATACCCTGTTGCCTTCATTTGCCAAACCAATTTCTCCTACTTTACATAGCTCTACCATGTTTGTGGATGTGATTTGTCTCCTACAAAAATAACATGTACCAGTTTATGGCCTTCAATCCAACTACATCTAGGTATCTTTTTAATTCCTCTATCTTTCATCAATCTCTTTACTATTTAAATCTCGTACAAATGTTTTAAAGAACATAAGTTGCATCATTTTTAGGATCCAACTAAAAAAGAAGTGTTGCTGGAAATACTCGGCCTATATTTATATATGATCCACAACCTAAGTATTGGTGAAGATTAGTAATGTCTTTGTCACACAACTATTTTATTCTTTATTTTTTTGATTTCATTTGTAGTCATCTTCAAGTTTATTCCCGAGCATTGATATTGATATCTGACCAATAACATATTTTCCATTGTTTTTATGAATGGATATCTACATAGCAAAGCTAAACTAACAGACACTATTGTAGATCTCCCTAAAACATGGCAATGAGCAATGCAAGCAGCATAACTACAATAGCTACCGAATTTGATGGTTCTATAGCAATATTTATGTATATTTACCTCAAAACATAGTTAATAACAACAATTCATATCATTTGGCCTTTCTTTTTATTGATAGATATATCAGTAGATAGTTGTTATCATAGCTATTGTTTATATTTTTTGTTTTACAATGATAAAATTTCAATCTTTTTTTCCTATTGTGATGATTTTCAAATTCATGGTAGAAAGTGGGCTTTTCAATTTGCATATTTCATACTTTGCAACATGGGACTCCTACTACTTTCTGGGAGAGCTCTCAAGGTACTCTGTTTCATTTGCCTTTTAACTGTATAAATGCAACAATAAGGCAAAAATTTCAATTTATTTATATATGCTTCTAACACAATTGAGATAGAATTTGTGATCAACTTTAGATCCCCATTTTGATATTAGGTGTTTTATCTTGATATTAGATGTTTTGTCTTGATAGCATGTCTAATCTAGGATTATTGTTGACCAGAGATGTTATGACTCTACCCAGTATGGTTATCTTTTTGGTTAAATGGCTAGCATTGTATCTTTGTCTATAACTTGATGGATATAATCCTGTATTAAAACATAGCTTAATTCATTTAACATGAAAATGGTTTTGAAAAGAGTTATAGTTTATGGATTCTTTAAAATCTTAAATATGAAAGACATTGGTTAAAATTTTATAAAATGCCAAAGTACTTAAAATACTTAAATAAAACCAAGACTCATCTCCAAGTATCTTCTCAACAATTCCTAACTGTTGCAATCACAACCTTCATGTAGAGTTTGTCCCCATTGCAATTATGTATCAGACTAAGCTTATCCCATTGTTTAGTATATTGATCCTATCCCCATTGCCCAATGATATATCAAACTAAGCTTGTCCCGATTGCTTTGTGTACTAAAAAATTCACATCTTTCCTTAGGGATGCACATAACTCAGTTGATGAACCAGGTGGGAAATTATGTCCATAACATGGCAACATTTTTTGGAGGTCTTGTTGTGGGATTCATAAATAGTTGGAAAGTTTCCCTTGTAACTCTAGCTACTAGTCCATTTATTGTGGCTATAGGAGGAGCTTCAAATATTTTTCTTTGTAGGCTTGCTGAAAACATTCAAGATGCATATGTTGAAGATGCTAGCATTGCAAAGCAAGTTTGAATGGGAGGTGGGGGAGGATGTAGTTCGTATAAATTAACTTGTTAAGTTTTTGTATTTTGTTTGTAAACTGACTTTATTCTAATTCCTTATTGACTTGTGGGTAGTTGCTATGATTTGGCTTTAGGTAATTGTTGATGGTTGTGTTATATTTGACAATTGTTAGGCATTTTATACATGTTTTTCCTAGTTTGGGAAAGTAGTCCAATCTTGATAGATGTTTCCTAGTCTATATTTTGTGTACAAGCACTACTCCTAATGAATAAAACAATCATTGATACTGGTCTACAATCTCTTGGCATGTTTTGTTATATTTTTCTTACATAGCAACAGCTAATGTTATTGTTTGGTTGTAAACACCACTTCTGCTTATATTTATGTTGGCTTAGATTGATGGTAGTTTCTTTATTAAAGTTGATACCTTGATCACTTTTGTTTTAATAGCAAGGAAATATTCTTTTAAGATGTTATTTTTTAACAAATGGAAGCAATTTTAACTGATAATGACCCATGGAAGTCATTATTTTTACGTAAGTCATTAAACTTTCTAAGATATGAACATGGTAGAAAATCTAAAATCTCCTTAATGCTTGGTACTTTAGTATAGACCCATTGAATTATTTCAAATTTAAGGTTATTGTTTACACTAACCATGGATGCACTTGCTTTGCTTACATTTAGATTGGTTTTATTGATTGTAGCATTGAGGGAATCTTTTTTGCCTTGTGTAGGAAGGGAATGGGTATGATAAGTGCTTCTGGAGGTAAGGGATGGGCTGGTGGAGGTGGTGGCAGAGTTTCCATAAAGAGCTACAGTAGGCAAGAGAGTTTGAATATCTTTGTGCATGGTTAGTTTGAATGAGGGTAGCCTACAGATGATTGGAGATTTATCACAAGCATAGAATGAAAGTTCCTTTGCAAAGATGTATCATGTACTTATGCATTACAAGGGTAAGGGACTGTAGGTTATGATATAAAAGAATAGTCATGCACAAATGACAGTTAGAGGATCAACAAGCATTACAAGGGTAAGGGACTGTTATCATATAAAAAAAAATGTTATTAAGAATTACATTTACACATAAGTTTATCATATGAAAAAAAACTATATAACATTATTATTTACTATTATGATTATGATTATGACTTAGTGAGGATTATGATTATAATTGGGTTATGGTTATGGTTATGGCTTAGTTAGTATTAGGGTTCAATAAGGGTTGGGGTTAGGGTTCAATTAGTATTACAGTTAGAATTAGGCTCGTCATTAGAATTAAGGTTAGTATGAAAATTATAATCATGAATAGAGTTAGAATTAAGGCTAGGGTTAGAATTAGAATTAGGGTTAGATTTAAGGCTAAGATTAAAGGTCAATTAGGGTTATGATTCAATTAGAATTAGGTTTCAATTAGGGTTCTAAGATAAACAAAGAAATTAGAATTAGGCTCGTCATTAGAATTAAGGTTAGTATTAAAATTATAATAATGAATAGAGTTCAAATTAAAGGTAGGGTTGGAATTAGAATTAGGGTTAGATTTAAGGCTAAGATTAAAAGTCAATTAGGGTTATGGTTCAATTAGAATTAGGGTTCTATTAGGGTTATGATTAAAATATAGCAACTTAAATAGATAAATTTTTTCTAATAAATGCACATCTAAAATCAATTTAAAATTATAAAATTAAATACATAAAAAATATAATAAATTTATTATTACACATAAAATAATTTTCTAAATTAATAAATTTAGAACTAGCATATCTATCTTTTAAAAAAATGTGATTAAGAATTACATTTACACATAAGTTTATCATATGAAAAAAAAATGTAGCATTATTATTTACTATTATAATTATGATTATGACTTAGTGAGGATTATGATTATAATTGGGTTATGGTTATGGTTATGGATTAGTTAGGATTAGGTTTCAATAAGGGTTGGGTTCTAATAAGGGTTAGGGTTAGGGTTCAATTAGTATTACAATTAGAATTAGGGTCATCATTAGAATTAAGATTAGTATGAAAATTCTAATCATGAATAGAGTTAGAATTAAGGCTAGGGTTAGAATTATAATTAGGGCTAGATTTAAGGCTAAGATCAAAAGTCAATTATGGTTATCATTCAATTAGAATTAGGGTTCAATTAGGGTTCTAAGATAAATAGAGAAATTAGAATTAGGCTCGTCATTAGAATTAAGGTTAGTATTAAAATTATAATCATGAATAGAGTTCAAATTAAGGCTAGGGTTAGAATTAGAATTAGGGTTAGATTTAAGGCTAAGATTAAAAGTCAGTTAGGGTTACGATTCAATTAGAATTAGGGTTCAATTAGGGTTATGATTAAAATATAGCAACTTAAATAGATAAATCTTTTATAATAAATGCACATCTAAAATCAATTTCAAATTATAAAATTAAATACAAAAAAATTATAATAAACTTATTATTACACATAAAATAATTTTCTAAATTAATAAATTTAGAACTAGCATATCTATCTTTAAAAAAAAAAAAGTGATTAAGAATTACATTTACACATAAGTTTATGATTATGATTATGAGTTAGCTAGGATTATGATTATAATTGGGTTATGATTATGGTTATGGCTTAGTTAGGATTAGGGTTCAATTAGAATTCTAAGATAAAGCTTGGAGTAAGAGTTAGCATGGGGTTAGATGAAGGTTACAATTAGGGTTAGGGTTCAATTAAGATTAGAATTCAATTAAGATTAAGGATAGGTTAAGATTAGGGTTAAGGTTAGGGTTATAGGATAAAGCTTTGGGTAAAGGTTAGGATTAGGGTTGGGGTTAGGCTTAGGACACAACTAGCGTTAGGGTTAGGTTTCAATTAGGGTTACACACAATTAGGATTAGGGATAGGATAAATTTTAGGATATGGTAAGGGTTCAATAAGGTTTGGGTTCTAATAAGGGTTAGGGTTAGGGTTCAATTAGTATGATAGTTAGAATTAGGCTTGTCATTAGAATTAAAGTTAGTATTAAAATTATAATGATGAATAGAGTTCAAATTAAGGCTAGGATTAGAATTAGAATTAGGGTTAGATTTAAGGCTAAGATTAAAAGTCAATTAGGGTTATGATTCAATTAGACTTAGGGTTCAATTAGAATTCTAAGATAAATCTTGGAGTAAGAGTTAGCATGGGGTTAGATTAAGTTTACAATTAGGGTTAGGGTTAGGTTTCAATTAGGGTTACACACAATTAGGATTAGGGATAGGATTAATTTTAGGATATGGTAAGGGTTCAATAAGGTTTGGGTTCTAATAAGGGTTAGGGTTAGGGTTCAATTAGTATTATAGTTAGAATTAGGCTTGTTATTAGAATTAAGGTTAGTATGAAAATTATAATCATGAATAGAGTTATAATTTGTGCCACATTCAATAAGAGAGTTGCCAATCATCATTGTTTGAAGAAGGGATCAACATGGCACAAATTATAACTTCATGGTGAATAGGGATCGTGTGTATAAGGCATTAAAATACAAAGTAGACCATGACAAGTTTTATTCAGATGTCAGAATCAATGAAAATGCTCTAAATGATCTCATAGGAAATTCTGATGAAAATGTATTCAACAAATTACAAACAGTCCATATGGAATTTGATTATGATTCAAATGAAATTGTATGTGGGTCCAATCATGGACATGGATCAAGGAAATATAATTGAGCACACTACATCAATGGCTTCTATTCCATCTAATGCTCAACGAGAAATGGAATTGATTCAGGCATGGGTTAATAACCCTGAAGCAAATTTAGCAACATTAATTGATTGGCCACAAATTGGTCCATCTCCTATCAATGAATATGTCACTCCAGGATTACTTGATATGGTATTCCTAACATTGTTCCCTAATGGTAAATGTGATTGGTTAGAACCACGAATGAGGAGAGTGCATCTGCATGAATTTGTTAAGAATTTATTGTGTTATAAGGACCATCATTTTGGTCGACATCTAAGATTTCAATATTTTATGATGAACATGATAATGAGACACCATGTACAACATTCTTCAGTTGTATTTTCCAAAAGAAGCTTTCAAGACATACCAATCACCATCAACGAGTTGCGTCAGCATATGGAAAACATGCCACAATCCCATCTAGCTGACATGTTAATGCCATTTGGAACAACATTGAGGGGTACATGATCATACTGGACACAATGTCGTGCAGAATTGATTGACATGCTTCATCAAATATGCTCTCCTACAATATTCTTCACTTTGAGTGCAACAGATTTGTATTGGCCCGATTTGCATGCACTAATGCCAGGAACATAGCCAACTACACCACAAGAGGCTCAAATATGGTGAAAACAAAATTTTATTGGCTATCCTCATATAGTCACACAGTACATGCATTTAAGACATTCTGTGTTTAGAACATAAATACTAGAAAAAGGAATAAAAATTCAAGATTTTTGGTCTAGATATGAGTGGCAACACAGGGGCTCACCACATGTGCATGGATTCATTTGGATACATGAAGCACCAAATATGGAAAACTTGGATTGGTCAAATCAAGAGCAATGAAAAAGTGCAAAAAGATATTTCCATTCTATTGTTCAAGCATGGAATCCTAGACAAGATCCACATCAGCAAAATATCCAGGCATGTTCAAAATAGTAAAACATACGCATATGATATATGTCGTAAATGATTTGTATTTTATCACATAACTAATCAATTTATTTGTCTATACAATTGTAGGCATTCCAAAATTTCCCTCAACATCCATGTCTGAAAAATACAAGACAACTTGCAAAGATCGATGTTGGTCATGACTATGAAGAGTTACTAAATTCTATAGAGAGACACACAGTCTGTAGGGAGGGTGCATGCCTACGGAAAAAAAGAGGAACAATGGTTTGCAGGTAACAATTTTCATAATTTAAAATATTTATATTTAAATCAACTGGCATATAATTCTAAACTACGAAAATACATTACTTATTCAAATTCATAATAGGTATAATGCTCCTTGCCCATTAAATTTTGAGGGATCCAAATTATATGAAGACACATAAACATGTGAAAAAAAAATTGAGCTAGTGAGGAATGATGATAGAGTAAACTCACACAATCGTTACATATTGCAATTGTGGAGAGAAAATATAGATTGGAAACCTGTTCTTTTCAAACATGTTGTAATCAAATATATTGCAAAGTATGCAACAAAAGCAAAAAAAAGTTTGGAAACATACCAACAGATGTTAATGCGACTTGCAAACATCGAAAATCCAGATGATATGGCTGCAAAATCATATAGAAGACTTTTGACTGAGACTGTCATAGAAAGAGACATTGGAGCTCAAGAGGCATCCCACATGCTACTTGAACTTCCATTGGTAGAGAGCAGTAGGAGTTTTATCAATCTAAATGTGTCACGTGAGGTGTTCAAACCCGTAAGTGTAAATAATGAAGAACAAAGAACATCTTTCATCCAAGGATATAAAATAAGGCCTTTGTCTATGGAAGGTGTTACACTAATTGATGCAGCGAGATTGTGGATATATAATCCTAAAATAAGGAGAGATAACAAATGGGATCCAAGACAAAAGGTAGCTATTGTTAGAGTACATCCTAAGTTTTTATCCATTCCTCCACGTGAGTCAGATAAATGGATTTATTTTTTTTATTCAAAATTATTGTTATACAAACCTTTTCGTGATGTGGATAGAGATATTGGTCATGATGATGAATCAATAAGACAAAATTGGGAGTCATTCCATTATAACCCTTGGCACATGGAACAAATAGCAATTGAAGAACATGGTGAAAACATCAGTGATACTGGAATTGAAGACAATGAAGCTCTTCAAAGAAATACTACTGAGCATGAATGGGAAATACTATTTGGACTACATCATGGTAAAAATATACAAGTTTCTGAAATAGATATGTTGGGAAGGAGAGATTTTGATAGACAAGCATATTGGTGTAATGAATATCATGGTGAAATGTATACAAATCAAGCAATGAACTTCATCAATAGCATGAAAGAACATGGATGTCTCATACATGACGAAATACCACAACCTATGAACTACACAACCCTTAGTGACAAACAAAAAAAGGCACTCAACATAATCATGACACACTACCATAATAATCAAAATGCATCACCCTTGTTGATGATAATTCAAGGAACAACAGGGACATGAAAGTCATATCTAATTGGTGCTATTAATCAAGCTCTTAAAAATGCAGCATATCCCAATCCTCCTCTTCTATTACTGGCACCAACTAGAGTTGTAGCATTCAACATAAGAGCATCCACCGTTCATTCAAAAATCTGAATCCCAATCAGAGATTTTTCTCAATTGGAAGAAGCGAGGCTCACAAGAAGAAATAGCAAACATCAAGTACATTCTAATTGATGAAATGAGCTTCATTGGTCAAAACTTAGTAGAAAACATTGATTCTTGGCTCCGACAAGCATTCCCACAAAATGAAAATCGTAACTTTGGAGGTAGATATCTATTTGATTATTCAAATTAATTATTTTATATGGAAACACAAAAATTTCATCTAAATGACAATTGTATAACTATAAAGTTCTATAGTATTCACAATAATTGTTATCAATTTTCTATCAGGCATATCTATCATTTTTGTTGGAGATTTGGGTCAGTTACCTCCTGTTAATGATAGACCGACATATGACAGCAACACACGAGCTAAGTTACTATGTGAAGAATTCAAAATTGTAGTTACTCTGGATAAAATATTCAGACAAGATGGACAAAACATCCAGCAACAAAGATTTCGTCAACTTTTGACAAATCTGAGAGATGCAAACCCCATAATAGATGATTGGAAATTACTTATGACAAGAACCACCATTACATTAGATGTAGCAAGCAATCAAGAGTTTGACAGTGGTGTGCATTTATTCTCCACAAATGAAAATGTTAATAACCATAACAAGAAAATGTTATGCTCATTGAAGCATCCTGTTGCACATAGTGTTGCAATTAAATTAGGAAGTAGCAATGTAGGAGAAGAATGCTCAAATGATGAGCTCAATCTAGAATTATTGATATGTAAAGATGCCAGTGTTATGTTAACCTCAAATCTACTAATACAAGCAGGCCTTGTCAATGGAGCTTTAGGATATATACAAAACATTGTATACAAACCTAGAACCGGTCCACCAGAACCACCAACATATGTAATGGTTGCATTTGACAGCTATTCAGGAATGTCATTTGATGATCGTAACCCAAAGACAATTCCAATTACAACAATACAGAGGGGTAGGACAATCCAAATTTCGTTAAGATTGGCTTGGGCATTGAAATTTCACAAATCACAGGGTTTTACTCTATCAAAAACTACTATTGATATAGGACCGAGAGAAAGAACATGATTGAAATTTGTAGCTATATCTCGTGTAAAATGCATCGAAGGCTTAAAAATTATGCCACTATTCACATATGACTGTTATGAAAAAACAAAAAATGGTAGACAACTTGCCAAGAGAAAGGCTGAGGAAAACAGATTGAAAATATTAGAAAATACTTGATGTAACATGCATATTTTCTTCAATATTGATTCCATGACTCTCAAATTCCAAAATGTAATATATGTGTATGATATTGAGTTTTTTGCTACATTCAATTCTTTTGCTATATGAACAAATCAACAAATTATCAATGTTTCCAATTACTCTTCCATTTTGTTGCCGTGTTTGAAATCTATTGAATACTATTTTTCTTATATGATGATGATGCAGGCATGGATCCTACCTACAATCCATATAAGCACCCAATTGCTGGAAAAAATGAACCTCGTATAAGAACCATTCCTATTGTAGCACTCAATTTGTACCATAATAGATGGTCAATAAAGGCAAGAGTCACTAGAAAGGGTCAACTTCGTCATTTTAACAATGCAAAAGGAGATGGACAAGTGTTTACTTTTGACTTGGTTGATTCAGATGGTGGGGAAATAAGAGTAACATGTTTTAATATAGTTGCAGAAAAGTTTTATGAACGCATAGAAACTAGAAAAGTGTTTCTCATCTCAAAAGGGAGACAAAAACCTGCACAAAAGAATTTCAACCAATTAAAAAATGAATGGGAAATCTTATTAGAAACAAATTCGATTGTTGAGTTGTGTTTGGAGGAGGATAGTTGTATACCAAAACAACAATTCCATTTTACATCGATAAGAGAAATTGAAAACATGAAAAGCAATTCTTTGGTTGATATCATTGTGTTGTTCTCTCAATTGACACACCAAACACAATATTCAAAAAGAATGCCACACAAACTCAAAAAAGAACCCTTCAACTGAAAGACATATCAGGTTGTATGGTGGAATTAACAATGTGGGGTGATTTATGCAATAAGGAAGGTCAACAACTCCAAGAAATGTGCAATGTAGGAACTTCCCCCATTCTTGTTCTAAAGGTTGCACGAATTAGTGATTTTGGTGGGAAATTTGTGGGAACAATTACTACAACCCAACTCCTTATAAATCCAAATCTTTTTGACTCACACCAATTGAGATTGTGGTTTGATACAGAAGGCAATAATCTCCATTATCATTCTATTACAAAGGAAATCTCATCTGCAATAGAAGAAAAAATGTTAAAAGTATCTCACAAATATAGGATCAAGACCTTGGCAACTCTGGTAAACCTTATTGGATAGTGATAAAAGCTACCTTATCTTTCATTAAGGTAGACAATTTTTGTTATACAACTTTCCCCTTGAAAATTGGAGATAGGCACTGCAAAAAGAAGGTAAACACTAATGAAAATGGTTAGTGGTATTGTGGAAGATGTGATAAAACTTTCCCTAAATGTTATTATAAATATATACTTCAATGCAAAGTGCAAGACCATACTTCATTCACTTGGATCACTGCTTTTAAAGAAGCAACAGAGGAAATTATGGGTGTTATAGCAAAAGAATTGAACAATTTGAAGCATGAAGAACAAGATAATGTTAAGTTTGCACACATTATACAAAAGGTCCTTTTCAACAGATACATATTTAAACTTCAAGTGAAAAGAGAGACTTATAATGATGAACAGAGGATTAAATGCACAATCATTAAAACAACAAAGTTTGATTATTCATCTGAGAGCAAAGCTTTATTAGATAATTAAAAAGCTATAGGTTTCATGACATTCAAATGCTTGAATGTATATAATGTTAACAATGTATTCAAACATTAAAAAAAATAGTGGATATATCTAAGTTAGTGAATACCATTTTGACGTGATATTGTTCTTTGATGGTGTTAATACTAAATCTAATGATTGATGAAAATTTTTGAATTTCAATTTATTGTTCTTTGTTGATTGTTGTTATATCCAAGTTGGTATGATTTCAAAATTGAATGTGTACCCTTATCTATGGAAATTGAAATAAATAATGACAAAAACAATAATGAAATCAAATGGATCACTTTTCAAATACATATTCATCAGAATGTAAGCATTTTTCTCAAGTCAATAGGTGTCTCGATAAAGATAACTCTCGACGTGTTTTATATATATTATATATTAATATAGGTATGCTAGTTTTAATAACAAGGAAATATTCTTTTAAGATGTTATGTTCATGATAAATATTTAACAAATGCAAGCAATTTTAATTGATAATGACCCATGGAAGTCATTATTTTGATGTAAGTCATTAATTTTTCTAGGATATGAACATGGTAGAAAATCTAAAATCTCCTTAATGCTTTGGTACTTTAGTATAGACCCATTGAATTATTTCAAAGTTAAGGTTATTGTTTACACTAACCATGGATGCTCTTTCTTTGCTTACATATAGATTGGTTTTATTGATTGTAGCATTGAGGGACTCTTTTTTGCCTTGTATAAGAAGGGAATGGGTATGATAAGTGCTTCTGGAGGTAAGGGATGGGCTAGTGGAGGTGGTGGCAGAGTTTCCATAAAAAGTTACAGTAGGCAAGAGAGTTTGAATATCTTTGTGCATGGTTAGTTTGAACGAGGGCAACCTACAGATGATTGGAGCTTTATCACGATCATAGAATGAAAGTACATTTGCAAAGATGTATCATGTACTTATGCATTACAAGGATAACTATAGGTTATGATATAAAAGAACAGTCATGCACAAATGACAGAGGATCAACAAGCATTACAAGGGTAAAACACTATAGGTTATGATATAAAATAACAGTCATGTTCCTATTCTTTTGTAAGTTGTTGAACAGCATAAAAGCAAGGTTTTGGAGCAAATTTCAGCTAGTTATTTTCTTTCTCAGCAATGTATTGTAATCTTTTCAAATTCTTTTATGTTGGGACAACAAATTGTAACTCCATTTTCAAGCTTACACAACTAAATGTAATATCTTTTTGATTAATAAAATAAGTTATTTTTACCTTCTCATTGTTGTTTTATTGTGCAAATATTTTAAATAGTTGATAAGTAATCTTTTTTATTAATAGAAACCAGTAAATAAAAATGATTAAATAAATGACTAAATGTGACTAAATGACTAAATTGATGACTAAATATATGACTAAATATATGACTAAAGTAATGACTAAATATATGACTAAATAAATCACTACAATGACTAAATAAATGACTAGATTAACGACTAAATCAATGACCAAATCAATGACTTAATAAATGACTAAAATAGTTTAGTCATAAATTTGGTGGTGTTATGAATGACTACAAATAAACCACTAAAATAGTCACGTGACTAAAATTAATGACTAAATATAATGACTAAATAAATGACTAAATCAATGACCAAATTAATGACTAAAATCAATGACTAAATAAATGACTAAAATTGTTTAGTCATAAATTTAGTGGTGTTATAAATGAGTACAAATAAACCACTAATAGTCACGTGATTAAAGTTAGTCATTTATATGCAATTTTTAGTAGTTTATTTAGTCATATATTGTTGTTTGTGTACTAGTGTAAGTGGATGAGGATTTATTCTACATTCATTGTACCTCATTAGTCACTCTTTGTGAGGTCTTTATATTGTTGTTGTAATAAAGAGAAGATCATCTTGGATCATATTCTGCAATAGAGAATTTATCTTAAGGAGGTTAAAGTGCCCCATTGAAGAGTTTTGTGATACTTGTTCCATATATATATATATATATATATGAAAAAATAACATAATGCTAGAAAAATCAGTACTATAAGTAAATATTTGTATAGTGATTTTTTTTAGCGTTATGTTATTTTTTCATTCTATTATTTATTTATTCTTTTGATATCTCAGAGGTGGCATCGATCGACCGGGCTTCTCTTAAGTTTTTGTTATCGGGCGAGACTAATCCACCTCTAGGTTGTGCAAAGCCCAGTGTCAGCCCCATAACGTGTGTGGCTGGGTGAGTCAAGGCTTGAACCTGCGTTGATCATCCATGTCTTTCAATGGCTTGACCAACCGATCTACACCCCAAGGGTGATCTTTTCATTCTATTATTTTTATTTGACAATATTTTGGAGATAAGATCCTAACAATGAGAATCATGTAAGGAACATGTGTTGGATCTAAATTTGTCATATATTTTCCTTGATTATCTTTACTAATTTTCAAAATGATCTTCATAATTAATGGTTTTTATATCCACCATGACAAAGAAACAAGCATGTACCACATAAATGTGTTTAATACATGTAATCGACTAACCATTTATTCCTCAATTGGGTTGTTAGATGCCTACCAAACCAACATCCAATATAGATATCTTGTTTTAGGTCATAGATTAGTTCTCAATTCTTCATAAAGAGGTTGTTAGTAAAATATATGAGGTTTTAGAGTACCACACATTTATTTTGAGTAATTTCTAGATAATATATCTATCATATACTATTTAAATGGCCTTAAAACACCTCTAATATGCCTACATAAGCTATAAAAGAGTAAAATATCATAAAAGAAAAAGCTAAATTCATGGGAATAAGATAATTAAATGCACAGTTGCTAGGAGACTGGTATTAGTACTGGTACAAAAGACTAGTACTGGTATGGGAGATTGGTACTGGTACGGGAGATTGGTACCAGTATGGATTTTTTTTTTAAAATAGGAGATGAGTGTACTTGGAGACACCATCTTTTTTTAAAATAAATAAAAATTAATAAATTAATAATTTATAGAAAATATCATGACATTGAACTTTCGAAACAAGAGCAATAGTAAAGTTTCACGGCAGACGCCAAATTTTCCACTAGGAGACTTTGAAAGACTCGGGAGATGGCACATCAAGTCTCCAAGTTGTTGGAGGCGTTTCCAAGGACTTCTCTGAGATGCGTCTCAGGGGGCAAGAGATGTGTCTCCCGGCAACACTAATTAAATGTTATTATTAAAGGACACGATAGAAAGAAATTATGAAGACACTATATAAGGAAGGAAAAAGTAGGAGATAAGTGCATGAGTCACATAAATTATATGTCTGAAAATAAAAAAATATGTGAAGGATGTAATGTGTGTGTGTGTGTGAGAGAGAGAGAGAGAGAAGAACACGAGAAATGAATTATAACACATATATAAACCACTAAAGTATATTAAGATATGCTCTTATGTATATTGTGGATATATAATCTTATAATCTGATTTTATCTTTATTGTATATCTAAAATATCTTTTTATTTCATTACACCAAGATTTATTACATATAATAGAATATAAATCCTAAGACTCCAATCTAGATTTTTCTATCAACAAAGTGAAAAAATAAAGAGCATGTTTAAACTCATTGACGATTCTTTACATTGTAGAGGCTAAACTGAAAAATCCTTTGATATCATTCCCTCAAATTCTATCTTGAAGAACCCAATCCACAATATCCATGTGCAAAGGGTGAATCAAGATGAAGTACATGCAACTTGTCTAAAAGTGCATAAGTAGAATAGTACAATACATCATCCAAATACCCAGGTTTCTATCACAAGATGTATTCAAGATTTCAATCAGCCTTTAATTAAAAAAGGAAAAACAATGTTGACCAGTTTCAAATCTTAGACAAAATACCAATTGTTCACATGTTATTCTTAATGTATGAGACAAAATACCAATTGTTTATGTGAGACCCAACAAAGAACATATTAACTAGTGTAATGGTGATTTAAACTCTTGTAATAGTATACCAGAGGAGAGAAGATGTGATAAGCTTTGGTTACCAGTTTCAAATATTGAGCTGAAAGGAAAGGCTTTAACCTCACTCATTATCACATCTTTACACGTTTGTTGGTGGAAGCTTCATGACGAGAAGCCATGAGACCCACAGTGCAACTTTGTTAATAAAAAATACAACTTTATCTTTTATTCCTGCAATTTTCTTTTTCAAGCAAGCATAAAATAAACAAGGGAATAAAGGCTATAAAGAAAGATACAGGTCACAAAAGAATAGCAACCATTCCATTCTCTCTTTTGAATACCAAGCTGAACAAATTGCAAGGCTTGACAGAAAATAAAGACTAACTTCGTCCTCCTCTAACAGTAGAAAGGCTATACCAAAACCAAAAGGAAAGCAAAGAATAAAACCCATAGTTGTACTGTGGCCCAAACAAATTTTACACTCTTGCAAAACATTAAAGCTCATTAAAGCTCATTGTCTTTAAACTGTGGCTAATTTGGGATTCCTTAACTTTACTTTAGCTTAACTGTGAGTTCGAACAGCAAGTTCCTTGACAGACTCTGTAAAGGTAAAGGTGCCCACCGAAGCTTCTGACCATTATATTAACTGAATGTGCCAAGCCCATACCACCACAAGACATAGATCAGATCAGATCATCTGGTCCTGCCTCCTATACAGCTTCGCTTTGTAGTTTCTCATCAAGCCCTCTGTTTCAGTCATGGGTGGAAATAATCAAGCACTGATGTTTATAGCCATTGTTTGTCTTCTTTCACCAACATTATTGGAGGTTAGAGCTGCCCTCCAGCATAAAGTTGGAGATAAAAATGGTTGGTCAGTGCCAAACAACACCCAAACTACAACCTACAATCAGTGGGCTGAAAAAAACAGATTTCAAGTTGGAGATACCCTCTGTAAGAAATCCTATGAAATCCACTCTCTTTGATGTTTTTTTTGGTTTTTTGGTCTAACATCATTTCAAGCTTTCTCAATTGATAATATTGATGGAAAGACTCTCCAATAAATTGTGGACAAGAATTAAATCAACATTTGGTTTAGATCATTACAATCAATTGAAAGTGAGACCTTGATTTAATCCTCCTTGTCCTAGTTTATCCAGAAGTCTGTCTGTTAATTGATATAGTATAAATTCATACAACATGGCTCTAACTTTTAGTTTTTTTAAGCATATTGAAGTTTTGTTCTGACTTCAATTTAGGATTTCTGGGTTAACATATCTATTTGTTTATAATATTTAGTAGAGACAAAACTAATAAATAATCATCTTATTTTTAGAACCCAGAATGTTTAAATGCAGCCACAGATAAGATTGGGTAGTCATATGTTAGAATTCCAACTTTTGGGGTTGCACTATTAAAAATTAAACATGTCAGGGGAATCTCATCATTAGCTCTGGTTGCAAACAATTGTAGTATAAATTGTTTTTAAATTTTAGATCAAACTCCATAATCCACAAAATCTCAATCCCCATAAACCCTTTTTTAAACAAAAACTTTTCTTTTAAAAATGAAAATGTTGTAGGTCTACAATTTTTTTACATTGAAATCAGTTGAAAAAGAAAATGAAGAATTAGTTGAAGGATTTTGAGAATGCATTTTTTTACCCATTTGCTAATTGGTTTGTCTGGATTTGGTTGAAGTGTTTGTTTACAATGCAAACGAGGATTCAGTGCTGCAAGTAAGCTCCTTAGATGACTATACGAATTGCAAAACGTCGGCGGCCATTCAATCATTCAAAGATGGACACACAGTTTTCAATCTCTCTCATTCGGGACCCTTTTATTTTATCAGCGGAAACAGTGATAACTGTCAGAAGTCTGAGAAGCTTCATGTGATCGTATTGAGTATACGATCCAAAAAATCAGTTTCACCAGCTCCAACCCCAGTTTCAATTTCAGCTCCAGTTTCAGCACCAGCTCCGGCTCCAATGTTTACTTCATTTGCACCTGCTCCTTCCCCTGAAGCCATGCCCCCAACCACTGCTGCTGCTTCTCCAACATTCCAGGCTTTGGGGGAGCTTTAACTGCTCTGTTGGCCACTATTCTGTCCCTCTCTCTCATGTAGTCGTCTCAAGTTTGGGCTCTGCAAGCCTTTGGTGTTGCTTATATATAAGTGCTACTAAGTGTTTTGTGGCTCATCTTTCTGTCCCTCTCTTCAAGTACAGGAGAAGTCTGGGCTCCAGAAGGATTTTGGTCTGGATAAATAGTACTAGGTAATACTAGGGTTTGATGAATTCTCGAATTGTGGGTATTTAAGTTTATTTTGAATTTTTGAGAGATGCATATGGCATTGCAGCCCTGGCTCATTGTGACCCATTTTATCAAGAGTTTTAAAATATATTTAATATGTTATTCAATTATGTGTTTTCATGTAAGATCTAATATAGTTTCAAGTCAATCCTCCTCTCAATTTCTTATTTCTTTTCATGAATTATAGATGGCAGATTTTTTTTTAATTTTTGATGAGAAGTGTGTAGATAATCATTGATAAAATAATATTTACATATATTCTAAAAAAATAGATGGATATAAAAAGAGTTCACACTAAAGATTGTGTTTTATGAATTATTCATTGTAGAATTTGTCATTTGAATGTGTTATTTAAAGAATAAGATTCTATTAAAAAAATGTAATGATTAAATTTGTCTATTTAAGATATTTTCTATTTAATTTTGTGTTTATATTGAAGTCAGTATTTTATTATAGATATATTGATAAATAGTACATTTTTGTTATAAAATGGGATCTCTTGTCTTATGCTATCTACTTATTATGTCATACATTTTTCTTTACATCTACAATTTATTCCTTCTTATATTCACTCTTATACATTTGTTCTATCGAGTTATTTATTACTCCCAAACTCATATTTATTTGGTACACATATTATCCACTATGATCTAGCCATTTTTCTCCCTCACAATTAGCTCATTATTGTAGGGTTGATCTCATGGTCATGGATTTGTCTGACACTTATGATTTGAGAGTTAAATTTGATCATCATTCACAAATACACACTTCAATTGACAAATTTACATATAACAAGTTTGAAGGTGGAAGACAAATTCATGATTATAAATCCAACCTTAATAATTAGATTCATCCCTACACAATCATAATAAAATATTTTAATTTTTTTAAGTAATTTACTAATATACCATTTTAAATCTCAAAACACATCAAATTTAAATCTATAATAATTTTATAATATTCTTAAATTATCAAATTAAATACAATTATTTTCTACTTTCATTATCTTATTCAATTATTACAAATTATTAATATCTAATTATTATTTATATAATGATAAATTAATAAACTAAAGTGCATATAAAGAAAGTTTATTCTCCTCCATAATATGAGAGATAATGAAAAAGCAACCAAAATCAATTAAAGTTTAATTTTCCCCCATATAAAATGGAAGATAATGAAAAAGCAACCAAAATCAATTGTAATACTTCTTTCCAATTTAAATAAAGTAGATAGAATTTTGCCACTCCATAAAGGTCACCATGAGAATCTAAGGAAATGATGTTTTAATTATTCCTACTTTTTTCTTTTATTAGACAACTTCCTCTTCCTCTTTATCTCACTAGTAGAGTTGTACTTCAACGTGCTATCTAAATGAAATATAGATTTTTTTCAAAACATGGTCTTACAATGTTTGCCTAAAACATCCCTTTTTTTAAAAAACTTATACCTTGTTTTTTCTACTATCTATGGAAAAAATAAAACCCTGCCCTTGGGATGTCCTTACATTCCCACATTAATTGGATTTCTATAAGAGAGTTAAGTAATTGGTGTAATTGGATAAGAATAGGGTATTTATTTGTTTTATTGAAGTGGTTATTTTGGTTTTGTGAT
Organism: Sequoia sempervirens; assembly: GCA_007258455.2. NCBI lineage: Eukaryota > Viridiplantae > Streptophyta > Pinopsida > Cupressales > Cupressaceae > Sequoia > Sequoia sempervirens. Next base: position 904,742,347 of record VDFB02281492.1, read on the forward strand.
TAATTTGTTAATGTAATGTTAAAATTGATTAGAATAAAAAATTATCATGAAGTTTAGAAATCAAAAGGTTATATCAAAATTCTAATTAGTTTGTGCTTCTATGAATTAGATTGTACCATGTGGCATGGTTTCAAATGAGGTCATGCCATGTAGATTAGTTATTTTGGTATAGCCTAGTCTACTATTGATACGACCTTTCAAAATAATTCACCTTCACTTTGGACTTACTTTTGAAGAGAGTTGTGCTAAGAAGCATAATGAAGCTTGCTTCAAGATGAGAAGAGTAACCCTTGACTAAGTTGGTAGTAGTCAACCTATAAAGAGAATACAAGTTCACAATCATGTCAAGCATGTGATAAAGATGCAAGTTTGATGAACTATTGTAATTAGCTTACCTTAGCTTTATAATGCTAGTGAATAAATTACTTCTACGTGATTACACAAATTTTAATTGCTTCTAATGAGCTAGGAAATGTCTCTAAATGCATATAAGTAGTCACTCAATTTATGGTTTTTGTCACATAAAATGATTAGATAATAACTAATTTCCAAAAGGATTAACTATAATGTGAGAATTTGGATTTTAAAGGAGGCGAAATAGGACATTCATACAACCTGGTCCATGGTCCTACACTTTGGAATCTATTACAAGACCTAAGAGTGGATTAATGTAAACTAAGGTTATGTGTAATGGCATTTTACTAGCATGTTCTATAGTAGAATTAGTTTTTTGTGCCAAACATTCCAAATTGAGCACTATAAATAGGTGTTTATTGTTGGAGAATGCCAAGATCAGAAATCATGAATTGATAACCTTCCACGAGTGAAGCGATGAACATAATAGGATGTTTATCATATCATATGAAGTGTGTATAATACAATGAGAAGTCTTGCATATATATGCAAGGATGAGGAGGTGAGAAGGTAGGAGTGAAAATTTTACTACCCCTCCAAAGATGAGACACTTGTGAGTTCACACAACAAGTATGTGAAAGTGTCAATAGGTGTCTCAAGTGATGAGGACACATGTCTTAATGCTATGAAGTGAGACAAAAGCAAAATAAACCTAAGTAAACTTAAGCTAGTTGTAAATAGGTCAATCCTAGAAATGTGATTAGTTAACTAGGTGAATAATGATTCTATTTACATTAACATCCCCCTTAAGTGCAACTTATGGAGTAATGTATGCATATATGATGAGTCTTAGTTACTAGACCATTTTAGGTACTCATGTACAAATTTCTCATAAAGTGGAGAAAAAGGAGAAAATGCAATGGAAAATAAAACTCCTCTCCAAAAGAGAAATGATACAAATGCAATCAAATAAAATGTACTAGTGAAGAAGATAAGTGGTAGATGGAGGACTCATGATGACACCCCAAGGACTAATTCTAGCACTTGAAGTACAATTAATGTTCCTCCCATAGGAGAGAAAAGAGAGAAGGCCTATGTGACCCTCCAAAAAAGTGTGAAATAATGAACTTTATGTGAGGAAATGCATTTTGCCAAAACTAAGAAGAGAAGAGAAATCATGCATCCTCCCCGCAAAATGATTCATGTAGTGCTAGTAGATGCTCAACACTAGATGTTGAAGATGATCCATGATTGTTGAACATTTATCCCCTTAGGAAGAAACAACACCACAAATGTGTGCAAGATAACTTCCCATTCTAAATAGGAATATGTAGGAAGTTAGATGAATGCCTCTAAATTCTACACATGATCACAAGATTGAAATGATTTCTTTGAATGATGCTCAATGATCTCTAAGAAAATTTTGATGTGTGACGAATGTTGATAAGATGGATAAGGTACCATATATGATTCAAGAACAAGGACCATGGATGTATAGCAACTAGATCGATGAGAATCTAATACTATTTTGCAAAGGATGACAACATAGATGATGACTTAGTCAGATTGAACTCATGAATATCTACACAATCTATCATGATAGAAACTGACGTAGGCAATGAAAGATCAATATCCAAAGATACCAATGGTGATACAACTTCATCGAAGCTAACATCAAAGAGAAGATGAATTTCCTCAATGGTGTCATCCAAATATTCAAGGTGGGATTCTACAAACAAAGATGTGATGTTTTGATGAAGGGTGTTCCCCTTAAAATTCAAAACTCACAACAACAACAAAGAATTGCACCAAAAAAATACAAGGAAGCAAAGATTTTTCATTATCATTGAAATGAAAATGAAATTACAACATTACAATTGCCATCAAATGGGATTTTTGGTTACATAAATCTACAAATCGAAGCCACCATCTATGTTGCTCTTCCCTCCACTTTGTAACCCCCATTCACATCCTTTATTTGGAAGGTGTAACCACCCTAGAATCTTCTGGAAAGTGTAACTTCCTCAAGAAGATATTTCAAAAAAATTATTAATTTTGGTAGTACAACTTTGTAGGGTCATAACTTTTGATCCAACCATTGGATTTTCAATTATAATATATCTTCAAAAATCTCTTGAGAAGGTGCATCCTTAGGAAGTAGTATCTAAAGGTAGACTACTTTCATTTTTTGCCAATTTTCAAGCCTATTTGGAGCCTCTAAGTGCTTCAAAATTGACTTCGAATATTTTAACAGGATTTTCGAAAATTGAACTTTTAATATCTCTCAAATGACAAATGATATTGAAGTGATTTCTTCACCATTGGCTTCAAGTTACCATTTTGTAGGTTTGTGTAATATTTCATGCCCATACATGCATAAATACAAACTTACTAAAAATAGTAAGTTGCCAAATTTAGCCCTTATTGAAAAGAAACAACATTTTTTTTGTTGATGCAAGATTGCTCTTACACCCTGGATGCTCCTGTTTCATGTTTGGTAGATATGTAACCCAATGTGGTGGATCTGGAATAATGATAATAATTTCCTAATGCAAATAATCATTGGAACTCATGGACGAGTCAATACTAGATTCAGATTGTAGCAACAGGTGATTCAAGCTTTACAATCTTGGAAAGAAGTTGGATGAGAGAATATGAGCTATGAGGGAAAAAATCATCCTCATGTTGATTACTCCAAAAATATGTGCATTTTATTTTACAATTTTTAGACATGGTCTAATTAAGCAAAATATGAATGTGAAATGGAAGTATATCCCCCTAAAATTATTAGTGCTAAAATATAGGCCCCCCAAAACAATGTGTAAGAGAGACTATAACTTGTGAATATTGGATGCCAAATCGACTGTTTGTAATGCATGATGATTTTTACAATGAAAATAAGTCCAATGGATTGAAAATATAAAATATAAAATTTTGAAAAAAAAAGACTCAATTTTGTGTTACTAATCAAAAGTTATTACAATATTTTATTTTTCATCAACAATTGTTTGGACACTTTTGATTTAGTTTTTGTAAAATTTGGTTGCTACATGCAAAATCTAACAAATACCCAAAAAATTTACATTGTAATCAAAATCCAAAAAACATTTTTTCTTTCCAACTTGTTGAAGATGCAACTTGATTAAAAAAAAAACTTTAATTTGTAGGAAAAATGGTTGCATCTTGCTATTTTGATAGCATTTGTTGCAATATTTGATTACTATCTAAAAAAATAGATACCTAGATGGTTTTTTGTTATTGCACACAAAACCCATAAATATTTTTTCTATTGGATGTGTAGAAGATGTGAATCTGATGCAAAAATGAAACACCTTCAACAAAAAAATAGCTACCAAAGTATGCATACACTAGTTTTTGAAATAATAAGTTACTAAAAAAATCAATACCTAATTTTTAGAATGGCTCTACAATACTCTAATGATAGGGCTATATGTGGGAATCACCTTAATGTGGGAAGTAATGCACTCTCATGGCTTTGCTATCATGTTGGAGAATGTCAAGATTAGAAAGTGTGAATTGACAACCTAAAACAATGAACACATCAAGATGTCTATCATATAATATGAAGAGTGTATAATTGTAGTGTCAAAAATTGTCACCCTTAACAATTTCACATTATGTTTTGTCCCCCTTTATTTAGTGGACCTAATTAAGTCCCTAATTTCCTAAAATTATGCATTCCAAGGCCTATTTTTACTATTTTCTAAATGATTGCAAGAATTGAATAAATGCAAACAATTAATGTTTTGATCTCGACACTAAAATTACTGGAAGATAGGGCCAAGACCCATACGCCCATGGGTGTATGGGTCCCCCTATCTTGTCGGGGACCAATTTTTAATATGTTGTTAGCATTTTAACATTCAAAATTTAAATTTCAAGTTTTGGCTTTTGGTATCTATTTTTTGGGAAATTAGAACAATTGCATATAAATACCTAGTTATTTTATCATTTGAAAGCTAACAACTAGAACAAGCATTCATGAGAAAATAATATTGCCAAGAGCAAGTCAAGAGCAACATTTCAGAGTGTTGTATAAGCAATTCAAGATCCAACATCATGTCAAATTTTATGTGAGTTCAAGTTTTGTGAAGGCTAACCCTTGTTGTAGGTCCCCAAAGCATTCAAGAATTCAAGCAAGCAAGATCCAAATCCTTGAGGTGATGGGCATGACATCAATCCTTCATGGAAGCTCGTGAAGGGTGGTGAGTTGTAGCACTTTATGATTTCATCAAATTCCTTCCTTTCAATTATCATTCCTATCATTGACATTGCTATTGCAAAAGTGGAAACACTTACACGAGGTTTGACTAAGGAAAGCCCCTAAATGGCCCAACATTTTCTCTTTGAATGTGCAAGTTACAGGTTTGAAGAGGATTGAAGAAGGATTGAAGGAAAATTGTCAATTGTTGCATTCAGAGCCCTAAAAGTTGTCAAGCCACATAAACTCAACTACAGAATTACCTGACAACATTTCAACAACTCTACAACCTCAAAATAAAAGGTGAGATCCAGCATCAGAGGACTAAAAAATCAATTTTGAGACCCCCAACCAAGGATCCATACACCCCTAGGCATCTGTGTCCTTTGCATGCCAGATCCAACTTTTTATGATAGATGCATAATCTCTAGTACTTCTCAAATTTTCTTACAATTTACCGTTTCAGTCTGTGTGCTTTCAAAATATTGCATTTATCATATTAGGTCATATAGCTCAATTAGGTCAATCATTCCAAATAATTTCCAATCCATTTTCAAGGCCCTAAGAAAGGAGATCCAAGTCTGATTGGCTCACCTTCATGGTTGATAGTCAATCTATTCATCTTTCCAATCTCCCTTTCTAATGTACCTTTGAAAAAGGAAGATATTAACCCTAGGTTTCTCATATTAAACTTAGGGTTCCCTTTTTCATATATTACAATAATAAAATGAGAAACCTTGCATATATAGGCAAGGATGAGGAGGTGATAAGGTAGGAGTGAAACTCTGACTACCCCTCCAAAGATGGGACACTTGTGAGCTCAATTGGCAAGTGTGTGAGCAAGTGTCAATAAGTGTCTCAAGTGATGAGGACACATGTATCAATGCAAGACAAGTGTGTTCAAATGAGAAGGATTAATATAGAAGGGTAATGAATAATCTAGACTGACTAGCACAAGAGCCTCAAAAATTGCCTACTTGATTTCTTTGAAAGCGTGTTTGGCCTCAAGAGTCCATTTAATTTTTCACATCTTGTTTTAACATAATATTGAGTGGTTTGACAATCTCTGCAAATCCTATAATGAATTTCTAAATGAAATTAATCTTCCCAAAATATGACTTTAATTCTTTCTTGTTGGCTAGAGGTTGTATTTTCAAGATAGCCTATACCCACTTAGGATCAATGGATATACCTTTCTTTGAAATGGCATTCCCTAAGAGCTTACCCTCAATAACCCAAAAAATTCATTGTTTAGGATTAAGTGAGATTCCATACTCTTTACACTTCTAGAAAACTTTACACAAATCAAGAACATGATCCTCCCTACACCTTGAGAAAACCGTCAAATCGTCCATGTAGATGATTATACACATTCCAACTAGTTCCTTGAATGCAATGTCCATAGCTCATTGGAATGTAGCACTTGCATTGATAAGATCAAATGACATTCTCCTGTATACAAATATACCCCACTTCATGGTAAAGGTGGTTTTCAATCGATCATCCTGCTCTATCATTACTTGATTATATCCGAATAACCATGTAAAATGGACATCATTTGTGATCCGTTGACAATCTGTAGAACTTCATCTAATGATGTTAGCGGGTAATTGTCTTTCACAGAGGCCTGATTGAGATTTTTCAAATTGACAAAAATATAAAAAAAATTCCATTCTTTTTCCTAATTGGGACTAGATTTGCTACCCACATAGAGTGGCGTACTAGGAAGATTATTCTTGTTGATAGAAACTTATGAAATTTATAAATTAATGGCTCAAACAAAGAATTGATAGGTTGTTGCCACTATCAAAAAGTCTTAGCTCCAGGCTTGAGGGGAATTGTATGAGTGATGATAGAAGTATCATAGGTTTTAAGACCTTCATAGCTCCAAGTTATAACATCTTGATAGATAGTAAGTTCCTTGATTATACCTTACCTTTCTTTGGGGTGCAAAATTTTCCAAGTGAAATGTTCTTGATTTATTCAACAGTTCCCATGTTATACATATCACATTTGCTTCCTATTGATTATTTATGTTGTCCTCTAGATCTCAATTGATCTAAATCAAAGATATGTTCTGACGATGCCATATCCTAGGAGTTGTATTGGTCTTCAAGTTGATCATGCCCTCAAGATTGATCTCAACTTCCTCAGGTTCAACCTCATCAATTATCCAAGATGCAAAAACATCAAAACTAATAATAAAATCCAATATATGTTTCTCATCCTCAAACCCTTGAAATTTGGTAACATTATCTGGAATCTAGATGTTGTTTTAGGGATCTCCACTATGAACTTCTTTAAACTAGATAAGGATAATAGCTCTAACGTACTAGATTCTTGCCCCAAAACATCGACAATATGATTCTTACATCAGGGAATAAGTTGGATGTTAAATGTATTAAAACTTTCAATAAGTCTTAGAGTAATCATTCATTAGCTAATAATTAATTAATCTTTAATTGATTATTAGTCTAATTTATTTTCATGCACTTAAGCTAAACTTAGGAGTTCTTTATTTAGTTAACTAAGTGTTTTTCTATGTTAACTAAAGTCAGCTATTATTAGATCATTTTGTCTTATCGCATGTGATGTTGACACTTATTGAAGATTCTTGAGGTTCTTCTGTAACTTTTTCTTGTTGAGGAATATAAAAGTTCTTTGTTTGTAGATCTATTGCATGGAAGGTGTCTTTATTCATTGTTTGATCTTATGGCTCGTGTTTTTCACAATTGACCAAAAAAATTTTGACCAGGAGGAAAATTATTCAAATATTCTTGTTGATGTCATGTTGATGTCAGCATGACATCAACCATATGGATGTTGACTATGCCTCCTTCAAGACCTCTGTGTTCCCTAAAGGAGGTCTCTTTTTTTTTTGCCATAACTTGGGCATATAATGTCGGATTTTGACGAACAATATATCATCATAAAGCTAGTTTCGCCAACTTTCCAATGGTGTGGGTCTCATCACCTATTTTTGTTGTTGGTGCATTCTACAACTAGTTTAAGTCAAATGTGCTTTTTTCTAGAGCTCTTCACATTCATCCATGCAATTTTTCCAAGTTTCTCTCTAGGTAAATTTTATTCATTTTTTTGTGTTTTCACACTCTAGTGAATTACTTGGACATCTTAGCTCCTGGAAACTTTTTGTTTGCATGGGATGACTCATTTTTGGATGTTCTATATGTATTTCTAGCATACTATCCTATTTGGGAATTGTAGAGATTTTTTCATGTGCATTCTCTTTTGTAGACGCATTGGCATAAAGTGTCATTCTGGTGTATGTTTTTTGGGATTTTCCACATCTTGTTGTGCCTTTTGTAATCACACTATGATATAAAGTGCCATGGGGGGTTTATGTTTGCCTTTGGTTTGCCATCATACCTTTTTCAAGTGAGTGACCCTTCCACAATAGTAGTGAATCCTGGTGATTCTTGTCTCATGCATGTGTGCCTTAGTTTGCACACTCTTTTATAATTCTTCCTTGGTTTCAGATTTGACTGATCTATTTATCTAGTTCTTGTTCATATATACTTTCAGATGCATTGTACATTAGTGGCTAGTTGCATACATTTTAGTGAGATGGTTCATTTACCATATGGAAACTCTTTCATTCCTATTTCTGGAGATTCTTTATTTCAGCACTATATCAGTCATCATTAATAGCAATCTATAGCTTCTTTGTGCTTCAATGATGTTCTACATGTTTTTCTTTTTTGGGACATTGTTTCGGTTGGAGGCTTCTTTGTCTTTCACTTTGATTTAGAGGATTGTCAGTCCTTCATTCACCTTTCTTTCTTTTGGAGATGAGTTTCCTCCCACTATGGTTTTCTTCTTTTCTCTAGTTTTGAGAGATCTTTTGTTTGTACATGGGTACCTAACCAGGCCTAGTTTGTCGGGACCCCATCTTACATTATTTTTAGGGTTCTTAGCTACTCCCTAAGTTTATCTTATGGGTGGTCTTAGAGTAATCATGAATTAGCTAGTAATTAATTAATCTAAATAATTGATTATTAGTCTAATTTATTCTCATGCACTTAAGCTAAACTTGGGAGTTCTTTATTCAGTTAACTAAGTGCTTTTCTATGTTAACTGAAGTGAGATATTATTAGATCATTTTGTCTCATCACATATGATGTTGACACTTATCCTGATCTAATCCCTTTACCATTTAGGGTTTCTCTTAAATAGCACTCAAGCCTCATTGTATTATCTCTTGTTTTCTCTCTCAAGCTTTCAGCCTTTTGCTCAAACTCTCAACCTTTGAGGACTCTTGTTTTCCTTGAAGATTCTTGAGGTTCTTTTGTAGCTTTTTCTTGTTGAGGAATATAGATATTATTTTTTTGTAGATCTATTGTGGGGAAGGTGTCTTTGTTCATTGTTTGATCTTGTGGCTCATGTTTTTCACAATTCTCACTATAAGGTCCAACACCTAGTTTTGATAACATCCTAATATTTATCATGGTAGGAAAACTATTTGCAAACTTGATTTACAACCAAATCAGAGTCACTAAAAGCTTGTAATACTTTTTCCCTTTTGTGAATGGCTATAAGAAGTCCATGCACCAACACTTCATATTCTATGATGTTTTTAGTACATGAGAATTGTAGGTTGAGGGAAACAAAGAAGGTTTGTTCCATGCCCGACTAATCAATTTAAATCTAGATCTTGCACCCTATTTGGATTTTGACTCATCAAACCAAAAATTACAAACCTAATTTTTTATCTTTTTACTTGAGTATACCTTCTCCTTCTATGCAATTTCATTAGATTGATCCTTGTAAGTCAAGGGTACTTTGGATGGGAAAGTTTCTTGAGTAGAATCCACCTTTGGTGACTCAGAGATATTATGATGACTCTTGATTTTCTTGATTGTGGTCTAACATAAAGAACATGTGAATTATGAGTAGGATGTGTTATGAATTTTGCACCAACATGGTAGCATCAAGTCCTCTATACTAACTTTATTCCTCAAATCCAATTGATCTAAAACACATTTGGAGATAAAATATTGGAAACCTTCAAATAGTCTCCCATTGTCATCTAAGGTGATATCTTCATTTGTTTCCATGCACATTTTAGTACTGTCAAGAATTTGACTAAAGTTTCTAGCATCATTTGTAGAGTATGATCGCTACTTCCTCAATCTGAAGGACTTCAATGATGCAAGTACAAAGGAAGAAAACAAACTATCTCAATTCCAATTAACAAACTCAAAACATGTCTTTGTTTGCTTACCCATCACAAATGCATTTTCCCTTCACAAGACTCTTGATTCAACACTCAAAACACAATTCAGAGTTCCAATTCTTTATCAAGCCCTCAAAACACCTTAATCAACTTGAAAATGACTGATTCAAATCAACTGAGTCCCTTAAAACATCTGTTTTAGACCACTTCTTACCAACTGTCCCCATCATACAATTATGACACTCACAACCCATCAAATCTCAAACTCTACTTCCCAATACATAAATCATTGATTCCGCATTTTGGACACCTTCAATTGAGTTAAGATAGCAAGGCTAAACTCTTTATTAAACCAAACAATGCAAGCCATTCACATTTTCATTATTTCATTATGGACTGTCCTAACTCCTTGTATCACTCCTAACACATACTGTTTGAGAAAAATTTCACCATAGACCTCCCTTCAAGACTATAAAGATCTTTCTAAAGTCCCCTAAGAGGTTTCTAAAACATACCAAAATATTGACACTGGTTATTTTGTGAAAGTATGCTCAAAATTGGTCTGTCAACATACCAAATCAGGCCAAATAGGCTTTGCTCCAATAGGGGCTTATTGATTTTCCTATCTCCCAACTTAATTTCTCTCAACCAGTGCTTCAATCATTTCTTATTTAACCTGTACAAGCTTATTAAACACTCAAAAGTCCCTTTCCAAAGGTTTTTTTTCAAACCCTAAGTGCTAACCTCATTCTTTGCCCATAAAACCCTATTTTCAGACATAGGGCATTATAATATTGAATCAAACCCTCACCTTCTCATGTTGTGGCATAGGAATCTTGTATAATACATCAATATCTTGCTATCCACCAATTTTTAGGGGATTCTAATGACTAGGAACGAAGAACTGAATTTTTATGATCTCACTGTTACCCTAGGACAAGGTATTGGCAATTTTATGAGAATTTACAATAACTAACTCAAACAGTACCAAAATGCATGAAACAAAAAGGATTTGGAAGGTGATTAGTTATACCATCATTTAAAAACATCCACACATGTCTCCCTGCCCGTACAAAGTCATACACAACCTGAACACAGTGATTTTTTGTGAGAATATGCAGAATTTAATGCTTTTTATTCATTCAAAATTTGATGTACAATCACCCACACCTCAAAATCAGTTTACAAGGCCTTTATAAAGGAATTACAACTGAATTTTTAGTTTCCAACGACCTTTATTGAATAAAACTTCCTACAACTACTCCATGACCTTTCACCTTCCAATGTTATCTTTGTTACAACTTTTCAATTTTTTGCAATTTGTGACAACTTTTGACATCTTTTTACATTTTTATTTAAAAACATGACATAATGACCTCCTAATGACTTTAACGCATGAAAATGACTTAAATTATCCTTGAGAAATGTTGGAACACCAAAAATTGATCAACCTTCAAGATGGAAACATGACATTGCTAAGGTGCTCTTGCACCATACTCCCGATCAAATGAAATTCAAGTCCACTTGAATGTGTAGTTGTCAAAAAATATTCATCCTTTGTATGCTTTGATTTTGATCCACCTTGAAAATACTCTCAATCACCTTCATATTCACTTTTGGCTTCATCTTGTCCATGCAAATCAGTTTTCTTTCTTGCTTGTCAACACTCTGCTACTTCACAATTTTCATCTCAACATCTTTTCCTTCTCTTATCTACTGCACTGTGATCTACAAATGTTTCCTAGTCCAAAATATTAGCACAATAAAGAAAGAATACATTAAATTGATCACATTACCTCCATCTTTTCTCATCTCTTTTCAAATCTTCAAAAGCAACTCATTCTTGATGATCACTTCATCAACTCTTATCATCAACTCAAAGTCTTCTTCTTCTGAAATCGGGTTCTTCATGGCTGCAACATCTTTGTTTTCTACATCCTTGAATTCCTCTTGTGCATCTGCAAATACTTCTTCATCCTTCTCTCTTATCTTCATTTTCCTTCTTCTTTTTGTTATCTTTTGAATGGGCCATGTAACTCTTTTCTTCACTTTCAAATGCCAACTTGTGGCTTGTCTATACAAATGCTCAATCATCTGTTTCATCTCCATCATAGTCTCTTGGAAATCTTTATCCATCCTACTCAACTCTTGCTTTAATTCTACAAGCTCTTTGTCAAATTTCTCTTTCCTCTTTCTCCTTTTCCTCTCTTCCTCTGCTTGCAAATGTCTTCTCAAATTCTCCATCTTTTAGCAAGTCTCTCCTTGCTTCACAAATCACTTTTCTCATCTTTCTCAGCCTCACCTAGGTCCTTTCCACTTATCCTCAACCTAGTCTTTTGGCCACCAACCAAGTTCTTCCTAACCTGCACAAACACAACCACAAAACACAAAACCAACTTTCTCTAGCCCAATTCTTTTGTTGAGATATGATACCAATCTGATGCAAGTACAAAGGAAGAAAACAAACTATCTCAATTCCAATTAACAAACTCAAAACATGCCTTTGTTTGCTTACCCATCACAGATGCATTTTCCCTTTACAAGACTCTTGATTCAACACTCAAAACATAATTCAGAGTTCCAATTCTTTATCAAGCCCTCAAAACACCTTAATCAACTTGAAAATGACTGATTTAAATCAATTAAGTCCCTTAAAACATATGTTTTAGACCACTTCTTACCTATTGTCCCCATCATACAATTATGGCACTCACAACCCATCAAATCTCAAAATTTACTTCCCAATACATAAATCACTGATTCCACACTTTGGACACCTTCAATTGAGTTAAGATAGCAAGGCTAAACTCTTTACTAAACCCAACAATGCAAACCATTCACATTTTCATTATTTCATTATGGATTGTCCTAACTCCTTATATCACTCCTAACACATACTGTCTGAGAAAAATTTCACCATAGACCTCCCTTCAAGACTATAAAGAGATTTTTAAAGTCCCCTCTCAGGTTTCTAAAACATACCAAAAGATTGACACCGGTTCTTCTATGAAAGTATACTCAAAATTGGTCTGTCAGCGTACCAAATTAGGCCAAATAGGCTTTGCTCCAATAGGGGCTTATTGATTTTCCTATCTCCCAACTTAATTTCTCTCAACCAGTGCTTCAATAATTCCTTATTTGACCTGTACAAGCTTATTAAAAACTCAAAATTCCCTTTCCAAAGGTGTTTTCTCAAACCCTAAGTGCTAAACTCATTCTTTGCCCATAAAACCTTGTTTTTAGACATAGGGCAATATAATATTGACTCAAACCCTCACCTTCTCATGTTGTGGCTTAGGAATCTTGTAGAATACAATAATATATTGCTATCCACCAATTTTTAGGGGATTCTAATGATTAGGAATGAAGAAATTAATTTTTATGATCTCGCTATTACCCTAGGACAGGGTATTGGCAATTTTTTGAGAATTTACAATAACTAACTCAAACAGTACCAAAATACATGAAACAAAAAGGATTTGGAATGTGATTGGTTATACCATCATTTAAAAACATCCACACATGTCTTCATGCCCATACAGAGTTGTACACATCCTAAACACAATGATTTTCTGTGAGAATATGCAGAATTTAATACTTTTTATTCATTCAAAATTTGATGTACAATCACCCACACCTCAAAATTGGTTTACAAGGCCTTTATAAAGGCATTATAACTGAATTTTTAGTATCCAAGTACCTTCATCGAATAAAACTTCCTACAACTACTCCATGACCTTTCACCTTCCAATGTTGTCTTTGTTGCAACTTTCCAATTTTTTGCAATTTGTGACAACTTTTGAAATCTTTTTACATTTTTATTTCAAAACATGACATAATGACCTCCTAATGACTTTAACACATGAAAATGACTTAAATGACCCTTGAGAAATGTTGGAACACTAAAAATTGATCAACCTTCAAGATGGAAACATGACATTGCCAAGGTGCTCCTACACCATTCAGGAATATAAATACCAAAATAAACTTATGAGAATAATATATCATTATTTTGATTGTACTATGTAATTAAATGTTTCATTTGTGGATCTCTTTCAGTTTTTATTTGATTTGTGATGTCATTCCATGGAAGCCACATATGAGAAAATTTCATCGTCATGTATCCATTAAGAGTCTTGGACCAATCTTGACTTAATAACATGTCATAAATATCTGAGATAGATCAACTACTTGAATGTTATTGATATGTTGAACACATGGATCAGAGGTAAGTTGCATATGAATATGATTAAGTTCTCCCACTATGTTGACCTCTGTTTTATCTAACTAAGTGACCTTGCTTGTAGGTTTAGTAGGAGTGAGGCATAACGTTTTACACATGGCTAGGGGCATGACATTCATTGAAGCAACAAAATCTACCAAGAAATTATGAATATTTTTACTGAATATCCATAAAATCAATAGAAAAGGGTGACTCCTTTTTATCTATGTACATATTGGAGTATCTGCATGAGAGACCTAAGTTTTTTCCCTTCCTTTTACTTGAGAATTCTTCAATATTAACTCATTGGGCAGCACCTCAATCTTAGTTGGTTCCTAAATTGAATTAAACAAAGCACTCCTAATTTCAGGAACTTTCATCAACTCAAGAACAGAAAGAATTGCCTTCATTTTCTTTAATTCGCCAGCAAAATACTAGCCCATTTGTGCAATTTTAGTTTGGGACAAAGATTATTTCTCAAAGAACTAGGTAGGAACCTTGGGAGGTGTTGGATTATTGTTATCATCTAGATTTAGAGGCACCTGAAAACTATTTTGAGAAGTAGAGGTTGTGAAAGGTCCTTTAAGCTCGAAGCTCTTGAGGTTATACAACCCTTTATATTACTAGTAAGCATGGATTTTCTCCTATTTCCCTGAAACTGATTTTGACCCAAACAAATTTCCCAAAGATTCCTCATTGTGAGGCTCATTTTCTTCCTACCTAAGAAAAGAGTAACTATTCAAAACCATAGCAGAATTATAAGTTGAAATATGACACAATCTCATGTCCATAGGGGCTAGAAATATCCTGAGATTCTAAATTTTGCACTTATTTTTGGAATATGTTCACAACTATCTAATATTTGTGATAATTCAACTCTGAATGTTGACTAGTATTGAGCAATATGCACCAATTCGACATAGCAGCCTCAACCAAATAAACTCTTCTCAGAGGCTTATTTTTTGAAGGAGCGGGTGCAACTGGAGTGTCCAAAGGAGAGGGTACTCCATTATTTGGTCTAGTATTCCAAAATTTATTTTTCCTCTGATATCCTTGATTCTAGCCTTAGTTTTGGCTAAAATTTGACTAATAGTTTCTCTACAAATTGTTAGAATAGGTGACATTATAATTGCTATCCGAAGTTGATATTATGTGCCTCCACATTTTTTGGAAAGTGTCTTAGAGGACATGAGAGGAAAAATATTACAAATTGTAATTGCATTCATGGAGGTGGACCCACTATGGTGACGGTTATAGAGCATCCTAGGAGAATATTCCTTTTGGGTGTCCACTTTTTGGGTGGGGAACACCCAGAAGTGCATGATCTTACATGTTGTGCATGTTATCCTAGGTTGGGTGCCCAAGTTTGCATGTTCTAGGTATGAGCTATCGTAGCCATCAAAGAGTAATGGAGCACTCGAGATTGACCAATTCTAGTTGGCTATAGGTTAGGTGCCCATGTGAAGGCCATGTGATCATTTAATATTTTTCAATATGTTTATGGGTTTTCCACTAAGAGGGTTGTGAGTTTTTCTTGGTGGTTTTACTTGTTGTTTTGGGATACCACAAGTGGTATTCTTTCCCACAAATATCTATATATTGGAGCCTTGAGATGGTGGTTTCATAAGTTTTTTTGTAGGTTGTCAGAGTAACGAAGTGTTGTCGAGATTTAGAGAGGATTGTTGTATTGATGTATACTCCATTTGAAGATTAATACAAGCATTGCATCTCTTTGGGTGTGGATTTTTTTCTCGCAAGAGTTTCTTCACGTATATTTTATGTCACTTGTGATTTTAAACTTGTGGTATTGTTGTTTTTCTTTCAGTTTTGGATTTTCTAATCACATAACACATTATTGGTAATCTTGAATACATAATTTCATATTTGAAAACACATTCTTAAGTTCGTATTACTGCAAGTTTCACCTTAATTTTCCAACACAAATATTTGTTTTGGTTGCAAAGGTGGGTTACCTCTATTATTATCTTTTTCATTTGTTTAGTGAGTTCTTTGATATCATCTCTCTCCTTTTCTTCCTTAATCTTAGTAGACTCAATCGCTTATAAGTAAAATGTGATGGGGGAGCCTTAGATATTGAAACCCCTAGATGGAGAATCATAACTCTTGTGGCTACTGGGACTGGATTAAGTACAAACTTGTATGATGACTCAAGTCTTGATTAATCCTATAGACTTGATTAGGAATTCTTAGGTGCCAATATGATTCAATCGAATAGCTCTCAACTACCCCAATTGTGCATTAACTTTAATAGCTTTGGCATATGCATCATTGAGAAAAGGTGGTGCAGGATTGACCCTCTTGACAAACACTGATGCGAGATTATCTAGAGTTGAATAATATACTTTCCTTTCTACTGCATCATCAAGGAGATAGGGATCTTGGAGGTGAGTATAAGACTTATAGAATCTATTGTTGAAAGTATTGATGAGCTCATTATCTTGTCTCTTTACCTCCACAAACTACCTATATAAATTTGTAGGCTCTATTGGAATCTTAAATATATCCAAAAATGTACTCTTCATGACGGGCTGTGATTTAATGGATTTAGCTAGTAGATGCACAAACCAATAAAATGATTCCTCTCCCAAGGAGTAGGGAAACAAGCTACAAGCCACACACTCATTTTGAATCTAGAAACTGTGTAGATTTTCTTTGAACACTTTGGATTTTTGGCATGTCATGATGTGGACACCAATTTTGGGTATCCAAGGGTTCTCTAACTCTTCTAGGGTTTTTCACCTAAAAGGAGAGAAATGTCCCCAAAATGCGTAATGTCTACACTCAAAATCAATGCAAGGATGGATGCAATATGCCTAAATGAATAAATTGAAAAATAAAGATGATTATTAATGAAAAACCTAAGAAATGCAAAGTGTTTGAAAGCATAGTGATGTATGCAAAAATACCTAAGAATGCAAGTAAACATTAACAAAATTAAACAAGACTGGAGAGGTGCACCTGGAATATAAAGTCTGATACAGAGAGGCTCTAGAATCCTACATAATTGACTAGAAAAGATGAATGGGACACTTATGCCAAGCTGGGCGACTTAGTCCAGTTTTAGGGAAAATATGCTAGAATAGGACTTTGCCAAATGGGTATCTAGAAATGTAGAAACCACTTTTCAGGCCTAACAATGCGACTAATTCGCCACAGATGGTAACTTAGTCCACCTGGGAATCTCGAGAAATTCAGGACATGATTATGTAGCTTTCAGTTTGTACTTCCTTTCCTAATAGGTGTCTAATTCAGATTCTACAAAAAACGGGCTAAAAGAGGTCTCCAAGCTTCAATTAGGGCTTTGTTGACTTTGATGACTTTGATGGATTGAAAACACCTTTTTAACACCTTCCTCTTTGAAAAATCAACATACAAAACCTGCAAAAACACATGCAAAGAGGGGAAAAAGAGTTAAGGGTTAGAGTATAGGGTTTGCCTTGGTCAAACCCCAATTTGGTAATCAAACCCTAGATAATGAAATGAAATAAAGAGAGAATGATGAATGAATAACATGCAATGTCACAAACTCACCAAACCCTTGATGTTGAAATCAAAAGATATGCAATGAAGTGCTCCAATGGATGACTTGATAATGCTTAGAGTGCTTAGAATGCTTGAGAATGAATTAAGAGATTGATTGCTTGATTGTTGAATGAATTAGGTTTAAAATGAGAGGAAAAAGCCTTTATTTATACTTGATTTTCCAATATTTCTCGAAAAATAACACATCATAGGCCGACCTCAAGGTTAAGAGAATAAAATCCCACCAGAAAATTAAAATTATTTTCATTTTTGTGCCCAGTGGGACTAAGTCGCCCTAGGTGGTGACTTGGTCCCACCAAGGAAATTTTACTGGGTGTTGGGAATTAAAGTGCATTTAATTTTTTTAATGGGAATATTCTAAAAAATACACTTAAGTATGGTCAGAAAGTGGATTAAGGGGTCATTTAAACATAAGAAAGGATTGAATTAGTGATGACAAGTCTAGAAAAGCGTGAGAGTTTATTACAACTCTTTACAACACTTTGAAATAAGACTTGGTAAGTAATAAAAAGAGGTTATTCAAGTGAATTATAATGAAAGGGTCCTATAAAAGTGTGAAAGTGGGTTACAACACTTCACAACACTTTTACAAGACATCCTAGAATTCTTAATGATTCTCAAGGGTCCAAGACCTAATGTGAATGTATTGACCACATTACAACATTGAATCTAGGAAAAATCAAGCCAAAGTCCATAAGAGAGACTCAAGTGAGCGTAAAAATGTCCAACTATACATTTTTTGGTGACACACATGGTATGCATTGAAATGGATGGGAGAGGGATTGTTAGAGATCCAAGCCATTAGTGGTGTTGGTGGGGTAACTGGAGGACCTTGTGGTGCATTTAATGATTATCCCTTGTTCTAAAACTCCTAGATTTAATGGGAAACTCTAGCTCAACGAATTTCCCTTTCTTAGGCGTAGATCTAAGTATCTACTCAAATCTCTTAGGGGGGAATGAGCCTATGTGCTCCATTTTGAGTAAAACCTTTAGGCCCTCCTTCTAGTGCTAGTTCTGTTGATGAGTATTTTTATACATCACAATACAAACAAAATACTAAATATTATGTCTCTCTTGAAAGGAAACCTAATCTTTAAGAATCAGAAAGATTACCCCAAGGCTTTAATAGGCGGGGCTTAACTTTAATACAAAAATGACTTAGTGGTTTAATGGTTTGTTGTTTAACAAAGGGCCTTACAATTATCTAGTTGGAACTTGATAACAAGGTTCTGAATGGTTTGGATTTGATATGAAACCCTAACTAGATTTCTAGATCTAGCATCTAAAAATATACTTCAACATTTGTTACTGCAAATTAGGTGATTCTTTTCTTTCTAAAATAACTCATATTTTCAAATGAATTTCAAAGATAGGGTAAGGAGAGATTAACTTGAGAAACCCTAAGTATAATGATAATAATGGTTTGATGTTTCAGATAGACAGATCCCTCACAGAACCAATTCATGCTTAATCAGATATTCACTCACAATGCTACAAGAACAGTGGAATGGGTAAATGCAAGAAGACGAGTCCATGAAACATGGAAGTTTTTTCCTTAGGAAAAAAAATGAAATTAGCTTGCAAAAAATGGGATCCCGCTTTTTAATAAACGGGATCCCGTTTTTAAAAAGTGGGATCTCATTTTTTAAAAATGGGATCCCGTTTATCTTCGAGATCTCGAGCCTAAATTTAAAAAATGGGATCCCGCTTTTCAAAATGGGATCTCGATCTGAAAAATTTCCGTGTTTAGAAAATTTTCAAAACGAGATCTCGTTTTGAAAATTTTCCAAAATTGAAAGTTTCCAAAAATGGCAATTTTTCAAAACGGCTTCGTTTTTGGAAATTTTTCAAAACGGGATCCCGTTTGAAAATTTTTCCAAAATCCAATTTTTCAAAAAGTTTTCAAACGGGATCCCGTTTGAAAACGCCAACTCAATTTTTGAAAAATTTCCATTTTCGGAAAGTTTTCAAAATAGGATCAGATCCCGTTTTGAAAACTTGTCATTTTTGGAAACTTTCAATTTTTGAAAAATTTCCATCTTCGGAAAGTTTTCAAAATTGGATCCCGTTTTGAAAACTTTCTGAAAATGGAAACTTTCCATTTTTAGCAATTTTCAAAACGGGATCCTGTTTTACAAAACGGGATCCCATTTCATAGAACCATAAAAAATTGTTTTTATGAAATGGGATCCTTTTTTTTAAAATATGAATTTTTGGTCAGGTTTTTGGCTTTTTTTTTGGTTCGGGAAATGGTTTGGGGACCCGAACTTAGCTTTGGACCTGGTTTGACCTGCAACTTGAAGGTCATGTTAATGTCATAGGAAAATAGTGACTTTGGACATACGACTGAAGACCTATTTTGCCAAAAAAAATTACGAAATTAAAACCCATTATAGATGAGACAGTGTAGATTCCAAATATGTATTTTTAAAAAAAAATGATTATTTTTTCTATTTTTCAATTAATTTTTAATGAAACCGGTCCATAAACTTGAATTATCAAGGTTTTTTAGTATTTTAATAACTTTTTACTAAAATTAGTTTTTGTAAAACGAATTGCACCAAAACGTACTTCAGACAATTCTTTTCAATTTACACAAAAAAAAAATGATAAGTTTAGGTCATCTTATGCGTGTCGTACATGACGATTTTTCAAAACAACAAATATGGCTAATAAAAATTTAACAAAAAAAAATCAATAAAAAATTATAAAAAAATATCGAAAACGTGCTTTAGTGAGTCACAAATATTTTCCCAAGAGGATTTAGAAAAATACGATAATTTACGTCAAAATATGGATGTCATACACGTGCATGGTATGGTAAGAAAAAAGTGACTTTTAAACAGTGGTTTTTAGAAACTCCTATTGAAACTCAATTTGTACCATCTAGGTATTGAAATAAATTATATATTTGGAAACTAGACTCTGAGTACTACATTTTATGATTAGTGACTTTTTTTAAGATTCCATCTCTAAGTGCTTCAAATTTTAAGGTCAAATGTGACAAATTCTGAAAATCAGGGAAAACACTTCCACTTTTTGGCCAAAAAGTGGACTCAACTTCTTGCATACACCCCAATATTCAAAGGTAATGAAAGATTTTTAGATCATAAAAATTCATATAAATACCCAATTCTAACATAACTTAAATAAATCTTCACAATTGAACTAATACCAAGCAAGGTTCAGATTAACCATACAAAGCAACTTACAATCAACAAGCTACAAATGGTATGAACCAGAGATTTATCAAATATCTTCACACTTCATCATCATCATAACTAAGCTTTATCTAAAATTGAAGAAAAGGAACCATGCAAACATGAGAAACCACAAGTAGAACACCAAAATTTAATGTGTTGCTTGTATTGATTTCAAAATGTTTAGTTACAATAATTGTAGTTTCAACCACCTTTACAATGAGAGAATATTATCTTTTATGGGTGAGGACAACAAACTTGAGGTATGATCAATGGTGGAGATCGTATCAACACCAAGGGCCAAGAGTACATTAGTATTTAATAATTGGATTGCATTAAATATTTATTACACATTCATCATCTATCTCTAACTGAATTAATTACAAACCTTCCTTGAGATATGTAAAAATGTAATATATTGCATTAATACAGTTGTTTTATAATTAAATTATAATTACAACATCCTAATAGATTCAGGGCACAAGTTCCCAAAAATTCTCCTTTGAATATATCCAAAAGTAAGATAGCTAGTGTCTAAAATTATAAAAAGTTGTCATCAATTATACTCCTGCCTTTTGATTTCTCTCTGATGGCGAGCTTAACAAAATTTGTTAAGAAAGATTGACCTCATTTGGTGGACCAGTTGTAGCATGAACCTTGTAGCACTAGACATCGTAATGATCAATCAATTAATGAAGCAGATCCATCCAAGTGTTGGGTGAAAATTTTGTAATCTCTTTACAAATTACAAAACTTGATTTTCAGCCATAGTTATTGTGAGATGAAATATCTCCTCTCAAAAAGGGGAGGCACCCTTCTTACTGCTTATTGAAACTAAAGTAAACTATTCTAAACTTTACAATATGTACACTACACTAATCATATGGGGGTGTGTCACATTCATGATTCTCTCTTTTTTTAGAGAATATGTTTACAATGTTTCACAGTTTTTATTTCTTGATGTGATACAACTTTAAATAAAACCTAAGCAGTAATTCCCAATACTTCTAACTTGTCAAAGAAAATTCTAGGAGTACTAGTATGATAAAATATAAGTAACAAGAAGGTTCACTGAGGCATAAAGTTGTTTTGTAGTCTTCAATGATGAATTTTGCAATAAAGTAACCAGCAATGTAAATGAAGCGCAAAGTCTTCAATATACTTCACAAAAAAATCCATGAACATCATGAACAATTATAAGCACAAAGTCTTATAGATCATCCACCAATATTATTAGCAATTTTGTAATTCCAAGCAAAAGGTGTAGCACAAAGTCTACACAAATCAATTCAAAATCCCTCTAATATCAATTGATAAAACACTGCCAATCCAATCGAATAACAAGATAATTGTCCCAACACAAAGTTTTGTGTGAAATTTAGTCTTCTTTATTGATCAAAAATAGTTTCACAACAATGAACTCAAAGTTTCAATATTGCTTCACAAATGACCAACACTTTGTTGCATAAGATAAAAGGTAAATAATACAATAGAACTCTCTCATATTTATAGATGAGAGAAGAGAGCTAATCTAGGAAAAACCCTAACCAACTATTGACTTATTCAAAGGTGATGTCCAAGAATGTAGGAGAAGATCTTCATTTTTACATGTAATTACATTTTGCAAAATGACATGTAAAAATGTCAAGACCTATTTACATAAAGCATAAAGAAAGCATAAAAATTTATCTCTGGAAATGTAAGAAGATTTATGGTTCCTTGCTCTTGGCTTGGAAATCTTCATATCTCTTCATGATCTCTTGCATTATTGCTTCATCCGGTCCAAAAGTCTAATCAATAATAGTGTGGAACTTTGTGACGGACTTGCTTGCAATAGAACAAACATTTTTACATCTATCCAGATGTGTTTTGAGATTGTCCAAAGTTAATTGTACATGACACAAAGTGTTCATTTAAGTCAATGAAAAGGCTTCATCTTCCACTTGCTTTTGAATAGCTTCTTTGAATATTTGAACAATCTCACTTGTCGAGAGGAATGTATGATTGTCATCAAGAAGTTTCCCCTGCAACTCTTCAATTTTGTTCACCATGACAGTATGATTTCCTTCGACATCCTCTTGTGCCTATTGTACATCTTTGATGAGAGCCTTGATGACTTGTATGCGGTTCTTGATGGATTCTCTAATCTCCACATACTTTTCTTTGTTGGGAATAACCCCAACTTCTACTAACTTGCTCAATTTTATCTCCTTGAATTTCAACCAAGACTCAAGATTGTGCTTCATTTCCTTCTACTCCATAGTAAGAGTACTTTCTTTCTTATCCAGTTCTAGCTTCATCTTAGATATTTGAGCAATCCTTTCATGAGAAATGGTTATGAGTTGTGAACCTTTTTCCATTATTTTATCAACAAACTCATATACAATTTTACATTTAGAATAATAATTTTCAACTTTTTCTACCACTAGATCTTCAATACTCATCATTGCCACTAGTTGCACATTCTCTAAAGACCCTATAATTTTTCTCAATACAAAAGCATAGTTCTCAGCTTTTTCTTTTTACATGTTCTTGGTTTCCTCCAACTTATCAAACTTCTCCATCAAGGCAGTTAAGGATGCTTGAGCATCATCTTTAGCACTTGTATGTGTAATCTTCCCAAGTTCGATCCTCGTGATGGTATAATCCTCCATGCTTACTTCACTCTTACCTTGCAATGTTGTTGTAATATCCACATACTTATATCTCGATTTATCCATGTGCGACCTAGAGTGAATTTTTGGCTTTTTCTTCCCCTTGGGTTTTGGAAGAGCTATCTCCTCAAGATCTAATTCATCAAGAGAAATTGCGTGCTTTTTCTATTTAGATACTTGTGAAGCTAACCATGGAGGAAGGGAGAAAACATCACCTTTAGATCCTATTGACAATTCTTGTGTTGCAACTGCACCTGTAGAAACAACTATTGTAGTCATAATTGGTGTTGTCTCAGTCTTCACTGCCCCATGAGTCTACAAACTCAATGCATCTAGCAATGATTATCTCATGAACCGATCAAATTCAGCTTGTGAGGAAATGTCAAATGATGGTCAAGACAAACTTGGAATTGATGATGGAGAACCAAAGGTAACATCAATACTCTACAAAATTGATCCCATGGAAGGAGCAGAACGATTTGAATGCATTGATGGGGGTATTGTTACTTTAAGTACATGCAAACCAGTTGTAGGTGGGGGTGAAGTGGGAAGAGGAGGTGGGGGAGAAGTGGGAATAGGAATGTGAGGTGTTGTGGCAATGACAGACGATGATGTATGGGGGGATCTTCAACGATGTTCTCTTGTGGAGACAACCGCATTTCCTCATCATGCCTTTGCTATTCCTCATTACCTTCCTCCTCTTCTTGATCTTCTTCTGATTTTTCATCTTCTCCAGATCCTTCACTTTCACATTCTTCTTCTCTTTTAGAATCCTCTAATTCAGGTTATTGTTCTTCTCCAGATGGTTGCTCTTCTTCAGTATTTTTCTCCTCTTCAACAGCTTGTGGCGTACTCTTCCCATAGGTAAATGTATTTTTGGCCCTCTGTGTTAGGAAGAGGGAGCAACACCTGATTTATGATTGGTCTGGAGCTCTTGTTGTCAACTGGATTCTCCTTTTGATACTTCACCTTCAGACTCTGTCCTGAAAGGCTTCAACAGAAATCCTTTCCTTTGCAACCATTCACTAATGTTGTTCAAAATGGGAGTGAGCCTCTTCCACATGGAAGTATTCTCTTTTTTGGACCATTGGATAAGAGGCAAGGGCTTACTTTCTATCTCTTTGTCGTCATAAGTAGCATTTAAGATATCACCAGGATCTTTAAAGTCTTTTGGAAGATCCACCTAGCCAAGATCATTGATTTGTTCCACAATAATTCTACAAAAATCCATTTTCTTGATATCTTCCTCATCTCTACACTCTGCCCATATGTCTTCAAAGCGGTAAACATGACTGTGACTCTTTTTTATTTTTCCTTTCTTGCCTCTATAGTCAAAATCATGTCTATATTTGTAAGTCCTTATAGTCATAATTTTCATTTCCGAGGCCACTACTTTGGCTTTCTGTACAGTTTGAATTGAATATCTTCCAATGGAAATTGGAAACTTAATGCATGGTTTATGAATAGCCTCCCATTATTTATGCACTATCATAAGATGTCTGCATAACTCCAATAAAACCCACTTGTCAGAAGGATATCTTGGCAACATGTAGGGGCATCTTGTGTAGCATCCTACCCTTAGGTATGTAAAGGTGGGAAATTGCAACAAAATACATCCAAACCTGTTTACAACCTTCCATGCCTCATCAAATACTATTTTCTTTTCTAAGGATGGATCAAACATGAAAAGAAAAGGTGTGAAGAAAGCATCATTCACTCTTCTGAAATGTTTGATGTTGCCTCTTAAGTGATATGAGGATAGGACTTATACACTGGCACAAGACTTCTATTTCCTTTCGTTGATAGACCTGGATATTGTCTCATCACATCTACAACATACGCTAGGTATGAGGTCATATAAAAATTCAGGGTAGAATGCACATTGATAAGTTGTTCATGAGTTTCATCACTAATCTATGTACCCCAGTCAATGTAAGTCTTCTTTGTCCTAATGATCCTGATATACTCGTACATCCATTCCTAAAAATTTGATGAAGTTAGAAATCCTTTCACTCTGCTTAGAAGAGTGATCATATCATAGACATCCTCTTTGAAGTCACTGCGTGGAAGACTTTTAGGCCATCTTGAAATGGTGGGCCTTGGAGTTTTCAACCATTTGATGTTGATCAACTACTTGGCTTCATTTTGATCCGTTTCATAAGCCTCCTGGGCATGTTGAATAGAAATATTTGTATACTTATCCATGGTGGGGACCTTGAAAAATACATCAAATAAATCTAAATCCAACCTCATCATAGTCCATTCTGAAGAGTCTCTAACACTTTTGTCATCTCTAACATAGTGTGAGGCAACCTGTAGAACAAATTCTAAACAATGAGCTACTACCAGAAAAGATGCTACCCGAGGAAGATTACAGTGAAAAATGGACTCCAAATCCTTTTCCAAGGGCTGATTTTATGTTCTCTTGACAAAGTCATCCATGTCAAGGTGTCTAATCTCAGTATCCTTGATATCATCGATCTTGGATGTGACAACTATAGGTGAATAGACACCTTAATATTTATACTTCATCTTGTCTTTCTTGCTTGAAGAAGGAGACTCCATTGTTTTCATTAAACACAGCAAGAGATCGCTAAAAACCTTTGATAAATGCTTTTGAGGAACACCTATTAGGAGATTGAGGATAACTGCAAGGAAACAAACATTTTTCCAATATTAGGAGAATATGCATTTACAAAAGCGCGGGAATCCAAAAAGCCAAATGATTACTTTAGGGTGAGTAGGAATGAGCAATGGAGCGTGAAAACTTAAGTGAATGCAGAAGGAACAGAGCTTGGAATGCATTTTTGGAGGTGACAGGTTGTCATAAGGTCTTAACACTTTAGTTAGAAATATATCAATTAAGTCAATCGGGTAGTGTTCAAAGGTTGTATGCAATAGGGGATTTCTTGGCCATCTCTCTTAGATTTTTCAAATGTTTAAAATGGTTGTAAACAAAATTTAAACTAGAAAGCATGAGATTGTTTAAACTAGAAAGCATTCAAATTCTTATTCTAGAAAGCATGTGAATTACCTAGGAATTAATACTTGCAGTTAAACTATAGAATTTAAATGAAAGCAACTAACGATAATGACTAACTGTTGATAGAAAGTACACTTAACGAATCGTAACTAACAACAGGAGTAGGTGCTCCGAAATTTCCAAATGAACAGAACTTAAAGAGTGTAAACTTAAAACTATGACCTGCAAGAGTGCATAACAGAGCTCGACACAAAATAACTTTCATCCAAATTCAACATGTAAAAAATGAAAGTAATTGTATTAACAAGAGAAATACTTATCTACTCTATGAGATCCCTCAAGTGGCCAGCTCTCGAGTGTGCCTATGATTAACTCAGATCACATGTACTTTTGCATCTTCAAAATAAATCCATTCATGATAATTCCATTACACATAATTGTTGATTCAAAATGGGATTGGCAATATTTATTTATTCATATCATCAAAGTGTAACACAAAGACATAGTTGAATAGTATTCAAAGCATATCATAATCGTATAATAATAACCTCTTGTCTTGGTAGTTACACATATTTATTCTACTTACAAAATCCTAAATTTCATATGGCAGTAGATCACCATTAGAAAAGTATTTTAACAAAATTACAACTGACTAACTTAATAGATTTTCATGACATAAAAACATAATAAAGGCTCAGAATGAGCCGTAAAGTCTTAAAAAAAAAGTATTAACAAAAAGCTTTAAAGAAGATGGTTGCACTTTGCACGCCTAAATTTTTGGCCCCTGAACTTCTAGCGTCTTAACTCCAACTTCTTGAAGTCCGCTGAAAGTCCACTTCATTCTTTGGTTGTGCAAAATTCTTGTACAATGACTTGAAATCTATACCATTAAATCAAAATTAGTTAGCTAATTTGAATCAATTTAAGAAATAAAGATTTATACACCATTTCATAATTGTAGACAATTATTGATCCTAAAAATAAACAATTGGCAGGGCTAAAGTGATTGGTAAGAACAGTGAAGGGTATTTAGCTTATTATAATTATGAGGTTATTTATACCTCATCACTCTATGCTTCTTAAACCTAAGCAGGTCCTCCTGCTCTCTAATGTTTCCTCTGCCTTTCTACATCCATTTTCCTATTTAGTTCATCGTATTTGGAACTGAGATCATATGGATCCTCTCCTTCTCTATCCCAATCACTAGGACTTTTAAGAAAACCCTTACTTTCCATGCATGTAAGTCCTCATGATTCTACTCTATAATGAAAAGTACTGCAGGGGGTGGCTGAAGAAGCAATGGAGGTCTATACCTAATCCCTATCCATTTGGTTTTAAGTTGTAGTATCTCTGCTAATGCTTCATCCCTTCTGTAGGACCATCTTATATTGGTAGGTGAGATCACCTCCCTCCTTTTAAGATACATAGGTAGAGGAGTGTACCACTCCTCATAGGCACTCCATGCCCTCTCTATTATCTGTGGCCGCTGAAATTTAAATTCTCAAAACAAATTCAAAGATTATCATTATATTTGCTTCTCACAACTTCATAGCTCTTAATCCCTTTGAATTGAGCTTTAAATGCAAAGGGTTTTCTGTTGGGGTATCTCATTTGAAGTCCCACTATTCTTTCTTCCTACAAATATTCTTTAGTTCTTTCATGCCACTGAATTTGATTCTACATAGTGGAAATGAATGCTTTAAGCAATACTTCTCCAACAAAAAGATTAATAAAGAAATCAGTGTATTTTTCTAAAAATAGATTATGTACAAAGAATTCACAAAGCAAGTTTTTTTGAGCAAGGGTTGCATCTTTGAATGCCTTTAAAAAGTGTTCATCATCTGGATTATGAGGTAGATTGCAAGAAATTCTCAATAGCTTCCATCTTAGCAATTGTTCATTCAAAAACATAGAATATAACCAAGATGGTTTCCTATAGGCTAACAACAACTCCCCAATCTGACATGTGTCAGTCTTAGCCTAATAAAGTCTATCATAAGATTCTTTTAATAATACTATTTCCTTCTTAAGTCTAGCATTTTCTACCCATGTTTATCTTAGGAAATAGCATCTTTCCATCCATTTTGTCAACATTGGGGGAATGAAGACTTGAAACCACTCCATTTTGGTTGGCTCAGTCTGTACTTCCTTCTATTCCATTTTTGGCTTCATCTTGATTTCTTGCAAATCTTGTTCTAGTTCAATAGTTTTGCTCAAAGTTGCATTGAGTTCATCTTTATATTTTTCTTGTTTTTCTACAAATGCTTGGAGAGTTTGCACTAGATTATCAGTTAAACCTTTAATTTTTTTGTCTTTTTCAGACAAATTTTCCAAATACTAATTACCTTCCTTATTACCTTGTTGCACCTGAAATTGCAACTCTCCAATAATTTTATCTTTTTGCTCCAATTGAGCCTTCAAAGTTGTGATTTCTTGATCTCTTTTCTTCAAAATTTCAATTTGTCTATCTATTTCCTGATGTTGTTGATTTACTTATTCTTTGTTTTTTTGTAGGCTAAACCTTAACTGAACAATTTATATTTTCAACTCATCTAGTCTTGTTTTTATGTTATCAAAACTTTCAATTTGTATATTAGAGCAAAGAGAAGAAATATAAGTTTTTGCGTTATTATCAATCACATTTTCTTTATCATGTACCTCTAGTGGGTCTGGTTCTGCATCAGTAGCAATTGGGGCAAACAATTTTTCACTTAGGTGGGTCATATCACTTTCTTATGTTTCCATTGGCTGGTGAAAAGGAGAAAATGATTCCAAAGGCTCATCCTCAATAAGTACAATATTTGGCATCTTTGTTCTCCTATTTCTTCTTGTCTTGTCTCAACTGAGACATTTTCCTTTCCAAATTCACCCAGCTGGGTTGTTTCTACACATGGTTGAGCCTCTTTTCCACATGATTGTGCTACAGTTTTTTGGGGCTGCCTATTCTATCATTTCTTTTTAGGGATATGTGGCTGATCAAAAGCCACAACACAACTAATCTTATAAGACAATTGATAACTTCTTCTCAAAGGGGAAGGCCTGTATACTTCTATTATAGGTCCCCTTCCCTTTTTACGACGATGAGCATTCACGTCTTCTGACTTTTCTAGGTCCATATCCTCTTGTTTTTCTAGAGCTTCTAATACATTTTGTGGACTCGGTCTTTCCTAAGGATTCAAAGGGTTTATTAGATTTTCCAACACCTCACTGTCAAGAGCTCTTTTAGCATTTTGAGGTTCAGGAGAAGGATCTTTCAAATTTTGATCCACCAGACTAGATGGCTCACCTTCCTCTAAATGTCTTGTGGGCATAGGGTTCTCAAATTCTGAAGAAATTTTTTCCTTTTTTGTTTTGTTCTTCCTTTCTTCAAGAAATGAAATTTACAAATTAAATGTATGCGGTTGTGATGTTTCAATGGACCCGACCCAATTTTAAACCTTTCAATCATATTAAGAATAGAATCACTAAGAAAGGTGGGAAGGTTGACTCTAAATTCAGGGTTTTCGGCACCATGGCACAAATGAGTCAATAACCGAAATGGGGGACCAACTATTATGGCACATTTCCCTTCACATGTAAAATATTTGATTATCCAAGCAACCACCATTCTCCGCAGCTCTAGAATAGACATTCTTTTACAACTAATAGAAGTTGAGGTTCTCCTTCCCTATTGAAAAGCTCTACCATTTTTTGATAGGAAATATTTGTAGTTTCAGATAAATTTACACCTTAATTTCTAATACCAGATAAACAAGAAATGACTCGAGGGCTTACCTTGAATTTCTTTCCATACACTATTGACTGTCCATCTGAAAAGATTTTTGTAAATTCTTTAACCTTGGAACTGCTCATTGTGACCTTCAAACTTCTTCATAAACTCAAGCCACCCTATCTTTTGAAACAGTTCTGAAATATCACTCAATGCCAACAACTTATTTGGAGA
The DNA here is from genome assembly GCA_007258455.2 of Sequoia sempervirens. Classification (NCBI taxonomy): domain Eukaryota; kingdom Viridiplantae; phylum Streptophyta; class Pinopsida; order Cupressales; family Cupressaceae; genus Sequoia; species Sequoia sempervirens. Next base: position 904,772,683 of record VDFB02281492.1, read on the forward strand.
AGTCGGCTCTGATTTTCGCTTAGCTCCACCCGTGCTATCTATTATGCTCAATGTCGTGGCACTCAAAAGGTGAAAAACCATTTAACAAGACTATGATGCATATTAAAGAAAATGTAAGCTTTTCAACCACTCGTACTTGACATGAATTAATTATTGCATTTGGCTTCATTGTACTAGAATCATTACTTTGCATGGAAATGAGTGCATGAATTGCTTCATCTTAAGTGAGAGTACCATTTGCACAATTTACTAAGTTTGGAAACGGTGGTAGAATGTGCCAATTTATTTATTTTTATTCACAATAATTTACCTACTTTAAATAAAATTTTTGCATACCTCATGTCCCATCATTGATTTGAAATTCACTTTCCTTTGCTAACGTAATAGTATCATCGGATGGGATGGCGAAGGGTTATAATGAATTTATTATGGATGAAGATGGGATGGCTAGGGGTTGTAATTATTATGACGAAAAGTGGTCACAATATTTTGATTTATTATGGTAAAAGATGGCAGTGTAGGGTGTGAATTATGGAGGTGATGGAAAAATTTAATGATGATCATGTGTATGTCATTAGAGATATCAGAGCATTTGGAGAGGAAGCGAATTTATAAAATTCCAAAGTATCGTTGGATGATGCGGCTAGGATGAAGAACGAAAATTTTGGAACATCGCTGGAAGATGCGGCCGGGGTGAAGAAGTTAAGTAGAAAAATTTTGAAGCATTGCTGGGAGATACAATCGGAGTGAAGAAGAAAATTCTGGAGCATCACTAAAAGATGCAGCTAGAAGGAAAAGAAAAATTATGAAGCATCACTGGGAGATGCCGCTAGAATGTAGGAATGAAGTTTCGGAGCATTGTCAAAAGATGTTGCCGAAATGCAAGAACAAATAGCAAAATTTTGGAGCATCGCCGAAAGATGCCATCAGAATATAGGGAAAAATTTCCAGAGCATCATCGAAAGATGTCGTCGGAATGCAGGAACAAAATTGCGGAGCATCACCGAAATATGTTGCTGGAATGCGAGAAGGAACAGAAAAATTCCAAAGCATCGCCGAAAGATGTCGCCAGAACGCAGGAACAAAATTGAAATGTGAGAACAAAATTCTAGAGCATCACTAAAAGATGCCACCAGAGTGCAGGAAATATTTTTTGGAGCATCGTTGAAAGATGTCGCTAGATGGAAAAAGCAAAATTGTGGAGAATCACTGAAAGATGGAGTCAGAATGCAACAACAAAATTTTAGAGCATCACTAGAAAATGTTGCCAGAATGAAGGGAGGAACAAAATAAAACACCTTGGACTTAAAACTTTCTGAAGCACTACTGAAAGATACACCAAACTATAGGAAAAAATCGAGAAATAGAACCAACCGCGTGAACAAGTTCTGAAGCATCGTTGTAAGATGAATCAGAATTTGTATTCAATTAAAAATAAAGTCCTGCAAAATAGAAGTGAAATTTAGCCAAGTCCAAAAGGTCAAAAATACAAAAGAAATTCCCTGAAGTAATTGTAAATTCATAAACATGCAAAGAGATTTTTTTTTTTAGTATTCAGTGACTATTAACTCAGATTCTATTGGCTCTGTCGTACCAAATTCAATGCATTGTATTTATCCTTGCATTTCTACCATCCTTGTAAATTCCTCCTTGTTAACAGGTTTATGGTAGATGTGTAATCGATTTTTGTTGACTAAGAGAGTTCGAGTGTCACCATCAATAAGTTTGAGCCACACTGCTCCATTTGGAAATACTTCAAAAATTTCATATAGACCCAGCCAATGAGTCCTTAGTTTCCCTTGGTGATATTTATATCAGGAATCAAATAACAACGCCCAATCCCCATTGTGGAACTCTCTTTCTTTTATGTGTTTATCATGCCATGCCTTTCGTTGTTGTTGAACTAGCTCAATTTGGTGGAAAAAATCTAAACGAAGTTCATCCAACTCACTAAGCTATATGACTCTTTCAACCTGGGCTCATTTAAGGTCTAAGCCTAACTCCATTGTTGTTCTCAGAGATTAAAGTTCAAATTCAAAGGGTAGAAGAGGTTTCTTCCCAAAAACTAACTCATATGGATTGAAACCAGTGGTTGACTTCCAAGTTGTATTATAAGCCCAAACAACTTCGAGTAATTTTTTGGTCCAGTCTTTCCTTCTTGATGAAACTATTTTTGATATGATATTCTCAAGTTCCCTATTAGTGACCTCTACTTGACCATTTGCTTGTGGGTGATAGGGTGACGAATTTTTATGGCTTACCTGGAAATGATTAGTAAAGGCCCCAACAGAACTTTGGACATAAACTGGGGTCTTTGAACTGTGATAATTGTTCTATGGGCTATGAATTTGAGAAAAATCTTGTTATATAGGAAGTCAACAACTTGTTCTTCCCTAGAAACTCTTAGGGCTTAGACTTCTACCCATTTAGTCAGATAGTCAGTACACACCAAAATGTATTCTTTCCCCTATGAAGGGAGATCTATAAGGCCGATAAAATCCAATCCCCTTTTTAAATGGTTCAAGAACTACCTGCGGTTGCAGAGGAATTTCATTGGATGTAGTGGGTCTTCCTACTATTTGGCATTCATCACAGTGGCGAACATATTTTTTTATATCTTTATGCATAGAGGGCCAATAATATCTTGCACCCAAGATCTTATGGGACGTCCTCTTAGTAGAGTAATGGCTTCTAGAGAGGTCATCATGGTAAGCCCTAAGGATGTTGTAGGTTTCATATGATCTAACACAATGTCGTAAAACCAGATCAGGGCCACATCGAAATAACATTCCATTAATCCATATAAACGGAGCACTTTCTCGAATGAGATGTTTCTTTTGTTTTGACATAAAATCTGGTGGGAGCTCTAAAGTGGCCAGGTAGTTAGCTATGTCAGCAAACCAAGTGGTTTTAATGGAGATGGAAAACAAATTTTCATTTGGGAATTCATCTTGCACAGGAGCACAATCTCCATTATCTTATTTGATTCAAGATAAGAAATTTGTAACTACGTTGAACTTCTTGGGTTTATCAATAATGGTCACATTGAATTATTGTAGAAGCAATAACCACTTGATTATTCTTCCATTCACTGTAGGTTTTTTCATTAGGTATTTGATAGTCGAATGGTCTGTAAACACAGTTACTTTGTACCTTGTAATGTAATGTCAAAATTTCTTGATTGCATGAACCACAGCTAAGAATTATTTCTCCATAGTGGTGTAGTTTCATTTAGTGGGAGTCAAATTCTTACCAATGAAATAGATTCCATATTTTCCTCCATTCTCATCTTCTTGACCTATACAACTCCAATAGCATCATCGGAAGCATCTAAATAAATATGAAATGAAAGGTTCCAATTAGGTCCATGTAGGACAAGAGAAGAGATGAGTTTTTCCTTAATGATCTCAAATGATGCTTGACATTCAACTGTCTAGGAAAAATCCACATTCTTTTGGAGGAGGGAAAAAATGGGGGCTACAACCTTGCTAAAATTTTCTATGAATCTCCAATAGTATCTAGCATGTCTTAAGAAACTTCTAACATCAGTTTGATTCTTTGGAGTCTCTAGTTGTTGTATCACGTCAATTTTCTTAGGATCCACTTTTATCCCTTCAGCTGAAATGTGGTGTCCCAATAATATCCCTTGTTCCACCATTATGAGGCATTTTTCATGACTCGAGGATAGCCGATGGTCCTCACATCACTTCAATACTCTATCCAAATTTTGAAGTCCTTCATCAAAAGTTGACACATACACGGTGAAGTCATCCATATAGACTTCTACACAATCTTTCACTAGCTCAACAAATATGGCTAGGATAGCTCTCTGAAATGTTGTAGGAGTGTTGCATAGCCCGAAGGGAAGAACTTGATATGCGAATGTTCCCCAGGGGAAAGTAAAATTTGTTTTATCCTAGTCTTTTTCTACTACCTGTATCTGGTTATATCCACTAAATCCGTCTAAAAATGAGAAATACTTCCTTCCAACCAAATTATCCAAGACTTGGTCTACAAAAGGTAAAGGAAAGTAATCTCTATGGGTAGCTTTGTTGAGTTCCCTATAATCGACGCACACTCTCCACTTCCCATTTTTCTTTGGAACAACTACCAAAGGTGAAACTCATTTACTATTAGAAATGGGATAAATGAATCCTACTTGTAGGAGTTTCTCAATTTCTATTTTGACAATGTCTTTCAAAGCAGGGTTGATTCTTCGTTGTGGTTGACGAACAGGTCTAACATCTTGAGTATAGATGTGATGCGTATAAACACTTGGTTGTATTCCTCTCATGTTTGTATAATCCCAAGCAAAAGCTTTAGATCTATTCACCAAAACATCAAACAATTTGTGCTCTTCTGACTCTGTCAACCAGTTGTTGATATTCAACGTTTTTCCTGGTACCTAGTAACATGATGGTTTTGACTCCTGGATAGTTGGAGGTGACGGTATAAACTTCCCTGGTTAAGGTATTGAGAGGGCAACTATGTGGTATAGTTATGTGGAGTCTGGTAATATCTTTGAAGAATTGATCTATTTTTGGAATGATATTAGCCAGGGGACAAGGTAACTCTATGAAGCTAGTGTAATCAAATTCGGTGTGATCAACGTTGATTAGATGCCCTAAAATTTCTTCCACATCTAACATTTCTTCATCATTTGATTCTATCATAAGGATTTTGCTTATTGTTTTCTAATTAATCTTCCAACTCTTCACCATGTTGTTTAATGACTACCATTGCAAGTGAGGCTAGATTTTCCTGTTTGTTGGCATCATTTGGTTCATCAACCCAAAATTTGTTATGTTCAATAGGTCAAGCGAGGGGATATAAAAATAAGTATTTGTTGTTGGAGCCATTTGAAATGGTCATTCCTCCCTCTCTATAGTCAATCTTGGCTACAACTATAGCTAGCCACGGTCTTCCTAATATTATCAAATAACTATCCTTTGGTGTGAGAGACTAGATTATTTGGAAGTCTACTGGATATTCCCAACCATCAACCTTAATAAGAATGTTTTCTATGACACCTTTGGGAGTTGCTATGGATTGATTCGCCATTTGTAATACTGTAGTTGTGGGATACAAATCAGTGAGTCCCAAATTTTCCATAACATCCATCATCATGAAATTAATGGCGGTTCCTAAGTCCACAAGTGCCTTAGGTATTGCTACCTTGTTGTTACTATTATGATTGGACTGCTTGGGTCATCATATTTTGGAGTTGTAGTTTTTCCAACGAGAAGGTCAACTAGATATTGGTTTATGTGTATTGTGTTAAATTTTTTTTGTTTCGTTCCTGGTGTTTTGATGCAAAATTGTTTGATTAGTTGGTTTAGTTCAAGGATCTCTTTAATCACTTGTAACAAAGGAACTTCAATTTCAAGTTGCTTAATTTCTTGTATCAATGCAGTTTCAGTGAATAAGGTCATTTCTAAAGTGTTATTCAAGGGAGTTGCTTTAAGGCGCTCAGGAAAAGGCGCTTGAGTTTTCTTCTTCAAGGTAAGATCCTCCTTAGAAATATTTGTTGAACATTGACCATCCTCTTCTTGAGGTAACTCAAAAGTTGTAGATGAGGATTGGAGAAGAGGCTTGTCTTGATTACTCATTGGGTTTTGCTTTGAAGGTATGGAAGGTGTCAGAGTCTTTTTAGCAGATTTTTCATTTGGCTCGTCCAGGATCTCAACTATGGTAGGCTAAAGTGTTTTTTTCGACCTTAATTGTAGGTTCCCACAATGGATAGCATTAAGTCCAAACACGTTTTCCTGTTCTATTGAATACACTGGGGTATTTTGACGATTATTCTTCAGATTAGGAACAGGTTGTGCTAGGAGTTGTGGTTGGTTGACTTGCTTGTTTTGTTCAGGATTTTGAGGAGCTTGTAAAAGATTTTGTTGTGGATTAGGCATCCTTCTTGGTCTAGTATAAAATTGATTTTGAGTTTGATTCCATTGAGGTGCAAGGTTATGAGGATACCATTGTTGTTGAGTTTGGTTTTTCCATTGGGGGTTTCCCCAAGACTAGTTCACCCATTCAAGTGGTCCCCAAGGGTAGGGTCCCCAATTAGGTGGTGCTTGAGGCCAAGGTCTCACCCATTGATTATTATTCCAATTGTTTGGGGGTCGCCAGGTGGGATTTGAGTTTTGGTTGTAAGAGAAATTCCCTCCGGGTCTTTGATTCACAAAGTTGATCTTCTCCTCAACCTAAAATGTCCTTTTCTTGGAATTTTTGATTGCATTTATAATTTCACATTGACCAGTGGCATGACTCTTCTCACAAACCTGGCAAGTGTCAATTTTGTCCAAAGGACATTTTCTTAATAGATTTTTGTTTCAACACCTAGGGAAATAGATGGATAAGGTCTCAGTATTACATGTTTTGGCCTATATTCCATCCACCATGGTGTTTAATTGAACAAGAATGTTAGTTTTGAGATTTGCTATTTCCTCATGCAATTTACCTATCTCATTGGAACCTCTAAAAAGAGTAGATTTATGAATACCTCCTCGAGTATAGGAGAAACTCCGCCATAGCTCAGTGATATCATCAAGTCCAAGTTGGGACACATCTCCTTTTCCAATAAAATCTAGACTTCTCCTAGAATCTTCATCGTCCTTTAAGAAATATGGTCTTCAAAATTTCTAGACTTGTGGCTTCTTCACCACATCGTTTAGATGAGAAGATGAACCTATCCAAGTAATCTTCTAATATTTCATCTTCATTTTTCCTCCATTTGAACAACTCATCCTTCCTATTGTTGACTCTACAGTAACTTTGGTATTTGTCCAAAAAAGAAGACTTCATATCATCCCAGGTGGATATTGAGCCTGAAGCTAATCCCATGAACCAACACATTGCAACATCCTTCAAAGTGGAGGGGAAGAGCTTAAGTTTTTGGTTACCATTTTTGTAGTCATACATTTGACACAAAACTTTAAACTCAAAAAGGAACTAGTCAGGGTCTTCGAAGGATAAACCTCTGAAAGTTGGTAAGATGGATGGTGAATTTTTTTTCATAGGTGTATCATCATCTTGGTCGAGAGCAATAGGATAGGTGAATGTTTGCGCTCCCACTCTTGGGTTAGTGCCATTTCTATGGTTATCACCCATGAGGTTGAAAGGAATGTATTCCTCTTCAAAGGTTTGCTCTAATGGTTGAAGTTATGGGGTGTGCAAAGGAATGCTTTCCTCTACAATGGTTTTCTCGAATGGCTGAAGTTCTAGGGTATACTGGGAGGTCTCGGGTTGATCCTGCTCAATCAATTCTTCAATAATTTCTTCGGTTGAGACTTCTACCTCCCTGCTTGTGGTTGGAACATCTTTTGAGGGGGTTTTGGTATGAATCTTTCATGCGGACCTCGTTTCCTAACCATGCAGAAAAAGAAGCCTGACAACTATTTTTCCTAAAAGAGGTATCCAAGCAATCTCCTATTAACACTAGAAAAGGAATGTCCTCGGCAACAGTGCCAAAAAGTGATAGGTTGTCGTAAGGTCCTAACACTTTAGTTAGAAATATATCAATTAAGTCAACCGGGTAGTGTTCAAAGGCTTTATGCAATAGGGGATTTCTTGGCCATCTCTCTTAGATTTTTTGAATGTTTAAAATGGTTGTAAACATAATTTAAACTAGAAAGCCACTAAACTAGAAAGCATGAGATTGTTTAAACTAGAAAGCATTCAAATTCTTATTCTAGAAAGCATGTAAATTACCTATGAATTAATACTTGTAGTTAAACTATAAAATTTAAATGAAAGCAACTAATGCTAACGACTAACTGCTGATAGAAAGTACACTTAACGACTTGTAACTAACAACAGGAGTAGGTGCTCCAGAATTTCCAAATGAACAAAACTTAAAGATTACAAACTTAAAACTATGACCTGCAAGAGTTCATGACAGAGCTTGACACAAAATAACATTCACCCAAATTCAACATGTACAAAATGGAAGTAACAATATTAACAAGAGAAATACTTATCTACTTTACGAGATCCCTCGAGTGGCCAGCTCTTGGGTGTACCTACGATTAACTCAAATCACATGTACTTTTGCATCTTCAAAATAAATCCATTCATGATAATTCCATTACAAAGAATTGTTGACTCAGACTGGGATTGGTAATATTTATTTATTCATATCATCAAAGTGTAACACATAAACATAGCTGAATAGTATTCAAATTAGCATATCATAACAACATAACATTAACCTCTTGTCTTGGTAGTTACATATATTTATACTACTTATAAAATCCTCAGATGGCGATAGATCACCATTGAAAAAGTCTTTTAACAGAATTACAATTGACTAACTTAACATATGTTTGTGACATAAAAACATAATAAAGTCTCGGAGTGGAGCCATAAAGTCTTAAACAAAAAGTTTAATAGAAAGATTTAAAGGAGATGGTTGCACTTTGCACGCCTAAATTTTTGGTGCCTAAACTTCGAGCGCCTTAACTCCAACTGCTTGAAGTCCACTCAAAGTCCACTTCATTATTTGGTCATGCAAAAGTCTTGTACAATGACTTAAAATCTATACCATTAAATCAACATTAGTTAGATAATTTCAATCGATTTAAGAAATAAATATTTATACATCATTTCATAAAAAGTAGAAAATTATTGATCCTAAAAATAAACAATTGGCAATGCTAAAGTGACTGGTAAGATCAACGAAGGGTATTTAGCTGATTATAATTATGAGGTTATTTATACCTCATCAAGAGGATTCTGAGTGTTAGTAATTTTTTCTTGAATTTGTGCAAGGGCGCTAAAATTCGGTGCCCTTACACATTGAGGAAGTTCACATTCATGTACTGGCACTAAAAAAGAATGCCTTTGCATTGCCTTGAAAATTTGGAGTTTCTTAGTGCAAAGGCACTAAAAAACAACGCTTTGACATTTTTTGTAAAGATTGATCTTTTTTGCAAAAGTGCTAAAAATGTTCACCATTGCATATAATACTTACTTTTGGAAGAAAATGTTATGACACAAAAAAATGTAGCCCATGTATATGTTTGATGGCACATTTATTTGATAGAGGTAAAAAATATTGCCTTTGCATTTCTTTGTGGGAAGGACTTATGTTTGTAGGGGTGGTAAAAAATACCACTCCTACAAACAAGACTAGATAGATAAAACACAAAATGTTGAAGCCTTATTTTTAACCGCCCCTGCATGTTAGGTTAATCTATCAGTTAATTGCGAAGGTGAAAAATACCGCCCTTGCATCTTGGGCAAATATTGTGGAATTTAGTCATGGAGCGGCTCTGAATTTTACCGCCGCTATGTATGGATTAGGTAATAGAAATGTACAATTCTATTTTCCTTCACAGAGCTTAGGTAAGGAATTTCAAATTTTCACGAAAAACACGAAGATACAAGGAAAGCAATCCAGGATATTTCAAAAGCAAGGGAAAATGTTCGTATGAATAAATGTGAATAGCAAGGATGTTTGCAAAATAAACAAAAACCCCATGAAGCCAAATAAACTAAAACGAATTCATACAAATATAAATGATGTAGACATAAATTGTACAAAAACAAATACTCAAAACGGGAAAGACAAAGAAACTAGAACTTCAAATGAGATGAATAAAACCAAATCGTACCTAGTAGCAAATTTTCAAAACCCTAACTGAGATTTGAAGAAAATCAGAGATGAATTCGCACACAAGATTCGCGCTAAATCGCAAGGGAGACCTCAATTGAAAAGCAGAGAATGGAATGATCATAAAAGAGGTTAAAACGACTTAAAAAGTCATTAAGAAGCCAATTAATGAACTTGCATTAATGAACCATGAGTTCATTAATTTTGAGTGTGAGAAAGGGTAGGAGAATGTAGGGGCAGTGAAAAATACCGCTCCTACATTTTCAAAAACTCGAGCAAATACAAAATATAAATGCGTAAAAAAAGACCACTCCTACACTTGGAAGAAAAGAAGGATGTGTAGTGGTGTTGAAAATCAATGCTGCTACACCTCAAAAAAAATTCTAACTGCTCATGTAGGGGCATTGAAAAATAATGCCTTTATATGGGCAAACTTTTTTCTAACTCCCAGAAATTGAAAATCAACGAAATATTCGTTTTGAAGCTTTTCGGAAAATAACGAAAGATGAGTGCTTGAGGGGATGATTTGAGGCTCGGGACCACACATAATAGCAAATTGGAATTTTCCTCGTTTTGCATGCTTAGAGTGCATCGGTCGACAAAACAGACAAATTTTATAGGGGTTATCCCGTGAATCAAGTGCAACTGGACTCGAGGATAACACCGGGCAGCCTTCTAACTAATAAAATTTTGAATTTTCCCAAAATTTGGACAACCTAGTCCATATAATCCAAAGGTAACTCATCAATTGACTCTTTATAAATTTTCAACTTCCATTGTTGCTTCAAAATTTGCTCGTTTATCTCCCCTGTGGTGTCAACTTTTGACTTAGTCAACTCTCTCAAAAATTGGCTACAAGAGCTCATGAATTCCTTTATTTGGGTTCCAATTTCACCCACTTCTTGCTCAATTTGACATACTATTTCTCTTTTAAATTTCATAGCATGCATCTAATAGTGAGGTTCCTTGAGCTTATCTCTACTTAGGAGATCATTTTCATCAAAACTTCATTAGGAAATTTTTGAATAGCCTCTAATTTGGGAAATATTGAGCCATGGTATTTCTCATTGTTGATGCAATCTTCAGATAACTTGTCTACTTCCTTAAGAATAATGAAGCTATTATACACCTGTATGGCAACATCGATTTCCTTATTACCATTGTCACAAATATGCTTCAACATGCTTTGAGTAGATTGGGCCTATGACCTCATATTCTCCATTTTTTCCACCTCATCTTTAGATAAGACCACTGGAGTCACCTTTTTTCCTTGCTCACTCTAGATTGGAGTGACCAAATGTTGGATGAAGGCAGTGAGCTCTGCCACATGGGATCTCAGCTCAAGTTTGGTGGCCTCATCCTTATTCATTCTTTGCACTATATTGGTCATTCACCCCTAAAGTTCATCTATCTCTTGGGCTCTATTGGTGGGGTTGAGGTTGATGGTGGAAATATATTAAAGTCTTTAGGAAAAAATTTCCTACTATCTTTATCCACCATGGGAGTTGCCACGTGCAAAATTATGGAGCCTAAGGCATCCATGGTCATATGAGACCTCGTTTTTTATTTCCTCTTTTCTCTTGGATTTTGTATTCTGGTTAGGATAGCCTCCAAGCTCAGCTTAGGAACTTTTATTATGGGCTTCTTGTGCTTTAGCTACTCTTCCAGCCATGAGGGGACAATAGTATTGTCAACATCAGAATTTATTTGAGGAGGAGAAGCCCCCTTTTGAATGTTCTCTATATTTACATTTGTTTCTTTCTTAGATGTCTACTTTGTCTTAGGTTTGATACCTAGGCCCTCTTCTAATGGCTCTTCTTGTTTAGTGAAAACTTGCATTTATTCTTCAATAGCTAGGTTAGCCATACTTTTTTTTCTTGCTTTTGCAAACTCTCCAACAATTTATCAACATTTCCATGGTTGGAGGTTCTAATGTCTCTTGTAAAGTAGGAGGGATATCTTCAACTAATTCATTCAACAAGGATTTTTTGACCTAAGAAAGCACAGCGGCAACCACCTTCTTAAGCATATGGGAAAGGTGGGTGATGAAAGTCTGTGGGAGGTCTAGGGAAGTAGGAGGGAGAAAAATAGATGGAATGGTTAAGGAGATAGTGGAAATGGTAAATTGAGGAGGAATGGAAGAGGGTGAAACTTGGGTTGTAGGAGAGGCATTGGGAGAAGAGTCAATGGTGATGGGAGCAATGAGGGGAGTGAGGATGGAAGTGGTGGAAGTGAAGGAAAGATGGTAAGAGGGATGGTGGATGCAAGAGGAGATGTGGAGGTGGGAGAATGTGGAGAAATAGAAATGGAAGGAGAGGGAAATGAAGGGGAATCCTCTTGACCTTCGATAGGCTTCTCAATTGCAAGTGTCTTTACCTTTTTAGCCCTTTTAGTTTGTGGCTTGACTCCTTTTGCAGGCTCAACCTTTCTCTTGTAAAATCTAGGTTTTGCAGTAGGCTTCTTATCCTCTTCTTTGGTTTTCTTTGCCTTGCCCTTGGCTTTGGAAGATGGTGTTGCACATATGGTTGTCGTTGCACCAAAAGATCAACTTGTTAATGGCTGATGCAACTGCTAGAGTTAATGAATCCACAAGAGGCGATTAAGCAATGTCACGAACCCAAGCATTGTGTTGCACAACATAAGGAGACCAAGGGTGCACACCTTGCAACAATCCCCCCAATGCAAGCGAGGGGTTCGAACCCATGACCCAGGCTCTGATACCAATTGTTGCATAGACGGTTTTCATTGCACCAAAAGATCGACCTATTAATGCTTGATACAACCACTAGAGTTAATGAATCCACAGGAGGCGATTAAGCCATGCCACAAACCCAAGCGTTGTGTTGCACAACACAAGGAGACCAAGGGCACACACCTTGCAACAAATGTCCATGTTTCTTCTCATGTTGAATCTTTACCTTGCTCAACCTCTTCTTCTACATATTATTCTTCTTCATCAGAGGAGTCTTGCTCTTCCTCTACCTATTCAGATGTTACTTCTACTCCCTAATCCACCAAAGAAGATGTTTGAGCCTCTTCCAACCTCTTAGTAATCCTTAGGACCAACCTCATCACAATATTGAGGTTTGTAACCTCTTCTTTAGCCCAATCAAGAAATGTGATTGGCTTATCAACCACCTCATTGTATTCCTTTTCCTAAAGTACTTTACCATCTTCTTGGATTTGATTAGGGATAACACAAAGGAAAAGGGCCTTGATATACTCCACTGATACCCTAGAATAAGTTATCTTTTGTACCTCCAATTCATCATGACAATTGGCCCAAAAATATTCAATATCCATTCTATGCTTCTATTGCCAACCCACATATTTCGTCTTCTCATAAGGGTCAAAGTGTCTTCTGATGGTATGGAAATTAAAGTTCTAGAAATGGAGCTCCATATTTGAACCCTCTGTTAACTAATGAGAAGGGCAAGCATATAATCCTCTTCCAATTACCATTGGGTAAGGCACTCCTACCCTATGCTTGTCTTTTAGTAACCTGTTGGCAGTACAAAGTTGCCTATTCATCTCCAAAAGTACCACCTTATCATTAGGGTACTCAGGAAATTTGTATGATACCCTTGAAAATCCTTCCATCCTAAGAGAAGTAAACTTAGGAAACTGGATCAACCAGTAACTAAACATTTTGATCATCTCCATTGCAGAGGAGGAAATTTTTCTATTCAAAACTCCCTGTGGGGTTCTTACTATGAACATGATAAAGGTGTCATTTACCCTTTTGTAGTGGTTCATTGAATTGTGTATCTAAAGTTGAGGGTAGCAATCATAAACTTTGTTACTGATTGGGACTAGTACCAACTAGACCCAAATATTTCAAACCTCAATATAAAAAATTCTTAGCTAAGATATAGACAATATAAGAGGTCATGTAGAACATTTTAGTCTTCTTTACTATGGATAATTGTTAGTGAAGATTATCACTTATGCTTTTTTCCCAATGGAACTTTTTAGTTCCCCTAAGGATCTCCTCTACATAGTAGAACATCCAATTTTCAAAAGTTGAGGCTGAATTGATCCCCATTATTCTAGTTAGCAAGGTTACCAAGTCATTGACCTCAATGATGAAATCCTATATAATTATTTGGGAAACTTAAGAGTAGAAGACTTAGAATGGCTCACCCACAAATCATTGGTTGTTTTCATGCATTGTTGTGGCCCTTGGTCAAACAATCCTAAACCTTTCTCTCTGGTGGTCAAGGATATTGTTGTGAACATCGAGATTTCAAAAGTTTCATTAATGGAATCATTAGACAGGTCTTCCAATACTCTCCCATCTACTCATATTATCTTCTTGAAATCTTTGTGATAATGTTCTATGCAGTTGGGTTGTTTCCAAAGATCATTTTTCTAAATTCCTCAACATCAACATGTCCAAGATTGGTGTCTCCTATCATGCTCTAATCCGAAAAGATATTGGTTTCTGGATATACACCCTTGAATTCAAACTTCATCTTTGTAGTCCTAGACATTTAAATTTGCAAAAGAAACCCTTAATGAACATTTAGGAAATATTTCCAACCTTATAAGAAATCATTTTAAATGCCTTGTTGAATGGTCAAATAAATTTGAAACACTCATGCATGATAACCACCCAATACCCATAGAAGTGATAACAACAATTATGCAAAAATGATCAACCTTAAAACATACCACACCATTGAAAATTTTTGAAAGGGAGAATCTTGTGGAAAAAACCAATGCATACAACCTTTGCAAGAAAAGAGACCACTCTCAACCTTGTGGAAAATTTACACTCTTAACCTTGAATAGTTAGTTACCACATCTGCAAAGAATATACCAATAACAATCTTGCATAATTTTTTTGCAAAGGAATGATCCTTACCCAACCTTTACAAAAAAATAATGTGAGGAAAACCTTGTGGGAAAACCTAAGGAACAAGAATAAGTTCGAACAAACCCTAAAACTCCACAAAATGCAATAAAAGACACATAACCTCCATTTGTGGAAAAATGACCAAAGGTCGAATGACTATTAAAACTCCTCAAGACCTAGATTTATGGGAAAAACCAACAATTAGGACGAATGCAAGAAAACTTAGACATGGACAAGGTTGAACTACCCTAAAATTCGCGCAGTGATAAAGCTTTGCAAGAAGATGAATTTTCTTGCTTTGTGAAAACCAATAGACTCAACCTTGGGTAAAGGATAGTCTATTTTGTGCATCATGAAATTCCACAAAATTTGAAGATTATATCCAATACACCATGTGAGTAGATAAACATTGCAACATTTTAACAAAATCCAAAGGCAACTTGGTGTGGGGAAATGACCGCCACGAATTTCTCCAGGACTAGAAGTTAAAGATAAAAAACCCTAATAATACCATGATGCAAGAATTATAACAATATGATCACCGAATTTTACACAAGTTGTCACAAATATGCCACCTCCCAATTGACCTATCTATACCAAGACTTCCACAAGACCTACTTCACCACATTCTCAAATCATAGACTAGAGCACAAAGGCGCCTTACTACTGAGTTGGGAAATTTGACTTGGGGAAGTGCAACCTAGATTCCTATTTTATATCAATCAAAACAACATTCTATGGGAGGTTGGCATACCCAAACAAAATCCCAATAAACCAAATATTAAATGATCAAATGAACTTTGGATTCACAAACTTTACTAGCTAACTGCATAAATAGATCCAAAATGAAGATGAAAACAAGAGGAAAACCTAGAAGTGTGATGTAAATTTGATGGTAGACACCTGGAAAACTTTGGGAATCACAACAATGATGAAGGTTTGATTGTTAGAGAGCTTTGTAGCAACAATCAATCTCTCAAATGACCACAAATGACTCTATAACCAAGGTTAAACACTAATATACCCTTGGCCACCAAATGCCACAAATTCTCTACAATATACAAAGTGGCAAGCACTAGTTTGCAAAAATCTGATATGTGCTCATCCTTGTAGAATAAACAACTCCCTCTAACCTTGCAAAGAATTGGGCACCTCACGATCTTTGGTTGAGTCAGGTTCTAATCCATGCAACAAAATATTTTACAGAAGAAAAAAAAAGGATCACTCGACCTTCACAGAAGAATGTGGGTTATTCAACCTTGCGGAAGAATAGGGGGCATTCGACTACTAACCCTCAAATCTCCACAATCTAACCAAAATTTGAACTCGGAGGACAACCAAGGTCAAAAACCAAAACAAGCAAGCACCAAAAAAGGAAAACTGACTTAAAGCACACTAACCTAAAACCTCAAAAGTGAGAAGTCCAAGCAAAACAAAAAAGAAAGGTCCTTATTTAATGGGATGCGTGTGCAAAGCACAACATATACCAAATGTAGTGAAAATATGCTAAAACTATATAGATTTAGTGAAAACACTAATGGCCCCTCAATACTTTGCTTTAGTGTCGAAGATAGAGCAATGACATATTATTTCTTACTTGAGCAACAAATAAGACTTAAATCAAATGAGAAGTTGTAACCTAAATTGGACTCGTAATCTTAAGAATCATTTACCTAATTTCAATATGTATAAGACAAGAAGTCGATATCAATATTTTCTATGCAATGAGTACCAAAATGTGAACACCCTAGATGTAATGAAGAATCTACTTGGTTGCCTTCTAGATTCTAGATAAACACATAGACCATCCCCAAAGTAAGAGGAGGACAACGCATGATTGACACCCCTAGTGGTGCAAACATGTGGGTTAGGCACGTGTGACAAGCTATTGACAACTAGGCAACCTGTAATTGGTAATCAGATTAAGCATTGCATGGGCAACAAACCATCGATGGAATTGGCGAAGGCAACCGTGGAAACAATATTTTATGTCACATCAAATGCTATCCATTCATCTTGGAACTACAAAATTTACACTTGGGGAGATGAGTCGCTTATTTAGGATTAATTATTGTAAGTAAAGACTGAATTATGTCCATTTCCATATTGAGTAAATTGAAAATAGTAGGGTTCCAGTAATCCTACTTGGTCATTTTATGGTTGAAACTTGAGACTCACCTTCACCATCTTCAAGCTTGAAACTTTGCTGGTTTACTGTTGTTGCATTGGATCTCAAAACTCCAAATTATAGTAGAGAATTTGTTCAATGTGAACAAGTTTTGTGAATCCACCCTGTGCTTCACAAACAGAGAGCAAAACAAGCCACAATACCACACTATTGTTGAATTTTTATTTAAATCAATGAGCATTTGCTCAAAGCAATCAACCAGGCACTGTCAGCAGCATTGTTTCAAGCATGCATCCAATATGATTTACCGAATTAGAAATGTTACGGTGCCTCACGGTGCGAATATGCATGGTACGGACCTAGTACAGTTAATCTGATTTTCAGTCTCACATACTCCATTTAATAAAATGAGTTCGGTAAACTTTAAATAACGATGAAAGCAATGTTTTGAAAAGAAACTACAATCCAATATCCATAAACCTTCTATCAAATGATGAATAGGACTACCATGTTCTGGTATCCATTACTGCTCAAGTTGCAGAACAAATTATATCTTTAAATATTCATATATATCATAATATTTCATTCGAGAAACTCCAGCACATCTGGTGCAAGGAATGTTACTATGCCTATACACCATCCAGCTATTACAGTGGAGATGTTATGTCTATAGCAAAATAGCAAACCATCGCCTTTATCTTCAGTTTAAAAAAGATTCAAGCAGACGCAAACTTTAAAAAAAATATTAAAATTTTCAGCATAATCAACAAACAAAGCTCTCGAAATCTTTAAAGAATGAAACCTTTTTTTTATTAAAAAGCTCTAGCAGTGACATTAGATAATGATCGCGTACAGTCGCAAGTGACATAAATAATTCCATCAGCTGTTGCCGATTGGAACGCCGCCTCTTCTCTGTCAATTGAACCCTAACACTTCTTTATCCAAAAAGCTGAAAAATCCCAAACACGTCGGCAAGCAGCAGGTCCAGGGGTCAAATCTCCGGGAGCAGTTTCTACAATAATAATATTAAATATAGTTTACCTACATGTTTTGTTGAAGTGTGTTCTAATTGAGAACCCGTACAGACTACTCAACATTCTCATCGATAAAAGGGAATGAAGAAATAAAAAAAGAGATAGAAAACAGAAAAGCCACTAAACTTGGCGGGAGAAATTTTGGGGGGCCCTGCCAAACGTGATCAAGAAGATATCTAGTTAATTTCGCAAAAGCCAGCATTATAATAAAATCTAAGCAATCCACATCAGCCATTGAAAACCCCATGCTGCAAAATTATCAGCGATAGTACCATTAAAAATTATTCAGATTAGCGGCTATAAAACAATTATAAATTTCCAGTGCTAGCACCATTAAAAATTATCAGATTAGCAACTATAACACAATTAAAAATTATTCAGATAATAGCTATAGCACCAATAAAAATTATCCAAATTCCATTCACAAAAGCTATAGTACCATTACAATCAAGTGTAGATTGGATGAACTGATACTCCCTGTGTGTTCCAAAACAAGAGCTTTTGAACAGGGTACGGGCATTAATGAAAGCATTCTAGAAGGGGTTTTCATCGATTGTAGTAGTTACCAGTGCTGTAGTAGAAATATATGTAAAATGTGGAAGCATACACAAGGCACGTCAACTATTTGACAAAATGAGTGAAAATATGTGCAAAATTACTGCAGGATATGTGCAAAATAGATCTGTTGAAAACTACTGCAGGATATGTGCAAAATAGATCTGTTGAAAAGGCCTTGGAAACTTAAGCAGATGCACTTGCCAGGTGTGAAGCCAGCCTCCACAACCTTTGCCAGCATCCTTCCACCCTGTGCTTAAATGGGAGATTTGCAAAAAGGCATTGACATATATCAAAAGTATAATTGAAAATTGGATTTTTCTCAGATGTTGTAGTTGCAAGTGCCTTGGTAGACATGTATGCAAAATGTGGAAGCATAGACAGGGCATGCGAACTATTTGACCAGAAAAAACCCTAAAAATGTGATCTCATGGACTGCATCAATTACAAGATACGCTCAAAATGATGTTCTTGATGAGGCTTTGAGGCTTTAAAATAAAATACCCCAAAGAAATGCAGACTCGTGGAATGCAATGACTGCAGGTAGAGGCACAAAATGGGTCTGTCGAAAAAGGCTTTGAAAACTTTCAAGCAAAAAGTCAGGATGTAGCTTCCAGAATATGCAACATTATTGCTTGTAAAATATCACGAGGGAAATATCAAATATATGATCGTATACCAGATGAATCCATCACAACCTGGGCATTTTTGAGGTGCCCAGTTGACCATATCTCCAATTTGTTCATAAAAAGCACAGAGATTCAGTCAAAGGTAGGTTGTCAGTCGTGACCAGGCAGAATTTGAACTTTTGAACTTAAATTGAACTTGTGTAATTAGTCATAAATATAAAGCCATACCAAAAGGCAAGTTGATTATACTTACACTAGCATTACTCTTCCTAAACAGTGATAACTTCAAGAAATCTCCCAAAAAAGATATGAAACTATTAATTTCTATTGGCAAATCTGATCTAATCATGTATTGAAAACTGTGGCAAATTTTTGAATTAAAATTTTTAATAAAATAAATGCTCCAGTGATTTCAACGAGACTAAAATAAAATTTTATAAAAATGTGGCGATTCAATTCACCTTACAACTTGAACTATTAGCCAATTTTTGATTCCCAGATTTCAACTATTAATCAATTGATGAATATTCGCCACTAAAAAATCACTGCTCCTGAAACTCCAGAGAGCCATGCAATAACTATCTTTTCTAGTTGTGATTGCTGAAATCTCTGAAGAGAAAAAGAAAGCAAGTCGAATGTGCTGAGGAGTGTGCCGTCCAATTTTTGCCGAGCTAGAGTGCCAACTTGGCAAGCCCAGGCCTGAGGAGGATGTTCTCGAGCAGGTTGCAGGACCTGTACAGAATCCCTAGGAGAGAGTAACAGGTGCATATGAGTAGTTGCAGAAGATTGTGGCTGCACATAGATTTTGAACCCCTGCCCCTGAAGTTTCTATTGAAGGTGAAAGGGGCTCGCAGCTGGTCATACACCAAATTGAATTTTATGGTATCCTAAACTGGATCGATCAGCTTGTGCTCTTAAATTCAGAGCATTGTTCTAGTGCCGAAGAAGATAGTGCTGACATTGTTGTTGCTGATACTTCCACTGGTTATTCAGGAAAAACAAAGGAAACCCTGATAAACCTGCTGTTGCTGCTAGAATGATAGTGTATATTGCTGCAGGGAAAAACCGAGATAATCTGGTTCCTGGAAAGCAGCTCTGATAGTTTCCAGAATTATCAAGAATATTAGTTTCTAAAGTTTCATACAGGAAATAATTTTAATGGTAATTGGTCCATGATAAATTACATTTTATTAATGTTCAAACTGTGAAGATAACAAGACTGTTCAATATCAAAAATTATATGCAGCAGCCAATTGAAAAGAGGTCTAAACGATTTATTTATGCATTACACATTTTAATAGAAATGTTCAATATTTGATGTTGATTGGTTCATAACATCCAACTAATTAATTACATTGCATGAATACTATACCTGCCTACGGCAAATGGAGATAAAAACAAAGAAAACAAGAGATCACTTGATCATAGTCTTCCATGTGCTATGATTCTATGAACTGATAAAGTTAAGGCATTTCCTGGAAAAAGAAAAATTGCCAACCTATGCCCCTCATTTTCACCTACAAAAATAGAAATTTCTATGTTCCACAGTGCTCAATTCACAATATACCACTCAAATTAAGGGTTTTTCTTTAAACATTTTCTCATTCCCTAGATAAATGACATTTTGCATATGTTGCAAAACAAACATGATCCGGTCACTGATGAAGGGGATTGGTCTAAGCTATTCACTTTTGAAGTGCCCACAGAATTCTTAAATTTGAATCGGGGTTAGATCAACGGCAACATGTGCCTCCATATTTAAGAGGATATTGGTGCCAGAAAATTTAGGATTAGTATATGGAAAGATAAAGATATATTACAGATCTAAATTCCATGGAACATCTTTTTCAACAAATATCAAATCTCATGAAACACCCCACACAAAAATTTCGTTCTTTTATGAAACATATATACATGAAGAAGAATAATGAATTGTGTTTTGAATTCAGTAAAATCAAATACTACAATGTTTTACAAAATTTCCCGTGAACATGTGATCCTAGAACCTTTGACAAAGGCTTCCATGCAATCCAACACTATGTGACCAAAACATGTGATCCTAGAACCTTTGACAAAGGCTTCCATGCAATCAAACACTATGTGCAAAATATTCAACAACTCACAACTTACAACATCGACACAGAGATGAAAACTGTACGTAACCAAACTATTATTCTCAGCTCAAAGCTGCAATTAACTTTCTGTTATTCTATGAAATTTGCACATAAACTCAACAGATCTTTGAGTTGTGTGCAAAAATGATGTCCAGGACTAACAGTTCAGGCTTCCACCTCGATCGCTGCAGCTCCTCTGCCCCTTCCTCTTCTTCCCCTGCCCCTGCCCCTTCCACGCCCACGAAATACTCCACGCCCTCTACCACGACCCCAACCCACATACCATCCCCCTCCATTGTAGTAACCTCCACCATAGTTGTGTTCATTATCATAGTAACCACCACTTTCTATAATGAACAAATAAAAAAGGAAATCATTGTTTCGTTGGCAGTCACATAAGAAACAACTTTAAGACCAGGTGCTTTACAAAACATCACAAATTTATATTCAAGAATCACTAACTTAAAATTCGTACCTGATCTTCCCCAACCTCTTCCTCTTCCTCTTCCTTGACCTCTGCCTCTACCTCCTGAGACAATATATAAACAATCATTCTGCAATTAGTATTTCATAATATACAGATGAGAAGAAAGAAAAATACATAAAATAATCTGTAGAGTAATAGTTGTTAAAAACCACACCTCCAATGCTGACGCTTGATTTGAGTTTGGTTTGATCAGAAGGCAATGGAGCCTGGTATCTGTAATCAAGAGTATCCAAATATTATACTTTTTATGAACTGCTGATAGATATATATTGTGCAAACCAAAATTAAATTAACAACTCTATTTAGAATGGAAGTAGTTCTATTAGGACCAAGGAATATGAAAATCATATGACAGCACTAACTGTTAATTTTATTATTGTTCGTTGATACTGAGTAAGTTAGATCTGAAACCTAATATCATACCCTGTGGCAGTTGTATCAAGCTCCTTGGTTGAGAGAGTAACTGTGATCATTGAAACATGCCTTGTTGTCTCCAAGCTAAAGTAGAGGAATAATCAGCAAGTTATCACACCACTCAGCAAAAAGCAGAAACAGAAAATATCTTCTGAGATCCTCTCATCAGCTTTCAAGGTCCGGCTTATGTATCAAATTTTTCTTTTACAATTCAAATAATAAAATCATGTACGGAAATAAAAAATAATATAAAAATTCCTTACGGCAGCAAACCCTCTTCAATTGGTTCCCAGACATCTGTTATACTCATTGAACTGATTGAGGTAATCTGATGCAAACCAGGCACCCTCCGCTGCAAGGTCAAACATTTAAGATTACATAGCAGCATCTATGAACAACTCTCTACTGCTGGAGTAACTTAAGATTTCAGCTTCTTAAATATAAGAAACAAGTTTTAGCCATAAAGGGGAAATGCATAAACTCACTTTAATTATTTCTGCAATAGCTACAACCTTGCTAATAGCTTGGCCCATTGCCTTCAAGACGATTTCTGGGGTTGTCTTGTCCTGAAAATAGAACATAAAAATTTAAAAGTTCAAAATAGAAACCATAGTTTATTCCATACTTCAAAAGCAAATTAAATCCAGGATTATGTAGCATAATTCATGCACCATCTCATGCTGTGGTTACAAGGTAAATGCAAAAGTACTTGCACTGCACAAGAAATAAGAACAGAAACAACAGGATCTGTTCACATGATAATGTAACAATATTTCCTGATACAATAATATCGCATTCTTAAGATTACATTAATGTCTATAAACTACCAAAATAGGTCAATGGGGATGAAAGATCATGACTAAGCAATTATGTGTCCTGTAAAAAACAAATGTGACTAAGCAATTATGTGTCCTGTAAAATACAAATGAGTGAGCTATAAAAAAAATAAAAATTAAAAAGTTTAAATAGGTTAGCAATAGTTATCACAAGTCAAGTAAAGTAAGGTTCAACTTATAAAGGAAAATAAGCCAAAACACAAAACAAATGGATTGAGGAAGAAGATCAATTCCAAAATAGAATAAGTTTGAACTAAAATGAATGTTTTGATGTTGTCAGTGAGTAAAATTTTATGAAAATGAAAACAACTTAATAAAAATTGTATTCCTTGCAGCAACAACCAAAGCTAAAGGAAAAGAGATTCAGGTAGGAGGTTGGAGTAGCAAAAGCAATAATAGCAATTCTTCATTGTCTTGGGACAAGAACAGTGTCTTGCCCCCGCAAAATGCAATCCAAGACACAGGTTGCCAAGCAAAACCAGATCGCTATTCATAACCCATTCAATCATGCATGGAAGGCAATTAAAATGCATTCATTAACTAGTTAAGAGATAATCACAACTTTATGATACTGTTTAATAAGCCATAGTCGTCCCTCACAAGGCAGCAATGGGAAAGTTATGAAAGGATGCAATCAATAATTAAATAATGCTGATCGCTCAAACCAAATGACATCTCTCTTCAAATAGCAACCAAGATAATGATTAAGGGCAGCAAACTTTCTGAAGACAAATCTGCGATTTCACGAAGGAATAATATCATTAAAATTAATTATTCCTATCTGCAATTAAGGAGGCATTGATTAGCTATAACAAAGAGTCATGTCCCTTGGCGAATTCATACCTTTGAAAGGTTATGACCCTCAGCCCTATCATGGGTATAAAGAGTAAACAATTCAAGGCAGAAAGGCATCGATTGGAGAAGAGATAATTTCAGACCAGCAATCATCTGCATGAGATAAATTGATAAAAAGAAAATAGAGGACTGCACCCTCTAAGTAAGAAATAATTAATTAATTGGCACATGCACAGCAGTCTGATTTTCTGAGTTTTGTGGTATGAAATCTGATTTACAATAATGTAGTTGCAATACAATTTATTATAAGTGATTGTGATTGTTTAATTAGATGTTTGAGGTACTAATGATACATTGCTGTTATGACTGCTTCCTTATATTGGTAAATATTGGATTAATATTTGTTTGTCACATGTCTTGAATGTTTTAGCCATGATAGAGGAGACTGAGATTACAAGAGGGGTACGGTGATGGGGCACTCTCCTAGGTACGCCACCTCGAGATGGGGGACCAGGTAGTCCCAAAGAGGCCAAGGGGGTACAAAAGGTCCTACGCTTTGGGCTTAGGAGAGATGGGCTTCTAGGGCACCCTGTGTAACATCACCCCTCCATCATGGTGAATCAGTACAAGGAGTCCAATCATTGCGAGAGGGAAATGGTTGGCAAGATGAGGGGATAACGGAAAGGGGACACCTCACTGGGTAGACCATCTCATATGGATGGTATGGACCACATGAGGCCAAGAGGGATGATATATCTGCTCTTGGGCCTAGGGTAGAGGATCCAAGACACCCATCAAAGTAATAATGTTCTCCCATGCTCCCCTATGGTTGAGCCTTCCAAGGATATTAAAGTGATTTATGATTGAATTAATGATTCTGTCCTGAATTTACTTATGCTTAATTATGACAATCTGCTAATTTGTATTACGGTGGTAAATGGTTTCTAATCTGTTGGCAGGGCTTCAATCAGGTAAAAGGTACTCTCTAACCCATTTGTTTATTTGGAAATTGAGGAATTAGGGCAAATTTAGGGAATTCCCAATTAGGGGACATTACAAACAGACATAAATCAGAAGCAGTAACAAAATTGAAAGGACATGAGCAATCATCTGTTATCATGACAAAAAAATTCTGCAACTTTGAGATTGGGCGACCTCAATGACTTCAAAGCCCCTTGACAGTCTTGTATCATCTCCTTGAAAGGGCTCAAGATAATCCCAAAAGCAGAGATCCTTTTCCATCTTTCCTTAAGTGTGTTTAGTCATCGTTTCACTCCTATTATTTCCCTCTACTGGTTTAAGCTTTCATTATCCAACCTAAATAAAAATGTACAAATAGCATTATAGTAGCAAAAAAATTAGTGATGTCTAAAAACACTACCATTTCTTGCACCAAAGTATTTCCAGTAACATGCTTGATATATAAAATAATTTGCTCCTTTTGCTTCTTTTTCCTACCTGATGTCAGATCTCCAGATTAGATAAATACTTTGTCTAAGGGATTAAACATTTGGGAAACACTCTCCTATGTTTGCAAAATTGGTTTGTGGCTATCAAAAATTCCTTAGAACTTACATATTAATTTCCACCAGATGAGTGATTTTTTAAAACAATTCAATCAAATTGACTTTTCATTCAAAAGTTTAGCACCAATGCAGTGGTACTATCAGCAGATCATTTTTGTTGTTTTTTAACTTTTTTAGCCTTCAAAAATTTTCACCCTTTTTTAGTTTATATTATTAATTATGAATGTCCTACCTGGACCTGCACTGTTTTTTAAACATTTTTATATGACAGTTGGATACCCAGATACCTAGAACAGAACTAGTACGGTTACAGGGGCATCCAGGGCAGAACCCAGTAATATCGACATAAACAAATATATACATCCCAAGTACAAAGAAAAACAAGAGTTTATTGCTTAAATAACCATGCCTAAGATTCAATATTACAAAATTCACAAAATGGTATTAACACCAACAATTAAATACAAATAAGTATCTTTAAAGAACCTAAGAAGTGTCTAACCAAATTTCTTATCATAACACATTTTGATCAAATTTCAAGGGAAGGAACAAATGGCCTAATGATATAGAGAACCACAAAATCTGTAAATTCTATTACTTATGTTATCCTGAAACAATGCAAATCTATACAGTACTGTCCAGAGCATTTAGAAAAAATAACTAATATGGACTGTGAAAACATAATGTTTTTAACTATTATTGTTGTTAAACTTGGAAGCACGTTATAGTCTAGGGCTTTGATATCTTGTTTGCAAACAGGAGCATGACGTTAAATCCTGTGGAATACAATTGTTAAACAAACCATATGATGCCGAGCCAAATAAGAAATGTCCAATTCAACATAAAAATGAAAAACCTGTTCTAGCAACCCAAGGACCAGACTAAGTAAGAATTAAATTAATTAATAACCACCTTACCAACTTAAGGGTACTAGTCAAGAATCATGGAATCAAATACATTCAAATATAAAAAAGAATGGCATAATGTCATCAAGTGATAAGTGAAAAAATCATCAGATAATGTGTCCACATTATCATGGCACTCATCAATTGAATCCTAAATATCATTCACAATTAGGAGTAGAGCTAAGCTTCTGAACAAGGTTAGTTATCAAGGTAGCCATAATTCAGCTACAATTTTCAACTCCTATTAGAAAGAGGGATCATTTATTCTTAACCGCTCGGGGTACAATATTTTGCAAAAACCCAATCATGACAATCTCTGCCAATCCAAACAAGCAAACTTTTAGGTCCAATAGGAAAATTTTATGTCATACAAACTGAAGACCACTAAAACAATCTATTAAAAATTAAGCACCGTATAAGACCAAAATTAAGAGGGTAATATAAATGTGGGATAACACAAATGAAAATTTCATTTTACCGTGGCATTTGTCAACCAAATCCTCTAATTCATCACAATCAAGAGCAGAAAAGAGGAAAAACAGTTTTACCAAATTAGTAACAATGCTAAACCCCACAAAACAGGGAACTTATAATTTATGTAAACTAGGCATGAAAACCTCTGGTAAATTCCCACATCATAATTGTTCAGGTAAAAGGCCAAGAAACAGAAAGGATTATACTTGTTTAGCAAAATTTAAAAAGAAAGGCAGTTTTACCAAGGTAGTAACAATGCTAAACTCCATAAAACAGGGAACTTATAAGTAAAACCTCTGGGAAAAGTCCCACAAGGTAAGTATTCAGGTAAAAGACTGAGAAAACAGAAAGGCTTGCAATAACACATAATATTTCCACATTCCATGTTTGTAAGAACAAGAATGCTTCTGGATGAAACTGTGTAAGTCCTTTTTAACATCTGTGAATGCAACTGTGTAAAATCAAGAAAGGTTTACAGCTCTTTAAGATTAACAGAATATAAATCATTCAAATAGAAAATTGCGGGCACCAGATCAATATTAATGAATACAGTATAAATCGTTCAAATATAAAACTGCAGGCACCAGATCAACATTAATGGAATTTTATTCATTCAAATATAAAATACCATGTAATGCCAAATACCATAGAATTACATAATTCACCCTGGATCACACCCTCATGCAAAGCCTCAACTGAATCCTAAAATCCATACCAACCAGAAGTACAACTAATCATGGAATTTCACTTTATTAAAATTAAAAAAGAAATACTAAAACCCACAAAACAAACCAAAAAACTTGAAATCCATAATTCACACAAATCCCAAAATAGAAAATTTCACCATAGGGTGACATAATCCAATGTGGTGTCAGACCTTCGCTGTCACTCGAAGGACAAACTGATTTCCGTGATAAATCCCAATCTGAAGAATACCTAAACAAGAAATGCCAGATTACAAAGGTCCTAATGCTAAAACGAAAGACCCCGATAAACAAAATCCATGATTCACACAAGACAAAAAACAAAGTATCTGAAATGAATCAAAAAACAATTAAAAGAACCTGAAATCCATAATTCAAGGAAAACCCAAAATAGTAAATGTCCAATTCGAGGTCATATTCACAAGGATCGTTAAACAATGCTGAAACCTCACTAAATAAACTATAAGAGATGAATCAAGAATCAATCAAAAGAAACTGAGACGCATAATTCCGATAAACGCAAAATAACAAATGTCTAGTGGAAGATCAATAACAAGTGCTTAAGTCCCCACAAAAAAAACAGTCAAAGAAACAACCAAACCAACCTGAACTCCACAGTTGACACAAACTCCGAAATAGGAAATGTCAAATTCAAGGCCTTACTATTCAAGATCAACAAACAAGGCTAAACCCCACAAACAAAAACATGAACGCTGAATCAAGAAACAATCAAAAGAATCTGAAATCTTCAATTCAGGAAAAACCCAAATTGTAAGTATTCATTTCAAGACCGAATTCATCAAGATCATAACAATGGAAGCATTAAAAAAAATCCCAAATAACAGATAAAAGGAAATTAAACTACCTGCAAAAGACTCGATGCATAACTGATATAGTTCCTGATGAGCCCCTGAGTGGTAACACGGATTTCATTCTGATTGATTGTGATCTCAGGCTTGGGCTTTTCCACCCTCTGATATCTATCCATAGCTCCCTGTTTTACCTCCTCCAAGAACTTGCACGAAATCTCTAACTGAATACACAATTTGATGTGGGCATTTGAGGAGTCGAAAAAGCAAACAAGAAATGAAACGAAAATGCAAACAAAGAAGTCTTTTTCACTTCCCCGACAACAAACACGCCACAAATCAAAAATGAAATTCAAGAAATCGCCATGCAAAAATGAAGAACCTTCTTTAACCTTCGGTGACAAGTCAATTCTATTTCGGTGGTATAGACGTGTAATATATTTGGAGAATTAATATGACACGCCGATGAACCCCGCCGTAACGGAAGAGCTCTGGAATGCCCCCAGCAAACTAACTGTCTATTTGTATGTGTATTTTTAATATTGGAATCAGGAATATACTTTATTTGTCTGTACCTTTTCAAAACATGCGTAGAATTTATAGTACAGATATCATTTTTATTATTTAATAGAACGTAGTTTGCTTTATCTTTGCTAGTTCTAGTCTACTCTGTGTACCAACTTTATAACCATTATTTGTATTTGTTTTTTTATTTTATTTTAAATTGTCTTTCAAAAAGTATTCAAAGTTTATATTGGAAATCTCTTTCTTATAAACATGGGTTGCGAGAAAGTACCCTAACTTCGCGCTTCTCAAAAATTTACGTGTATATTTCAAATCATTTCCAATTTTTGTACACGGCAAGTCCCTTGTTTATAATTAAGGTTTCAGGGACACATCATCAAATATGATGCCACATCAACATGCTTTTTGTTGAGGTGTCCAAAAAGGCCCAAAAAAAAGTGAGATTGATACTTGTGCACTAAATCATGTTTTATTGGTGCGTTGATGTGGCATCACATGATTTGTTGCTTTTTAGATCAAAGGAATATATTTCATTCAATTATGGGTAGTGATCATCAACACTAACAACTTTAAAGTCACAACTATTGGTCCAATAT
Organism: Sequoia sempervirens; assembly: GCA_007258455.2. Lineage (NCBI taxonomy): Eukaryota > Viridiplantae > Streptophyta > Pinopsida > Cupressales > Cupressaceae > Sequoia > Sequoia sempervirens. The sequence goes on from VDFB02281492.1 coordinate 904,801,685, forward strand.
TGTTAAAAATATTGGGCATTAAACCAACAAATGCTATTACAACTATTGGAACATGCTTAGGTACTAGGTCCTCTCCCCTAAGTAAGGTGTATTTAGGCATTTGATTTGTACTTTTCTTGTTTGGTGGAGTTGTAGTTCACACATATAAGTGCATCATTTTTATCTCATATTAATTGTACATTCACATCTCTTGTGTTTTAATTGAAGTTTCATAGCTTTTAAGATTACTTTTTTGTTTGTCTTTTCTCATATTTAAGGTGTAGATTTTATATTTTCTTGAAAAGTTAAAAGTTAAGTATACTCTTCTCTCACATCAAATGATGACTTGGAGAATTAGGATTTTTTTATAAAAATATGAAATTATTGGATTTATATTTGCGACTTTGTATTAAAAATATGTTTTCATGCCTAGAGCAAATCTAAGCAAAATATTGAATTTAGAGCATTCAAGAAATTTAAATCCGTCTTTTGTTTTGTCTAAATCAAGCATAAGAGGCCAAATTTACATAGTTTGAAGAAAATGTTTTTTGTTGGACATTTGTAGATCATTTATCATTTGAAGCATTGTAGAGAAAAATTACCCTTGCCATTACATCTAGAAGGCTTGAAAATATATAGATCAACTATCAAATCATCAAAATCTAAGCACTTTGCCTTAAGTTGTTGAAGAAATTTTCCCCTCCATTGTTGAATCAATTTATATAGAATCTTTAATTTCTCTATAAAATTCCCTACTCAATGCTAGCATAGGTAGGTATGGTCAACAAAAAATAATTTATTTATTTTTTTTAAAAAGAAAAAAAAACATTTTTTAAATAGAATTTAAGAAAAAAAAATCTACAATAGGATATAGACCATACCCTACATAAACTATACATCACAACATACAAGGCCTGCACAACAAGCTCCACATGGAAGCCACTAATGGGGGTTCCCCATAGGTAACCTTAAAGGCTTGCCACAAACAATAATAATCTTAAGTTACACCACTCAAGGACAACCCCGATCTCGCCACCAAAGTAATGGTGACACCTATAAACCTAGTAATGCCTCTCATTTAGCCTCATATCCATAAAACCACCCATCAAGTATTCACTCAAATTATAAGCTATTTCATGTTATTTGAAATTGATTTCAATTTTTGAAACAATATTTTTTTGCACAAAAGGTAGTTTTCCAGCAAGCAAACAATGGCTTTGAGAATCTAGACTACATTTTATCTAGGAGAGAATATCTTGTCACCTTGGTTCATTGATGTTAGTATGATATTAGGGTGGCATCATCCTATTTTCCCTTAATCTTACATGCTTCAAAGTTGGAGTTATTTTTTGAATTTAATTTTTAAAGGGTGAATCTTGAGTGTATGATTTCCTTTTTAGTGCAATATTTTTATTTGGGTTATTTTTATGCATACTTCACAATGGTGTGAGTATTTTCTAATTTTGACACAATTTTTTAGAAATTACAAATTTGCATAGGTGTTGCTACATAGTTCTCCTTTCAGGACCTTCCAAGGCCTCATTTGAGCTCTTTTTTGGGTGCATTATTTTTTTAAATTACATAATTTATTACACTCTATACAATGGTGATATTGATTCATTTTAATTTTACTTGTAATCTATAATTTTAGTTTTGAGTCTCTTTTTATATTCGTAAAGCATTGAGATCAAGTCCACTTGGTGATATTCGTTGGTGGCAATTGTACTTGCACTAAATATAAAGTGCCTCAATCATATTATGTTGGGTCTGATTAATTGAGTGATTTCAAGGGGGTTTCCTTGCGCAATTCTTGCATTCTTATTACATTTGTGTTATATTTTTTCTTTCTTTATCATGGAGAATAATTTAATTCCACCACTAACACCCTACAACTATTCTACATAGGAATTTGAAATGAAAAAAATACTAAGAGTTAAGAGGTTGTACAAGATACTTCATAGGCTTGATGGTGAACCAAAAGATAATCCTACAAAGACTAAGTTGTTGAACAGTAATGAAGAAGTAATTGGTTATTTGTGTTTGTATGTCTCTCCTAAGTTGTTGTTTCACATTGAGCACCTTACTACACCTAGAGCTATGTGTACTAGTTTTTAAACTTTATTTAGGAAAATAGATTAATTCCAAGCATAATTGTTGGAAAACCAACTAATAAATCTCAATCTATATAATTTTGACAACATACAAGACTTCATCACAAAGTTCAAGTCACTAAAAGAATAACTTTAGGATTATAAAATTGAGAAATAGAGACACAATTGGCATTAACTATTCTATTTACGCTAAGACTTGACTAGGTAGTGTTTATTTCTATTTTTTATGCTACAAAGAGTACTTTAAAGAGTGATTTTAAAGTGCCTACCTTTAAGAAAATTTGTATGCCACTCACTAGAGAGTAAGAGAGGCTTATTTAAATGGGAACCTCAAAGTCTTCAAAACCACAAGCATTTCTTGCAAAAGATGGGAAGGCTTCTAGTGGCATAGAAAAGAAAAAGAACAAGCCTAATAAAAATACACAACAACAATCTACATCCACATCCAAGGAAGAACATAGAAATTCATCTTCTAAAGGGGAATCATCTAAGAAGGAGAAGCTCAAATGTATGTATTACAAGAAACTAGGGTATGAGGAACATAAATGTTATTCAAAATAGATTAGTGAGTTAAATAATCTTATAATGAAGAACCAAATCAAATTTCCTTCAACTATGTCAGGAGGTTCTTCTTATTCTTATAAATATTCAAAGAAACAAAAAGGGAAATTCACTTTCATAGTTGCAAATCCTAATTTAGGAAGATGGTTCCTTAATTCTATAGTTTCTATAATGTATGATTTTCAATTAATTGGGATTTGGGAACTAAAGGCCTATTTCCTATTTTTGGTGTCTCCTTTGGTCCAAAGTGCATATACATCCCCCCTTTTATTCCCCATGTACCTATCAAGTTCAAAGGTTTTTAAGTGGGAAGATATGTTCCACTTATTAAGTTTTTTTAGGTTGTCAAGGTTGTGGGGTTTCCTTTCCTAGCATGCTCCTCTTCCCAACTTTTATTTTTCTTTATCTTCCCTTGTTGGAGAGTAAAACTTCCCCTTATTAGTATGCCTCACTTTCGAACTCCATGAAGGGTAACTCACAAAAGGAGAATGAATTTTTCATATTGCAAGAAACTTTTTCATGAAGAGCATCATTGCCATACTAAGAAAGTTAATGATTTGATGAACATTATCAAGAAAAATCACATCAATTTTCTATCTTCCTACACACAAGAAGCATCTCCTTCCACTTATTTAAAATCAAGGAAAGAGAAAGGATAGGAACTTCTTGTAGCAACCAAATCTTCACAACATCAAATACTTAACTCAAGTGCTATGCATCACATGGGTTTTGATAGAGAACAATTTTGTTCATTAGATTCTCGTATAGTGCCACACATTCTTATAGGTGATGATACTCAGGTGGAAGTTATAAGAAAAGGGTTTGTTGAAATGGATGATGGAGCATTTGAGAATTTTCTTTATGTTCTTGACTTGTGTTCCAACCCTATTTCAATCTTCCAATCACTCATCTTTAGAATGGTAAGAAAGTTGATTTTTCGCTTGATATAGTTGTGATCAAAGAAAGATCTTCAAGATGATGCCTTGGTTGCAATGGGAAATTTTGATCATGAATCTTGGTTATATGCATTCTTCCACTTTGTGCCACTATCTCCTACAACATTAATCACTCATTCAGATTTGATGTGTAAGCTATGGCATGATTGGTTTCCATCTTAACTATAGCTATCTTCAGCAACTTTGTTCACAAGATATGATCACAAGGTTCCCTCATATTAGTTTTTCAAATGGTTTGTGTCAGGTTGTGCTATGGGTAAACATCCAAAAGAGAAGCTTGATAAAGTAGCCTTGAAGGGCTTCAAAATTCCTTCAACTAGTTCACAGTGAGCTAGTGGTTCCATTTCCAACTTTGTCTTCTAGTAAGGCTCACCATGTACTCACCTTCATTGATAACTACTCCAAATACACTTGTGTCTACTTTATTTTCCAAAAGAGTGAAGTCTTTGATAAGTTTCAAGAATTTAAAGGATCATGCTAAGAAGCAATCTAGAAATTACGTCAAGATATTATGCACTAACAATGGTCGTGAATATGTGATCCATCATCTTATACAATTTTATACTCTTAAAGGGATAGATATTCAACATTTAGTTGCATACACACCACATCATAATGGTGTTGTTGAAAGGAAGAACAAGATCCTAAAGGAGATGGATAGTTTCATGATTCATGATTGTTCTCTTAGTCTAAAATATTAGACCAAAGCCATTAATTATGCTACAAACATTTAGAATTGAGTTCCCCACATAGGAATTGAAAGGTATGACTCATTTTGAATCTTAGTGTGGTAGGAAACCTATTTTGAGGAATTTTTGAGTTTTTGGCTCCCCTGCTTGAGAACACATTCCTCTAGAGAAATGCAAGGCTTTGGAAACTCAAAGAAATCCTTGCATCTTTATTGGATATCCATATAGTGCCAATGGTATTGTCTCTTAGATGTAGAGATACATCAACTCTTCACTGAGAGAAGTGTTCACTTTGAGGAAACCTCACCTAGCTTGGCCTCGAATCCTCCTCATCCTTCCCCCATAGTGGACTCATATGATAGTGACTTAAATAATTCTACTTTGCCTCCAACTCACAATATTACACCTCCACGGGGTTCACATTTTGAGTCTAAGGATTATCATCCTTCATCCCTATATTCTTCATTGCCTCACTGAGCTCAACAGACTCAATCAGAACATCATCATCTTCCACATGTTTAAATTTCCCACGATTCTGATCCACAATCATTTAAGGAAGCATCAATAATTACTAAGTGGTATTCAACAGTGGAGGAAGAGTGTATCTCCTTGATGAGAATCACACATGGGACCTAGTCCCTCTTCTTAAGGGAAGAAAAATGATTCAATGTAAGTGGATCTATCAAACAAAATATGTAGTGAATGAAACTATGAAAAAATTCAAAGCATGGATTGTGGCCAAAGGTTTCTCATAGGTTTCTAGTATTGATTACATAGAGACCTTTACCCATGTCACTTTAAGATGAACTCCACTTGACTCTTACCATTGCTACAACTCATGAATGGGTTGTACATCAAATGGATGTGAAGAGTGCATTTTTTCACATGGATCTTTAGGAGGAGATTTACATTTAGTAGCCACAAGAATTTTTTCAAGATTCTTCATTAGTTTGTAAGTTGGTGAATTCTAACTATGGCCTCAAGTAGGCTTTTCAGGCTTGGTATGCCAAGATGAACTCCTTTCTTCTCTTAGCAATACTCTTTAGATGCTACTTAGATTTGAATGTCTACATTATGTGATAGGATGATTCTCACTTGTTTCTTTTTATTTATATTAATGACTTGATCCTTACAAGGAGTTCATCATCTACTATTGGTAGATTTAAATCCTCTCAACATGATAGATTTGTTATGATTGACTTGGCCCTTTGCACTACTTACTCATGATTGAGACCTCACAATCTTTTTTTGGGATCACTCTTCATCATCCCAAGTATGCTCTTGATCTAATAGCTCAGTTCCACATGGTTGATTGTAAGCCTGCATTGACTCCCTTTCTATTTGGATTCAATCTTGAGGCCAAGTGTTATACACCACTAGTCGATGCCACTTTGTATCTTCAGCTTGTTGGTAGTCTAATTTTTTTGACTCACATTCACCCTAACATTTATTTTTCAATTTGCATAGTTTCATGCTTTATGCAAGAACCATATGAGCTTCATTGAAAATATTAAAAATGCATCTTGCATTACATATAAGGTACTCATTGATATGGGATTGACTATGCATCAAGTATAGGACTATACTTGGTTGGGTATACATATTATAATTGGGTTGATGATATTTGATGATCATAAGTCCACATCTAGCTACATTATTTATCTTGGTTCAGGCCCCATTTTTTGGTAGAGTAAGAAGCAACATGTTATTTCTCTATTTGATTAAGGTTGAGTTTCAAGGAGTTGTTAATGCAACCACTAAGGCTATTTGAATTTATAATATTCTGAGTTTGGCTTCACCATTCCATGGCTAGTTGCTCTCCTTTATGATAATTAGAGTGTCATACAGATCTTGAATAACTTGGTTCAACATTAGTGAACCAAACACATCAAGATCCATATTCAAGTTACATTAGGGAGCTGATATAGGAGCAACTCATTGATCTGCGATATTGTCTTACAATAGAGCAAGTTGTAGATATTTTGACCAAATCCTTCATTGAGATTAAGTGCCATCACTTGTGAGCTCTCTTGGGGTGTGGGGATTTTCTTCAAGGGGTGTCACTTGACCTCCTTCATTTTCTCTTATGGGAGGAATTTTTCCTCACAAGGGGTATTTTCCCTTTTCAGAGAGCATCTTTCTTACATTTTCTCTCTTTTGGGGAGGAGTTTTTTCCCACTTCTTCTTTTCTGCATTTGTGATATATTCACTTTACATGGGTACATCATCAAGCCTTGTAGTCAAAACTCGTATTTTCATATTTGCATGTTTCTTCTTCCCCCTAAGTTGCACTTAAAGGGGTGTGTTGGTGTGAATAAGGATATTACCTATCTAGTTTCACTATTTGATCCTTTTCACACATTATTACTTAAGTCTACTTTTGGGTACACATAAGATGTGTATCACTTTATGTATCATATCATAAAATTAATATACTTGTCATAATCTTGTGTTTTTCTATGTCCCACCTTGGCCTATATAACCAAGGGTTTGTATTTGTAATCTTGTATCCATATTCATTCTGTTTGCATGCTTTGATAGGAATACTATTTATTCTTGTCATATTGATATTCTAAGTATCTTGTGGTTTACATTAGGCCTCTACATCTTCGGTGGCTATCACCATCTAGCCAAATCTTACATCTCCAAGAAGAAGAGATGTTCAACCTCATCTAACTCTATCAATTATCCATGAGCACCCACCTAACCACCCCTTGATAACTAAAATCTAATTACATCAAATTGTAATACTTAGAAACTCTAAGGAAAATTGATCATGGCACTCAATACCAAAACACTACAAAAATCACTACCAAATTTATAGAATCCACCCTTTTGATCAATACTATTTTTTTATTTCACTTCACAACGATTACCAACTTAATCAACTAAGAATTTTTCATATAGCGTAGAAGTTTTGATTTCTTAGCTTCTCCATTCACCATGGTGGTAACAACTCTACTCCACCACTTAAGCTTACACTTGAAGGTGTTAAGCTCCCATAGTCAAGGTTATCCCTAGACCCATACCTAAACCTCAAGGGTTTATTTGTGATGATTGTGCCTATGTATCGCCTTTGGGAGATCAAAGTCTCCATAGTTCACACACCATGGTTAGAGGGAGTTCATTATCTCCTCTTATATGAGATATTTGATCTCACCTTTAAAGCATGACTATACAATAAGCATAAGTTATTAACTCAATACAATTATAATAGGATGATAATAATTTTCCATCATGTTGGATCCATGCCAAACATTACCAATCATTAGTGTACAAACATACACAAATACACAAGGTCATATTATACCATAATCCCAAGATCACACATATAATCACTATCTAAAGTGCATACATCATAGATATACAAGGTGACTAGCTCATACACATCACAAGTATAACCATGATTGGCTCATATGCACATCACAAGTACAACAATGACTAGCTCATATGCATATCACAAGTATAGTAGTCACTGGCTCGTATGCACATCACAAGTACAATAGTGACTATCTCATACGAATATCACAAGTATAATAGTGATTGTCTCATACACACATCACAAGGGTAAAATTAATTGGCTCATACGCATATCACAAGTATAGTAGTGTATGGCTCATACACACATCACAAGTATAATGTTGACTAGCTTATATGTACATAACAAGTATCTATTATGAACAATCCACACAAACAACACATGTTTACATAAAAAAATAGTAAAGTGGAAATGGATGCAACCTACTCCATGCATCAACCCACTACCCGATTCACAATCACATAAGCATGTAAGAAAATCTCACTTGGAAATGGAATTTTGATGCATCCCATCCTACACCGTGGGTCCCATAATTTTCCCAATCCATTTCCATTTGTGATGATAATCAAGAAGCCCATGCTACTTAATGGCATCACTAGCAAGGGAATTAGTAACAAGGTATACAAAACCCAAGACCATTTACACAATGTGTGACTAACATATACACAATGAATGATTGATACATCTACAATGATTGACTAACACCTAACCATAGTGCATCCCAAATTCATCCTTTTCTCCAATATTTTGCACCATCAAGCAAATCTAGGAAGAGGAAATTCAATGCATCTCATAATATAATAGGGGTCCATCCTCAACCCAAATATTCCTATAATTAGTGAACCTACCATAGCCCAATGGATTCCAACTTCAATTTCCTATAGGCCACAAGCAACAAGTCTATCCACCCAAGAAGAATTAGCTTCTGATAAATACCACTTTGTGACCTTTATGATATTGTCAACTATCTTCTTTAAAACTTGGGTAACACTTGGCATTGATCACCCCCATGCTATAGGTTATTTTCAGTGAACCATCTTGATATAATGGTTAGCTATGATTACCATTACCCACACGGTAGGGTAACACTTGGGTCATCTCTAGCCTAAAACTTATACAACAAGATTCAAAAGTATTAGAATACAATCAACAAATTCATGAACCTATACATAAATTCCTCTAGGTTTGGAGTTGAATTCTACAAACACATAAGAATCGCATTAGACCAACACAAGATGGATTGCACTCAACATGTGCACATAGACAAATTCTGACTATAAAGTATTCAAATCCATTCTCTTTGTTCAACTTATTATTCAAAAGCACATTAAATGTATTGAATACAAGTTATCAAGTTTCTTTAGCTCATTTATAGTCATTTGTAACATAAGAAAAAGGGAACCCTAAGTTTAATGTCTAAACCTAGGATTTTTTTTTGCTCATTTTTCAAAGGTACATTAGGATGCAAATCCACAATGTGTTTTGATTGACTTTCAACCATCAAGGTGAGTCAATCAAACCTAGATCTAATCCTTTTGAGCCTTAGAAATGGAATGAATTGATTTGCTATGATTAACCAAACTCAACTATGTACTCTAATATGAAAAATGTTAATAAACAAATGATTAACATACTGAAACAACAACTTGCAGGAAGATTTGGGAAGTGTAGAGGACTGTGTACCTATCACAAAAAGTTAGAACTGAGTGTTGTAGCAGGACTGGGTCACCCTTGGGCGAATGGGTATTTGTAGGCCTTTTTGAAACTTCAAATTTGATCTTGCATCTCTATGTTTTCTCTCTGATGTTTGCCCTATAAAATTTCATCTTCAGATCCAAACTTGCAATAAATCTGCAAAAGAGATGGGGGGTGGCTATATAAGAGTTTGCCTTAGTCAAACACCTATTTTGGTATTTTTACCTCCACAATAGCTAGTAAAATTGATTGATAAAAGTGTGTGTTCCCTAACCTTAAGTGTGTCTAAGGTTTTTATGAGCTAATTATGAATAAAACCCTACACTAGTGTGCTAGAGAAGGATTCCTACATGAAAATGGAAAGATCTCCCTAAAAGGAAGTCAAAACAATATTAGGAAATATGGAACACAATGATACCTTGCTTTAGGCTGCAAATATGATGAAGCTTGAGAATGAGAACACTAGGAAACAAGTCATTAGGTTGAGGGAAATAGCCAAATGCATATCCCAAACCTAGAATCCATCATGCTCTTCTATTGGCATCAATCTTCAATCATGACATAGGGCTTGATCAAAATTTGTAAATGAGATTGAAAACTTGCAAATTTAGATGTCATAGAATGATCTCTTGCTTATCTTTTCTTATCTTATTGCTTTCTTCTTTCATTCTAGTTTCAAATGGTGAAAAGACTAGTTATTTATAGGCATTTCTCTAATTTCCCAAAAAATAGATCTTAAAAGCCGACATTTGAAATTTGAAATTTGAATGTTAAAATGGTCACTTCGACAATTCAAAAATTGGTCCCTAATAGAATAGGGGGGTGAATGGGTCCTAACCCTATTTTCTAGGATATTAAGTGTCGAGGGAAAAATATTAATCAAATGCATTTGTTCAATGCTTGCAATTTCTCAAAAAACAACAAAATAGGCCTTAAAATGCATAATTTAGGAGATTGGGGCCTAGTTAGAAGGTGTTAAAAATGCATAAATGCAAGGGTCACTAAAATAGGTCCAAACTAAGCGTGAAATTGTACTATTGAACCTACAAGGGAGTACAATTTATGACACTACACCATCTAATACACATTTCAGTCTCATATTGAAGCCTATTGAAGAGGAAAGTTTAAACAAGATAGGTACAACCTCAACCCTAGATTTATCCTCCCCTAAACCCTTCCCCTATGGACTTGAAGTCATAGGGACATCCTTCACCCAAGGACTGCCTACGTATATGCTTCCAAATGAGATTGAAGTCACACATAGTTCTCCTTGCAAGGACTCTTAATAGTTGCCTATGCACAAGCTCCCCATAAGAAATATTTCATTAGTGATTCCCCTAAATTATTAACACTTGATAGTTGGTAAGAAAAAAATTAACTAAGCTCGCAATATACCAAACCTATACTAAGGAAATTCAAACATGGGCCTCCATATCTCAACTTTAACATCCCACTGATATTAATCCTAATTCAATGTGAGCATCCCAAAACCCTTACAATTACCTATTAAGGATACCATGCCACATTTGGTACTCTAATGATAATACCATATAGTTTATAACACAGGGTTCTATACACAATAATATTGCTTCATGTTATAGAATAAGGATTAGCTAGGTTTTGTCAAGAATATTGTTACCCAATATACATCTTTCTAGGCATGGAGATCTTGATACAAGTTTTTAGGAAAATTTGGCTCAATTCATGATTAGAACATCTACACAGTTTCCCAATTTAGCAACATATACCATGGAATTTCCATCTAAGGACATTGAAATTTGCAATTAAATATCACCACCTTTATGAGCATCCCAAAATCTCTCGTAGGATCATCTTATTGACACAACTGTTAGGGGATTACTTGTCAACTAGAAATTATATTTGTCTGCATGGTCGTATTGCAACCATTATTGTATAACCCTCGCTACTTATATTTTTGAAGTAATATCTAATTTAATTCATCACATACACATGTTAGGATAAATAAGGAGTCAAACTAGTTCTTTATAACACATTTACACTTTTTTATAGGGATGAAAGGTTACATTAAAATTCAAGGACATAATAGTCTTAAGGACATATACCCAATTTCCTGTGCTTACTTTCCCAACATTATTATGTATAATAATTTCTCAAGCTTTAATAGTTTATTAGTCCCATATATCTCATCATAGGAGTACACAACCCTTTTTGAGTTTCCTGCAAGGGATGAAATGCTACATCTATTAATCCTTAACAACATATTCAAAATAAATGAATCTAGTCATGTCAAATCACCAAAAATCAATTATAATATCTTAACAGTGTTGAAATCTAGAACAAGACCCTTAGTTCATCTAATAGTTCCCATAGTGGGGCTAGTATACATAAAAATATGTAGACATCATGTAGTCATATAAAGCCCTTACTTTTTCATAACTTGAGTACCAAAAGTACCAACTTCCAAAATATTCTCATTATAATGTTGCACTCCCCCATATTTATTATTACTTCTCTTATTTCATCACAACTAACAATATTACATGAGGATATAGTTGTGATATTGTTATATCCCCCTACTATAATAGGTGCAATAATATGGTTTCTCAATAGTTGTGCTAATTAGGAGAACTCTTACGATGTTTCCATGAAGAGATGCAATATCAAAGAAATTTATATTCCTCTTAAACTTCACATGTTCCTCATATGAAAAAAATGTACAAGGTTCAATTTCCCAAGGGTATTTCCAATGATAAGTTATACTAGTCCTAGTAAAAGTATAGCTTGAATATATTCTAAATTCTATCCTGATTACACTCATTTGATATTGCTATTTGGCAAAATATGTACATCATATAATTTTATTTATGTTTGGAACAATGTGTTGCTTATAAATCAATGCCATCATATAATGTCAATTCCTACCTTGATGTTGTTAAAAACAAATCCATGTTCCATAATAAGGAGATTAGATCAATTTGACTTCTAGGGTCTAAACAATCATATATTGCCAAATCATGACAACAAACTTACCTATATCCATACACAAGGTAATGATATTTACTCATGTTCCTATCACAATAAGGAAATTTGACATGTCTTGCACACACAAGCATTAACTTAGTATAAGGTCTATCGATTTATCATGTGCCCTAACCCTTTATTATAATTCGTTTCAAGGCTCATACATGATCCCCAAGTGTTCATAGGGCGAGAATTTTATAATTCTATACACAATGTATAACATTAAATGATTATATAAATTTGATATAAAACCTCCCTTATGTTTCTACAAAAACTATATCCATTAGATATATGAGTATTATAATATTTTTATCTTTAATTCTACCAATAAATTTATTATCTATTAAATATATTAATTTTTTAAATTTATTTTAACCATTATAATTTATATTATTTATAATTTTGATTCTACCAAAATTGTAGTAAACATTAAATATATTAAAGAAAAAGAAACCCAAAACTCAACTAAGCCATAACAAAACTTAGATCATATAGGGTCTATGTCAAAATAATTCTTTGAAACAAAGGAAAGAGAAGTGACCTAATCACCTCAATTAAGTCTAGCATATCGTTACCTCTTGATGCAAAATTTATCCTACTATAAAATTTGCCTTTGGTTAGAGATAAGGAAGTGGATAAGGGACCCAAGTGAGAAACAAAAAAGTTGAAAATGGTGCAACCATTGGTAAGACGATGAGTTGGGTAGGGAAAATTGGAGACACCATATGGTGTGAGCTCTGCACGCACTATATATTTGGAATATGCTTATTATTATTGCTTGCATTTGATAATGAGCCTCCAAACACATACATAGTTGACACATAAATAGACCACCATGCCCAACCTCCAAATCACCTTCATCACATGCCATAACCAAGGGCTCCACTCTCTCATTCCCATCCTCTTTCCCTTTTCTTGAACACATTTCTTCTAACAAATATCCTCTCACCTTTTGCACCTCCTCCATGCTTTCATACTACGACATAAATTTCTTCCAAGGAAAATACAATTTCCCCCTTCTCTTTTTCGTTTTCCCTTTCTCTAACATTTTCTTTCCAAAATAGAGCCATCATCTAATTCTTCCCCCTTCTCTTTTCCTTTTTCCATTTCTCTAACATTTTCTTCCAAAATAGAGCCATCGTCCTTTTTTTCCATACTTCCCTCCCACACATTCTCACTCTTTGCCTTCTAAACCAGACTTTAGCAAGCATTTAAGGGGGTTGTAAGGGTGTAAAGTCTACCCTATACCTTTTACTCCATGCATCCTACCATCTAGAATGCTCATGGAACTAGGACACCATGCCTCTTAATGGAACGAACTCTCGTCCCTTAACCCATTCCCACTTTCATACTCGTGTCCCCCCCTTTTAATGCAGGTTGTCTCCCTCTGTAATGCCCTCCCTTGGTATTTATTTTAATTGGCCTATCCCACAATCAACCATCGTGGAGGTCGCTAATGTGTGGGATGTGACAAAATCTCCCACTACATAATCAATATAGAATCTAGGAATTCTCTATAATGTCAAGATTTACATCTTCCCAAAAGATCATACTTAGATCATGTCAAAACTCTAACTAGTACTCAAGAGTCCACCATGGCACAATATCATCCATCCTCTAAGCCAATAATCATTTTTTCAACCCTGAAAATTATAACATCTCAACCAAAGCCTCCAAGAGTTCTCCATGGTAACAAGTTGTCAACATCTCCAAACTACATGAAAATACAAATCTTTTATCAATAGAACTAAAGATGTCAATTAACTCTCATTGCATAGAAGAAATGAAATCCAAGAGCTCCTCATGACACCAACAACCATTGCAAATAGATCATCCATCACTAGGTGAAATATTAATCACTCCTAGTGCTTCCTCTAAACCATGATATTGAGCTACACATGACATCATGATAATCATCTCTTAATTGTAGATTTCCCACAACACTCACGCAATCCAAAGTATGCAATTGCAACACTACCACCAAAGAGTAGAAGTAGAATCATGGTCTCCAAACCAAGAAGATAAATCACCACCTACAATTTAAAATTTAATCTATCACCACCAACTATGTATCTATATAAACAAGCATATCATGTTAAAGCTCCATGCATACAAGAACCTCCATGGCATCATGATCACGGCCCTCATCACCACCCTCAATATACTTGAATCAAACTTTCACTAAAACAAGATAAAAAATCTCTTATACATTATATCAACAACTATAGGTTCCAAAATAATGTGGCTCATTTTACTTTCCAAGCCCCAAAATTAAAGACATGAAATGAATTGACATGAAGTACTTCTACTTTGTTTCTATAATTAAAAAATCAAAATAATTTTGATATAATACTCCACATATTCAACACTAAAAAGAAATACCAACTTCCAACCTTAAAACAAAACTTGGTAAACTATAAATTATAGGATGAGTACAACCTAACAACAAATATATGATTCATTACAAGATCATTGCTTAACACATTAATAAAAATAAAAATTATTCCAAAAAATATTTTTAGAACAATTCTTAAAACTAAAAAGGTAAGACTTCATGAAATATAAGTTTTAGGATGGATACAATCTAACAAATATATATGATCTATTTACAAAATCTTTGTTAAGAACATTAATGAAAATAAATAATTTTTTTGAAGGATTCTTATTCCTCTCCACCAAACTAAAAATGCAACCCTTGTACCAAGCCAATCAAGCCAACTCCAACTCTAACAGACAAATTTAACCAAAACATGCTTTGGCCAGATGTAATTCTTCTTGTATTTCCCATATATTTCTTTCACACCTCCACAAGATCATTATGTTGAGCTTTATCTTTGAACAAGTCTGTATATTCACTTATCCCTTTCGTCCCCTGCCTCTGCCCCTGCCCCTGCCCCTTCCCCTTCCACGTCCACGAAATACCCCTCGCCCTCTACCACCAACACTCCAACCCACATACCATCCCCCTCCATTGTAGTAACCTCCACCATAGTTGCCTTCGTTATCATAGTAACCACCATTTTCTGTGATGAGCAAACAAAAAAGGAAATTACAGTTTTATTAGCAATAGCAGAACAATCAACCTTGTAACATCTAAAATTTGTATTCCCCAGCCTTACCTGATCTTCCCCAGCCTCTGCCCCGGCCTCTTCCTCTTCCTCTTCCACGACCTCTTCCTCTACCTCCTGAGACTATATGTAAACACTTATTCTGCAGTTAGTCCTTCATAGTATGCAGATCAGAAAAAAGAAAATTACATCAAATAATCTGTATGGTAGAAGTTGTTACAAGCCACACCTCCATCAACGTTGACACTTTTTTTAAGTTTGTTTTGATCAGAAGGCAAAGGAGCCTGGTATCTGTGATCAAGGAATCCAAATATTAGCTATTTAAGAGCCGAATCTGCTGATTGATAACATACAATTAACAACTTGATCTAGAGTGGAAGTTGTATTTAAATCAGGGAATATGGAATAATATTAAGGCACTTGTTGGTAGTAATTTAGACCTGAAACCTAATATCATACCCTGTGGCAGTAGAATCGAGATCCTTGGTTGAGAGAGTAATTGTTATCATTGAAACATGCCTTGTTGTCTCCAAGCTAAAGTAAATGAATAATCAGCAAGTCATCACACTACTCAACCAAAGCAGAAACAGGAAAATATATTCTGGCATCCTCTTATCAGCTTTCCAGGTCCAGTTTGTGCATCGGATTTTTCTCTAAATTTCAAACAATAAAAACATGTATGGAAATCAAAATCTATATACAAATTACTTACGGAAGCAACCCCTCTTCAATCGGCTCCCAAACATCTGTTATGCTCGTTGAGCTGATTGAGGTAATCTGATGCAAACCAGGCTCCCTCCGCTGCAAGTTGGAACATTTAAGATTAAATAGCAGCATCTATGAACAACCCTCTGCTGCTGGAGTAACTTGAGCTTTCAGCTTCTTAAACATAAACAGCAAGTCTTAGCCACAAAGGGGAAAGGAATAAACTCACTTTAATTATTTCCGCAATAGCTACAACCTTGCTAATGGCTTGGCCCATCGCCTTCAAGACAATTTCTGGGGTTGTCTTGGCCTGAAAACAAAACATCAAATTTAAAATAGAAACCAGAATTTATTCCACACTTCAAAAGTGAAAAAATAAATAAATAAAATCCAGGCTTAAATACCAAAATTCATGCACAATCTCATTCTTTGGTAAATGCAAAAAGTACTTACGCTGCACAATAAATAAAGACAACAGAGATAAGATCTCTTCAATATTTCGTGATGTCACACATTCTCAAGATCATATTAATGTCCACAAATTACCAAAGTATTTGCATTGGCATGCTTGATATAAAAAAGAAATTGCTCCTTTTATTTCTTTTTCCTACCTAATGTCAGATCGCCAGATCAGCCAAATACTTTGAGATTAAGCATTTGGGAAACAGTGTCCTATGTTTGTAAAATGGGTTTGTGGCTATCAGAAAAAAAAGGAATTATTCCCGGAGGGAAATTTTATGGGGGATGAATTGGTTTTCTCTTTCCATATATTTCGGCATGACAAGTCATTTGGAAAAAAATCGACCAAATTGAATTTTCATTCAAAAGTTCAGAACCAGATTAGTTGTGTTGTTTTTATTTTTTTTTAGCATTTTAAACTTTTAATTTTTTTTGTTTACATTATAAATTTCGTACCTGGGCCTGCACTCTTTTTTTAATCATGACTTTTTTATGACAGTTGGGTACAAAGAATAATTGAAGAACTTGTGAGATTCCCAGGAGGTACCCAGAATAGTACCAGTACCAGAACGGTATCGGAATGGGTATAGGAGCATCCAGGGCAGAACCTGATAATAGACATAAACAAATAAAAACATCCCAAGTACCAAGAAAAACAAGAGTTTGTTGCTTATATATTCCTGCCTAAGGTTCAGGAAGAAGTTGAAACAAAGACACTGCATATGGCAATGAGTATATCCCGATATTAGAAAGTCCACAAAAATGGTATACACCGACTAAATACAAATAATTATCTTTAAAGAACCTAATAGCTACCAAACCAGGTTATCTTTAAAGAACCTAATAGCAATCCATTCAAAACTAAAACACCAAGAATGGCCTGGCTAGTCGAGAATCATGGAATCCAATTTATTCAAATATGGAAAGCCAAGTACTGCCTAAAGCCATAAGCTAATATGTGCAAAAATCATCAGATAATATGCCCACATTATCGTGGTACTTATCAATTGAATCCTAAATATCCTTCACAATTAGGAGTAGAACTGAGCTGCTGAACACAGTCAGTTATCAAGGTAGCCACAATTGCTAAAACCTTCATAACAAATAAAAAGTAAGTTACGCATCAAGAAATACCCTAACTGACAATGAAAGTAACCTACAATCCATAATTCGAACATTTTCAGTTTGAACTATCATTAGAAAGAGGGAATGTGTTTTCGTAACTCCTTTGAACACTATTCTTTGGAAAAACCCAACTATGACAACCTATGCCAATCCAAACAAGCAAACTATTTAAGTTCTCAACAAGAAAAATAGTATGTCATACAAACTGAAGAGCACTAGATCAATCCATTCAAATATAAGGACCCACAAGGTAAATGTTCAGAATTTAATTCATTCAAAATATAAAATACATAATCCACTCTAGATCATACCCTCATGCAATGATTAAACTGACTAAAATCCATCCCGATCAGGAGCACAACTAAACAAGGAGATCCACTTTATTAAGATAAAAAAGAAATACTAAAACCCACAAAACAATTTAAAACACTTGAAATCCATAACTCAAACAAAACCCAAAAACAAATTTTCATCCTAGGGTGAAATGATCCAATGTGGTGTCAAACATTCACTGTTACTCAAAGGACAAACCGTCCTGTGACACATCCCAATCAGGAGAATACCTGAATAAGGAAAGGCGGGTTACAAAAGTCCTAATGCTAAAACAAAAACAAAAAGAACCCAAAACCCAAAATTCATGGTTCACACAATACACAAAACAAACTATCTGCAATGAATCAAGAAACAATAAAAATAACCTGAAACCCATAATTCAAGAAAAACCCCAAAAAGTAAATGTCTAACTCAAGTTCATATTCACAAGGATCATTTAACAATGCTAAAACCTCACAAAATAAGCTATGAGAGATGAATCAAGAAGCAATCAAAAGAAACTGACATACACGGTTCAGATAAACCTAAAATAAGAAATGTCTAGTTAAAGGCCTAATTCTGGAAGATCACTAAGGAGTGCTAAAATTCCCACAAAACAAACAATAAGAGATGAATAAAGAAAGAATCAAAAGAACCTGAATTCTGCAATTGACAGAAATCCCAACATAGGAAGTGTCAAATTCAAGGCCTGATTCTTCAAGATCAACAAACAATGCTAAAACCCGCAAATCAAAAAGTAAAAGCTGAATCAAGAAACCATCAAAAGTACCTGAAATCCTTAACACACTCAAAGAATCCAAATGGAAAATGTTTAGTTCAAGACCCAATTCATCATGATCAATAACTATGCAGGCATAAAGAAAATATCTGTCCATGGACAAGGAAAAAAGTCCCAAATAACAAAGGAAAAGAAATTAAATTACCTGCAAAAGACTAGATGCATAACTGATGTAGTTCCTGATGAGTCCCTGAGTGGTAACACGGATTTCATTCTGACTAATTGCAGTTTCAGGTTTGGGTGTTTCCACCCTCTGATATCTATCCATGACTCCCCTCTTCCTCCAAGAATTTGTACCGAAATCTCTTACTGTACACACAATTTGAAGTGGATATTTGCAGGTATCTGAGGAGTTAAAAAAAAGAAACAAGAAATGAAATGAAAATGTGACCAAAGAAAGTCTTTTCCACTTCCCGGACAACAAATCAAAAATGAAATTCAAGAAGTCATTTTATTATGTGATAGCCATGCAAATTATGAAGCTTCTGACAGCTTCGTTGATAAGTTCAATTCTATTTTGGTGGTATAGACGTGTAATATATTTGAAGAATTATGACAGCGATGCACATGCTTTGTAACCGAAGAGCTCCACAGCCTTAGCCAACCTAACTGTCTATTTGTATTTAAAACATGTCTCTAAACTTGTAGGCATAAGAGTTATACCTGGTATAATTAGGTGCAAGTCAAAAAGAACGTAGTTTGCTATCTTCTTAGAACTTTTATCAACTTAATAACCATTATGTTGTACTTTTTGTTTTTTTGGTTTGTTTTTTTAAATTAATTGAGAGTTGGACACGTAAACATTAATATTATGGATTAACTAAATGTAAGAATGTAAATAGAAACAACATTGATTCTTAGTTTTATGAACAAAGGTTGTGCCTTTCTCAATATTTGAATATTGGTAGTATTTTAAAATATTTTTGTTAATTTGTTATTTTCTTAACATAAAGACAAAAATTAAATTAAAACAACAACTGATTACAAAGTGGATTCACAAGTCTTAAAAAGACTATTAGCACACCAATTTCAAAATATCCAAAAAATCTTGAAAATCCAAATGGACTGAAGATAGACAATTAGTACAAGAGGAGGAACCCTCAAAACCCCATAGACAAGGTATACACCCTTGTTAACTTGAAAATTGTTTATGTTGTGATTGTTTGAAGTAATGTTGCCTTTATGCTAAAAAACTGGACCAAAAGAAAAGACAATTAACAAAAGGACTAATAAAGTTGGCATGACAAACACCCAAGAGCCAAAACTCTAACAAGAAGCACACCATCATGAATTAAGAATCTAGAGAGGTTGTATAGTTAACATTCAGACAATCACTAAAGGCTCTATTCAAATCCCATAGAAGATAATCCTAATTAATTTCAATGTCAAACTTGATATTGTTTCAATTTGAAGCTAATCTAGCCAAAAAAACGGCAACCTAATTTCCTTCCATTCTAGTATGGCTCCATTGAACAACATTGAAACCTTGAATGCAGATGTCATTGTTTTTCATACATTCATTTAGTTGTCATGCTAAAAGCAAGAGGAAGAGTTATTTTTAAAATGATCATCCCAAATTTTTAGTCATATTCCAAAATAATATGAAAAAATACTTTAGCTTGGCTTCTAAAAGAGCTTGGTGAATGGCCATAGCCTCAACAAAGTTATTAGAAGCAACACCAAGACTACCAACAAACCATAACTTAATCCTACAATTATGGTCACAACATACACCTCTCATGCCAACATTTCCAAGGTTATCTTTTGAAGCTCTATCAACATTAATTTAACCAAGCCTAGAGGAGGACAAACCCATTTAATAATTTGAGAATCATTGGAGTTATTGAAGGAAACATAAGAGGGAGAAGCCACTAAAATAATAGGTCTTATCAAAACTTTGAACTCCCACCAGGAACTCACTTGATAATCTTGAATCCAAGCTTGATGGATTTCTTTCAAATTAGTCATTATTCTACCCCAAACTTGACAAACATGCTTGGTAGCATCATTAAAAATTTGTTGATAAAACTAAGACCAATGTCATGCAATATATTAAGGGATTTTAGCTTCATAGACAGATGCAATTGATTGACAATAAATGCTTGTATAGACTCATAATTATTCCATTAAATTACACCAAATCACACCGTCATTGATGAAGTAAAGTTATAAATGAACAATCTAAGAGAAGATGTCTTCTAGATTCTTTAGCTTGAGGGTATAGAATATGGACCAAAAATCTCATGCTTTCAAAGATTATCATGATGAAGAATTTTTTTCAAGAGCTACAAGCCACATGAAAGCATTCACCTTAGGTTAGTCTTTAGGATGCCAAACCCGTTTCCAAATATTAGAGCTATTAACTTCCAAGTCATCTACTATAAGAATTTTATAATCAGTTTGCACCATCTAAATCCTAGGACCTTTCACACCCCATAAAAAAATTGAATGTCAATCTAAAGAGACTTTCTAGGAAGCTAAAATATGAGCTAGTTGTTCAATGAGATGAGAGAATTATTAACATGGCCAAATATTTTTAGGTTTCCATTTTCAAATCCTTACACCATCTTGTATGACAACATACTAAAAATCATAAACATATAACTCTAACCAACTTCAACACAATTATGTTTTAATAAATCAAGGAGATCAAGAAATTCCACACAAAGAGGGCTATATTAGTCCCAAGCATCATCTCAAAAAAGAGCATGTTCACCCTTCCCCACAATCCAAAAAAATAATAGCTTTAATTGGACTACTACCCAAATTCAAAGTTCTTCATATTTGAGATCCCCTACCACTTGGTACATACTAGGGATAAAAGAATGATTAACCAAATTCAAATATGTGAGGTAAAAAAATTTCCCATAAAGCATGTTCCTCCACACACCATCTCCAATATAATTTAGTAGCAAGATCTATATTGTTAAGGAGGGAAGTGTTGTTATATGGAGCCTAATCAAACTTGGAGGATAATTTTTTTCCTCACTTTTATCGGCACGGTTTCCCCCTAAATTATTTAATGGGGTTTGGGGACAGTGCCCCCAAGACAGGGTCAAGGGGTAGTGCCCCTTGTAGGGTCCAAGGGAAGCACCCCCAGCGCACTCCCTATCGCATTACAGGGCGGGGTCGAGGGGCAATGCCCCTGAAACCTCAAACGACTTATTATTTTATAAAGGCGTCAAGAGTTATTTTTCTATTGGTTGACATAAAAAAACCCTATTTTTGTAACCGACATAAGTCTTGATAAAACAACTAAGGGTTTGGGGTTTTCGTTGATATTGTATTGTAGCATTTGCAGCAGTATCGAGTTACAAAGATTGCTAGTTGTAATCGGTTTGATTTGCTGGATAATAATATTGGACTCTCTATTGGTGGATGTAGCCCAAGTTTGGGTGAACCACGTTAAAATTGTCTCTCACTATTATTATTTATGTGTATTTTTCATTCCTTTGTTTAATCTTTATCTGCATTTAATTGATATCTTCTGCATGCAATTACTAACAGGAAGATCTCATAGGTAGACCACCTTTATCTTTAGGCTAGCATATTTTATCCCATTTATTTCTTCTTTGAATTTCCTTCACAAAGAAACTATCTCGTCTTAAGTATGATCTAAAACATGAAGGATGCCTTTTGGAGCTGCAAGAGCTATAAATTTATAAATTATAATAACTTGAATCATAACTTTAAGAACTATGTGACTAGTGAATGAGATTTATCTATGAGTCCAATGATTAATATTACACTAAACACAATACAACATAACATTCCAATCCTTTTTTCCTTAGGCAAGTAGGAGAAATAGGGATGCCCAAATACTTGAAAGATGTAGAAGTAATTTGGAAATGAAGAACATTAGCAATCTAATCCTAAAGATGAGGGTCAGTATGGAAGAAGAAAATATGAGAATTTTTATCATTCAAAAGTTAAATTTTTATTAGATTGCAAGGGAGTTTGCCTAAATTAATCCCTTAAAAATAACCAAAGATAAAAATAAATAAATAAATAAAACTCTTCAAATATTCATAAGCTCCTAAAATGTTTGGACTCTATTTAGTGCAACACTTGAAGTGGGAACATGAATGATATGTCTTGGAATGCTTGGATATATATATTTCTTAGCTATTGTTTGAATTTTGTATGTTTTGGTTTGCTCTTTTTTATATTTTTCTTTGCTTGGTATTTTCATTTTAGTCTTGACTTTGTCACTATAATTTTTTGTTCAATTGTGTTTTCTTGCCTATGCTTTTGTATCCTTAGTATTTTTCTTTATGCATTTTGAGGTTTGTATTTTTAATTGTTTTTTGGTTTTTTTTTCTTTGTCATATATATATATTTATATTTCTTTGTTATTGTTTTATTTTGGTATTTTTGTATTTATTTGCATTTTGATGTTTGTATTTTATTTCCTTGAATTCTTTTATATATATATATATATATCTTTGTTATTGTTTTTTAGTTGGGTAATTTTGTTTTATTTGCAATTGATGGTTGCATTTTATTTGTGCAATGTGCTTGGTTTTATTTTTGTTTGCTAATTTTTGGTTCTTTATTGATTTTCAATTTTTAATTACTTATCCTCCCATTTTTATTGTGTTTTATATGTTGGTTTTATACATCAATTTTTTCCTTGGTTATTGACATTTATTGCATTATTTTTTCTTTAATTTATTGCTTCTTCCTCCTTCCTTTTTTAGGTTTAGTTTTTTAATCTTAATTCTTAATTTTCTTGTCCTTCTAGGTCCCTGTGCAACCTTCTCTCCTCTCCCTTTGTTCTTGTTTAGGTAATTCTTGGTCTGCAACCATTCATTTTTTCTCCTTCAGTTCTTTGTTTTCATCCTGATGATGGATCACGAAGTGTGATCCGAAATGTTGATGCAAAAATTCTCACACAATCAAATCCAGAAATCATTGAACAAGAAAATTGAATCTTGTTTCTTGCTTAACCATGATACAAGACTGTCACCAAGAAATAAAGCTCTGCCACTTGTACTCTTTTTATCATCTATGCTTCCTACATAATATGCATCTGTGTATGCAGTCAGAGTGAAGTATTCACTCTTGGGATACCACAATCCAAAATTTGGATTCACTGAACATTGAAAACCTTTTGATTGCTCTATTTAGACTTCTTCTAACTCTCCATTCATAAATGCAAACTTCACACCCATTTGATTTACCTTGAAATTCTTGAATGCTAATAGAGCCAAAAACATTATGATTGCTTCCAATCCTACTATAGGAGAAAATTTATCCTCAAAATATATTCCTTCAACTTGAGCATACCCTTTACACACAAGTCTGGCCTTCTTCTAGGTCACTTCTCTATCTTTATTTCGCTTATTTTTGAATACCCATTTGGTACCAATAACATTCTTGCCTTTAGGTCTTGGAACTAGTTACCAAGTTTCATTTTTATTTAGTTGAGTCATTTCTTCCTCCATAGTTTCTATCCATCCTTTCTCTTTACTTGCTTCAGTGTAGGACCTTGGTTCAATTTTTGATATTAATGGAAAATGTACCTCTTCATTTGATCTTTCAATATTTCTTTGGGTCTAGACTCCACTATTCTTATCACCTATAATATGATCTTTAGAGTGACTTTTTTAACATACCTTGTTGGAGTCTTTGTAACAATGTTCTCAAAATCAACTTTTGAGACTTTGTCATTACTACGGATTGGTTCTTCATCATCTTCCACTTTTGGAGTATTAATAGACTGAATTATCTCATCAACTCTCACATTTGTACTTTCCATAATCCTCTTTAGCCTCTTGTTGTAACATCTATGAGCTTTGTTGGTCATAAAATAACCAAGAAAATACCTTCATTTGATTTGGAGTCAAACTTACCCAAATTTTCTCCATCCCTTTTTATGTAGCATTTTCTTCTAAAAATCTTGAGATGTTTGACTAAATCTATTCTTCCTCTCCATAGCTCATATGGTGTTTTATCATACTTAGGTCTAATATGAGCATTGTTCAGAATATACATTGTAGCCTAAACTTCTTCTCTCTAGTATATATATGGTAAATTTGCTTGACTCAACATTGTTTTGGCCATCTCTTTTGCAGTTTGATTCTTCCTTTGTACAACTCCATTTTGTTGTGGAGTCCTAGGAGTAGAGAATTACCTTCAGATCCCATGCTCTTTACATAATACATCATACTGGTCAGAAGTGAATTCTCCACCTCTGTCCGATCTCAAAAACTTGATTGTCCTTCTAGTTTCATTCTCAACTAAGGCTTTGAATGCTTTAAACTTCTCAAATGATTCTAATTTCTCTTTTAGAAAAGTAATCCAATTCATTCTAGCGTAGTCATCAATAAGCATCAGAAAATACTTGTCACCTTGTAGACTCTTTGTCCTCATTAGTCCGCATAGATTTGTATGGATCAAATCCAATGAATTTTATGTGGAATATTCCTTAGTAGGAAATATAGACTTTGTTTGTTTTCCCTCATGACATGGTCTGCAACTTGTAGACCAAGGTTTCTTGATTTTAGGCATATCCCAAACTATTCATTTTTAGCTAATTCTCACAATGTCATCAAAATTGATGTGTCCCAACCTTTTTTGCTAGAGCCAACTCTCTTTTCTCTATATAGTAAGATAGTTTTTTCTATTCAACTCATTGAGATGATATATATCATTGTCAGTCCTACTTCCTTCTGCAATTAATTCTTCAATATCATATTTTTCCAAATCACACAACATTTAGCACTAAATGAAAGTTGGTAACCTTTGTCACACATTTGACTGACACTCAAAATGTTATGCTTTAGTCCATCAACATATAAAACATCTTGAATTTTTGTCCTACCACCATCAAGACTTGAAAAGTACCCTTACTGGTAATTTTAGCAATAGAGTTGTTTCCAAGAGTTACAAAAACTCCATCAATTTTTTTAAAATTCATGAACTTACTTTTGTCTCCAATTATGTGACTTGAACATATGTTGTTTATAATCCATAGATTCTTCTCTTTTTGAGCATGTAGAGTAGTCTGAGCTATCATTGATTTCTCTGATCTTTTTTATTCTAGTACCTTCTTCCAAACTTTATTTGATTCATGACTTCAATATTTGAACTCTTTTCTTCTTGTTTTTGGTAGAGGAGGACTCAAAAAATTGCTTATGCAACTTTTAGCAATAGGTCCAAAATTGTTGCACTTGTGATAAATGATATTAAAATTATACAAAGGTGCAAATGCATTACTATTAAAAAAGTTATTTCTTCTTACTAGATCTCTTCTACAATCCACAAACTTATGACCAAAATGATTACAATTAAAATAATAATCGAAAAAAGAATAATTGAACTCGGTATTATATCTCTATCTTTCGGATCTTCTGTTCTTCTTTTGTACTTGGATGAAACCATCATGTTGTGCCTTACTTTCATCACTTGCAGTAACTCTTTCAGATTTTGAACTTCTAGAACCAATCTCTTCGAGATTCCCTTTAGCAGGCTTCTTTGACTATTATGTCGCTTTGTTCTTCTTTTCATCAAAACCAATACCAATTTTGATATGTGGTGATCTCTACCTTCCCAATATCTAATCTAGAGTCTCAATACTCTTCCAAAACTTCAATTACAATTGATGATTTACCTTCTTGAGCTCTCTTCTTATTGACACAACTTATGCTACAATCTTTTTATGATCCTTGTCTTTTGATAGTAATTTTTTAGTCAAAACTTCTTCAACTCTTCTTGCTTCTTTTTCTTGAGTCTTTAGATCAATGATCATATTTTTTTTCCTTCTCAATGTTCTAAGATAAATTGTCTTTAAATTTCACTTCTTCCGCTATTCTTTTCTTTAGTATCTTGATCTCCTTGCCAACACAAACTAATTCTTCCTCAAGATCCACTTCTTCATCATCACTTATGGAATTCTTCTCTACAACATCATTAGTAGTTCCATAGCCATGAATATAGCCTTCTCTCTTTCATCTCCGAAGATGTCTCCATCTTCATCAGTAGAGTAGTGTTCCTCATTAATGAAGAAACTCTTTTATTTCCTCTGACCTTTATTCCCTTTCTAAAATGATTTATTTTCATAATTTTGCTCAATATTGTTAGAGTCCTTATCGAGACACTTAGCCATTAAAATTTCCTATTTCACCACAATTAAAACACTTGAAAGATAACTTACCTTTGTACTTTCTAGAACCTCTCTGTAACTTTCTAATAATTTTTTCTTCCTCCAGACCTGATCCAACATCAAAATCTAAATCAACTTGCTTCTTAGATGCTCTGAATGTCGCCTCCTTCCTTATTGATTTTTCATTATCAAATGTCATTTCATAGGCTGTCAACATTCCATGTAATTCAACCATTTTTAAAGAATTCATATCTTTAGCTTCTTCAACAATAAAAAAATTAGAATCAAACCTTCTAGGAAGAGATCTAAGTATATTTTTCATAATCACACTTTCCTTCAATTCCTCACCAAGACCTCTGATAGAGTTGACAACTTCATCAACCCAAAATAGAAATGTAGCAATGTTTTCATCCTCTTTCATTTTTAGACTTTCAAACTGAGCTCTATGAGTTTGAAGATTTCTTCTTTCACCTTGTCATCACCTTCATAGATGGTGTGCAATTTATCCCATATTTCCTTCATCTTCTTGCACTACATGACCTTCACAAACTTAGAGTTAGATAGACCCTATAAAATAGCATTCCTAGCCTTAGCATTATTTTCACAAGCCTACTTTCTAGCTTGATCCCTTGGGAGGTTTTCAAGAATCTCATATCCATGATCTACAACTAATTTCCAAATTTCAAGACTTAGGGCCATCAAGTATGCTTCCATCCTTACACTGATACATTTTGGTATTTTTTTTTATGACGGGTCGTCGGAATTTCAACGGCTATTCGTCATTATTATTGCGTCAGAATTTCAACGGCATTTGAAACGTCGAAATTCTAGCCCGGCATCCGTCGAAATTCCGACGACTCGTCATCGAAAAAAATACCAAAATGTATCAGTGTTAATTTACAAAATGCATAATTGGATACATCAAAGAGTGGTTCCTTATTTGCAGACAAACCTTATTGAGCTATGCCATCCTGAATCTACCTCAAGCTATTAAGATTCTCCAAAGGAACTTGGCTCTGATACCAATTTAAGGGTACACAATCTACTGGGGGGTGAATCAGTAGATCAAATCTATTTAAAAATATTAACTTCAACACATATATTTGAACTTGAATCTTTACAACTACTAATCGAGAAACAATTGTGAACACACATTCATACAAGAGAACACCAGATATATGTGTAAACCCAAGATGGTAAAAACCACAATGAGAATAGCTATGTGGATCTACTGTCCAAATCTAGCCTCATAAAGTAGGAATATAACAAGTAAATTTTACAATATGAAGTAGGAACCAACCTACTAGAGACACCAATCCCCAATACAATTATCTAAGCACCAACTCTATGAGTAGAACACTATTCCTACAGAATTACAATGATAAATCTTGTGTACCTTCAATGCTAATTACATAGCTTAAAAACAATCTAAACTTGATTCAACCACTCTACTATACTGGACTTAAGATCTTCTGATAATGGCACATAGTAATTGAGATACTTCAAATTGAATAACTCATGCTCACACAGTCGTCTCCATGTATATTCACTTACCACCTTCTTATTCAATTATACTTCCCATTGCACATCTACACAAATGTATGATTATATACAAGACATTATGTAAACATTACCCCATGTTGGCTAGGGGTCCATAATTAACCAGGACAACATAAGGTGGACCTAAATTCAAATTACATAAAATGTGTAACAAGTCGGTCCTAAATAAAATTTGTTGCCACAAAAAGAACATGGTGTCATGTGCCTCCACATGAACCTTAACCAGGTCCTATCTTAACACCACACACTAGGTTTGAATACCGCATGCTACTAGTCATTACCACACAATTCTCAAACACCAATTGGTTGGCATACAAGCACAAAGAGCCTTTTGTCACTTCAAGCTTCTTGCATGTTGAACATATCTTCCAAAAACTCTAGAGTATGATAGAACATGTGTAGAAATACTATCCACTCAAACCACATATCCAAACTCACTTTCAGGAAGAAATACTTGGAACATAATTGTATTGCTAGAGAAATCTCTTTGCCTTGACAATATAGTTACATTTTTAAATTCTCACTGATCTCTTGAAAATATTCTTTTGACAACAGTGAAACCTTTGACAACCATAAACTCCTTTGACATCAATGACAACCTTTGTGCAACATAAAATTCAATTCCTAAATTGAAAAATGATGATATTTCTTGGAAATAAATATAAAAATCAACAAATTAGTAGACCACTTCGAGGGGGTGACCTCCGGTAGTCAAAAAAATAAATTACATTTTTTTGTATTTTAAAGTTATGATGATTTGGGAGAAACTTTTCTTCCTTATTTTCTCCCTTATTTATAGGCTTAAGTATGTAGGAACACAAGCCCTCATCCTAATTAAGATGGATTAAGGTAGCAACTAAAACTAATATTAAGGTTAATCATGCAATAAGTTCTTCACTTTATTATATTTAGAAAGATAAAATATTAGGGACCTGACATGCCCATCTCCTTCAAAAATGTGTTTTCATTAATGCTTAGAAACTCTACACACTTCTCTATGAATTGTTCATCTTCGCATGTTACATCTTCAATTGGTAAATTCATCCACTTGATTAAGAACTTTGAAATTGGATCTATTGCATAAATATTTCACTTGTTTCTTAATGATTGCTTCAAGTTTCAAAATAAACTTCCCTTCTTTATCAAACTTATAAAATTCTAATTGGATTGGAATATTGTTAGCTATTACTTTCTTCAAAAACAGACATGGAATCTATAAGATACATTTTGGAAGAGGGTGGAAGTTTTAACTTATAAGTTGCTACACATCCTATTTGATGGAGGACCTCATATGAATAATAAAATTTGGGTGCAAGATTGATGTTTTTATGTTTCCCAACTGAAACTTGTTGACAAGGTTACAATTGAACAAATACTCAATCTCCCTCCTCAACTACAATGTTGGTCTACTTGTTGGTTCATCATATTTTGAGCCATAACTAAATTTTGGTTAAGGATCTGTAACATTTATTGTTGATGTTGAATATGATTGTGCATTGCATGAGTTTTGGAATAAGATTGTAAATAATAAGTAGTAAATCATTTGGGGTAGCCATAAATAGCCTAAAATGGAGCCATTTTTTAATGTGTTAAATGACGTGTTATACCACCACTCTACTAGTGGTATCCATTTGGACCATTTTGTCTATTCTTTAGAGGCAAGACAATGTAAATATCCTTCCAAATATTTATTCATAATTTTTTTTCACCATTTAATTATGGTTGATAAGATGAACTATATGTTAATGTTTTACCCCATGAAACAAATAAGTTTGTCCAAAATATGCTAGTGAAGATAGGGTCATGATCACTCAAAATGATTTTTGGAATTTCATGAATTTTAATACATTTTCCATGAACACTTATGTTATAGTACTAGCATGAAATGGATGAGAAGGTCTACAAAATATGCATACTTAGTTTTTCCACAACAACAAAAGGGCGGGTGCATGAAGTTGGGTTACACTTTTGTGGCCAACTTCAAAAAAAGATTGAAAATGACATAACGCGAGCACATTATAACGCGCTCACGTTATGTCATTTTAAAAGCAAAAAAAAAGTGAAAGCTATTCATTTTCTCTTTTCTGTTTTTCTGCTATGCCCACGGCCAAAAACCCTCATTTTCACACTCACGTTCTAGGAGGATGCATTCTACAAAATTCATCAACAATAGTTGCTTTTTGTTTTCAAAGATGGCATCATGACAACGAAGGGGTGCAAGAGGTAAGTATTATTTGCTATTTGTTTTGAATTTCTTAGTTTCAAGTTGATTTTGTTTGTTTTAGGTTAGATTTGATTGTTTTTTTTTTAATTTGTAGGAGATGCAAATAATCATGCAAATCCTAAAAATCCTCAACAAGAAGAATAGGAAAATCCTCCTCAACAAAATCAACCTCCCCCACCAATCACTCAACACCCTCCTGGCACTCAAGAAAATTTGAGTGAAATTGAAAACAACAAGAAGCAAATTGAGGATCTTATCAGTAGGTTGAGTGATACAAATGCTTCAACCGCAGAAAGAATGACACTAGCAAATTCAATGAAAGAGATGTTAAAAAAAGTAGATTCAATAACCCAACAAATAATGGGATGGCAAGATAGGAGGCATGCAACTAGGGCATATTATGCAGATAAACTATCATATAAACAAGTAAAAGATTTAAAAATTACTAAAGGTGATTTGTGCTCTCTATTCATTGGTGCCACCACTAAGAGATTAGGAACCATTTTTATGATAGGTGGTACTTGGTCTTTGATTACCCACCGTACAACAATTGTGAAGTCCCCCAATATTTTCTTAGGAAACTATACAGTGAGTTCATATTGAACCAAATCTAAAATTATTTTGATATGAGGGAGTTCCAAGGGAGAGGTGGGGGGTCAGCTCAGGATAGGCCTGGTGCACAGCCGGATCCTACACAACAAGGAAGACGACCTCTCACTAGGCCGCCTCGTGAGCACATTGTTATGCCTGTCGTTGCGAAGGAGAGTGCCGACATAGAGACATTGCAGGTGATCAACACTTTGACCCAGAGTGTCATCCATCATACTAGCCCTATTGTACAACGCCATCCATGGGAGTCTTCGGGTGGTGGCCTTCTAACCCATGTGTGTCAATCTTGTGGGGCGACTTGTTCATATGACCCCACCGACACTCAGGAGGCTGCTACGCAGGATCCGTATGCTACTACGCAAGATCCATATGCTGCTACACATGATCTGTATGGTACTACGGGGATGGAGAGGACGACTGACATTTTGCATTGTGCATATGGCATTGATAGTCAGGTAAAAGTCGGCATGTTCATTGAATTTAATTTATTAAATTTTGATTCTGAAATGCATGATTAACTAATTTAGTTTTATTATTTTAATAAAATTGTAGGGTCACAGTGTTGAGACTAGATACACCGGTCCTCCACCTACTTATTTCTACAGTACACCTATCAGTGGGGTATGTAACTAGTAAACAATTATAAATTTATTACATGTTAATAGCATTGTTTTATGAATGGTATTTTAATACATGTGATTTTGGATGTTGAATAGGCTAATATTGGCGGTTTCAAGCAAACACCTCCTAGTGCCAGTGGATTCACTCAAACATACACAGAGGTAATAGAATAAAGAGAACATAACTAATGAATTCTACTTAATAGATTTGTGTAGTTTATATTCATATTGTTGGTTACATTGCATTACACATCATTCAAACTCAAAGCATTACTTCAAATTCCATAACTAATAACTAGATGTTGATATATGACAAAATTTGAACTATACAATATAGTTGTTTAGAAAGTTAACATAAGCAGCATGATGCAATTACTTCACATGGAGGCATGTGCTTGCAAAGGTGCACCACCACGACAAACTATGGATGCTTGGAAAAAATCTATAAAACCATAATAGTAAGCAATAGCATAGACAAGGTAGTTAGTGATGCAAAGCATCATATCAAAACACTCAATCATCAGGGTACATCTGATGTAGAGCATCCAACAAACACCATCAACATCATTTCTTCAAGGGATTTCAATCCCAAATAGAATCAGGAGAAGATCAAATATAATTTCATCAGAAATCTACTTTTTATTCAACCAAAATCCACTCAAATTATCTTAGCCATTCCATAGGCCATCATTCATCATTCCACTAATTAGTATTCCAATTGACTCATTTAAATCAAAAACCATATTAAAGAAAAATTTGACTTAATCAATTAGATTCACATCATTCTCAACCACCATAAAAACAACATAAACCTGATTATTGACACTTGAACAATGCATCCTTTCATTTATTCACCAAGGCAACAAATCAAATAAACCATACCTCACTATTATTAGTCCATTATCAAGCATTGTACTCGCCATATTTTGACTGTAGTAGTCTATTTACATGTTACAAACTCTTGCTACAATAGAATCTTGATTATCATCTTGTGGTTAATCACCAATTTGCTCAAAAGGATTCATAATACTCACCCATCCAACCATCAAAGTCACCAAACCTGTCTTATACACCTTAACCAAATTTAGTAACATCAATCATATCATTAGTTTGATAGTAACCAAGCACTCAATATCATCCTTTCCACTGTTTAAACAACACATCTTTGTTTTGATCAGACAATATCATATTCCTCTAGTAGGTCTTTCAACCATTGAATCAGGTAGTTACATTCCTATCTCAAAGGTTATTAAAAAACTCAATGCACATTTAGAAACACTTTCCATCACATCACAACATATCAAAGTTCTTAGACGTTTGACATAAAGAAAATCATCAGATTTCAGACTATCCTTTGAAGAAAGGCTAGTAGATTAGGCTTGTTTTACAAAGGACACCCCTTCAAAACAATTCCAAATCACTCAAAACCTCAAAACAGTCTTCAAGCATGTCTTATAACTCAAGATTTCACCATTTATAGGGATTGAAAACCATGAAAATGTTCTGATCCAATAAACCCTCGTTTATAGGGTGTAAAAGCACAAATCAAGGAGGGTTTTGTGAAAAATACTCTTGCAAACCTCTATTTCTTTGGCCACCACCTGGAACATGATTGTTTATGTCTACCAAGACCTTCTACATTGTTTCAAAGCCTATGCAGCTTTATTTATTAATGACCCATGACTGTAGTATCACTTTGTATAGGAAAATCCTCTATTTTCCAATGTAGCAGCAACTCCACCATGGTATTCTTGCTTTAACCTGCACTTACAAACATTAAAACATGCAAAACATCCTAAAATTAACTACTCCACCAATTTAATTGACCTACATTGGTGGAGTAGTGAAGAAAAACCCTATTGGACTCTCAAACTTGCTTCTAAAAGGACTCTATCGGGCAATGAAAATTGCCTCTTATTCTTTTGTTTCCTAAAACTAACCAAGTCCAACTCTTGAAATTGGAAACTAACTCCTCTTTACATGTATTCACACTATGATTTAACTTTGGGTGTTCCAAAATTACCAACACAAGAAAATAAAACAATCTAGGGTAATGTTGCAAACTCAAAAACAGGGAATTTTTATTTCAAAATCTAATTACAAGAACACAAACTTCTACTTTTTCTCACCTTTACATGCCTTTTAAAGATATTTCTGTGTGAACCCCAATCCCAATACCTGCAAAACAATAAGAACAAACATATTAGATTAGAAAATGTAAGCAAGAACAAGGATTCCCCACGAAATCCATTCACAAAGTTCAAATTAGGAAAAAAGTAATGAAGAACACAGCAAAAACAACAAAATAGAGATTGAATCCTAATTAAACTAGCAAACTCATAATCCCATGGGAGAATTGGTGCCAATTTGATGTGAAAATTGGCCCTTTCCCAATTCCTATGATGCAAGATTGATGTATGTTGATAAATGTTGATGAGTGATCCACTTTGTTGATGCTTGATGAGTGCTTCAATGGAAAAACCTATATAACCTAGCTATGATTCAATGATATTGGATGGAAATGGCTAAATATTTGAGCATAGTAACTTTTCATAAATTGTGGATGATCAAATGAGGAATGAAGCCTCTTATTTATAGATGAGATTGAAGGATGAAAGTCCAAAATATAACAATGTGGGACTAACATTCATCCAATGGAAAGATGCCACTTGTCAATCTATGAGTGGATGGAGGATGTGCAAGTTTTGAGGATTGTGCCAATAAATGCCTATTTTTAATTTTGAATTTGTTGAAATGGCATGCAAGAGGGAAGGAAAAATGCATTAAATGCCACTTGGCTCAAGACAAAGGACATGTAACAGAGAGTAAATGCCTTGTTGAATGTACATGTCAACTTGGATTTTTGAATTCAAACTTGGAGAATATTCCAAAAGATGCCTTGTTGAGGAAAATAGAGATTTAATAAATCAATTAAATCTATTTTCATGTGCAAGTGGTAAAAGCTAGAGGATGGGACATGATATGAGATTAAATTAATCAAAGTTAATTAATTTAATGAAGAGGGTTAGATGATGTGAGCTATTTGACTTAAATTTGTGGATTTATTTAAATCAAATATGAGAGGAATGTGATAAGAGATTAATTAAATAAAGATTTTGATTTATTTAATTAAAAGAGATGATGTTAGATTAAACTAAATAAGGTTTTAATTTATTTAATTTAATAGATAGAATTTAGGGATTTAATCAAATAAAATTAATTATTTAATTAAATTGGATAATTAGATCAAAATGGTTAATTTAATTATCGGTAAGAGGTGACTTAATTAGATAACTGATTTATTTAATTAAGAGAGGAATATTGATGAATTTAATCAAATAAGGAAATTTGATTAAATGGCTAGACCAAAGGATGATTAAGGATGAAACGATGTTAGTAGTCGGGATCAAATGCATAATGTCAATTGGTACATTTTACGTGTCTACATTTTGCCCCTCTTTGAAGTAATGCACTTGTTGCGTTGGTTCAAAGAATAAATGATCTCAATTAAAGCCAAAAAAAAATTGCTTTTAAAAACTTGCCCCACTGCTGCCTGGCAAAAGAAAACATGCCAATATATTTCCCCCTCGAGAGATTGGATGAAAATTTCAATTTTTGGGTGATCTCGCGAGAAAAGAGAACAAGGTGCCCGATAGGTCCAAAAAGGCTCTAGGAGGCCAAAAATGTGTCTAAACACAATAAAATGATGTAAAACAGGCCTCAACTAGACAAAAACAGCTTCAAGGGTCCAAAACCCTAGCAGGATAGCCAATTAGGGTGAAAAAATCCTAATTTTCAAGCTTAAAAAGGCTCTGAGGGGTCACTTTCAGTTCATTTTCACACACAACCATCTAGCAACCTTGAGATTTGAGCTCTGACCTCTTGACAATATGGTGCAATGACAGCTTCTTATGCACATTTCCGACCGAGTCCGGATGAACCAGCGGCCACCCGACATTGGGGCATCGATAAGTGATCTTCACTTGAGCTTTATTTTTTGTTTTTAGCGCTCATTTAATGCTTTCAAAGACAGTCTGTCTACATCGGCGCTATATAGCGCCGCTCAAAAATCAAACTGCATTGCTCGGTGTGACATTGCGCCATGGCGGTGGAATTTGGAGTTTGAAAACTCCAACACTGAGGTCATGGCCCACAGGGTCATTTCTAAAGTGCGACGCGGTGGTGCTCTAGTGATAGGAATTTTTTCAAACTACACCGCTGGGAAGGAAAGTGCACTGCAGGGGTGCGATTTTAGCATTTTTGTGCCCTAACGTCATAGTTTGATAAAAATCAAACTGTGACGCCTTCATGGATTGTGACGCTAGAGTGGTTTCATGGACACTTGGAAAAAAATTCTCAAAATTTTTAACATGATGACCCTTCTTGATGTAGGACACGGCAAGGGAGCTCTACTCCTGAGAGCACAGGTTGCGGGATTTGTTCAGTTACTTGCTGGACCTGAGCGACAGAGATCAGGACCGACTACAAGACATGGGGTTATGGTACATCGCCTACGCAATGCCCATTCACACCCACTTTGGGATGATTTCAGCACTTACCAAGAGATGGCACAGCGAGACGTCTTCTTTCCACCTTCCCACTGGCGAGGCCACCATCACCTTGGAGGACGTTTGGCGCATTTTACGATTGTCGATTCATGGTTGGCGTGTCATTTTTGATATAGATGAGGGACGAAATTCCTGCCATAGGGTCCTCACCATAGAGGGCATCATCATTTGTGAGGGGTAGACCGAGCTCGAGTGACACAAGGCCCCGACACCTCCCATCCGCTTGGTTGTTGTGGCAATTATTTCGAGTTTTGTTGCCCCAGACCAACGAGGTCGATATTTCAGTCCTAGTTGGGGACTCTGTTGGGAGTACATGGTTATGCGTGACAGGCCTACTTGCTTTGCTTGGGGACCGGTTCATCTTGCATCTTTGTACAGAGATCTCCACGAGTATGTCTACCTTGACGGCAGAGCACTCGGATCAGGCGTGACACTCCTCCACGTATGGGTGTGGGAGCACATTGTTGTCCTTCGGCCATGGGTTGTTGCATTTTTTATGGGGCCTGATGATCCCCTCGTATGGCGCTACAGAGGTGGTGTGTTCACACACATGGGCGAGCACAAGATTCCCTACTAGAGGAGAGTCCTAGACGAGATGTAGGTGTTCATATGGCGACTGTACCTTGGTCGGCCTGGATGGGCCGATGATGCATATCATATTTTCTATGCCCTCCAAGACCGCTTCATATAGGGGCAAGGGCACACTATGATAGAGGGATATCTGCCCGGGCGCATGCAACGTCAGTTCGGCAAGCCTCAGGATCAACCAAACGACGATTATGTGGCCGTATTTTCCCGCACCATGTCACAAGTTTCATGGGGGTGATACATGCCTACCTCGAAGGCCGTGGACTGCTTTAGACACTTGGTGGGACAGCCATGGGCCTATGATCAAGGGCCCGTGGATCCAGGCATGACACAGGCATACAGGGATTGGTTCCGGCCTCCCCTTCAAATGACAGTTCCAGGAGCAATCCCCAATCAGCAGAGGGTGAGAGACAGAGGGGGAGGACGAGGACGAAGGGATGGTGCACAATAGGACCAGCTGGCCGAGCCCCTAGTTCAGCCAGTCCAACTAGTTCAGGCTGACGTGTAGATGTAGGATCAGCAGTAGGTGCCAGCAGGTGCACCACCATAGGTTGGGGGTGAGGATCAGCCTTAGGTACAACCTCCACAAGCACAACCATCAGGGCAGCCACCGTAGGGTAGGTGGATCCCTAAGATATATTGATTGCACAGTTGCAGGCTCAGGTGCAGACTTTGACAGGGGAGAGAGATCAAGCACAAACCGAGAGGGAGCAGATCAAGGCCGAGAGGGATCAGGCCATACTATAGAGATAGGCTGCAGAGTTATAGACAGCCACAGAGCTAGGCCGGAGACAGTAGTTGGAGATCATGGCAGCCTCCTCCTCTCAGGGTATAGTGTCCGTTAGGTCTTACAGGGAGGTCATCTGAGAGGCTGAGTATTACCATATGCATTATCACGAGGCCGTACCTAGAGTAGTACGGGTCCCAGAGTACTCACAGCAGACCAGTTTTAGACCAGCAGAGGGTCACGGTGACAGGGGCGAGGGCAGCATATAGGGGGTAGACCTTGATCGAGATGATACTTTTTGTGCCCTATGGGCTCCTTTTTGATAGTCTAATGGGCCTTTTTGTACTGATTGGCATACATGTATAGTGATCTTATTATTTTGTACTATGACAGTTACATTATTGATGATATATATGAGCCAATGATTTTGATGTGATGTGATGTGTATCATTTATTTATGCATGGATGGATGATTCTATTTCTATATGTTGTGCAATGATGTTATGGTTTATATGATGTTCTTATGGATGCATTTATTTATGGTGATATATGCATTATGTAATGATTATGACTTAACATATCTATATTATGTTGTTGATTTATGATATGCAGATGTATTTATGTGATGTGTAATGATGTTGCAGTCTATATGATGATTTGAAATGATATAATATGTAATATGCAATATGCAAAATGATATGGAAATGATCTATGGTGTATACGCAAAATGATATGAATTATGCTTATAAAATAAAATGATTATGGATGGATGTACGCTTCGCATGTAATGGATTTTTATGTTTCTATTTATGCTAATGTGGAATGATTTATGTAATGAAATGCAAAAAATGATTGTGATGCTATTTATGAGATGACATGGATGATTAGTGGACGATATAATGCAATGTAAATGAAATAGTCGTGTTTTATATGATGTGTATTGATTATGCAAATGAGATGGTTTTCTAAGACACTTAGAATAACAAATATTATCCTAAACATGCTAAATGATAATGTCATGTATATGATGCATTTACTGTGATGCAATGCGATATATGAAATGATATGTTAATGCAAAGTGGTATGATGATGCTTAATGTAAAATGAATGTAATGTGTGAGGTAAATTTATGATGTTATGCAAGTATGTATGCAATGGATTATCTATAATGCTTATGTACTTATTATGTATGATTATGCAGTAGGTGGTAATGTGAAATGGTTATGAAATGTTTATGCAAATGAATGTTATGTGATGATTGATGTGATGAATGTAATGGATGTAATGTAATAAAATGAATGTGCTTATCTATGAAAAATTCTTATAATAACATGTTTATATGGTGATGAAAATGCAATGCATGTGTTTCCTATATGATATGTTCATGCAATATGCAAATGTTTTGTGGATGCAGGATCGATGATGATGATGATGGTGATGATGATCAACTGTCATAGTACCTTGTTAGCATGACAAGCAAGAAGAGAAGAAGTCATTTCAACAAGACACAAGATGATGAAAATGCAGAATGATGATGATTACTTACCAAGGAATTGGGATTTTCAAAGGGCCAAATTTTCTTATGTTTGATAGCACACGTGGTACGATGCATCAAGGTATAGAAAACCAAGATGGCGTTGTACCTAGTGTAATGGACTTTGACTTGACAAACAGATAGGAGTATCCTTGTTCACACCTGACATACGAAAACCTTGCTAGGAAGCACTTTAGAAGTTTCAAACACCTCGGACCAAAACACGGAAAGATATAACCTATCAATGTAATAGTCAACAAGCTGCCCAAAACCTCCGCCATACATACTTAACAAAGCAAGTATTCACCAAGGTTATATTACAAGAACGTCCAACAAGCACATCAGACAAAAGATAATGATCGTTGCCCCATTCCTATTTATCATAATCCTCTGTTCGGATATCATCGAGAAGTCCTCAGAATGAGCACAATAAGATAAGTCAAAAGATAAAGACAAAGTAAACAAACAAGTTGATGTTCTTCAATACCGCTAACCAAAAGGGGATGTATTTTCTAAGGATAAGAACCGAAACTATTGCCAAAAGATAATGCCCATTATAGGAAGGATACATCCTAGGACATGTTAGTGGATGGTGGCACGCCATTTCATTTATCCAAAAGCGTTCTAAATGATGATTGATATGGGACCAATTGGATGATGGGTTATCGACACAAAGAGTTGACCAACTTGTTTACGTACTGACTTAGACCTAAGACTTTGACGATTTGAGTTTTTACTTTTAACCTGCTAGACTTGTTTCTGATTATCTTACCAAAGATTGAGGATGCCAATTGTTTATTATGAATGGTGTTATTGTGGGTGCAAGCAAGATGAGATGGATGGATTTTTTCAAATATTTGGATGTTTTTTATCTTTTTGAGATGTTTTGAGGCTATTTTTGGTGTTTCTGGAGGTTTTCAAATTTTTTGATTTTTGATTTTCCAATGTTTTGGGGTTTTCTGAGATTTTGACCAAGAGACTAACCTAAAGACCTATCCTAGGGGCCTCAGGGGCTAATCAACATATTAGTCTTGCCTACGTTATATATGCAGAGACCACGTAGTTCGACTGACGACTTGACCAATTTACAGATGATGATATACATGATGAGATGTTAGTTTATTATGATGGACACCTAAAGGACTTATCTAAGTGTCTCGGGGGATGATCAAAGATCAACCTTGCCTACATTCAAGGCTTAGAGACCCGTAGTTTGACTGATGACTTTGTTTTTGACTTTTTGACTAACTTTTTGACCTATTTTTGGGATTTTGATATGTTTTTGGATTTTCTAATTTTAGGACTTTAAGGATATACATGAATCTGATCCGATGAGAACATTCCCCCAGCGTGATGCAATAGACTACTCTGATAAAGGTAGGACAGGCTGACCTTGAGGATGGGTCGAGTAGGACTAGGAGGGATCATGATACAAACACAGGATCAAGCTATGGTGTGGAT
This sequence comes from Sequoia sempervirens, assembly GCA_007258455.2. Classification (NCBI taxonomy): domain Eukaryota; kingdom Viridiplantae; phylum Streptophyta; class Pinopsida; order Cupressales; family Cupressaceae; genus Sequoia; species Sequoia sempervirens. Next base: position 904,842,464 of record VDFB02281492.1, read on the forward strand.
GCGGGTGGATGAGTGATGGATGGAGATCCGAATGTGATGGATGATGGAAACGTAATGGATGGATGATGTAGAACAAGTTGTAAAGATCCTAGTGGATGGGAAGTGCTTATTTACACAAGGCGCCTGTTTGCCAGGTTTTCACCAAGTTACTTGTCCAAAGTGCCATCGAAGTGGTTTTCACTAGAAGATGATTTTTCTCTTTATTGTTTTTTATCCTTTTTTATCCTTTTTTACTTTTTTTATTTTTTTGTTGTCACCAAGACGCCTGTTTACCAGGTTTTCGCCGAAGTAACCATTTTTTTAGGACATTTTCTGATTTTTTGGATTTTTGGTTCTATACCTTGAAAGATTTAGGCCTAAAACTTTCTGAGATGAGAGTTATTCATGGGCTCTTGTAGAGGTTCCCCTTTGGGTGTTGATAACTGATATTCCCCTGACTTATAACTTGTTGTGATAACGAATGGTCCCAACTAATTGGGTTCAAATTTGCCTTTGCTGCTTGGGTTTGGGACATTCTTTTGATTCTCCTTTAATACTAGTTCTCCAACTTGGAAAGTCCTGCTTCTAATTTTCTTATTGTAGCTCCTTTTGAGTCTATTCTGATAGACTTGCAAATTATTCAAAGCATCTATACGTTGCTCATCCAATAGCTCTAGCTCATTCAATCTTGATACTCGGTACTCTTCATCTGTGATGAGGTTTTGCAATGATATATTTAGTAATGGGATCTCGATCTCAAGGGGGAGTACTACTTCTAATCTGTGGACTACGGAGAAAGGGGTGGCATCGGTGGGTGTGTGGATACTGGTTCAATAGGCCCAGAGGGCGGGATTAAGCTACAAATGCTAGTCACGACCTGCATCATTGACTATTTTCTTGAGGATTTTCAAAATGGTTTTGTTTGTAGCTTCTGCTTGGCCATTGCCTTGGGGATAGTATGGGGTGGAGAAGTGATGTTGGATTTTGAATTTTTCACATAAGTCACGAACCTCCTGATTCTTAAATGGTGTCCTAGTGTCTGAGATAATGGCTTGTGGAACACCATAACGACAAATGAGATAGTTCAGGATGAACTTTGAAATCTGCTTCCTAGTTATATATGTCATGGGTATGGCTTCCACCCACTTAGTAAAGTACTTTGTTGCTGTTATGATGAATTTGTGGCTGTTAGATGAGGTGGGCATGATTTTTCCAACTAGATCGAGTCCCCATTGTGAAAAGGGCCATGGTGTGAAAATAGGATGAAGCTCTTAAGTTGGAGCATGGATGAGGTACCCATGTTGCTGACATTATAGACACCTTCTAGCATAGTCATGTGCCTCTGTTTCCATTGTGGGCCAATAATACCCCATCCTCAGCAGTTTCTTGGCTATGGTCATTCAACTTGAGTGTGAACCACAAATACCGTTATGTACTTCAGTTAGAGCGGTTAATTCCTCCTCAGCGTTTAAGCAGCGTAGTAGGGTTCCTTCTATGCTTCTACGATATAGGGTATCTCCTAGGATGACGAATTTGGATGCCTTTTTTACAAAGGTTCGTTTTAGGTTTGAGGGTAAGTCAGTGAGTATAACTCCTATTCGAAGGTATGTGTAAATGTCGTGGTACCAAGGATCACCAGGACCAACGATTTCGCACACGAATTTTGATTCTGGTACCTTGAATGTGGGCACAAGAAGTTTCTCTATCAGGAATTCATATTTTGGAATGTTGTGGGGGATATCCAATAAGGATCCAATTGTTGCCATGGCATCTATTGCTCTGTTATTGGTTCTAGGAATTTGCTCAAATATAATTTCGATGAAGGATTCTTTGAGAGTCTCCACCAATTTCTTGTATGGAGTGAGTTTGTCATCCTTGGTCTAGTATTCATTGTTCACTTGGTTTATTATCAATTGGGAGTCTCTATATACTTTGAGAGCTATAATGTTCCACTGCACTGCTATTCTGAGACCTATGGTTAAAGCCTCGTATTCTGCAATGTTATTGGTGTAGGGAAACACTAGTTTGTAGGATCTTGGTATGCAGCCTCCTTGTGGGGTGATAAAGAAGACACCGACTCCTGATCCATGTTACGTGTATGAGCCATCAAAGTATAGTTTCCAGTGGTCAGCTACGTTGAGATTGAAAATAGATTAATCTGGAAACTCTGAGACGAGAGGATTCTCTGAATAGATTGGTGCTTCTGCAAGTTGATCCGTGATGACTTGGCGTTTGATTGCTTTCCACTCCACATATTCAATGTTGTATTCTGATAGTATCATCACCCATTTGTCCATTCTTCCAGTGAGCATTTCTTTTGATAATAAGTACTTGAGAGGGTCGATTTTGGCGATGAGTTTTATTTTATGTGCCAACATGTAATGTCTGAATTTTTGTGATGCAAACACTACTGCTAGGCATGCTTTCTCTATGAATGAGTAGTTTAGCTCATGCCCAACCATTGTTCTGCTGATGTAATAGATGGCCCTTTATGTTCCATTTTCATCATGCTAAGCTAGGAGAGCTCCAAGGGCTGTTGTTGTTGCTGATACATAGAGAATTAATGGTTTTCTTGGGATTGGTGGCATTAAGATTGGTGGTGTCAGTAGATATTCTTTGATTTTATTGAATGCCTCTTCACACCTATTATCCCATTTGTACGCTACACCTTTGTGAAGTAGGTGAGAATATGGGTTATGTTTGTCCGCCAGCTGTGCTATGAATCTTTGAATGGATTGAAGCCTGCCTTGAAGACCTCTCAATTGCTTTAATGTTTTTGGTGCCTCCATTTCGAGGATTGCTTTTACCTTTGTTGGATCTACCTCAATACCCCTCATTGATACTATGTATCCTAGCAATTTTCCTGATTGTATGCCAAAGACGCACTTCTTTGGGTTTAATCTGGCCTTGTACTCTTCCAGCCTGTCAAAAATGGCACTTAGGGTTGCTATGTGATCTTTTCTCTTTCTAGACTTGGCTAGAATGTCATCCACATAATCTTCAACTTTCTTATGAATCATGTCATGGAATATCAATGTCATGGCCCTTTGGTATGTTGCTCCTGCATTCTTTAAGCCGAATGGCATCATGTTCCAGCAGTAAGTCCCCCATGGACAAGTGAAAGTTGTCTTATGTTGGTTTTCTTTAGCTATCATGATTTGATTGTACCCTGAGAATCCGTCGATTAAGTGATAGCATCTCATGTCCGATTGTCATGTCTACTATCATGTCAATGTTTGGAAGTGGGAAGTCATCTTTCGAACATGCTTTATTCAAGTTTCTGAAGTCTGTGTAGATTCAGATGCCCCCATCGAGTTTTGAGATAGGTACCAATTTTGACACCCATTCTGGATAATCTATCGGTTGGATGAATCCTGCATCTAATAGCTTTTTTAGCTTCATTTTGATTACTAAGGCGATATGAGGGTGCATTTTTCGAAGCTTTTGTTTAACAGGCTTTGCTTCTGGATATACTGCTAAGTGCTGAACCACGATCTCTGGATCAAGCCTTGGCATGTCAACATAGCTCCATGCAAAGTTTATCTATCTCTCTCTTAGGAAGGCTGCTAAGAGTTCTTGTTCCTCTGATAGTAATGAATCCGCATAGAATGTGATGTGTAGGGTTTCCTCTATTCCTAGATTGATTGGATTGCACCTTTCTGCTAGGACTGCTGATTTTTCTTGATGAAGAGCTCTAAAAGGAAGATTTAATCCCCCATCCTCGGGTGCCTCTGAGAGGTTTTCACTGTTGGATGCATCCTTTCTTTTTAATTTTTTCTAGTTGGAGAGTGCCATAGTGTGGTTTTCACTCAAGGACTTAGATATTATTCTTAATTTTTCACTTTTGTGACTAAGGGATTCAATCATTTTCCCATAATAGGCATGTGTATCTAGCTTGATTATGAACCCTGCTTTGTGATCCCCACATGGAATGTTATCCCGCAATCCCATGAATTCTGACAGTGCCTCATCGTTTTCGAATGTATCGAGAATTGGTGCTCCTCATTGGTCGTAGTCGATGAGTTGGGGATATACTAGGCATATCTCATGATTTTGGTGGTCTGATTCAAAAGATAGGGTGCTAATCATGAAAAGAGTGGTATCCTCAAATAGCCTAGGTAAGTTGGTCATGGTATCCTTTTCATCACTACCACTACAGATGTCAGTTATATCAAATGTGAAGTTATCTATGACGCGACCTGTAGATACTGGTAAGCATAGTTCTTCTGCGGTTGGCTGAGGAGGATTATTAACCCTTTTAACTAGAGGACTTCAGCCACGTATGGTTATACTTGGAGGGGTACAACCAAGGCCAATATTTGTTATTACTTGCATCTCTAGAATGATAGGTATTATAAGCCCATTGTCGTTTCTCCCAAGACTTTGGTTTATGTCATAGCCCATTGCGAGCATCATTTATAGACCCTTGCTTCTGTCATCCATTGGTAAATCAGCTATTGGTATTTCATCTTGATATAGCATATGAGATGGATATGCTTCAATAACTTCTTGGCCAAGATCTCCCCAACTTGTAAAGTTGGGATAGTCTTCAGGAGATGTTTGGGATGTGGAGGCTTTATTTATTTGCAGACGTCCCCGTGATCTAGGAGATTGTGGTAACTCTCCTACCACAAAATCATTTTTAGGGATTTTGTAGTTTCCACAATCGTTATCTTGGATGATGACCTTAATGTTAGAGATGGTGGGAATGGTGGGAGTCGCGGGTGTCTCTATCGCAGAAGTGGATGCGAGAGTGGTAGGATCGATGTATGGTGTAGATGGACCCTCATCATTTTTTGGTACTTGGGGAATTTTATAGTACTTTGCTTCAAGGATTTTGCAATAGGAGAAGGGTTTGGGATCTCCATTGATGGTAACTTCTTGTCCCTCATGTGTGAATTTCACACATTGATGGAAATTTGATGATACTACCTTCATTGCATGAATCCATGGATGTCCTAGGAGGATGTTATACGGCAAGTCGAGATCCAAGACCTGACAAGTGGTTCCCATGATAGCAGGCCCTACTTGAATAGAGAGTTTTATTATGCCCTGGGACACTCTTTCTTGATCATCATATGCTCTTATTGTGATACCCTTTCCTTTGTCGATAGAATCTTTTGAAATTTTTAATTGCTTGATGATGTTGAGAAAACATATATTCAAGTCCGCACCCCCATTCACCAAGACCCTTTTGACTTTTCTTTTTTGTACTATGACTTCTAAGTGGAGCGCACAATTGTGAGATGGTTGAGCGGGGAAATCTTGGTGAGAGAATGTGAGGAGATTTGGCATAATGATATTTCCAACCATAGCTTGGAATTGTTCCGCATCAAGATCTGCGGGGACAGTGGATGAAGCCAGTGCTTCCTCAAGGATTTTCCTATGGGAAGATGATATTTTTAGCAACTTTATGATGGAGATTTGCTTTGGCATTCTTTTGAGCTGATCTAGGATATTGTAGCCATTAGGGACATATCTAGATGTAGGGACTCTATTTGGCTAGGATGATCCTGTGATGGTAACTTTTTCATCTCTTGTGGTGACTCCACAATCGACATGGGTGCCTTTGATGGTGATGACTGTGCAGTATTCATCTAGGGAGGCTACGATAGTTTCATACACATGATTCACATTTGTGTGGGTCCCTTTCCCCTTATCGGTGTTTTTATTATTCCCTTTATTGCCATGGTTAGGCATCAGATTCATGTATATCTTAAGGTCTTGGTTTCTTATTGGTTGTTCCACGTTTATAATTCTTTGATCGATGAGACCTTGAACTATGTTTTTTAATCTCATGCAACTGTTCCTGGTATGGCCTTTGATTTTATGGAATTCACAGAGTTGATTCTCCTTATACCAAGGAGGTTTCACATCTGATTCTTAGTAATTCTCAAAGGTAGGAGCCTTGATGAGTTTTTCGTTTATCACCTTCTTCATTATGACTTCAAGTGGTTCCCCCAGAGCGGTGTACTTTTGCTTGGGATAATTATTGTTTCGTTGGGGTGGTCCCCTTTAATCATTGAGATTGTTGATTGTTGGATTGTTGTTTGGTTGTTGTAATGTGTGATGATTGTTTTGGTGTTGGATTTGGATTTCTGGTGTGGGTGTATTTTGGAACGGGGCACTGATGACCACTTTGGCGTCAACAACACCATCATTAGTAACATTTTTGTTCCTTGCCCACATACGAGGTTTATCATTGTAATTGGAGGGTGGGCGGTTGTTTTTTTGCTCGGGGTATGAATTTGATCCCGCGGGTTAATTCATGAGGGCTCGTTCGATGCTGAGCGCCTTGGAGATCAACTGATCATATGTGGTGATCATTTGTACCTTGAGATGAAATGCCAAGAGGCCGTCAAGGTTGGATATAATGGTGCAAAATTGTTCTTTGGGCATGGTCCACTTGCTCTGATTGGCCTTGGATCGCCATCGTTGTAGGAATGAAGCGAATGATTCATTCTTACCTTGTTTCTGAGCTGAGATTTCTTCTAGACTAACATCCATTGCAATATTGCATTCGTAGTTTTTAATGAATTCATCTATAATTTCTTGGAATGTTTTGATGCATGTTGGTAGGTGAGAGAACCATTCCATAGTGTGGCCAGCCAAACTCCTAGGAAATAGCCGCATCAGATAAGTATCGTCGTATGTGACTTCCATGCAATGAACCTGGAATTCCCTGATGTGATCTTCAAGGTTTCCCATCCCATGATATTTGTCAAACTTAGGGATCTCAAATCCCTTGGGGAATGGTTTCATCACTAGGCTCCTGTCAAATGGATAGGGACACAAGTTACTTGGTGTTTTGTGGTTCGTCCTAATTGAAGATCGAGCACTTTTTGCGAGAGCAACATGATTTGTGTTGTTACATCATTTTGTGGATCAGGGGGTGGGATAAAGGTATTATGGGGTGTTTCAATTGTGGGTTGGATGGGTGGGTTGTTTGGTGTTTTGTTTGATGGTATTTGCACATTTTTTTGAGCTAGGTATGCTTGCACTTGCTGCTGTATAAACAATGCTTGTTGTTGTTCTTGTTGTTGTTGTGCTAGGATTTCTTGTTGTTGTGCTAGTATTTCCTGTTGTTGGGCTACCAATTGGGTTGCTTCTTGTTGCTCTTGGTATTGTTTTATTGCTTGTTGATATGCTTATAGTTGCGCTGATTATTTTTGTGCAAGAAATTGTACTTGTGCTTGTGCTTGATGTGCTTGATATTGGGCATGCGCCTGAGCTTGAGATTGTGCTTGCGATGCTTGTGCTTGGGCTTGTTCTTGTGCCACTTGTTGTTGCAATAGAATTTGGGCTTGAGCAGCCTTTTGTGCTTGTAACACGACTTGGGCTGCTTGAGCAACTTGCACAGCTTGAGCAACTTCTTGTTGTTGTTGCAATAACACTTGGGCTTGTGTAGCTTGTTGTGTCTATAATGTGGCTTGGGCTGCTTGGGCAACTTGAGCAGCTTGCTGAGCAGCTAGTTGTGTGGCTTTTTGTTTTTGCACTTGCAGGAATCCCCTTTGATAAGCAACTTGCTGAGTTGTTTGCAATGCCATGTTGTATTGGCTTGATATGCTGGAAGTTAGTGGTGGTGGGGGTGGTGGTGGATTTGGAATGGTGCTTGTGGTGGTGGTGAGAGGTGTCATCGTGTTAGTGGTAGATGGTGTTGTTGATGTGGTTGGTCCTTGAGAGACCATGTTTTGAGATGTTAGGGGGGTGGTTGATGATGTCGCTATTGCTTGTGCAGTTGTCATCTGTTGTTGCGATATCGATGACAAGTTTTGAGAGTTTGGCGTGATGTTTTGATTGGTGTTTGGAATGTTGGTTTGATTGATATTTTGTAAAGGTGGAAGCCCCAAACTAGGTAAAGGTGTGGATAATGGTGGTAATGGTGGAAGGGGTGAAAATGTGAGGGGTGTGAGTTCTTGAGAAAATGATGTGGTGTCAAAAATTCCCCCAAGTCCGAACATGTCACCTTCCTCTTGCGGATTTGTGAGGAGAGAAATTTGAGGTGTTGCGTGGAAGGATAATGATGATGGATCATTAGGATTATGGAAAGTGAGAGAATCATACTTATGTAATAAATTTTGGGGTATGTTTTGTTCCAAAATGGTATTTGCATCCAATTATTGATTATTAACCAGGGGGTGTGTTTGAATAGCATTAAGAAATGCATTTCCCTTATTGACATTGGGTTGGGTTGGAGCAAAAGATGTCTTGATTTGTGGAATGTTTTAACTGATGTTTTGGGATGGGAGTGTAGATGAGATGGGGATGGTGGATGAGATTGGAGGTAAAGATGTCTCCACTATGGTACTCACGTTGAAATCAGAAGGTAATTTGGCCCCTTGTTTTGCTAGCTCAAGCATGTATAGTGAAGGGTTAAGCCTCATCATGATGTTGATGATTTTATGGTTTTCTGGATTTTGGAGCATTTCTGTTATTTCTTCATGCGACATCCCAAGGGTAAGATCTCCTTGGTTCTCCTCTTGTGGGTTTTGTGATGATGAGATATTAAAAGGATTGCTTGATTTGACTAGATTCATTTCAATGTTTGTTTGTCTTAGGTTACTTGAAGCAGGTGTTTCTTTGTTGGCTTCCATGTTCTTGTATTGAGATCTAGTTTGAACCATAAAACAAGGATCAATTTTCAAGAATATGGGAGATGAATCATTATTTGGATTGATCTTTACTTTATGCACAAAAGAGAAAAAATTTAGGATATCTTGAGGATCGAAAGATGATATGATGATGATGCAAGAGATGGATGATGTGGATGTTTTGGTCTTTTGATAAATCTTGAGGGGGATGCTAGAATTTTGGGACTTTCGGATATGTTTTGGATTTTGATATTGATTTTTGATTTTCTTGGATTGTCCTTGATTTGATTGATTTTGGTTTGCTTTGATTTGAACAATTAGACCCTAAGATGTTGGATGATTATCTAAGGGATAGATTTTCTCAATGGATGATAATTTAAATATGTGTAGGGAGAAGGATGCATCTACCCACACCTATTCAAACAAGATGATAATTTAACCAAGCATATGAAGAAGGATGCATCTACATATACCTAGCTAAACAAGATGGTTTGATAGCTTTGACTAAGTATATGTAAAAGGATGCATCTACACATACCTATCCAAAGATGATTTGATAAAGATTTCAAGGATTTGATGATTTTGATTTTTGCCAAAAAGCCTAGCATAAAGGATGATTTCAAGATTTCTCAAAAGGTGACGGTGAAATGATTTTTGGTTTGATGTTTGAAGGATGGGTGAAAAAGATTTTGATTTCTTTTGATCCTAAGATGAACCTAAAAAAGACACTTTGTTTACCTAAACCTTGGTATTGAAGAACATGCAATGCTTCTATAGACCTTTATAACCAAGAAGTGGTTCAATTTGATCATACATTTCCAGATTTTGAATCAAGGACTTTCGTTTTGGGATTTGACTTTTTGAAAAATTGTGAGGTTTCAGCACATGTGAGAGTTCATTTTGTTTATCTTTGCTTAGTGGCTTTATTTTACCACAAACACTTCTTTGATTATTTTTCCAAACTAGATGTCCAATGTCTTAATTTCTTCAAATCCCACAAAGTATGTTATGTGGAAATTTGATGAATTCAAGGCAAGGGTTACCTATTGTATAACTTTAGTAGAAAAATTGAGTTGTAATCCAAATGTTTAGAAACATCTAAGGATAGAATCCCAAGGGCAAGCAATAACATATGAATTGAGTCAATTGTATTTTTCTCCTAAAGGGTTTGAGATTTTGATGATGAAGTTTAAGTGTTTGTTTCCAAGATATTTTCGAACAAGCAAAGCATTTTGTAACCAAGAATAGGTACAACCCTATGGATATGGAAGACAATATTTGTTGAGACCCCACTTGGACAAGTCCAGCTACGCTTATCTTTAGTGAATGGTTAGATGCTTGACCCCACTAGCTCCACTCCACAGCTCATTAACGTCATTCGGGGCAGCCAAGCATCAACACCCATGAAACTCCCATGGCATGCTTTCCATTTCTACTAAAAGACCGAAAAAGTGTGGGGCGGCTTCAAAACGACTGTTCTTGTACCAACAAATAGATCAAGGATTTTGGAAATTCTAAAACATGGGTTTTAATTAGGACTTTCCATTCGTGGAGATTGACCCATACGGTGAGAGTCCCTTTTCAGATCCATCTCGTTGGAGCCAATTGCATGATATTGGTGTTTATTCTAATACCCACATTTATATCCCGATTGGAAATACTCTTGGCTTTAGAGTGTTATCGGTTGAGTCATTCCCTTGGGTGAGTACTTTTTCCCCAAGGTAGGCCCTCTAAGATAAACAAAAGTGAGTAAAGACAATATCCATGACTCGATCAATCCTTGTTTGCAAAAAAGAGAGAGAATGTACGCAATAATGCTCTACTCACACTTGCACAATGTTTTGTTCAATTTTAAAGCCAAAATGAAGTGTGGAGGTGATTGCTTTATCTTAACCTAAAATCACAAAAAAAGGCCTTTTGATTCTCAAGATCGCTATAAAGCACGAGAGAAGCGCATATGTCCTTTTTCAATGAATTTAGTTTAAGTAAGCCATCACGAAGACAAAGTTGCACTTGTTCATTTTAGAGCCACAAAGAAATTGTAAGTTCTTTTTAAAGCATCAAAGGAAAAATGAGAGTTGTTTTGTTCAATTGTTAACCAAAAAACAAACTCTAGTAAGTTGTATTCCTAATATTCATTTTAAGCCTTTGCAAAAATTTGAAAGGATTCTTTTTAAAAGCCCAAACGAAATTAGTTTCCTAAGCAAAAAGGAATAACAGTTCCCTAAGAGTGTTAAACAAACACTAAAGTGTTTAAAAACACTTTGATTTTGTGAAATACCATCATCATGCTTCTCCTTCTTTTGTTTTCAATTGATCCAACCTACAAGAGAGAAAACCAGTCAGATTCTGCAAAACATAGAGGTTAAAAAGCAGAAAATAGAAGATAAACTTATCATTTGATAAAAGGAACGTGCTAAAATAAAATTTCAACTTTTTACTCCTTGTCAGCGGCGCAACCCATGACTGCGTCGTAGTTTGATTTCTCCAGTGGTGTTGTATAGTGCCGCTTACTAGTCAGCGGTGCTCTATACCCGAACTAGTAAGCTCAAATGTGTCACCCTTTTTGCCAACGTCATTGTTTAAAATTTAAATTCAAAATTTTTAGGCGGGATGGCTACAGCATCGCAGTTTGGACTTTCTAGCGGTGCTATATGGCGACGCTGAGCTTCCAGGGTTGGAATTTTCTTGTGCACAAAGAAAAATGCAAAAATTTTAGAAAAAAGTGATTAAAAATGAGATGTTGCCCTCCTAGTGCCAAATGTGTGAACCCCAATCCCAATACCTGAAAAATAATAAGAACAAACACATTAGATTAGAAAATGCAAGCAAGAACAAGGATTCCCCATGAAATCCATTCACAAAGTTCAAATTAGGAAAAAAGCAATGAAGAACACAATGAAAACAACAAAATAGAGATTGAATCCTAATTAAACTAGCAAACTCATGATCCCATGGGGGAATTGGTGCCAATTTGATGTGAAAATTGGCCCTTTCCCAATTCCTATGATGCAAGATTAATGTATGTTGATGAATTTTGAAGAGTTCTCCACTTTGTTGATTCTTGATGAGTGCTTCAATGGAAAAACCTACATAACCTAGCTATGATTCAATGATATTGGATGGAAATGGCTAAATATTTGAGCATAGTAACTTTGCATAAATTGCGGATGATCAAATGAGGAATGAAGCCTCTTATTTATAGATGAGATTGAAGGATGAATGTCCAAAATATAGCAATGTGGGACTAACATTCATCCAATGGCAAGATGCCACTTGTCAATCTATGAGTGGATGGAGGATGTGCAAGCTTTGAGGATTGTGCCAATAAATGCCTATTTTTTATTTTTGAATTTTTTGAAATGACATGCAAGAGGGAAGGTAAAATGCATTAAATGCCACTTGGCTCAAGACAAAGGACATGTAAGAGAGAGTAAATTCCTTGTTGGATGAACATGTCAACTTGGATTTTTGAATTCAAACTTGGAGAATATTCCAAAAGATGCCTTGTTGAGGAAAATAGAGATTTAATAAATCAATTAAATCTATTTTCATGTGCAAGTGGTAAAAGCTAGAGGATGGGACATGATATGAGATTAAATTAATCAAAATTAATTTAATGAAGAGGGTTAGATGATGTGAGCTATTTGACTTAAATTTGTGGATTTATTTAAATCAAATATGAGAGGAATGTGATAAGAGATTTAATTAAATAAAGATTTTGATTTATTTAATTAAAAGAGATGATGTTAGATTAAACTAAATAAGGTTTTAATTTATTTAATTTAATAGATATACTTTAGGGATTTAATCAAATAAAATTAATTATTTAATTAAATCGGATAATTAGATCAAAATGGTTAATTTAATTATCGAGAAGAGGTGATTTAATTAGATAACTGATTTATTTAATTAAGAGAGGAATATTGATGAATTTAATCAAATAAGGAAATTTGATTAAATTGTTAGACCAAGGGATGATTCAAGATGAAACGATGTTAGTAGTCGGGATCAGATGCACAATGTCAATCCGTACATTTTACGTGTCTACAATTTCCTTTTCCATAACTGTCTTTCCATCGGTTGAAACTACCCCTTTTAACCCTTAAAATACCTGATTTCCTTGTTTTTGTCAATTTAACAACTTTTAACAATATTACATTATTGCATTGTTTGCATTTTCCCACTTTGACCACCTAGAACTTACCCATAACCTTAAATACATTCAAATAAAACCTCATATGACCTTGAACATGCTTTACATCATTTTTCCATGACCATTTGTTATTGACTGAATACAAATTTGAACACTCATCCCTTCTACAAAATTGAAAAGTATTTGATGACCTAGGTGCTCCTACACCAACATCTAACCCAATTGAATCAGGAGAAGATCAAATTGAATAAGCAACTAAAATTTCTCTCTTTTCATCAAAAATCACATTGTTTCATTTGCAAACCACAAGGCAACAACAAGCCAACTCATTTCAATACTTCTTCTTATCATCCTCAAGCTTCAAACATCTTATTTATCAGCAAAAATGACTTATCCATGTACAAGAAACCTAATTAGAGTCACTAAACAATCCATTCTTTCATTATTCACCAAGGCACCCTTCCACTCAATTTTCTTTACCTAGGAAAAATAACCAAAAACCAATCTTTCATGTTACAACCTATATCCATCAGATCCTAACACACCTTTTTCATCATCAATTTATATGAATTCAAAGCAAAAACTTGATAAAGAGCTCTAAATCTTTCAATTCCTTAAGCAACTCACCAAATTTTCACTTTTACCATCTAGTTCCTCAAGACCAAGATACTACAATCAACCATTTACACCTCAATCATTTCATCTGATTTCCAAGACATTACTCACATCATGTTTATTGACTAAGCTTATTCTATGCACAAATCAATCCCTACAAAGGAGGGTTTATTGGATAAGGTACTTACAAACCTTAAATACTCCTGCCACCATGACAAACACCATGGAAATATCCTGTATAAGCTTTAGAAATGATGCAAAGTGGCAGGGAAGGAAAACTCACAATCACAAATGGAAAAGTCACTCCACTGAATGCTTCTCTCAAATACTCTCATGAGTCCTAAACTCCACTATTCTTTAAGAGATCAACCCCGCACACCTAGGGTTCACAACTCAGACCACTCACAAAGCTTGAAAACATTTGGATCATGTCTCATTAAGTCAAAACAAGGTTTAACAAGCCTCTAGCATTTAGGTTTCAACAAACACCCATCGCTATGGTGACTTAGACCTCAATCTCTCTTAAGGCTTGCAGCCCTTGCCCGGTAGGATAGTCAGAATAAAAAACACAAGGAAGACTATTAAGACACCAAACCTATGGATTTAGAACCCTAAGATGGACCCCTACAAGGTTCCAAAATCCTTCCTTTTAACTGTCAAAACATCACTCACAATGGCCCTTTCTACCGCTGCTCCAAAAGGCCTAATTCACAGACCTATGCCTAGGTCTTGACTATCTAGGCTCTCCCCTTCACCCCAAAGCCCAAATTTAGACTCCTACAGGTTCTCCAAACCTGTTTCCACCATTCTGAAGTGCCTCTTAAACAGATTCTTCAAAATCAAGAAAAAACTCAATTTTTTTGCTTGTCAATTATGCTTGCCACATAGAGATGTCAAGCCAAAATTGATGCACAACTTCCAACAATGAGCCTGTCATTCTCCAAAACATTGATTAAATGATAGTACAGCCTTATGTCTTCCATCCCACCAAGATTTAGCAATTTTTCAATGTGGGAATGGAAGAAATATACATTTTTCACACAAAACCCTGATTTTAATGGTTTTCAGACCACCCGATAGAGAAATTGGAATATCTCCCTTGATAAACAATGAAATATCACCACTCCAATGCCAAAGGAAATCTTATTCAATTACCTATCCAACCATTATGGTCTTGGAGCATGAAAGTGAACATACAGTCCGTACCAAGTACAGGATCATCAATTCTTTAGAAAAACACAGGAAAAACAACAAACTTCTTGTTGAAACTTCTTTAAAACATCAACATCAACATTTCCTCAACCAAGAGAGGCATATTTGAAGTATTAAAAACTCCCTCAAACTTCTTGCAACTGTCTTTTGAAAAGAGAGACGTTGGAAAACAACTAATCTCATGCTTTGACTTAAAATTGCCTAGTTAAGGCAATGTGAGAAACTTCTACCAACTCAACCACAAAGAGCCTTCCAAAATGTGTCAAAGGCATTTAAAACCTTGTCAAAAAGTAAGGTGACTCCCCTCAGGTTTCTAGATACAACAAGGCATTCTTTTTCCTTGTTTTTCCAAGATGCACTAGACTTACAAAGGAGGATGGAGACCTTGTTGTACAAAGAAGTTGGTCACCAAGACCAAAAAATCAACCAAAAACTTAGAAGACCTACTAAAAAGCATTGAAATGGTCCATAATACCTTATTCCATCCATAAACCAAGAAACAAAACATGGAAAATTATTCTAGGTCCCTTAGACCCATGGGTGCTCCTGCACCATACTCCCAAGCAAGAAAAATATCTCAAGTCCTCTTTGAGATCAGGTCTTCTACAGTAGTTCCATGATGTTTAATATCATTTTCTGACATCCATGTTGCATCCTCTTCAGGTAGACCTTTCCATTTGACCTAGTATTCCTTGTAAACCTTCCTTCTAGTCTTCTTTGTCTCCTTGGTGTCTAGGATGCATTCAAGAGTCATAGGTTGGTTGGGGGGTAGTTCCTTCACCCAATCTTCATCCTCCATTATTTTTGTACCTGCTCCATCACCTGCATTCATAGAAGCTTTGAAAGGATACAAGTCAGGAATGTTGAAGATAGGAGAGATTGCCACCCTAGGAGGTAGCTCTATTTCATAAGCATTTTGGCCAAACTTGTAGACCACCTTGCAAGGTCATATCTTCTTCATCATGAGTTTGGTATACTTTCCTTTTGGAAGTCTCTCCTTCTTCAAGTGTGCCATCACCAAGTCTCCAACCTTGAATTGGACATTCCTCTTCTTTAAATTTTCCTTTTCCTTATACTTCTCAACATTCTTTTGAAGGGTTTCCTTCACTTGTTGATGAATATCCCTAATTGTAACAACAAAGTCCTCACCTTGAGCACTTCTCCTAGCAACTCCTTATAGTTCTCTTAGTTCATAGACCCCTCTAGGGTGCAATCCATAGACTAATTCAAAAGGGCTTCTACCAATGCTCCTATTCATGGAGTCATTATATGCAAATTCAGCCTGAGGTAAAATTAGATCCCAAGCTTGTCCATGCTCCTTGGTAAGGAATCTTAAGAGGTTTCCCAATGATCTATTCACCACTTTAGTTTTTCCATCCGTTTGTGGATGGTATGTTGAACTAAAGGATAGATTTTTGCCTTGATTTTCTTCCACAAGGTCCTCCAAAAGTGACCAATGAATTTAGAATCCCTATCAAAAATAATGCTTCAAGGCAGTCCATGTATCCTAACAACCTCCTTAAAGAAGAGACCTGATATATGAGATGCATCATTGGTGCATTTGCAAGGAAGAAAATTTTCCATCTTACTAAATCTATCAACTATCACAAAGATTCTATCAAAACCTTTTTGGGTTCCAGGCAACCCCAAGACAAAGTCCATACTTACACACTCCCAAGGCCTATTGGGAATGGGCAGTGGCTGATAGAGTCCTGCATTTGATGTTCCCTTTTCCCTTTGACATAATTTGCAGCCTTCCACATACCTTCTCACATCCACCTACAACTTTGGCCAATAGTAAAATCTCCTAACTTGTTCCAAGGTCTTGTCAAGGCCAAAGTGACCTCCAAGACTCCCACTATGTTTCTCCTTTATGATATTCTCCCTCATTGAGCATTTAAGCACACACAATTAGCTTCCTTTGAAGAGAAAACCATTCTACAATAAAAAGTCAGAGAATTCACCATGAAAAGAATTCAAATGCTGCTCACAAACAGTGTATACCTCCTTGAAATCTGAATCTTGATGATACATATCCTTCAATACTTCAACCCCCATGCTTTGGAGTTGGATCTCTTACACTGCAAGTGCCCTT
Organism: Sequoia sempervirens; assembly: GCA_007258455.2. NCBI lineage: Eukaryota > Viridiplantae > Streptophyta > Pinopsida > Cupressales > Cupressaceae > Sequoia > Sequoia sempervirens. Next base: position 904,859,112 of record VDFB02281492.1, read on the forward strand.
CTACTGAGAGCATCTACCACCTTATTTGCTTGGCCCTTCTTATGCTTTATTGTGAAAGTATAGGCTTGCAAAGATTCTACCCACTTCATGTGCCTATGACTGAGTTTGTCTTGTGCATTCAAAAAACTCAAGGCATGATTATCAGTATAAACAACAAATTCTTTAGGTAACAAGTAGTGCCTCCACTTTTTGAGGGCTTGGACCATAGCATTCAATTCCAAATCATAGGAAGAATACTTCCTCTTTGCTTCATTCAACCTCTCACTGTAAAATGCAACCGGTTTGCCTTCTTGGCTCAAAACAACCCCTATTGCATGATTGCTAGCATCACACTCAATGGTAAAAACTTTATCAAAATAAGGGAGCACAAGTATAGGCTGTTGTGCTACTCTCATTTTCAGATATTCAAACCCTTTATCAGCCTCATTGGTCCAAGAAAACTTACCTTTGTTACCTCCTTTGATGGTGTCCAAGATTGGTGCACAAATTTGGCTAAAGTTCTTGATGAACTTTCTATAAAAAGCTTGCAAGTCCATGGAAGCTTCTCACATCTCCCATGGATTTTGGTGTTGGCCAAGTAAGAATAGCATCCACCTTTGAAGGATCCATCTTCAAACTTGCCTTGGAGATGACAAAACCAAGGTAGACTAGTTCTTCCTTCATGAATTCACACTTTTCCATGCTGATCAGCAGCTTCTCCTCTTGTAACCTCCTTAGAACTATGTCAAGGTGCTTCAAATGTTCTTCTTTAGACCTGCTAAACACAAGGATGTCATCTAAATAAACTACAACAAACTTTCCAATGAAAGGTTTGAATACCTCATTCATAAGGCGCATAAATGTACTAGGGGCATTTGATAACCCAAAGGGCATCACCAACCACTCATAGAGCCCTTCATTAGTCTTAAAATTTGTCTTCCGTTCATCCCCCTCTCTAATCCTTATCTGATGGTACCCGCTCTTTAGATCAATCTTGGAAAAGTAAGATCCCCCTGATAGACAATCCATGAGGTCCTCCATTCTTGGCATCGGGAACCTATATCTGATTGTGATCCTATTAATGGCTCTTGAATCAGTGCAAAGCATCCAATTCCCATCCTTCCTTGGTGCTAGGACAGTAGGAACAACACATGGGCTCAAACTCCTCCTCACTAGCCCTTTATCCATCAACTCTTGCACTTGTCTTGCAATCTCCTCATTTTGAGCAGGTGTCATCTTGTATGCAGCCTTATTAGGCAATGTATCCACTCGAATCAGATCAATATGGTGGCTTACATCCCTAATGGGAGGTAGGGAACTAGGTAATTCATTCACCGTTATGTCCTTGTATCTTTCCAACAACTCTTGGACTTCCTTTGGTGCATCTTCCTTCTTATTTGTGGGCAGATCTGCTTCACTTTTTGGCTTCATAATCAAGAAGAATCCTCTTCCTCCTCCTTCCTTCAAGGTCTTCATGAACTCCTTCTCACCCACCATCAAAACACTAGGCCCTTCATGCTTTTCCCTTGTCTTCTTCTAGGAGAGGTGAAAGGTTGTAAGTCTTCCCATCCTTCACAATGGAGTATGTGTTCTTCCTCTGCATCATGCTTGGTCTTCCTATCAAACTGCCAAGGCCTACCAAAAATATATAGTTTAATACTTGTACTCAAAATTTTGTTCATTAGATCTCATACATTATAAGTCATGACGTGGATCGCTATTGTAACTTTTTTGTGATTGAATAATTTGTTGTTTTATTTTTAGATGTTGGTTGTGGAAACACCTCCAAATGTTACAAGGGAAATGGATATTGGTGTTTCATCGGCTATACAATCCTCCATGGCTCTGATAGAGGAGGTATGAGGAAAATTACTAAATTTCAATTTGCATTTGTTGTTATATATGTTAGTTCTAGTGAAAAATCAAACCATTATCGATTCGTAGTTTAATTCCTATTTGGATGGTTTATACAGGGCTTGAGCACACCTGAGCATCAGCATGAAAATATTTCCATCGTGGAGAGTGATCATGAGATGGCCGTAAGTGATTATTTTGTTAAATATATCATTTCTTATAATGTAATTTCTATATATTAATGTCTTTACTTCTTATTGTAACAGTTAAAACTTCACCAGGAGCTAAACTGTAGGAGGAGCAACAGGAGCACTCCTCGAGCACAACAGAAACAAGTGATGGACTTATCACCATTGGATAGACAAACAAAGGGAAATAATTTATTTCCAGAGCATGGAGAGAAATGAATTTTGATTCTAGAGCCCTTTGTTGTATGCCTAGACATGGAAATTTTGTACATATCTTGTATTGGATATATTTGACATTGTATGCCTATATGGAATTCGAGCGTAAGCCTATATGGCTATTTTGTAACTATATTTTATACTTATATCGTATTATTATTGGATGTATGTTTACATGGCTATTTGGTTAATACAAATCTTTTTATCGATGGTGTCCATATTTTATTCTTGGATTAATGTCAAAAGCATGGTCAAAGATAATGCACTAGGCAAAAGACTTTTCCTTTTAGATTAGCAATGCATGGAAGTTTCAAAAAGTATCCTTGATATTACAAAAAGATATGTGTTTATACCCATATAGCAGTAAAATATTTTGGGGAAAAACTGAAAACCAGTAAAGTATAAGATTTTTTGAAAAATTGGGAAAAGTCTAGAAAAATTAAAAAAATCAGATTTAAAAAAGGTGTGCAGAACAAGAGACAAAAACTTAAAAAGAAAAAATTAAAGGAATTTCAATAGTATAGAGATATAGAGAGCAAACAAAATAAAGAGTTTAACTAATAAATTATAAAAAATAGATTTTTGTAGTTTATATTCATATCGTTGATTACATTGCATTGCACATATTTCAAACTCAAAGCATTGCTTCACATTGCATAACTAATAACTAGATGCTGATAGATGACAAAATTTCAATTACAATATAGTTTTTACAAAGTCAACCTAAGCGTTATGCAATTACTTCACATTGCATAACTAATAACTAGGAGCAGCGCCAATTGCATTTGCTTGTCATGGCATTCTATGAGACCACATTTCTTTGAGGCATTTTTTAAACAATTCATTGCCTTGTCTATACTACCACATTTTTATACATGTCTACCAAAGCATTTTGTCAAATAGTTCACTGCCTTGTTGCTATGGTTGAAAGCCTAAAACAAGTGCTTTCGAACAAGCTATGGATGCTTTGAAAAAATCTATCAAAAGCATAATAGTAAGCAATATCATAGACAAGGAAATGAACTCTTTGAAAAAATGCCTCAAAGAAATGAGGTCTCATGGTGATGGAATGCAATGACAATCAAATGATTTTGATTGTCATTGCATTCCATCACCATGAGACCTCATTTCTTTGACGCATTTTTTCAAAGAGTTCATTGCCTTGTCTATGCTAACACATTTTTCATACATGTCTATCAAAGCATTTTATCAAACAGTTCATTGCCTTGTTGTTATGGCTAAAATCCTAAAACAGGTGCTTTCAAAAAAGCTATGGATTGTCATGGCATTCAATCACCATGAGACCACATTTCTTTGAGGAATTTTTTCAAACAGTTCATTGCCTTGTCTATGCTACCACATTTTTCATACATGTTTACCAAAGAATTTTATCAAACTGTTCACCTCCTTGCTGCTATGGCTAAAATCCTAAAATAGGTGCTTCCAAACAAGCTATGGATGCTTGGAAAAAATATATCAAAGCATAATTATAAGCAATAGCATAGACAAGGCAGCGAACTGTTTGAAAAAAAGCCTCAAAGAAATGTGGTCTCAATGGTGGTGGAATGCCATGACAATCCATAGCAATTTGCTTGTCATGGCATTCGTCATGCCATTCCATCACCATGAAACCACATTTCTTTGAGGCATTTTTTCAAACAGTTCACTGCCTTGTCGATGCTACCACATTTTTCATACATGTCTACCAAATCATTTTATCAAACAATTCACTGCCTTGCTGCTATGGCTAAAAGCCTAAAAAAAGTACTTTCGAACAAGCTATGGATGCTTGGAAAAAATCTATCAAAGCATAATAGTAAGCAACAAGCTATGGTCTCATGGTTTTTTTTCACGCAAAAATCAGTGTGATTTTAATCACATTTTTTTGTAGGTTATAAACACTTTTTTTTTTGCCAATTTTGTTGTTTTAAATGACATTCAAGCTTATGGTGGTTTTGTTGTTTATATAATGATATGTGATATTCTAATCCTAATTCATGCTTCTAGGTTGCATAGATATATATTTTGTTTTTACATTTTTTTGTACCAACGAACCCAAAATGAAATGAACCCCCCTCCAAAAAATTTTGGCCAAACCGGCGAACTAAACCCCCGAACCTGAACCTCAAAACCTATTTCAACACTCTTCATTTTTCCTGCACAAAATTAATTGACCACCAAATTATTTTTCCCCTTGACTTTACCCATGTTTACTCCCTTAAACCTCTCTTTTTCGTTCAAAACCCCTATTTTCCCAACTAGGGCATGTCATGCCATAGCATACTTTTGACCTTCCCTGTCCTTGTAGACCTTTTGAACACATCAAACTCCACAATCTCACCCTATTTCCAACCTATTCTAACTTATTTTCAAGCAATTTCTTCTTTTCACCTCTTCTAGCCTTGCTTTTAAGGGGCCTCAATTTTGAATTTTCACTAGGGGCAGCGTTAGTAATCTCTTCCAATTCCCTTACTAATGCTATTTTATTATTCCTACTCCCTATCCTACTTACATCAGGCCCATATCACCAAGACACAGCCTGAACAATAGGTGGAATGGCCTATTTCAACATACTACACTTAAACCCTTAAGGGATCGATCTGGTTGAACGTAGCTCAGAGCGATTCCGCATGTTTGGGTGAGAAAGAGGACCATGCCTAGCATGAACATGCCTATTTGGATGCATTGGAATAGTTCATTTGGTCACATGAGTTGCAGAACAAAAGTTGCATCACTTTGCAACTTTCCACTGCTTCCATTTGACACTTTTTCCATCAACTAAAATTTGGACACCACGGGAAAACCACTCTGAGATAACGAAAACTGAGAGAGGTTATTGTAGGGGGCCCAATCCCATCAAATTAGACAAGAATTTTCTAAGCATCACGGTGTCTGAGTAACCTCATGCTGAAGTTTGAAACCATTTTTCCCTTTGGACCCTTAAGGGATCGATTCGGTTGAACATAGTTCAGAGTGATTTCGCGTGTTTCGGTGCAAAAGAGGACCATGCCTAGCGTAAACATGCCTATTCAGATGTGTTGGAATATTTTGTTTCGTCACATGAGTTGCAGAACAAAAGTTGCACCACTTTGCAACTTTCCATTGCTTCCATTTGGCACTTTTTTCATCAATTGAAACTTCGACACCACGGGAAAACCACTTTGAGATAATGTAAACTGAGAGAGGTTATTGTAGAGGGTCCCAACGAGATCCCATAGTATTCGACAATAATTTTCTAAGCATCACGGTGTCCGAGTAACCTCATGTTGAAGTTTGCAGCCATTTTGCCCTTTGGATCCTTAAGGGATTGATTTGGTTGAACATAGTTCAGAGTGATTCCACATGTTTGGGTGTGAAAGAGGACCATACCTAGTGTAAACATGCCTATTCGGATGTGTTGGAACAGTCTGTTTGGTCACAAAAGTTGCAGAACGAAAGTTGCACCACTTTGCAACTTTTCACTGCTTCCATTTGACACTTTTTTCATCAACTGAAAACTGGACACCACAGGAAAACCACTCCAAGATAACAAAAATTGAGAGAGGTTAGTGTAGAGGGGCCCAATGTGATCCCATCGGATTAGACGAGAATTTTCTAAGCGTCATAGTGTCCAAGTAACCTCATGCTAAAGTTTGTAGCCATTTTTCCCTTTGAACCCTTAAGGGATCGATCTAGTTGAACGTAGCTCGGAGTGATTCCGCATGTTTGGGTACAAAAGAGGACCATGCCTAGCATAAAAATGCCTATTCAAATGCATTGGAACAGTCTGTTTGGTCACACGAGTTGTAGAACGAAAGTTGCACCACTTTGCAACTTTTCACTGCTTCCATTTGACACTTGTTTCATCAACTAAAAACTAAAAACCATAGGAAAACCACTCCAAGATAATGAAAACTGAGAGAGGTTATTTTAGAGGGGCCCAACATGATCCCATCAGATTAGATGAGAAGTTTTTAAAAAATCACGGTGTCCGAGTAACCTCATGTTGAAGTTTGCAGTCATTTTTCCCTTTGGACCCTTAAGGGATCGATCCAGTTGAACGTAGCTCAGAGCGATTCCACATGATTGGGTGCAAAAGAGGACCATGCCTAGCGTAAACATGCCTATTCAAATGTGTTAGAACCATCTATTTGGTCACATGAGTTGCAGAACGAAAGTTGCACCACTTTGTAACTTCCACTACTTCCATTTGACACTTTTTTCATCAACTGAAAACTGGACACCACGAGAAAACTAAGATAAAAAAAATTGAGAGAGGTTATTGTAGATGGGCCCAACATGATCCCATCAAATTAGACAATAAGTTTCTAAGCACCACGGTGTCCAAGTAACCTCATGTTGAAGTTTGCAACCATTTTTCCCTTTGGACCCTTAAGGGATCGATCAGGTTGAACAAAGGGTCTATACTCTAAACTTATCCAAACCTTACAAAATCTTGGGGAAGAAATTATAAGGTGTCAAAACTTTAAAATCCATAATTATATCTCAGTTATACCACCGTACAATGGGTAAACCACAAAACCCTCTATTGTAGCCTAAACCCTAGGGGTTTATTAAAAATGATACTTCCAAAGCTAACCACAAACTAAAAATTACTCAAACAAGTTTGTGATACCCTACACAAGCTCAAAAAATCATAAAATAATGCTTCCCTACACAAAAACACAATTTAACTCTTCAAAACCACCATTTTTCTTAAAGAAAACTCACTTTTACACACATGGGTTTCACAATCTCACTTTCAGACCTCCCCAACACTAACACATCATTCCCACACCTTAATAATGTTAGTGCAAACCCATTCCTCAAGTTACAGAGGCTACAAAAAGAGGAATGGGTCAAAAAACCATTTTTATTGACTCAAAACCTTCAAATGTACAAGTTCGGGCCAATTTTAGTAAATTGATGATATTCTACTCCTTATTTTCCTTGATGAACAAAACCTACTAAATGGTGCTCCTACACCAATCATACATTGACCTTTTTGTCCCTCCTAAAGTTTGGACCACATCCATTACCTCCACATAAAACTTGGCATCCTTTGTCTTCTTGGTTCCCATGCCTTGATATGGTTATGCAAATGAAAACAAAGCAAAGTAATCATCTCCTTCTCCACTGGTTGGAAGAATGCATGCTTAATGTTTTGATACATGATATTAGCTCTCTCATATACTCTCATGGTTGAATACTGAAATCTAGTATGGTTGGCCTCTAGAGTTCCAGTCATCTTTCTTCCTCTTCCACCAAATGTTGGCCCGATCCACACATCTGCCAGCCTAATTGACTTTGTTTTTAAAAGCTGAAGTTTATGTTGAGTCACCAGTGTTGCTCTATCTACCTTTTCAGACTCTTTCATTGCTACAGATCATCTCTGGATTTAAACATTTGTACCAAATGTGGTTGATGTGCTTTGAATCCTTGCATCTAAAGTAAATTTCCTCAACATAAATACTCTCTCAAGGTTAACAATCATACATTGACCTTCTTGCCCATCTTAAAGTTTGGACCACATCCATTACCTCCACATAAAACTTGACATCCTTGGTCTTCTTGGTTCCCACGCCTTGATATGGTTATGCAAATGAAAATGAAGCAAAGTAATCATCTCCTTCTCCACTGGCTGGAAGAATACATGCTTAATTTTTTGATACATGATATCAACTCTCTCTTCTACTCTCATGGTTGAATATCGAAATCCAATATGGTCGGCCTCCAGAGTTCCAGTCATCTTTCTTCCTCTTCCACCAAATGCTGGCCTAATCCACACATCTGCCAACATAATTGGCTTTGTTTTTTGAAAGCTAAAGTTTCTCCTGAGTTACCAATGTAGCTCTCTTTTCCTTTTCAAACTCTTTCATTTCTACAAATCATCTTTGGATTTAATCATTTGTACCACACGGTTGATGTTCTTTGAATCATCAGTAATAGTCTTCAAAATTGGCTGCTAGTACAAGTTCATTATGCTTTCATAATACTTTATAACCATGGAGTTCAGCCATTCCTTGATGCCATCAAGTGAAGATTGAGGAATGGCATCAATGTAGAGTACATCCCGCTTGAATTCTTTGAAAGCAATAGCCATATCAAATTCCTTTTTCCCAAGTCCTACTCTCTCAAGGTTAACAATCTCAATCTCACTAATAGTGATTACTACTAAGAAAGGTAATTCCACCAACTCTACCAAATAGTTTACCATAAGAATAATAAAAGCAGAGGTTTTGAAAGGAACTCCATGAAAACCAAGCTCTCTAAATGGTACATATCAAATTCTAGTTCAAAATATTTTAGATGAGGCTACTCCCATAGCTCTCTTACTCGCTTGACAAAACCTTGAAACTCTATATTGATTTTATTTTTCATGTCCCTCTCTTGTTATTCTTCCTCAATTTCATCAAGATCATACATTGACCTTTTTGACCCTCCTAAAGTTTGTACCACATCCATTACCTCCACATAAAACTGGACATCCTCGGTCTTCTTGGTTCCCATGCCTTGATATGCTTATGCAAATGAAAATGAAGCAAAGTAATCATCTCCTTCTCCATTGGTTGAAATAATGCATGCTTAATGTTTTGATACATGATATCAAATCTCTCTTCTACTCTCATGGTTCAATACCAAAATGTAGTATGGTGGGCCTCTAGAGTTCCATTCATCTTTCTTCCTCTTCCACCAAATGCTAGCCTGATCTAGATGTCTACTAGCCTAATTGACTTTGTTTTTGAAAGTTGAATGGTGCAGGAGCACCCACACCTCACCCTCAATTTTTTATTTTTTGATGGTAAATTGGGAGGGCAGTTGGTAAATGTTAGTATGTTGAGGTCTTTTTGTCTTGAATAAGGTCTAATAGACCAATCTTTTATGTACTTTGGAAATTAGTAGGTTAGGGTGGACAAATGTGCAAAAGAACTCTTGAATTAAATAATTGTCGATATTGCCATAAAGGAAAATTATGTAAAAAGTAGGTGGGAGTGTAGAGAAAGAGTCTACAAGTCATGTTATAAGGGTGTCTAAGTGGTCCTAGGCCTTTAGAATATTAAATTTACATGATAAAGCTTAGTAAGCAAAACCATTCTTAAATAATAAATACTAGTATGTGTGGGCTTAATAAGGGTTTGGTGGTTCAAAGGTAGTTATGGGAATTGAAGGGAGATGATTCTCATTTGAAATGTATTAAAAACATCATTCAAGCTTGAATGGGGGTTCAATCAATAGTTTTTTTTAAGATTGGTGCTCTTCACAACGCCTAAAACTGTGGAATTTCAACATTTTTCTGAGTTTTTAGTTTCTTTTCTCTTTGTACGGCCTAGTATAGGCCTCTTATGAAAATAAATTCATGAAAAATTGTGGTGTTAGTTCTTAACCTAGATTTCAATCTGTTTTGATACCCTTTAGTTGTTTTAGTGAAAGGAAAATCCATTTTTATTTATTCAACCTGTACAGACCAGTAGGGTCCGAGTTTACTTTAATTTTTGTGATGGAGCCCTTCCTCCTACTATGGTGAATTGTGACTCAAAGTAAAGGTTTACAATGTCTTTTTTCAAGTTTCTTTAACTCTTTTAATAATGGTAAGGCATTTATAGGGTTGGTGATGTTGTTTTAGGTTGAGAATGTGAGATTTTGGCTTGAAATGGAGGAACCAAAGTGATGTTTTTGAGATCTACTGAGTCTAAAGGCTAGGTGAAGGTTTATTATGTGTGTGCAGACCCTAAAAACTTGTTTGATGCTTTGGTGAGGTTTGGAAGGCCTTGGAGTTGTGAGATGCTAAAAACCCTACGTATTTGTTAGAAAATTGAGGGTTTTAATCAATTATGGCTTAGAGGTTGAGTTATTTTCTAAAACTTGTGGAATTGGGAGTTTTGTGACCTATTTGATGAATTTCCAAGAGCTTGTGGGGTTAGAAGAAGTTTAAAGAGCAGTTTGTTTGTAAAACAGGGCTAATTTTGTAGCCTTTTTGCAAGGCAGTTTGAAGGATCTCCAAGAAATTGCAAAGAAACCTTGTATGTTTGGATTGGGAATGGTGTTGGGGGTTTGAGTAGATGCTATATTGATTATGAGATGGTCCTTGAGAGGCATTCTCTAAAATTTAAGCCAAATTGTTGAGTTTCGAAGCCTTTTTGTTGGTAGTTATTCCAAGATGGCCAAATGAAATAACAAAGGTCGTTGATTTACTAAAATCTAATTTGTTTGAGTCTTCTCCACCTTGACTCTGCATCACTAAAGTTTCTCCTGAGTCACCAATGTAGCTCTCTCTGCCTTTTCAGACTCTTTCATTGCTATAGATCGTCTCTAGGATTTAATCATTTGTACCACATGGTTGATGTGCTTTGAATCCTTGCATCTAAAGGAAATTTCATCAACATAAGTACTACTACTCTCTGAAGGTTAACAATCTCAATCTCACTAGTAGTACATTTGTCAACCATATTCAAAGATTTGCCTTCAAAAGGCTACAAATTCAAATATTGACTTAAATAGCCTTCAAGAGGATTTAAATAGCCTTTACAAATGATTCTACATCTTTCCAATTATGCCTAACTATTATTTTTGTAACTAACATGACTTATTACATTATAAATCAATTGTGGATGTGTTATGACCTTATTTAATTGACAAAACTCATAACACAAAACTAACTTAAAAGATTTTCGTGAACCAAATTTGCTCAATAAACTTGGTGCGCCTACACCAAATTTTATTATTTCAGTAAATGTCATTACAAGTAAATCTCATTACAATGCCTTAGGTACTCTGTTCTCACAGATATTTTACAATGTCACTCATACATTCGAGATTCTCTTATAATGTCTACATCATAGGTTCTCATTTAGAGGTTAACTTCAAATGAGAAACTTGAGATTCCCTCACAAAGCTTCACACACTCTTTTATAATGGCTTGAAATCAAAATTTAGATTTGTCAAGATCATCAAAATAAGGATGTTGCATTATTTTTTTGGCTGAGATTCTCTTCAATGGCTCAAAAATCAACATTTTCTGTAAGGAGAGACCAATCAATTTTTACTAGTTTAGTTACAGATAGGAAAAGTAAAAGAATAAAAAGAAACAACTCATGTCCAAAATTGAAATGAAATGAAAATAGATGGAAGGAACTTATAGATAGGCATGGAAATATCTCAACTTAGTCACTCCTACTCATACATCTTCACTGCGAGTTCCAAGATACCTATTGCACACAACACCTCTCATGAATCTAGAATATCTTGAAATTCGAGATGCTCCTATAATGTCTACATCATAGGTGCTCACGATAAGGTTAACTTCAAATGAATAACTTGAAATTCCCTCACCAAGCTTTGCACACAATTTTGAAATGGCTGAAAATCATAATTGAGATTTGGCTTCATAATCAAAATAGGGATGTTGTGTTGCTTTTATGCCTAAGATTCTCTTGGATGGCTCATAAATCTGCATTTTCTACAAGTGGACACCATTCAATGTTTACCGGGTTACTTACAGATATGCAAAGTAAAATAAGACATGATAGAATTGGCATCAAACAATTTAACGTGGATACAAGTATAAATTAATAAGAACCATTGTGCATATACTTACAAATTAATCTAATGAATCATCTGGATCTGCTCTACTCTTTATTGTGTCAAGTATTGCCTCATGGTCAGACTCACAGACCTTCCACAAGGTCTTGTTCAAAGGTCTACCCCCATATTTTCTCAAACAAACATTGGATGCCACAACAAGGTTCGAGTAATGAAGAATCTTACGATGCGTGTCAATGTCCTCAAACAACCAATGTTTAACACTCTTATGTGGTTACCTTCTAAGCCATGTTCCAGTAACAACAACTAAGCCTATAGGGTATTCGATGTTTTCTCCATCTATAACTAGGGCTTCCAATTTCTTTTTAGCCTCAACATAATGACAAGTAATAGTTTGTTCCCTCTTCTTTTTCTTCATCTGCAATAACTGCATAAACATGCCCTGCATTGATATTTGCATAAAATCACTTGAAATTAGTCAACATTACGAATATAGTACAAAGTAAGATAACAATATGGAATTTGAAAAACTTAGAGCAAGTAGATATATTACCTGGTTGAACTAGATCTAATACGTGGTCAAAGCCGACCAATGATTCCATCTGTGTTAGTTCCAATGCCATCGGAGGGCGATATGTGTGAAGTGGGGTAAGATAACTTGTCAACCATTTGTCAACCCACTCCCCTGACTCACAATCATTCCAAGCTTGCATTGTACATGAAGAACAAAAGCATGCCATCTTATGTGTATTGATACTCCATGAACTTATATTTGAGCTAAGGAAAGAGTGTAGCTCACTCGATCCTATTAGTGTACAACAATCCTCATATGGTGCAATGTTAGTATCATCCATCAACCAAAAAAATCTATGAACTGAAGACATATCTTCATTACCTGGACCCATCGAAGCATTACACCACTCGACGATTGAACTTGCATCTGTCAACTTTGCAATGTCTTTATACTTTAACTCTTCTCGTGCTAATGCTCTTTTCACGCATGCTCTTGCATCATCATGCTCCCCCTTTCCATGCCCAGCCTCACAAAAGTTCCACATATGCTAAACACCTGTAGTGAGATGCATCCTACACAGCCAGTAGAACATGCACATGTTCTTGAACTGTTTTGAACAGTTATCCGACCATATTATATGTTGACCGTATGTTATACCCCTCCAACCCAAATCACTATAGAACATCTGGAAGCAACCTTGCATGAACTCTGGAGAATGTTTGTGATCATCACTAATATAAAAGTGATACTCCCTCAATACCTTCCTTTGGTCCTCTGTACTATCAGTTGTATGAATGAATGCTATGTGCACAAATATCAAAACCTGTGTGGAGTTGTAATACTGTGACCGTACCTCATACTGTGGTTGTAGAGTGTAGTTCTCTACAAATTCAACCACTAATACTATGTTGCCAACTGGAAAGGTTTCCTTACATAGCTTGAATTGTGTGTCCAGCCATCGGGCTCTATGGGTATGCCTTTCATACTCATACACTAGATTCTCACGAAACATGGACATAAATTGATACACTGGAATCTTCTCAATAACCAAATCACACCTTTTTGCTTGAGACCCATCTTTTGTAGTGTATGCCACTATTTCATTCTTCCTAAAATCTACTAGTTTATGCCCCACCTCATCTGTGCTTTCCATATGTTGAAATACTCTCATTCGTTGCAAGCCACCGCAATGCTCGCATGAACCATCCAAGCATGTTGTCCTATAGAATATTTGGTCGTCCTCTATTTGACATAAAAATTTTGATAAGAACTCTCTTGAAGATTTTGGTGGGGCTTCTATGCCACAATCCCGCAAAACATCATTAGCATGCAAATCGAAACATATAGAACAATAAACATCATAATGGTTAGCGAATTCAATATTTAGTCTACAACAACAAGTAGTGCATGTGTGATTTATCTTGGCATAAAAAGGTTTAATCATTTCAAAAAATATTTGAGAAATACTAATTTGAGGATAAGCATTTTGAAATTTATGAAAAAATTGGGTTTGAGTCGTATCCAAAAAATGCTTTGGATGTGGCTCATAGTTCCGACTACCGATTCTCCTTCTTACAACATCCCTTTGATTCAGAGATGGCCTTGTATTATTCTTCCAATAATCTTCAATTAGTGTTCTCAATGCTTCAACAACTTTTCTATCTTTATGTGGTAGTCTTCCCAAGAATGCCCATAATTCATTTGAATCGGTGCCCTCAATTCTTTGGCACCTTTGAATGGCTTTTGATAAAGTTTTTCTACTAATTCCCATTTGTTCACTTGTCTTTTTAATGAGATGAGATCTCCTTGTTTGATATCTTACCAAAGTTGATGTAATGACACGTTGGGTGACATTACTATCCTTTGAGCGTGAGGTCTTACCCACACTCTCATAAGCATCCATTAGATTCTTCACAATAGTGTTTTCACTTGATGCATTCGATGTTCTCAACCCAAGAGTCTTCATGATGTTTTTGTACTTTAAACCTTGCATCATTTGAACAAATAGTTGACATCTTTCGGTCTCATTTAGCCTTTCAAAGAAAATTTTCCAAATCTTATCAGCATATCTTCTACAAGTGCGTTCTAGAATCTTACCTTCCATGTGCTGCAAAATATCCTCATCAATATTAAGCAAAAACTTTGGCTTTCTATGCAAAATTCTAGGTGTTCTCTTAGGTACATACATCTCAACATTAGAAATTTCATCAATATTTAATTGAGGTGGGCTAGATTGTGTACCTTCGACCGAGGGTGGAATAGAATACATACCTTGAGGTTCATGTGGGGATGATGGTATACCTTGTTCGTCAAATCTGAGTGATGATGTACTCTCAACTTCAAATATGGTGGATGGTGTCCAACCATACTCACTTGTGGTAGATGGTGTCCCTCCATATTCGCTTGTGCTTAATGGTGTCCCTTCGTATTCACTTGCAGTAGAGGGTGTGTCACCAACTATGGTATTTGCATCTTATTATGCCTTGCATAACCACCCCACTTTTATTTGGATCAAAATGGGTCCCCCCTTCTTTTTTGGTTTCTTTGCCTCTGTTATTTGCTTCGCTTTTGGGAGTTCTTTTGTTTCTCTGTGTTTTATCTTTTGTTTTGTGTGATCTAATTTTGGTTCTACCTCAGTTGGAATTAGGGTTTTCTCCTGAGTTCAGGATTTTCCACCCCATTCAGATTTTCCCGGGTCTCGCTTGAACTCTGGCTGAGCATTGTGGGTTCCCAAATTTTTGGTCTTTGTGGAAATCCGCGTAGACTGGATTTTTGCGGATTTCTTTCTCCCCCAGATTTTCTCAAAATCCATTGTTCCATGTTTGTCACGGGTTTTCCAGAATGTCTTCTCCTTCGTGGAATTCTGTCCCGTGCAGATTTCCCCAGAATCTGGTGAAATGTGAATAAGTATGGAGTAACTCTAAATTAATATGATTCGTTTCAGTGATGATTTTGATTAATCAACTTCTCTTTGTATGATCTTCTCTATTGAATACAGAATTAAATCACATACGGGATGATATTTGTCAGGGGAGCTCAGTTGGGGTGCATGCTTCAGTCCAGTTGGTCATGAAAATCCGCTAAGGCAAAGGTTGGCAAGACTTTCTAGGCTCTTACCGACTGGTGGCTGGGCTCTGACTGTTTCAAAATCTAAAGAATCATAATACTCCCCATTGTGCATTTATCGGCGTAGGGTTATCATGGTCTCCCCGACCTATGGTTCATTCAGTTCAAATATGCGTTTATGTTGCCTATCGGCATGATCCCAGAGATGTCACAGCGATAAGAAATCATGTGCAAGATCCATCAGCAAGATAGGAGTCATCGTCCTAGCGACATGAAGTTCCTATTGGCATGAGGGGTTTCCTTCAGAGAGATCTCTCGGTGAGATCTTTGGGTCTCATCGACAAGCAGAAAAAGGTGTACACTATAGGCAGAATGTTCTTTCTTTGCCGAGATGTCTCGGTGAATCTCTAAGGCCCCACCGACTACCCCACCACCAGCTAACAATTCGGCGTGAGTCGTTCCCTTCGCTATGTGCTCTCACCGAATGC
This sequence comes from Sequoia sempervirens, assembly GCA_007258455.2. Lineage (NCBI taxonomy): Eukaryota > Viridiplantae > Streptophyta > Pinopsida > Cupressales > Cupressaceae > Sequoia > Sequoia sempervirens. The sequence continues at coordinate 904,874,936 of VDFB02281492.1, forward strand.
CAGGAGTCTTGCCGACAGGAGAGGGGCTATGTATCGAAAAAATAGGATAGCCTCGCCAAGAAGTCTCAGTGAACAAGAAAGGTCTCGGTGACACAAAGGAAGCTCTCCAAGAGGTATGAAGTCGGCGGAAGGTCTCACCGAATGGTGGATGTCTCATAGAAGCAGGAGGGCTCGGTGAAGGATTATTTCTTCATCAAAAGGTCTTAGCGAGGAAGCGAAGTCACACCAACACAGTGCGAAGGGGGATTCCATCGGTGGTCTTTGGCGAGATGATCAGTGTGTCACATCGACAACGGGATGAACTAATAAAGCTTTCGCCGAGACATGAGATGTCTGCAGGACATCTCCTCGACCAGAGAATGCTATAGCAACGCATGGGAAGCAAAAGAGCCCAAGTCAGCATGACTACAGAAGGGTCTCAGGGAAATGAAAAGATCACCAAAGGTGATCCCTTCAGCATAATGTTTGGCCGAAGAGGTGAGGTCAAGGTGACAAGGGCAGCATCGGCGTAGTGATCTGGGCTCGATATGAGATCTCGGCGACCAAGAAATGTCCCACCAAAGGAAATGGAGCTTGCTAGGAGGAAAGAAGTCAGCTGAAGGTCTCGCCAAACGGTGGATGTCTCATCGAAACATAAAGCGCATGCAACGCAGGAATTCATCTCGCGGGACTACATCAGATGTCTCCCTGAAATGGAAAATCTTCTAAGAATGATACTTTTGGCAAGAGGTCTACCTGAAATGAAAGGTCTTACTGAAAGGTCAATCTTCAGTATGACATAAGGAGCTCGCTAAGAAGTCTCAGTGAATAAATTAGGTCTCGCAGACGTAGAACGAAGTGGCATCGGCAAAGGGTCATCCTTTCACCACAAGGTCTTGGCGAAGAGCAAAGGTCACATCGAAACAGAAAGACTCTGGCTTGAGAAGAATAGCAAGAGGTCAGGAGGACTCCGAGCAAATGAAAGACTTCACTGTAAGGTCACGATGATGAATGATGGTCTCACCGATGGCAAGGAGGGCTCGATAAGAGAAGAGAGATCGGGGTAATGTCTCCCCGATTCTAATAAGTCTCAATGACACAGAGTGAGTTCGCGGAGAGGAAAGGCGTGCACCCAGAGGTCTCAGCAAAATGACGTAGTCTTGCCGATTGCTTTTGTAAGCTCGGTAAGACTTCTCCTGCTCGCTGAGGCGTCTTGCCGACTATCCAATATCTTGCCGACAGCCGCTGGGGGCTGAAATCACATCAGGGAGACACCAGGGGTGTCTCACGGACGTGTGATGCTGAGCAAACCGTGATTGACCACCAAAGAATCTTGTGTGGCTTGTGATTGTCCAATCAAAGAAAGTTAAGATTGATCCATTGCCCGATTGACCACCCCTGTGGAAAGACTAATAGAGTGCGACCAGATTGATTCTTTTTGAGAACAGTTGACGACGAATATGCTCGGGTGGCGATGCAAGGATCTAAGGAGGCCTGATGGTGTTTTCAGAAGATAGTCAATGAGCAGAGGACTCCAGAACAGAAAGGAAGCTGAGTGACATGAAGAAGCCATGACTTAAAGGGACACCTGTGGCAACCACTGACAAAGGAAGATCAATATTAATGCAGATATCCTAGAGCATTCAAGGCGACTCTGCGAGGGATTTCAAGGGTGGACATGAAGATGCTAGAGTTAATGTTGTAGTTGTCAAAAGATCTAAAAAGGACTTCTCCTGCGAGTGGGAATCCTTCATCAGCATGGACAACAAAGATTCACATTGAATGCACTACCGATTTTCTTCAAAAGATTTGAGAGTCGAATCTCCTATAGGATGCAGATATTTTGTAAACCCTAGTGCAGGGGACAGCGCATCCTTTCTTGTACATTCTGTATATAAGGCATTCTTGCCTCTTTGTAAAGGTTAGAACTTTTATTGTTAGCACCACTAGATTAGAACTTCTAGATTTAGAGAACGTTTTAGACTAAGAACCATTTTAGAGTTAGAACTGTTAGGAGTTAGTCAGTTAGCAGCAGGAGATAGAGTTACATCTTGATTCTCCATAGTAAGAGCTTCTCTTTGTTTTCTTGGTTAGCAGTAAGATTTTAGTACAGACTATAATGCATTTTCTAAGTTCCTTTAGTGTAGTTGGAAACAATCTGGAGACTCAGATTCTCTGTACACTAGTGATTGTGCCAGCTTTGTAAATATTGCTTATCTATTTTGATAACAATAGAAACAATTAAAGTTTAATCTACTTCATGTTGTGTTCCTGAATGATATTTGTCTTAATTGATCATTTGATTTGTGAAGCCTTCAAGGAGTGAAATGTTATTTGTGTTTTATTTAAATGGTAATTAAAAAAATCTGTTATGCGAATTAGCATTGTGAATGAAAGAGGTTGTGTGTCAATCACAAGTTTATCTTGTTCTGTAGTTTTAGTTTATAATTCCTTGAAGTTAGCAAGTCTGGCTAAGATTGGATGAACTATTGTTCTTTTCTATTTCAAAACCCTGATCTATCTTTTGTTGTTTCTTTAAAACCCCAGTTAAAGTAGGTTTTATTTCATGCTTGATCTTAGAACAATCTAGAAGCCCAATACCAGCAGGCCCCTTGAATATTATTGTTGCATTGACCACTAAGTAACATCAGCATAGTTGAGACCCAACTACAAAGATCTTGGGAGTTAAGGCATCCATGTGTTGCCTTTCTCTTTCAGGAGAAGCATAATAGCAATATTTTGCTTGCATTGTTGTGGTGCTAAAATCACCGTCAATAGGAACTGGCTCTAGAAGGAGGGCCAAGAGGGGAAAATTGGATAAATCTAGGCTTTCATCCCCAGAGAAGTCCCATAGAGTTCTTCGATCAACTAAAAATCCACCACCCATGATAGAACTCAAGACCCCTATAGGACACAAGAGTCATTAGATTGAGGCAACCATCATACCACCTTTATTAGCCCCACTCACTTGACCAATCTTTTCACCAATACCTCAATGGATACCTATCAATCCACCATCACGTCCATCTCAATTGTCATCACAGCTGGTTCAACCCATACAACAGCTGACTCAACCACCACCACCGCCACCAATGGCATTCTTTCAGAATAATCCCTCTCCATTGGGGACTATTCCTGGAGGTTTTCATGACCTGCCTAAGAACCCTGAGAAATTCTGCCCCAAGTATATTCATGGTGAGTCAAGGAGTGCTGAAGAGCACATACAAGCTTTCAAGGATGCTTGTACTAGAGCTCAGATAGCTCACCAGGATGTAGTATGTCAGTTGTTCCCTTATTCTTTAGGGGACATGGCATAAAATTGGTACCTTAATCTTCCTCAAGGTTCCATTCTGACTTGGACACATCTGGAAAATGCTTTTATTAATCAGTTCAGAATCTATGTGGATCCAACTCTGTTATATCACCAATTCGCTACCATCAGAAAGGAACCAGGTGAACCTTTGCCTTTATTCAATACCAAGTTCCAATGAATGTATAGAAGATTGCAAGATCCTTATTTAGTCACTGAGGATAGTTCCATTCGAGCTTACTTTAGGGTTATAGGCCCCTTGTTGGGCTTGTTCTTGTAAAGGACCTATCAACCGGTTGATATTGATTCTCTATCCAAAGTCTATCACCTAGCTATCAAGCTGCAGCAACAAATCAGTTTTCAATAAGGAGGCCTAGGAGGAGGTTTCCCTTCAATAGGATATCAGATACATAGCCCAACCCCTCCATTCAATACTATCCCGGGAATGTCTCCTTCCCATTATGGACCTATATCTTAATTGCAAACCCAACCACCTATTCCATTCTTTGCTACGGGGACTTTTGATCTTTTTCAACAGTCACAGCTTCCTCAAAGTTCCCATGGTCATCATAACCAAATTGGAACACCAAGTCATGTTGACCAGCCACTTGTTGTCAAGGCTGTGGAAAGTGAGAAAATAGTTCAGCTTACGAATGAGGTAGAGACCCTGAAGAAAATGTTGTCTCAAGTTACCAATGATATGGCTCAACTCTGTTTGAACCCCTCTCAAAACCAAGGCAACTACCCTAATCAAAATAGTAACAACTAGGGTACTTATCAGAATAACAATAACTACAACCAAAGAGGTTACCAAAACCAAAATAGAGGGTATAATCAAAGGCCAAACAATAATAGACAGTGGAATACAGGGCCTAATAATGGTGGAGTTCCTCACAACTATCAAGCAAATGAGGAGAGAGCACATACAACAAACGTGACTAACCTCAACTTCATGACCAATTAGTGCAGGTTGCATGATACTGCAACCCATTCTAAGGTAAATTGCCCTCAAATGGAGAAAGTGGTCAAGATGGCACACGAAGATGCTCACAGCTTTCAGGGGAATTCAAACAAAGGAGGTGATTTAGTGGATACTGCAATGGCTTATGACATCTTTGAAGAGGAACCTTCATTCCCAAGGCAAGAAGAGAATGAACCTGAGGAAGACTCATATGATGCCCAGGCTTTTCAAACAAAAGGACACTTCCTGAGAAATCAAAGCAAGGGTCCATTCACCACATCAGCACCTCCCAATCACATGGTACCTCCGAATCAAGGTGCTGATAATAATCCTCCTCCACCAAAAGGCCCGCCTGACTTCCATAACAAGGGTAGTCCCTCTGCTGTTTTCAAAAATAATTCAAGTTATAATGCAGAATTTGACATTGTTTCTGAGATGCAGAAACATAAAACTTCTTTGTCATATTTTAACATTTTAAAGTGGTGCCCTACTCAAAGGGAGATAGTGTTGAAGGCTCTAGAACAAGCTGATAAGTCAAAAGGAAAGAGCAAGGTGGCACCTACTGGGGACATGAATGCAGCCTTATACAGAAACAAGGTAGGTACTCCACCTTTCCTTTTAAGTTTAAGAATTTTTCGAAGGAACCTTCACAACTGTCTGTTAGAGTTAGGGGCTTCGGGAAATGTCATGCCATTTTCCATATGCAAGAAGTTGGGATTGGACCCTATTCATACAAATAAGAAGGTCATTCAACTTGACAAAATAGAGGTCAATGTGGTAGGTGAATTAAGACAGATACACATTCAAGTAGGATCAGATCCTAGGATCATAACAAACATAGATATCCAAGTGGCAGACATTCCTGAGACCTATGGTATGCTGCTAAGTCGAGATTTGATGAAAAATTTAGGGGGATATCTTTCCCTTGACTTTTCACATATGTGGCTACCATGGAAAGGGATTCCTCATCAGATCAGGATTGAGAGTGAGCCTCGCCTCAAGCATGTTATTAATAAATATGATTTCCACAATGAGGTAGCCTATTTTGAAACTGGAATAGGTGTGTATAAAAGAGATGAAATTTTAACCTTTTTCTATTTTTTATCCTAAAGAACTACCCATACAGAAGTCCCCTGATATTATGCTTGATGAAAATCAGCAAGCACTAATCAGAAAGCTGCAACAAGATCAGCTAGTCTTGGGAGAAGATGTAGATCTGCAAAGTCTCCTGCTCCCTAATTGGTGCAGAGTACATTATCAAAATCATTTTGAATTGACTTGTCAACCTTGCAGGGACATTTTAAATCATGTTTCCTGAGCTGAGGAAGTTGGCACAAGTCGCCCTGAGACCATTGTAGACTGCTTCTCATTTGAGGCCAAGGAAGCAACCATGCTAACAAGGGATAAGATGCCTTCAAAGATATTTCTTCCTCAAATAGAGCCCACCCCAGATATACTCCTGAATCAGCATATTGATGAAGAGCAACCCCAAGGTTTGTTTGACACCCCTGCACTCACGGATATACCAAAATCCAAGGGGTTAACCAAAGAGACAAGTGACGGATAGGAAGATAACCACAGGTTACATAATGCAACTAAGCAAGAATTGGAGAAAGTACCTAGGGAACCTTTAGACAATCCTTTTCCTATGTCTGGTCCAAGAGATCAAGAAGTCCCACCTTTGGTTAATCCTATTCAAATATCTATGAAAACTTCAAAAGGATTAACCCCTGACTGTGATCAATTGTCGACCCTTACCTTTGATGGATCCAAGTCTAAGATAGGCAATGGTGTTGGAATTGTACTAACCAGCCCGAAAGGGAAAGTTTTATTTGCTTCTTATAGGTTGCAATTTGGGTGCACTAATAATGTAGCTGAATATGAAGCTATGGCTCGAGGATTAATATTTGCACACAAGAAGAAAATTAAAGCCTTGATGGTCACAGGAGATTCAGAAATTGTTGTCAAGCAAGTGCACAACTAATATACATGTCACAACAAGAGGCTGGCAGCATACAGGAACATGGTATGGAACCTGATCAAGGACTTTGATGCTTTCGGGATTAGCTTAATCCCTAGAGAAGAAAATCAGGTAGCTGATTCACTGGTTGTTGCTGCAAGCACCTTGGAATCTATGCATGGCTCCAAATTCAAAAGATTCTTAGTGGAACTGATGTCCACCCCGGCTGTTCCTGACAATATCAAGAATTTCCAGATCTTTGATGATGACTGACATATCCTTGCTTTCCTAGAGAGTTCTGATGTTTTTGAGGGGAAAATTATTGATGATTCCAACAGGGATCAAGGAGATTGGAACCCTGGAGATTGTGATATAGAAGGGGTTCTTAATCTGAAAAGTAATAACATTCCCAAGGGAATGGTTGCTCTAGAGAGAATCTTTGACTCAGATCTGAGGGCTCAAGAGACGATACCAGCTGAAGACAAAGGAGGCGAATATGAAATCGTTAACCTAGCTGACTCGTGTCCTAAAAGGAATGTCTACATAGGGAAGGCCTGCCCTGAAGCAATTAAAGAAGACATATTGAGGGTACTAAAAAGGGATATTGCTACAATAGCCTGGGGGTATGAAGACCTCCAGACATTCGATGCTTCTGTTATGACTCACACTATTCCCTTAAAGCCCGAGGCTAAAACCTTCTGACAAAAGCAGCGTCCTGTCAACGCCCTGATTGAGCCATTGATCTATAAAGAAGTTCATAAATTGTTGTCTGCAAGGATAATCTTCCATGTGCACCATTCAACGTGGGTGGCTAACTTAGTCCCAGTTCGCAAGAAGAACGGGGAGATCAGGCTATGTGTCAACTTTTGAAACCTAAATAGGGCTTCAGAAAAGGATAATTACCCACTCCTTTCCCTGGATGAGGTACTAAAGACCATCAATGGAGCACAGATGATGTCATTCTTGGACGGTTACTCTAGATACAATCAGCTAATGGTCGACTTTGAGGACATGATGAAGACGGCTTTCACCACCAAGTGGGGGACATTTGCATATAGAAGAATGTCATTCGGTTTGATAAATGTTGGAGCAACTTTCAAGCGTGCCATGGACATAGCTTTCAAGGATCTGATTGGCAAATGCATTATTGTTTACATTGATGACCTGATAGTGTTCTCTAAGGATCGACTCAATCATGCTGCCGATTTGGCTAAGGTTCTCCAGAGGTGTATTCAATATGGCGTCTCCTTGAATCCCAACAAGTGTGTGTTCGAAGTTTCTGAGGGAAAGCTCTTGGGACATATAATTTTAGAAAGGGGAATCTCAATCGACCCAAACCGAGTCGAGTCTATTATGAAGATCACCTGGCTAGGAAGCAAGAAATAAATGAAGTCTTTCTTCAGGAAAATCAACTTCGTGAGGAAGTTCATCACAGGCTTCGCTGAAATTGTGAAACCCCTGAACGAAATGATGAAGAAGGATGCCATAATAGAATGGACTGAAGAGGAAAAGGCCACATTCACGAAAATCAAGTGATCCATCTCATAAGCGCCGGTCCTCACCAGCCCTAATTACATCAGACCATTCTACATCTATTCTTTTGCATCTGAACATTCTTGTGCAGCTATTCTAACTCAGCAAGGAGAAGAGTCAGAGGAGAGGCCGATCGCATTCATGAGTTCTCCATTCAAAAATGCGGAAATAAAATACCTGCCTCTTGAGAAGCAATCCTTCACGTTAGTTCGGGCCATCAAGAAGTTCCAGCATTACATTCTTCGAAGCCAAATCGTCACTGTAGTTCAAGATGCAGCTGTGAAGTCTTTACTGATGCAGAGCGAGCTGGGAGAAATGAGGGGAAAATGGATGGCCATCTTGCAAGAATTTGATCTGGAGATACATCCCATGAAATTAGTCAGGGGCACGGGTTTATCCCAGTCCATGGCAAATGCTGGTGACAACATCATCTGTCAGCAATACATGACCCAATCTTTCTCTAACGACCTGTGGTATGTTGATACCATTTGCTTTATGCTCAACAATCGATGTCCAGAAGAAATGAATGCCACTCAAAGGAGAGCCCTAAGACTGAAGAGTTCTCATTACATGCTCAAAGGAGGGTTGTTGTACAGAAGGAATTTTGAAGGGGTATACCTGAGATGCCTTGATCATCAAGAGGCCAAGCAGGTGATTTCTGAGTTTCATGGGAAGCATGGCACAGGTCATGGTTCTGTAGATGCTCTGGCACACCAAATCCTCAGGTCTGGTTATTACTGGCCCTGTGTATTCAAGGATTCCCATCAACATGTGAGAACATGTCACACGTGCCAAGTTTCTGCACCAAGGGAATGCCATGCAGCCATGCCACTACAGCCAGTTTACGAGGTAAGGCCATTTGCCCAATGGGCACTGGATTTCATTGGAGTGATTAACCTGAATTCCTCTGTAGGACATAAGTTTATCTTGACTGCTACTGATTACTGTACGAGGTGGACAGAGGCCATACCTTGCAAAAACAACACAATGAAGGTAGTGATCAAGTTCCTCACCGAGTGCATCACTACAAGGTTTGGGGTACCCTTCACTCTGGTATGTGACAATGGTTCTGCCTTTTCTTCTGCTGAGGTTATTTCCTAGGCATATAATCACAAGATTGTCTTGAAGTATTCCTCAAACTATTATCCACAAGGCAATGGAGTTGCCGAGTCTACCAATAAGAATCTCTTAGGGGTGATTAAGAAACTATTAGAACATAACCCCAGAGACTAGTATACCCAGTTGCGATTCGCATTGTGGGCAAATAGGACTAGATTAAGGCTACCTTAAACACCTCACCATTCATACTGGTATATGGCCAAGAGCCTATCTTTTTTGTCCATCTGCAAATACCTATCCTGGAGTTCATGTAGAAATTTTACTCCAGTGACAATAGGATAGAGATCAGGTTAGCTGCTTTGTTGAAATTAGAAGAGTAGAGAGATGTGGCCTTACAACAATTCTTTAGGCATCAGGCTGTTGTCAAATGTTGGTTTGACAAAAGAGCTAAGATAAAAGCTTTTAGGATATTAGACCTAGTACTGTTATGGGATAAAGCCAATGAAAAGAAGGGCAGCCACCAAAAGTTTGACAAATTATGGCTAGGTCCTTATCAAATTGTTGAGATCCTAGGGGAAAATGCTTTCAGATTGAGTAACCTAACTGGAGAACTAGTTCCTTTGCCTGTTAATGGGTAGTTCCTTAAGCATTATTTTGAGTCTTGAGTTTTTTTTTTAATTTATGTTTTGTATATAATTTTTTCATTTTCCTATGTGAAAATTTTGTTTGTCTCTTGTTTGTAAATAACTCTTCCCTTTATGTGAATAATCTATTGCTCTTTGTGTGAATAATGTGGCTCTTGTCTGTAAGTAGCTTGTTGTTTGTATGCTTGTCCCTATCTCCTTTTTGTTTTCTTTGCCTTTTGCTTTCTGTTTGTTCTGTTCTTTGGGGGTTTAATCTGTTTCTTTCTATTTGAAGCTGTGGGTTGTTATCTGAAGCGTTCTTTGGTCATTAGGAGAGAAGTGGTTTAGATATTTTCAAGTCTTCTGGTTGGATGATTCTATCCTTAATTCATTGTTTCACGTTCGTTGTCAATAAAGGTTGTGGGAAGTTTTAAAGACAAGGTACCAAGTAAGAAATCCTTCATCAGCTCCCCTGAATCTGTCACAAATCATTAGGATCATCTCCTTTGTAATGATATATTTGTCCTAGGACTATGGTGTTGTAATATTTGAGTGAAAAATCTGATCTCCCAATTGCTGTTATGAGGTTCATGGTAGTTTTCAACCCAGATTAGATGTTAAACATCTAACATATTGAAAAAGATTTTAAATGAAATATCAGAAACTTCAAAAGAAAAGAGAAAAGAATTATCAAAAGAAAGAAAAGAGGATTCAATATGAATGGGTGATTCCAGTATCTCTACCAGGGCTATGGACGCCTAACTGGCAATAAAGCAATGCTGTGAGAAAGCTAGAGGTATCTTCGTCGGGGCTATGGACGCCTAACTGGCAGTAGACCAATGCCCAGGATATCATTGCACAACAGCTAAAAGGCATCAACTCATGTAGCTCAAATCTTGCACATTATTATTCCAAAGATGAAGAAAATTTTATGAAAGGGTGATGCACAATCAAGCACACACATAGATTCAGGGGTAGCCATTGATTGACTTACATTTGAGATTCTAGCTCTGCCTTGCTTGTTATAACTGACTTAACTGGAGTTGTCATGTTCATGAACCAGGAGTTCTGGGTAGTTGAATCCTTCGTATTCATGAAAATGGTTAAGCCATTTTCCCAGCCGAGTCGCCATTTGTTATGCCTTGCATAACCACCCCACTTTGATTTGGATCAAAATGGGTCCCCCCTTCTTTTTTGGTTTCTTTGCCTATGTTATTTGCTTTGCTTTTGGGAGTTCTTTTGTTTCTCTGTGTTTTATCTTTTGCTTTGTCTAATCTAATTTTGGTTAGGCCTCAGTTGGAATTCGGGTTTTCTCCTGAGTTCGGGATTTTCCACCCCATTTGGATTTTCCTGGGTCTCGCTTGAACTCCAGCTGAGCGTTGTGGGTTCGCGGATTATAGGTCTTCGCGGAAATCCACATGGACCAAATTTTCATGGATTTCTTTCTCACCCAGATTTTCCCGAAATCCGTTGTTCCATGTTTGTCCCGGGTTTTCCAGAATGTCTTCTCCTTCACTGAATTTCGTCCTGCGCGGATTTCCCTAGAATCTGGTGAAATGTGAATAAGTATGGAGTAACTCTAAGTTAAAATGATTCATTTCAGTGATGATTTTGATTAATCAGCTTCTCTTTGTATGATCTTCTCTTTTGAATATAGGATTAAATCACATACAGGATGATTTTTTTAAGGGGAGCTCAGTTGGGGTGCATGCTTCAGTCCAGTTGGTCATGAAAATCTGCTAAGGCAAAGGTTGGAAAGACTTTCTAGGCTCTTACCGACTGGTGGTTGGGCTTTGACTGTTTTGAACTCTAAAGAATCATAATACTCCCCATTATGCATCTTATCAACGTAGGGTTATCACGGTCTCCCCGACCTATGGTTCGTTTGGTTCAAATTTGCGTTTATGTTGCCTATCGGCATGACCCCAAAGATGTCACAGTGATAAGAAATCATGTGCAGGATCCATCGGCAAGATAGGAGTCATCGTCCTAGCAACATGAAGTTCCTATCGGCATGAGGGGTTTCCTTCAGAGAGATCTCTCAGCGAGATCTTATGGTCTCACCAACAGGTGGCAAAAGGCGTACACTATAGGAAAAATGTTCTTTCTTCACCAAGATGTCTCGGCGAATCTCTAAGACCCCACCGACTACCCCACCACCAGCTAACATTTCGGCATGAGTTGTTCCCTTCGGTATGTGCTCTCACCGAATGCCAGGAGTCTTGCCGACGAGAGGGGTCATGTATCGACAAAACAGGATAGCCTCGCCAAGAAGTCTCGGCGAACAAGAAAGGTCTCGGTGACACAAAGGAAGCTTTCCAAGAGGTATGAAGTCAGCGGAAGGTCTTGCCAAACGGTGGATGTCTCACCGAAGCAGGAGGGCTCGGTGAAGGATTATTTCTTCGTCAAAAGGTCTTAGTGAGGAAGGGAAGTCACACCGACATAGTGCGAAGGGGGATTCCATTGGTGGTCTTTGGCGAGACGATCAATGTGTCACAGCAACAACGGGATGAACTAATAAAGCTTTTTTCGAGACATGAGATATCTATAGGACATCTCCCCGACCAGAGAACGCTATAGTGACGCATGGGAAGCAAAAGAGCCCAAGTCGGCATGACTACAGAAGGGTCTTAATGAAATGAAAAGATTGCCAAAGGTGATCCCTTCAGCATAATGTCTAGTCGAAGAGGTGAGGTCACGGCGACAAGGGCGGCATTGGCGTAGTGATCTGGGCTCGCTATGAGATCTCGGCGACCAAGAAATGTCCCACCAAAGGAAATGGAGCTCACCAGGAGGAAAGAAGTCGGCGGAAGGTCTCGCCAAATGGTGGATTTCTCACTGAAACATAAAGTGCATGCAACACAGGAATTCATCTCAGCGGGACTACATTAGATGTCTCCCTGAAATGGAATATCTTTTAAGAATGATACTTTCGGCAAGAGGTCTACCCGAAATGAAAGGTCTTACCGAAAAATAAATCTTTGGTATGACATAAGGAGCTTGCTAAGAAGACTCAACGAAGAAATTAGGTCTCGCCGACGTAGAATGAAGCGGCATCAGAAAAGGGTCATCCTTTCGCCACAGGGTCTTGGCAAAGAGCGAAGGTCACATCAAAATAGAAAGGCTCTGGCTCGAGAAGAACAGCAAGAGGTTGGGAGGACTCCGAGCGAATAAAAGACTTCGCTGTAAGGTCACGGCGACAAATGATGGTCTCGCCGACGGCAAGGAGGGCTCAGTAAGAGAAGAGAGATTGGGGTAATGTCTCCCCGATTCTGATAAGTCTCAGCGACACAGAGTGAGTTCGCGGAGAGGAAAGGCGTGCGCCCAGAGGTCTTACCGAAACGATGTAGTCTTGCCGATTGCTTTTGTGAGCTCGGTAAGACTTCTCCTACTCGCTAAGGTGTCTTGTTGGCTGTCCAATATCCTTTCAATAGCTGCTAGGGGCTGAAATTGCATCGGGGAGACACTAGGTGTGTCTCACCAACGTGTGATGCTGAGCAAACCATGATTGACCACCGAAGAATCCTGCGTGGCCTGTGATTGTCCAATCAAAGAAAGTTAAGATTGAGCCATTGCCCAATTGACCACCCCTGTTGAAAGACTAATAGAGTGCGACCAGATGGATTCTTTCTGAGAACAGTTGACGACGAATATGCTCAGGCGACGGTGCAAGGATTTAAGGAGGCCTGATGGTGTTTTCAGAAGACAGTCAGTGAGCAGAGGACTCCAGAACAGAAAGGAAGTTGAGTGACATGAAGAAGCCATGACTCAGAGGGACACCTATGGCGACCACTGACAGAGGCAGATCAATATTAATGCAGATATCCTAGAGCATTCAAGGCGACTCCGCGAGGGATTTCAAGGGTGGACACGAAGATGCTAGAGTTAATGTTGTAGTTGTCAAAATATCTAAAAAGGACTTCTCCTGCGAGTGGGAATCCTTCATCAGCATGGACAACGAGGATTCACATTGAATGCACTACCGATTTTCTTCAAAAGATCTGAGAGCCGACTCTCCTACAGGATGCAGATATTTTGTAAACCCTAGTGCAGGGGATAGCGCATCCTTTCTTGTACATTCTGTATATAAGGCATTCTTGCCTCTTTGTAAAGGTTAGAACTTTTATTGTTAGCACCACTAGATTAGAACTTCTAGATTTAGAGAACGTTTTAGACTAAGAACCATTTTAGAGTTAGAACTGTTAGGAGTTAGTCAGTTAGCAGCAAGAGATAGAGTTGCATCTTGATTCTCAGTAGTAAGAGCTTCTCTTTGTCTTCTTGGTTAGCAGTAAGATTTTAGTACAGACTGTAATGCATTTTCTAAGTTCTTTTAGTGTAGTTGGAAACAATCTGGAGACTCAGATTCTCTGTACACTGGTGATTGTGTCAGCTTTGTAAATATTGTTTATCTGTTTTGATAACAATAGAAACAATCAGAGTTTAATCTACTTCATGTTGTGTTCCTGAATGATATTTGTCTTAATTGATCATTTGATTTGTGAAGCCTTCAAGGAGTGAAATGTTATTTGTGTTTTATTTAAATGGTAATTAAAAAATTCTGTTATGCGAATTAGTACTGTGAATGAAAGAGGTTGTGTGTCAATCACAAGTTTATCTTGTTTTGTAGTTTTAGTTTATAATTCCTTGAAGTTAGCAAGTCTGGTTAAGATTGGATGAACTATCGTTCTTTTCTGTTTCAAAACCCTAATCTATCTTTTGTTGTTTCTTTAAAACCCCAATTAAAGTAGGTTTTATTTCATGCTTGATCTTAGAACAATCTAGAAGCCCAATACCAGCAGGCCCCTTGAATATTACTGTTGCATTGACTATTGAGTAACATCAGCACAGTTGAGACCCAACTACAAATACCTTGGGAGCTAAGGCATCCATGCGTTGCCTTTCTCTTTCATGAGAAGCAGAATAGCAATATTTTGCTTGCATTGTTGTGGTGCCAAAATCACCATCAACACATCTCCCCTAGCACGACTCTTTTGCATTTGTTCCCTTTGTGTTGCCAATTTCTTTTATCTTTTTGACGGTTGAAGTTCCTCTTCAACTGGCTTGTTTTCATCAATCGTTCCCAATTTCTGTTTTTCACGATATTCCCTCATCCATTTTTTCTCTTTATCTCTGAAGGCTTGGAGCTATCGTCTATTATTTTTTTCCTTTTAATAGTTCATTTCTCCGACATGATGAATAATTTTACATGTGCAAAAAGTGCTAAGTCAAGTCAAATTAACTAACAGTGAAGGGTTGTAAAAGTCTATTATAGAGGGAGACCAACGGTAACCTCTTTCAATTGTTAGTTTTTGAAGTTGAAGTGGTTTGTTTTAGGAGGGAAACATTATAAAAGGCCATGATAAAATTGAATGGAGGATGATCTTGGATTGGGCGTCAAACCAAATGAGGAAATGTTGAGTTTTCCTTAACAAAATTGAGCTTTTGGTGACTAAAATTGAGTTTCTAAGTTGGGAAGCGTTATTTTATGTTAGATTGAGCATGAAAAAGGTATATTAGGCTTGTTTCAATAGTTTTCAAGTTTTTTAGTGTTTGGCAAGTGCTACTTTCAATAAAACATACAGTTTCTAAGCCTAGGGAGAGGGTTTTATGGTTTGGGTGGTAAATGATTGAATCTTTTAAATCTAATACTATAATTTAATGTTTTGATAGATATAAAGTGCTACCCCAAGGTTTTAGGAGATTTGGAAACATTTTGAAGGTGGTCCCTTTGTAAAAGTGGGCTAATTTGGGCCCTTAAAAGTGTAGAAAACTTAATAATTTGTGCAATTTGGTACAAAACAAGCATTGGTGATTGTTGGATATGTTGAAAGGCTCTGTAATGGGTAAAATAAAGGTGTCTAAATGGTCCTAGGTTTGTAAAACAACAAATCATTGTGGTGGTAGGTCATAACTTGGACTTCAATCTATTTTGAGACTCCTTTGGTTGTTTCAGTGAACGAAAAAATCCATTCTTCATGATCAGCCTGTACAGACTAACAGGGTATGAGTTTTACTTTAATTTAAAGATGGAGCCTTTCCTCCTACTGTGGTGACCTGTGATTCAGAGGAAAGGCCTGTAATATGCTATTTTCAAGTTTCATGTTTCTTTTAATAGTGGTAAGGTGTCTATATGGATGGTGATGTTATCTTAGGCTGAGAATGTGAGTTTTTGGCATGAAAAGGAGGAACCAAAGTAGTGTTTTTGAGATCTAATGAGGCTAAAGGCCTAGTGAAGGTTTATTTTGTTTGTATAGACCCTGACAAACTTGTTTGATGCTTTGGTGAGGCTTGGAAGGCCTTGGAGTTTTGAAATATAGAAAACCCTCGATATTTATGAGCAAATTGAGGTTTTTTGTATTGGAAACCTATTTGAGGATGCATTAGGAGTATATTCCAATTTTTTAGAGACATGTATGGAAAATTTGGTAGCATAGACTAGGAAATCAGTTGGTTTGTATAACTGTTTGACAAAATACCTCAATGAAAGCTTTGGAAGCATACACAAAGAAAGTCAATTGTTAAATTTAACAAAATGCCTCAAAGAGATGTGGTTTAAAAATGTAATAGGAAAGTGTATAGAATTGTTTAATTTAAAATGTCCATTGAAAACCTAAGGTTGTAACATGACAAACAAACAATTTGATCAACATGAAATAAGCAAAACAACAAAAATGAAAGCAAGCCATAATAGGATGAAAGAAAATGTACAAAGACTTCACATACCTAAAAAACCAAAGTTTCAAATGGAGGAGTTCTACCTAATTATGTAGCATTTGCTTATTCTTTCCTCAAATTCCTCAAAAATTTGACTTTTTCAAAAGCTTGTTCCCCTCCAAACTTCAATTGTATATCAGTTATCATTGTAATTCAAACTTGAATTCATATTATATGTCTTTCAACATGAAAACTCTGCTATTTCATGTAAAGGTGATGGAAATATCATGAAAAAGGTGGTGGAATCTAAAAATCATGCATGCACACTTCACTCAATCACCAAAAAGCTACTTTTTGTCGAAGCATGCCCAGAACTAGGAGAATATGCAGAATGTGGGCCGAAATCACAGGTATATTATGCTTTTTTACCATTTTTAGTGCAATAAAA
>VDFB02281492.1:904893395-905161469 GCA_007258455.2 Sequoia sempervirens
GGCTTGGATTCTTTATTTTTCACCTTTTTTTTTGCATATCAAACACTTAGCCACAAATTTCTTTACATTTGCATTAAGACCTTCCTAAAATATATAATTTTTTATATGAGTACATGCCTCTAAAACCCCCAAAAGTCTTATTGGTGAATTATAAATTTGAGATAATATGATAGCTTCCAATTAAGAATTTTTACATAAAAAAAGCTATCTTTGTACTAAATATATTCTCCTTTCCAAACACACTTATCTAGAGAAGATAGGTCACGTTGAAGTTTTTGAATGAATTTCTTTATTGGAGGAGCATACTACCACTTCTAACTAGTTAAGCAATAAGTAAATGACAATTATTTTCTTCCTCTACTTCATGGTGAGAAAGGGCATTGGCTACAATATTTTCCTTACTTTTTTAAAATAATTTTGAAGCCACATCCTAGCATCTTGGGAACCCATTTTTGTTGCTATTTTGAAGATAGTCAGTGCTCCAAAAAATATTTTAAACTCTTGTAATTGGTCTTGACTTTGAAATTATTTCCCATTAAATATTGATACTATTATTTAACAAGATGAATAATAGCTAAAAAATATTTCTCGTATGTGGGCCTTACCAAGTTCTTTCCTTTGAAAATGGAAGTTTAGATGGTAGATGAAAGTCCATAGAAGGTCAGATGTGGGAAAGTGATCATCATGTGGAACGAGCAGGTTAACATGGAAATGCCATAAATGTTTAGCTGGGTAGATTTTCCCACAAAGAAATAAATTACAAGTGAATTGGACATTCAAAGGGTGAAGAAGTGAAATTTGAATGGAAGTGGGATTTTTGCAAAGGCAGCAGTTAACCCTTTTTTATTTTTTTCTTTTTTGGGAAAATCCATTGAAATTGGACATTCTAAGTAGATGGATAGGAACACTAGTGTGAAAATTCATTTGAATAGAATATGTGCACTTGGAAATGGAAGTTCACTTGACCCCTTGAAGTCCAAAACTCAACACTTAGCCATTTTTTGATCATTTAAACTTTGGTGCGAAAAATCCCATATGAATTAGACATAGTAAAATAAAGTGTTTGAATTACACCTATTGTGGGGAAGTGAC
Organism: Sequoia sempervirens; assembly: GCA_007258455.2. Taxonomy (NCBI): domain Eukaryota; kingdom Viridiplantae; phylum Streptophyta; class Pinopsida; order Cupressales; family Cupressaceae; genus Sequoia; species Sequoia sempervirens. The sequence continues at coordinate 904,894,488 of VDFB02281492.1, forward strand.
ACGATCCAGATGGAAAACAAAAACCCACATGGACATAACTTTTTCCCCTCAACGAATTTTACAAAAATTCAAAAGGCAATCAAACCTAATTTTTCATGACCTATCCAATGTGCTAAAAAATCAACCCTAACATATATCTCAAATCAGTTATAATTTTGGACATATTTGGTTGAAACATAAAATGAAAAGGGACTCACAACACCGTTTGAACTTCTCTATGCTCATATGATTTGTCAAAGAAACTACAAAATTCTTCAAAGTGTATCTTCACCAACATCACCCTCTCATCCTCTAACATATCATGAACACAATGGTACTAGATATCAATATGCTTTGTTCTCACATGAAAAGTTGGATTCCTTGCTAGATATATGACACTCTAACTATCACATAAAACTATAATAGTCCATACATTTAACCCAAAATTAGAACACAAATTCTTAAGTTAAATGACTTCTTTATAAGGGTAAAAGCACAAAGTTGTATCACAATTTTATAAATGAAACTAACACTAGCATATATATATATATATATATTATTTTAATAATAATATATATATATATATATTATTTTAATAATAATATATATATATATATTATTTTAATAATAATATATATAAAATATGTCGAGAGATATCCTTCTCGAGGCGCCTATAAAAATTTGATTAAAAAATAGGTGCCTCGAGAAGGATATCTCTCGGCGTATTTTATATATTATTATTATTAAAATAATATATATATATATGCTAGTAGCAGTCGCAGCGCAACATGTAATATCTTAAATAAATTATTTTTTATATTTATTATATATTTTATTATAAAATTATTATAATAATTAAAATATTATAATATGATTAGGGTTAGGATTAGGGTTAGGCTTGGGGTTAGTATTAGGGCTAGGGTCAAGATTAGGGTTAAGGTTAGGATTAGGGAAAGGTTTAGTGTTAGGATTAGGTTTAGGGTTAACATTAGTATTAGGGTTAGTGATATGATTAGGGTTAGGGTTAGGTTTAGGGTTAGGATTGGGGTTAGGGTTACAGTTAGGGTTAGGATCAGGATTGGGGTTAGGGTTAGGGTTAGGATTGGGCTTAAGGTTAGGATTGGAGTTAGGGTTAGGTTAGGGTCAGGATTTGGGTTAGGATTGGGGTTAGGATTAGGATTGGGGTTAGGGTTAGGGTTAAGGTTAGGGTTAGGGTTTAATTAGGGTTAGGATTAGGATTAGGGTTAGGTTTATTAATTTTGTTTAGGGTTAGGGTTATGGTTACGGTTACGGTTAGGATTAGGGTTAGGGTTAAGGTTAGAATTAAGATTAGGGTTAGGGTTTCATTAGGTTAGGTTTAGGAGTAGGGTTAGAGTTAGGATTAGGGCTAGGATTGGGATTAGGGTTAGGATTTAATTAGGTTAGGGTTAGGGTTAGGGTTAGGGTTAGGTTTAGGGTAAGAATTAGGGTTAGGGTTAGGGTTAGAGTTAGGGTTAGGGTTAGGGTTAGAGCTCAATTTAGGGTTAGGGTTAGGGTTATTGTCAAGGTTAGGGTTTAATTAGGTTAGGTTTAGGAGTAGGGTTAAGGTTAGGATTAGGGTTAGAGTTGGGATTATGGTTAGGGTTTAGTTAGGTTAGGGTTAGAGTTAGGGTCAGGGTTAGGGATAGAGTTAGGGTTAAAGGGTTAAAGTTAGGGTCAGGGTCAGGGTTAGAGTTAGGGTTAGGGTTAGTGCTAGATTTAGGGTTAGGGTTAGGGTTAGGGTTAGAGTTAGGATTAAGGTTTATTTAGGTTAGGGTTAGGATTAGAATTGGGATTAGTGTTAAGGTTAGGGATAGGGTTAGGGTTAGGGTTTAATTAGGTTATAGTTAGGTTAGAGTTAGGGTTAGGGTTAAATAATAATATTATTATATAATAATATTTTAGAATATTTTAGTATACTTTTAGGATTAGGGTTAGGTTAGGTTTATTAATTTTGTTTAGGGTTAGGGTTAGGATTAGGATTAGGGTTAGGGTTTAATTATGTTAGGATTGTGATTAGGATTAGGATTAGGGTTAAGGTTAGGATTAGGGTTAGGGTTAGGATTAGGGTCAGGTTTAGGGTTAGGGCCAAGATTAGGGTTAGGGTTAGGGTTAAGATTAGGGTTAGGGTTAAGGTTAGGGTTAGGGTTAGGGTATGGGTTAGGATTAGGTTTAGGGTTAGCGTTAGTATTAGGGTTAGGGTAAGGGTAAGGGTTAGGGTTAGGATTAGGGTTAGGGTTAGGGTTAGGGTTAGGATTAAGTTTATTAATTTTGTTTAGGGTTAGGGTTAGGATCAGGGCTAGGATTAGGATTAGGGTTATGGTTAATTAGGGTTAGGATTAGGGTTAGGATTATTAGGGTTAGGATTATGTTAGGGTTAGGGTTAGGGTTAGGATTAGGATTAGGGTTAGGGTTTAATTATGTTAGGATTACGATTGGGATTAGGATTAGGGTTAAGGTTAGGATTATGATTAGGGTTAGGATTAGGGTTAGGGTTGGGATTAGGGTTAGCTTTATAATTAGTGCCAAGATTAGGGTTAGGGTTAGGGTTATAATTAGGGTTAGGGTTAGGATAAGGGCTAGGATTAGGGTTAGGGTTAGGGTTAGGATTAGGGTTAGGGTTTAATTAGGTTAGGATTGCGATTAGAATTAGGATTAAGGTTAGGGTTAGGATTATGATTAGGGTTAGGTTTAGGGTTAGGTTTAGGATTAGGGTTAGGGTTAGGGTTAGGGATAAGATTAGCATTAGGGTTAGGGTTAAGGATAGGGTTAGGATTAGGGTTAGGTTTTTTAATTTTATTTAGGGGTAGGATTCGAGTTAGGGTTAGGGTTAGGGTTAGGATTAGGATTAGGGTTAGGGTTAGGGTTAGGGTTAGGGTTAAGGTTAGAATTAGGAATAGGATAAGGGTTAGGGTTTAATTAGGAATGAGATTAGGGTTAGGGTTAGTATTAAGGTTAGGGTTAGAGTTATGGTTAGGGTTAAAATTACAATTAGGGTTAAGATTAGGGTTAGGGTTAGGGTTATGGTTATGGTTAGGTCCTAATCCTAATCTTAATATTAATCCTAACCCTAACCCTAATCCTAACCCTAACACTAACCCTAACACTAACCCTATCCCTAACCCTAACCCTAACCCTAACCATAACCCTAATCCCTATTCATGATGATAACCCTAACCCTAATCCTAACCCTAATGTTATTTAGGGTTTAAATTATAATTAGATATAGATTAGGGTTATGTTTAGGGTTAGGATTAGATTTAAGGTTAAGTTTAGTGTTATAGTTAGATATAAAATTATTGTTAGGTTTAGGGTTCAAATTATGGTTAGGGTTAACCTAGTTAGGAATTGGGTTAGGGTTAGGGTTATATTTAAGGTTAATATTAGGATTTGTGATACAATTAGATATAGAACCCTAACCTTAATTTAACCTTAACCCTAGCCCTAACCCTAATTGAATTCTAACCCTAACTTTGAACACTATTTTAATCCTAATCCTAACACTAGCCATTATGTTGATTGAATCCTAACTATAACCCTAACTTTAATTGAATCTTAACACGAATTGATCTGTAGTCCTAACCCTTTAATTGAATTCTAAACCTAACTATAACTATAACCCTATTTGAACCCCAATTGTAACCCTAACCCCAACGTTTATCATAAAATCATAACACTAATTAAATCCTCATCTTAGCCCTAATTGATGCCTAACCTTAATTGAATGCTAATTTATAAGAACCCTAATTGTACCCTAAACCTAATCCTAACTCTAACCCTAATTGAACTCTAATCCTAATCCTAACTTTAATAGATTGTTAACCTATTTGAACACTAATTTAACCTAATCCTAATTAAATTCTAACAATAATTATACCCTAAACCTAATTGGACTATAACCCTAATTATACCCTAACCCTAGCCCTAATTGTAGCTCTAACCCTAATTAGATTCTAACCATAATCCTAATTAAATTCTAACCTTAATTGGACCCCACTCCTAAGCCTAATTGCACTCTAACCCTAACTTTTAACAATAATTTAATCATAACCCTAACATTAAACCTTACATTAATTAAACCATAACTATAACCCTAGCTCTAATTGGATCCTAACCCTAATCGATCCTCATTCCTAACCTTTTAATTGAATACTAAACCTAACTTTGATTGTAACCCTATTTGAACCCTAACTATAACCCTAACCCCAAGCTCCATAATTGAACCCTAATACTAACTTTAATTGAACACTATCCATAATTAAACTATAATCCTAATTGAACTCTAATCCTAACTCTAAGCACTATTTTAATCCTAACTCTAATTGGATCCTAATCCTAACACTAACCTTACACTAATTGAACCCTAACTATAATCCTAACTTAAATTTAATTCTAATTGAATCTTACATCTAACCTTGATCATAACCCTGTTTGAAACCCAACTATAACCCTAACCCCAAGCTTTATAATAGAATCATATCCCTAATTGAACCATAAACCTAAGACTAATCCTAGGCCTAACTCTTACCCTATCTTTAAGCCTAATTGAACTCTAACCCCAAGCTTTATTTTATAGAACAGTACCCAAACCCTAACCACAATAGTAACCTTAAGTGAACATTAACCCTAATTGAACAATAACCTTCACCCTAATTTAATCTTAACCCTAATTCAACCCTAATAGTAACCCTATTTCTAATCCTAACTGTAACCATAACCCTATTCATAATGATATCACTAATTGTAATAGTAATCCTAACCCTAATCCTAGCCCTAATTCAATGCTAATGTACACTAACCCTAATTAAATCCTAACTCAAATTGCATCCTAACTCAAATTAAACCTTGATTGAATGCTAATCGTAATTGAACCTTAAATCTAATTCTAACTCTAACCCTAATTGAACTATAATTCTAATTGTGACTTTAACTCATGCCTAACCCTATTTGAACCTTAACCCTAATTGAATCCTAACATTTATCATAATAAACTCTAATTGAACATTAACCCTTTTCTAACCCTAATCCTAAGTATAATTAAATCCTAGTCATGATTGTAGTTGAATCTTAATTAAACCCTAATTATAATGTAACCCTAATAGTAACCCTAATTGAACATTAATTAACCCCTAATTGCACCCCAATCTTAATAATCTTGATTATAACCTTATTTGAACCCCAATTGTAACCCTAACCTCAAGCTTAAATCATAGAATAGTAATCCAAAACCTAACCCTAATCGTAACCTTAAGCGAACACTAATCCTAATTGAATTGTAACCTTAACCCTACTTAATCTTAAACCTAATACAACCCTAACCCTAACCCAAATTGTACCCCAACCCTAATTGAACTATATACCTAACCCTAATCAAACCCTAACTATAATCCTAATTGAACCCTAACCCTAATTGTATCGTAACCCTAATCGAATTGTAATCGTAGTTGGACCATAACTTTAGTTCTAAATCTTAATTGAATTGATTTATCTTTGTGATCAAATATTTTAATTTATTTATTTAATTCATTTTTAGTTTATTGAAATATTTGAATTATCTTATATCTTTGATTTATTTATTTAATCTTTAATTTATCTATGATAAAGATTTTTATTTCATTTTTTTGATTTATTTATTTGATCTTCTAATTTATCTATGGTGAATATATATTCAATCTTTGTGATTTATCTTTGATTTCTCATTTTGATCAAATCTCTTTGATTTATTTATTTTATTTTTTTAATTTATTTTTATCAATTCATTTATTTAATTTATTTATTTGATCTTTTAACTTATTTCTTATCTTGGTTTATTTATTTTATCTTTTAATTTATTTATTTTTGTTTTGATTTAATTATTTGATCTTTTAATTAACTTATTTTTAAATCTTTGATTTATTTATCTGATTTTTAAATTATTTATAATAAACATTTTCAAATCTTTGTGATCTATCTTTGATTTCTTTTTTTGACCAAATCTCTTTGTTTTTTATTTTTTGTTTCAATAAATCTCTTTGATTTGATTTTTTTGTTTCATCAATTCTTTTGGTTTTGATTTTTTTTGTTTCATCAAATCTCCTTGATTTTGATTTTTTAGTTTCATCAAATCTCCTTATTTTAATTTTTTTTTTCATCAAATCTCCTTGATTTTGATTTTTTTGTTTCATCAAATCTCTTTTGATTTTGAGTTTTTTTGTTAGTTCAAATGACTTTGATTTTAATATTTTTATTTGAGCAAATCTCTTTGATTTTTGATTTTTCTATTGGATCAAATCTCTTTGCTTTTGATATTTCTATTTAATCAAATCTCTTTGATTTTGTTTTTTTTATTTGATCTCTGTGATTATGATTTTTTATATTCGATTTATTTATTTGATCTTTTCATGATTTATTTTTTATCATATCTCTCTATGTTCAATTTGTTTGTGATCAAATCTTCTATTTTTATTTATTTGTTCTTCATAATATTTCACATCAAGAGTCAAGAAATGCATGACACAACTATTTGATCAAATCTTCTATTTTTTATTTATTTGTTCTTCATAATATTTCACATCAAGAGTCAAGAAATGCATGACATAACTATTGATAACAATCCTAACAAATTAAAAATAAATGAATTGATTGAAAATAAATGAATAGGTGTAATACTCTTCCTTGAAAGAATATAATACCCTATAATTAGCATTCAACCAAACATAGAAACTAAACTTGGAAACATTAACAAATATATTGCACAATATCATCATTCTTCAGTCACCAAGACCATCCCTATCATTACAATCTTACCCTCTAATGACCATATTTAAATGCAATATATCCTTGCAATAGTACAACATATTATTAAAACCATATTTAAATGCAATGCATCCTTCCCTGTTAGCATATCCAATTTTAACATATTCTAGTGACCATCGATTTTAATCTTCTATGTCCATTGTTACAAAAAGTGTATTACATCGATGGAATATGGAAAGGTTTGCCCCTAATCTTAGGGCTACTCCTCTCCACTAAGCAGTGCACACCTAGTGCTCAACCAACAACGAGATCAAACTCCCAAAGCCATATAAAGTTTTCATCATGTAAGAACCTTAACAGCACAGCAAATGCATAGCAAAAAAACATGCCACGCCAAAGTGCAGAGATGGACATGGCAAAGAAAAAAAAGAGAAAAAAATAATGCATCAAATCTTGCCTTTAAATTATATATTTGTATTCAAATCTCTTGAAATATAGGCATTCAAAGTATGAAATTGGAATAGCCAAAATAGAAACTAAAAATTATAGCTACAGATCTACAGTTTCAAGGGTTTCAATGATCTTGGTTATCAACAACGTCCCCTTTTCAGATCCCGTGCATCCACCGAGTGAATGGAACACCTGAATTCCTAAAAGAACACAAAACAAAACTGAAAATTAGAGCTATAGATCAAGAGCTTCGAGGGTTTGAACCTTCAATAGACTCAATTCCTGAAATTTCATTTGGTCTTTGGTTGTACAAGCAGAAAAAAATCAATTTTTGAGAGTAGAATTAAAAAAAACACCATATTAAAGGCCTCCCCATCCAGAAAAGAACACCATTGCACTCAACCATTTCATATTTCAATATGTATATTTCCTCTGTAAACTGAAATTTAATCCTCCATGTGGTAGATTTAGAAGGAAACGATTTCCCACAACGCCACTACCAAATAGGGTTCTCCATTTCTCCCCTGCACAATAAAGATAACATTTCCGATCTCGTTTATTTTTATATCTAAATACATTCTCATTAGTGGATTGCAAAGATATAATTTTCATGTGCGTTCTCAAAAAAGCAACAAACCAAGCGCTGTAATTGGTAACATGTGCTTCATGATATCGTTTCACATAGGAGTTGGAAGGAAAGAGAAAGAGATAGACCTCCATTTTTTAGTAGAAAAGCAGTAAGCCATACAATACTTGCGTAGGAGAAGCCATGGCTTTTTGCTGGGCAATGAAGACAGAAAGCTGCACGCAGACAAAATAGAATTCCATTATTTGCAAACCATGCGAGAGCCGCATATTGATATTAATGGAAGCTTCTGAAATATCCATTTCTTTATATGCTTCAGATACACCACGCTGCTCTCTGTCTCCTGCAACTGCAGAAATAAATTTTCCCTCCATTCTTTTCAGCTCCCACGCTTCCTCTTCCCGGATTGTATTATTTGAACACAGGATTACACTGACTCTTTTATATCAGGTTTTAGTGTGGAGACCCTTGGTTTACCGACCTGTGGTCCGTAGTGGAAACTTGAGCGTCAAAACTAAAGATCATTTTGCACACAGGGGACGAAAGACAGGGGCCTCGCCCGCTAAAGATGTCGAGGTTTCCTCTCTCGAAGTAGTTGTAGCCTGGCCCCATTAGACCGCCCCAGCTCTCCATATTACTCCTGTATATTTCCTCTCCCAGGGAATCGATGAGAGCCAGACTGATGTTCAAATCCGTTTCGCCCTTCTATATGTTGCCTGTGCGCACATATACTATGTCAACGCAGGTTGCCTGAAAAATAGAAAAAAACATTCAGCATGACATTAATTTATAGGCAGATTTGACAAAAAATGTTATGATTTGCTTAAAACAGAAAAAGAATTCATTATGACATTAATTTTCAGGTAGATTTGACCAAAAATGTAAAGATTTTCTTACTACCGAGTCTGCAAAGACCAAAGGCAAGGAAAGTGAGAGAACGGGAAGCAACACCAGCGAAAGAAACCCTTTGCAGGCCATTACCACAAGCTGAAGGAGATCTGGTAATTTGTGGCCTGCCAATGTAGAGATACGTGACCTCCCTGAAGAATTTGTGCCCCCAACAACAGAGCAACAGCCTGCAACGGAATTCGTGGCCTAAATAAAGAAATTTCAAGCACTCACAGCCTGCATTGTGTAATTCGTGCCCAACACAAATTAATGCTCGTGTCTTGAATTAATGCCATATAAAGGAAATTCGTAGAGTGATTTTGCTTGCATGAAATTTGTAGAGGCTATTCATGGCCAAGAAAATGAAACGACCTGTAGATCACAGGCCTCTTCCCCTTCCATACGTTCTTGTAACTGCCATTTCTTTTTATGTACTCAGGTCTTTTCCACCCCTGCTGTGACTGTAGAACGCCTCTCGGCATAACTAATCTGAATTTTTATTTTATATTATATTTGTAATTTTTGAGAAAATAATTTTTTTATTTAAATATTATTTGTTTATAAAATAAACATTATAATTTAGTTGTTATAAATTATTGAAAATTTAAGTTAAATGAGATGTTTTTTATATAGTAAACTTTGTTTTTTTTTTCTTTTTTCTTTTTCTTTCTTAATTTATAACTTAGTGTATGCATTTACTTTTTTCCCATTTTGATATTTAAAAATAAATTTAAAATTTAAGCGCATGAAATATCAACATATATTATATATTTTGGTATTGATGATCTACTTTTAATAAAAACAAAAAAAAAAAATTGGTATTGAAGATCTACTTTTAATAAAAATAAAAAATAAAACATTAAAAATAATTAAACTATTAATTTGTTTTATTAAAAACTATGCTTATAGTTCTACATAAGAATATTTTATTTTATATATTTTTTTAAAAATTATTCATAAGAGTAGAATTGTTTAAACACTTTTTCTTTTTCTCTTCTTTTTTCTTTTTTGATAATTGACCCTAAAGTGGTGTAAAATATGTGTTTTATGAATATTTCTAATTGGAAAAATTGTCGCTGATATCTAAAACTATAATAAATCTAGCTGACCATATATTTGACTTAAAAATACTTAAATTTATTTGTGCTGAAAATGTGCCAAAATTCTATATTTTAACTCACAAACATGAGTAACTACCATATACTCTTAGTAGATATTTTCCTATTAATCACTCACCCAATTTAAATCCACGTATCCATGAATTCATGAATTCAAACTCAATGTTGAATCCCTATAAGATAACCATGATAACATAGAGAATACACAATCACCACTTAACAAATAGCTAGAATGTCATGAGTGTTAAACATCTGAAAAGTGGGAGAATAAGTTACATTTTGTGATTGGTTGAGAACTAATACACAAATATCTTAAATACATCTATATAAAATATATAAACTTTGGATCATTTTATTTAATTTCACAAATACAACTATTTAAGAATAATTTTATTTTAATTATATAATTTACAAACTATTTTTATTTACTTTAAAATTTTAGTTTTTTAAAGTATAAATTGACTAAATGTCTACTCATAATATTTTAAAGAATATTTAAACTAAAAAGAGTGATTTTTGCAAGATGAAAGGCCACCAAAGTGACCTATCAAAGATTTGTTCTATTTCTAAGTATTCATAACACAGCAATGAATCTTTGACATTAAAAAAAAAAAACAAATCATTGTAGCAATTACAAACCCACAATTTTGGGATTGAACAAGTCTAAACTTTACCTTTCATCAACCAAGCCAACACATGTCTTGGTAGATGCTTATTCCATGCCAAAACATCTTTGGCCAGATATGATTTATGTCTTTCACACTGCTACAAAAATCATCAGTTTAATAAACATTGACAAATATGTGAGCTTTATATTTGAACAAGTCTCTATATTCAAAGTATGAAAATTTTCATGGGCTTATCCCTTTCTTCCCCTGCCTCTGCCCCTGCTCCTGCCCCTTCCACGTCCCCGAAATACTCCACTCCCTCTACCACGACCAAAACCCCAACCCACATACAATCCCCCTCCATTGTAGTAACCACCACCATAGTTGCCTTCGTTATCATAGTAACCACCATTCTCTGTAATGGCAAACAAAAAACGAAATTACTGTTTCATTGGTAGTCACATAACAATCAACCTTAAGACCAAGTGCCTCACAAATTCATATTCAAAAACCACTAACTTCTCATACCTGATCTTCCCCAGCCTCTTCCCAAGCCTCTTCCCCTTCTCTTCCACGACCTCTGCCTCTGCCTCCTGAGACAATATGTGAACACTCATGGTGCAATTAGGCCTTCATAATATACAGATGAAAAAAAGAAAATACATCTAATAATCTGTATGGTAAAAATTGTTACAAGCCACACCTCCATCAACGTTGACGCTGGCTTTAAGTTTGGTTTGATCAGAAGGCAATGGAGCCTGGTATCTGTAATCAAGGAATCCAAAATTAGACTTTAAAATGTGCTTAATCTGCTGATTGATAAGTATAACATATAATTAACAACTTGATTTAGAACGGAAGTTGTTGTATTTGAATCAGGGAACATGGAAATCATATTAAGGCACTAACTCTTAATTTAATCGTTGGTATCTGATACCGAGTAATTTAGATCTGAAACCTAACATCATACCCTGTGGCAGTAGAATCAAGCTCCTTCGTTGAGAGAGTAATTGTGATCATTGAAACATGCCTTGTTGTCTCCAAGCTAAAGTAAACGAATAATCAGAAAGTCATCACACCACTCAACCCAAGCAGAAACAAGAATATTCTGGCATCCTCTTATCAGCTTTCAAGGTCCAGCTTACATATCAGACTTTTCTTTGAATTTCAAATAATAAAAGCAATGCATGGAAATGAAAAGCTACATAAAAATTACTTACGGAAGCAACCCCTCTTCAATTGGTTCCCAAACATCTGTTATGCTTGTTGAACCGATTGTGGCAATCTGATGCAAACCAGGCACCCTCCGCTGCAAATTCAACCATTTAAGATTAAATAGCAACATCTATGAACAACTCTCTACTGCTGGAGTAACTTAGGCTTTCAGCTTCTTAAACATAAGGGGGAAATGAATGAACTCACTTTAATTATTTCCGCAATAGCTACAACCTTGCTAATGGCTTGACCCATTGCCTTCAAGACAATTTCTGGGGTTGTCTTGTCCTGAAAATAAAACATAAAATATTTAAATTAGAAATAAGATCTATTCCACACTTCAAAAGCAAATTAAAAATTATATCCAGGCTTTTAAACCAAAATTCATGCACAATCTCATGCTGTGGTTAGAAGGCAAATGCAAAGTACTTGCACTGCACAAGAAATCAAGTCAACAGAAACAACAGGACCTATTGACATGATCAAGTGACTATATCTCTTGATACAATAATGTCACACATTCTTAATTTCTTAAGGTTATATTAATGTCCACAAACTACGAAAGTAGGTCAATGGAGATCAAAGAAGATTGATAAAGAAAGCATGATACTTCAATACTGATCTGCTTATTGTACTAGGTAGACAACTAATATGCACTCGAGAGAGATCAAAAGTTGAGACTGAAAATGAAAACAACGCAGAAATAGTAAATTGGAATGTCTAGTAGTAGAATGGTAAAACATGTTGACATAGGAATCAGAGGGCACCAGGCAAATTCACCGCCAACAATTCACCGCCAATAATTCACTGCGGGAAAATTCACCGCCATGACAAATTCACCTCAAGGAAAATTCACTGCCACGGAAAATAAATCGCAAACTTTTAATGCAATGGCGGTGAATTTTTCTTGAGGTGAATTTGTCATGGCGGTGAATTTTCCTAGAGCCAAATCAGAGACCATGGAAGTTGAAATTTGTCATTTCATTTTGTCTTGCTTATTTTCAATTTCTATCCCTTTCAGCAACAACCAAAGCTAAAAGAAAAGGGATTCAGGAAGGAGTTGGAGTAGCAAAAGCGTTAATAGAAATTCCTCAATGCCTTGGGAAAAGAACAGTCATAAATCAGAAGCAACAGCAAAATTAGGACAGGAGCAATCATAGCTGTCATAAGGAAAAAAATTCTGCAGCTTTAAGATTGGGCAACCATAGTGACTTCAGAGCCCCTTCACACAGTCTTGTATTGTTTCCTTGAAAGGGCTGAAGGCAATCCCAAAAGCAGAGGTCCTTTTACATCTCTTTCCTTAAATGCGCTTAGTCATTATTTTACTCCTATCAATTTCTCCCTACTCGTGTGAACTTACATTATGCAACCTAAATAAAAATGTACAAAGAACATTATAGCGGCTAAAACTTTGATAATGTCTTAAAACACTGCCATTTCTTACAATAAAGAATTTCCAGTACAATACTTGATATATACAAGAAATCGATCCTTTTGCTTCATTTCCCTACCTGATATCAGATCTTCAGATCAGCCAAAAACTTTCCTAAGAGATTTAGCATTTGGGAAACACTGTCCTATGTTTGCAAAATTGGTTTGTGGCTATCACTGTTTGAGAAACTTTTTCATTCCCAGAGGGACTTGTTCTGGGGAATCAATTGCTTTTTGCTTTCCATAGAATTTAAATAGTTATTTCCGCCTGATGAATCATTTTTTGAAAAATTCAAACAAATAGACTTTTCATTCAAAAGTTTAGAACCAAATGCAGGGGGACTATCAGCAGATTAGTGGTGTTGTTTGCTATTTTTTGAGCATTTAAAATTTTCATCATTTTTTTGCTTATATTATAAATGTCCTACCTGGACCTATGCTGTTTTTTAGTTATGGTTATTTATGGTAGTCAGGTACCCAGAATAATGGAAGAACAGGACAAGTACAGGTAGAGGGGCATCTTGGGCAGAACCGAGTGATATAGACATAAACATATAAAAACAACCCAAGTATAAAGAAAATCAAGAACTTATTGAATAAATATCCCTGCCTAAGCATATGACAATGAGTAAATCCCAATAATAATAACTACAAAGTCCACAAAAATGGTATTTAACCTAAATACAAATAAGTATCTTTAAAGAACCTAATAGCTACCTAACCAAAGTTTGATCAATTTTTGGGGTGAGGAACAAATAACACGATGGATATAGAAAGGCATCAAAATCTGCAAAAATTCTATTGCCTATGTTATCCTGATGTCAGATCACAGAGTGTCATCTGAAATCATGTAAATCTATACAGTTTTGTCCAGAGGATTTACAAAAAATTGCTAGTATGGACTGTGAAAACCTAATGTTCTTGACCATTATTATCGTTAAATTTTGAAGGACATTATGGTCTAGGGTTTAGGTTAAATCCTGTGGAATACAATTTTTTTTGACAAAACCAACAATGCCAAGCCAAATAGGTTCCAAGTCAAGATGAAAATGCAAAAACCTGTTGTAGCAATCCAAGAAACCAGTTTGAATTAGAATTAATTACCCCCTACCAATCCAATCCATTCAAGTATATAAAACCAAGTATGGCCTGAAGCTATCAGGTATGCTCATATTATCAAAGCACTCATCGATTGAATCCTAAATATCCTTCACAATTAGGAGTAGAGCTAAGCTGCTGAACAAGATCAGTTATCAAGCTAGTCACAATTGCTAAAAAATTCAAAATAAATAAAAAATAACTATCAGATATGTATCAAGAAACACTCTAACTGACAATAAAAATAACCTGAAATCCATAATTCGAACAGACATAAAAGAGAATTTTCCTACCATTACTATTGTTAAATTTGAAAAGGTGAATCCGGCTACAATTTGAACTCTATTAGAAAGAGGGAGTGTTTAACTCCATGGAACACAATTCTTTGCAAAAATCAAACTATGACAACCTATGCCAATCCCAACAAGCAAACTGTTTAACTTGTCCCAATAGAAATTTTTTAATGTCACTCAAAGTGAAGAGCACCATATCAATCTATTCAAATATTAAGCACCATCTAAGGCCAGAAATAAGAGAATGATATAAATGTGGAATATACCCAAAAGCAAAGTTCATTTATCATGGCACTTATCAACCAAATTTTATAATTCATCACAATCAAGACCAGAAAAGAGGAAATGCAGTTTAACCAAGTTAGTAACAATGCTCAACCCCAGAAAACAGGGAACTTAGAAATTATCAATTATGTAAACTAGGAAAAACACCTCTGGTAAAAGTCCCACAAAGTAATTGTTTAGGTAAAAGGCCAAGAAAACATAAGGTTTTATACTTGTTTAGCAAAAATAAAGAAAGAAAAGGTAGTTTTACCAAGGTAGTAACAATGCTAAACCTCACAAAACAGGGGAACTTATAAGTTTATAAACCAGGCAAAAGAGTATCTGGTAAAAGACCCACAAGGTAAATGTTCAGGTAAGAGGCTGGGAAAACAGAAAGATTTATACATTTGTTTAAGAGTAACGGAACTTAAATCATTCAAATATAAAATTGCAGGCACTAAATCAAGATTAGTACAATTTAATTCATTTAAATATAAAATACATAACCACTCTAGATCATACACTCATGCAAAACCTAAACTGATTCCTAAAATTTATCCCAATCAGGAGCACAACTAAATATGGAAATCCAGATTACCAAGGTGAAAAAGAATACTAAAACCCACAAAAAAGAAAACTTGAAATCCACAGTTCACAGAAAACCCAAAATACAAACTTTCACCTTAGGGTTACATAACCCAATGTTTTGTCAAACCTTCATTGTCACTCAAAGGACAAGCTGATTTCTCTAATACATCCCAATCAGGAGAACACCTAAACAAGGAAAGCTGGATTAATAGGTCCTAATGCTAAAACATAAAACAAGCAAAAGAACCCGAAAGCTGAAATCCATGATTCACAAAAGACACAAGACACAAAACAAACTATCTGAAATGAATCAAGAAACAATCAAAAGAACCTGAAATCCATAATTCAAGAAAAACCAAAAATAGTATATGTTCAACTCAAGGTCCACTTCACAAGGATCGTTCAACAATGCTAAGCCATCACAAAATAAGCTATGGGAGATGAATCCGGAAGCAATCAAAAGAAACGGACATAAACAGTTCAGGTAAACCTAAAATAAGAAAGGTTTAGTTAAAGGTCTAATTCTAGAAGATCAATAAAGAGTGCTAAAATCCCCACAAAACGAAAAAATAAGAGACGAGATAAATCAAAGAAACAATCAAAAGAACCTGTACTCCACAATGGACACAAACCCCGACATAGTAAATGTCAAATTCAGGGCCTAATTCTTCAAGATCAACAAACAATGCTAAAACCCGCAAACCAAAACATGAAAGCTGAATCAAAAGAACCTGAAATCCTCAATTCATTCAAAACTCAAAACAGAAAATGTTTATTTCAAGCCCCCGTTCATCAAGATCAATAGCAATACAGGCATAAAGAAGACATCTGTAAAATCCCAAATAACAAAGAAAAAATAAATAAATTACCTGCAAAAGACTGGATGCATAACTGACGTAGTTCCTGATGAGCCCCTGAGTGGTAACACGAATTTCATTCTGATTGATTGCAGTCTCAGGCTTGGGCCTTTCCACCCTCTGATATCTATCCATGTCTCCCCTTTTAACCCTCTTCCTCCAAGAATTGCACTAAAATCTCAAACTGAATGCACGATTGGATGTTGGTATATGCGGGTATTTGAGGAGTTAAAAAAGAAACAAGAAATGAAATGAAAATGTTACCAACGAAGTATTTTCCTCTTCCCCGACAACAAATCAGAAATGAAATTCAAGAAGTCATTTTATTATGTGATTGCCATGCAAATGACGAACCTTCTAAAACCTTCGCTGATAAGTTTAAAATTCTATTTTGGTGGTATAAACGTGTAATATATTTGAAGAATTAGTGCGACACAACGATGCACATTCTTTGTAACTGAAGAGCTTCCCTGCCCCCTGCCAACTTAACTGTCTATTTGTGTCTTTTTATATGTTTAATTTGTCCGTACCCTTGAAAGCGTTGGATTTATAATACATTAATCTTTTTAATTAGATATAAGCCAAAAGAACGTAGTTTGTAATATTCTTGGAAGTTCTAGTCTATTGTGTCTATCAACTTATAACCATTATTTTGTACTTTTTTCTTTGCTTTTTTCTTTCTTCTTTTGACTCTGTTCAAAATAGTATTCAAAGTTGATATTGCAAAGTTATTTTTCTCATTAGTATGGTCTATTATAAGGGATTAAGATTATAAGGGATTAATATGAATCTATGGTATTTTTTATTTAATAATATTGTAAATTATATTAGTATGTAGATATTTTAAATATATTCATTTTTAAATAGATATATTTAAAATTGTAAGAAAAAATAAGATTTGTTTTATATTATTATAAGTTAATTTACAGATATGTATACAATTATGTGTATATCAATTTATATTAATTGATTGAGAGTTGAGTATAGAAAAAATGATATTATATAGTAAATTAAATGTTGAAATGTAAATAAATATAGTTAGGATATTTAGCTCTATGATTGAAGATCGTGCTTTTCTCGGTATTTGAAGGTTGGAATATTTAAAACTACATTTTAAATTAAATATCTCAAATCTAAAAATATGTAGCACTTACAAACATACATGTAAAATAAATATTTCAAACACTAAAAGGATATCTCTATGGGGTCCACATAAAGTAATGCCCCATAATAAGGGATGATGTGAATATATCTTCTATATGTTTTTTCAAATGGAGCTAAAAGTAAATATTTGCAAGCACATGTAACTTTATACAAGATCACAATGTAAAAGCATTAGTGATAGGATATGCCCCATTATGATTAGCCACACCCATAGGATACAAGGAATTATATGAAGAGGGGAAATAATACATGAAAAATTACATGTAATCTAAGCATGTAAGTATATGATCATCTAATCATATAAGTGTGTATATCAATGACTATAAAGAATGCATTATGTAAGCACATGGATTAGAGATGATGTCAATGTTATGTTGCCCCCAACATGGGCAATAAAATAGTGATGTGCCCCACAATGGAAAAAAATGCATGTACAAGTGCATAGGTCATTGGAGTAGCATATGTCCCTAATATGTAAGGAAATGTTCAAATGGTGATGGAAATGTAAATGCTAGCATGGAGTTGGATACTATAGCTCAAATTCCTAAGACAAGAGATGAAGCAAAAATAATGGGGATAATGCATAAAAGAGGCAAGCATGGTGCCCCCAATATAAATGCTAAATATGTGGCAATAGGAACACATAAGATATGAAGAGCAGGCATGATGCCTCCAATGTAAAGATATAGAAAAGTAAGTTATATTATTAATAGGGGAAGGCATAGTGCTTCCCCAATGTAAAGGTAACTTTAGGAGTGTTATATGATGATGAAGGACCAAGATGTAAAGATCTAGAAGAATGATATGGCATCTAGAAGAATGATATGGCAAAGCATGTACAACAAGTAACTCTAGGGAGTAAGATGTATTAATAAAGGCACAATATGTGAATCTCAACGAAGCCAAATATATCAATGTGAGATCAAAGTATAAGATTTTATAAGTATGATATGACAATATGAGATCAATAGGTCATAAAAATAAGCATAACATGTAAAACAAGTAACAAAAGGAAACAAAAGTAATGCAAACATACATAAGGAATAAAGGATAAATGGACAAGCCAAGTGGAAAGTGAAAACAAAACTAAGGAAAATTTAAGTAAGACATAGTTAAATGGTCACAAAAAAGAAGAACCTAAAAACTTCCTCTATGTGGGAGATGATAAACATGTGAAATAAATATAGAAGGTGAAATGAGTGTGAGAAGGAAAATAAAAAAGGCATAACTAAAAAAGATTAATATGAGAAAGCAAATATGTAAATTGGAAAGATAAAAAAGTGAAGATGAAGTCCAAGCTATGGTTTATATAAATACAATTCCATAGTGATGCTCATGTGTCATGCAATCCAAACTTCTTCACATGTACCACCTTCAAAATCTCAAGTTGAAATTCATGCATTAGGTGATGGCATTGTTCTAATGTAATGGCCATTTTAATTAATTATCTTATATGATCCCTATCTTTATTTTTCCCATAAGGATAAAAAATATTTTTAATAAAGGAGACATGGTTTGGAAATTTGAAGAAACTAATAAAATAGTAATAAATAAAATACTTCCATGCATATGGAGGTGTGAGTTCAAAACAAGGTTTTGGTAATCCCAAGACACTTATCATGTTAATCATAATAGATTATGATAGCTCATAATGAGGAGTTACAAGTTAGATTTCATGACAAAGTATGGTCTATCTTGAGGAGAGGACATTCTTAATTTATTCAATGTTACTTTGGAGGAGAAATTGGGGTGTTAGAATTTGGCCCCTACTAGTCCTATTTATTAAGGAGCTTGTTGGACTATGAGAGATCTACCATTTATAATTTATCTTAGATTGAGCCTTTTGTTCAATTATCAATTAAATAATGAAAACTCATGGATTTTGAGATCAAGGAATGAAACTACACTGGTTTCATGAGGACAATCTCATTTTGAGATTGTATTGGTATTGAAATATTTTATTTTATTTTTCAACATTATTTGTATTTGGAATGATAACTATTAAAATAGACAATTTGATTCATAAATATATGTCGATTTGATGGTATTAAGATGAAGTCTAGATCAAGAGTTCACTAAAGGATAGCTCAATCTATCAGCCTACATACACATCCCATAAAAACCCATTCATAAAAGAATCAATTAATTTAAAAATAATTTTTTTATTTAACTTCTTGCAACTTGGTGACAACATGATTTCAAAATATATTCAAATACATTAAGCTACATCAAATTCCAATCACCTCTCTCTTTGACTACAAGGATTTCAATATAGACCTTCTCTCATTACAATCCCCTCATCGAACTATAGGGGTTTACACACTATCTCTAAGAGGTTGTAGTCTCTTAGCTTCCTCTTTGCATTATTTACTAAACAATGAAATATTTTCCTCTTTATTTTCGCTCTAAAATATACCAACATAGAGCCCCCTCTTTCTAAAAAATAAACCAATAAATATTTAGTTGATCAGCCAATAGAATTTCTAGCTCTTTATGCCAATTTGGAAGTGTAGTGTCGTAAAATTGCACCCTGTAGAAATTTAACACTTGTGCATTTAGCCTGCTACATTTATGGCACCTCATCGCATTTATGACAAAAACCTTATGAGTCAGAATTTCACAATTTCAACACCATAAGGGACAATAACAAAATATTAGCGGTTCACCACCTCATTTCTTGCAAAATTTTGAGTTGGATGCATGCACGTGTAGACATTCAAGCAGCATGCAAGCGTCCCCAAACTTTCCAATTTTAAATGAGGGAATCTTGCAAAAAATTCCCATGACACACGTCGTTGCAGCTGAATCGTGGGTGTAATGGCTCTTCTTGACCATGCAACCTCACATAAATCCATTTTTCATCCTCATTCTCATTCATTCTCACTCTCTCTCACTCACTCTTGCTCTCCTGCTCTATTCTCTTCTACATCTCTTCTCCACAGTGAAACTCTACCAGATTCATGTCTCAGCAATAGCCAAGGCTCTATTGCAAGCATTCAACATCTTGTCTATCAAGCCAAGAGGGAGCCATGGCTTGTTGGTAATGCTCTCTTTTTGTTTTTTCTTGTCTATTTGCAATATGTACTCATCTTGTCTATTTTATTCATGATAGGGGTTCTCCCCCTCAGCCTCTACCTTCCTGCCAAGGTCATTGAGTCAACTCTGTAGGGCATCACATGCCACTACAACACTCTTTGCCCATGTCATTGATTGATCTTGCTTGACCAGCACAACATGAAGCTCTACTAAGCACTGATCCCAATGCCCGATCATGGCAGCAAGGTCAACAGTCCTCTAGATGGCCTCCCTCTAAATTTTTCCTATACAAATCTAAGATGCTCCCCTAGATCGGCACAACTAGGGCAATCTCTGTAATGCATCACCCAATGAAGGCGATCCACTCCTATGTATATGTTGCAACCATAGAGAAAGTGGACGCTATCAATACCAGATCATATCAAAATATATGTATATATGAAACAAACTAAAATCAAAACACTCAAAGGAAATAACATGTATCACATTCACACTTGGGTCCCCAGCTTACCATTATGGATCAGGGGGGTGCTATTCTTGATCCCACTGCTACAACCATTATAGGAGGAGCGACTACCAGGCCTAATGGTGGGGTCGATGAGACTAGGACTGGTGATGGAGGTGACGACATCCTTTGTCGCTACCTCAGCCTCTTTGTCGCTCCGCCCACCATTGCCTCACGTTCCTTGCCACTGCCGCCACCGACATCCTCTCCTACTGGCCCTTGCACACTAGCATTACCCATGGGGGAATCTGTAAGAAAAATCAAGGTCAGGTATTTGTCACCCACCACACAACAAAATTGTGGACGACTCTGATGTCATCAATTGTAAGGACCAGAGGTTGGTCATCATTGTCTGACCTGTTGTTGCTAACATTGATGTTTGTGATGGTCAAATGAGGATGATTACATGCTCAGATTGTGGTCCTCATTGGCCAAACATACATGGGTGGCATCAGATGGATGGTCTACACCTACCTGAACTATTGAGTGACCCAATGCCAGTAATAGGGGATGATGATATGGTCTTATTGCCCCACCAGGAGATGATCGTATTACATCCTCCACAATTGTCATCTATCAGTGGGCCAGACCCCCATCCTCCTATAGGGATGCCACCTAATGTCTCGCTTCCATAAAGAATCAAATTGCAACCACAAAAAAATAATGTCTCCACAATTCCAGTCGCACATTAGAGGGTACACGTGCACCATGGGTGTACCAGGGGCTATTCCCTAAGGAAACTTGACTAGCCTCATGCACCTAATGTGCTTGAAGGCCCACACCTATAGCAGTGTGTAGACTATTATGCTTTGGTACTCATAATGAATATACCGCCTGAAGTCATGGTACAAGTGAGCCAGCATGCTCTAACCCTAGGAAAAGATATTTTGTTGCTCCTCCATCCCTCAAATGCAATGGATGAGGCCCTCATGTATGTGTGAGCTTCGTTCATCCATCACAACATAGAGGGTGACTGTAACAATCATCACTTGTTGAATGAGTGGCAAGGCCAGTCACCCATACTCAAGCCACCTGATGTAGATATGGCCCATGGTGTTTCCTGGGACTGACCACCCAATACAATATCATTGCCCCTCATAAGAATCCTCGATTATCTTGCCTTCATCATATGCCACTCGTTGTTCATGGATGGGTAGCTCGATGATGCAATAGACATCCTCTAGGGTGATGAACATCTCGCCCATCAGTAGGTGGATGGTGGAAGTTTCTGTGTCCCAGTGCTCCATTAGTGCCACCAACATGGGTGTGTGGAAATAGATCTATGGTACGATGTAAACCCATGAGAGGTCAACCCATTGCAGTAAGACCTAATCATCTGGATGTAGCTCATTATTGCGGTCTTGCAACAATGTTAATAGATGTCTACTAGTGTGCTCTCAGATCTTGAGCCAAGCCTACAAATACACAAGTTTCATATTAGTTCCTTCTACATCATCAAGAAAAATTCTAACTCTACATCAATTTATGTCTAAGTTTTCCTTTGGGATGGAGGTGTGTCATGCATACATCTACACAACACGCTAGTGTCCGAGGCCAAACACCTCTCGATGACAGCACATGAGACGGATGCTAGCATTGTCGGAGGTCACTAACACACTGTCTGGACAACAACATGAAAAACCTAATTCCTTCACTTTGGCTAGACGCTTACACTGCTCGAGGAATAGAAAAGTCTAAAATAAATGCATAAAAAACACAAGTTGGGTCGAAATTCCTCATACCTCATCAGGCTCGTCACCCATCACTATCACCGTGTGGAGCTGCTTGATCCTTGGGGCCACATACTCTAGTTTGTAAGGCATTTTTCTAACTTTTCTCTCACAAAATTCAACAATATCCTCACTGTGAATAGTGAAAATGGCCCTTCTATGGGCCCACTCGAGCATATATATGTCATTTTTTCCCATTTTCTTGGTGAAAATGTTCCTTCCATCCTTCTTGTTTTCATCCCACCTAGCTAGGGGAAAAAATAGGAGGGGCATATATTCACCTCTTCATCATATTTTTCTTTCAAACCACCAAATTTTCTTAAGCATTCTTCTCACCATGGTAGTTTCTTTTGATTTTTCAAACTGACTTCAATTTGAGTTTTGCAAAATGAAACTTCATGTCTAGTGTTATTGTTTCTCACTAAGCTTGAACGATGGGGGAATCGTCGGTGCCCACCTGTTCAACCTGTATGGCCTCTACATTATCCTTTTTGCACGTAAATCTATAAAAAATTTAAATTTTTGATCTTGCACTAATATCTTCTTCTCTACTTTAGTGTAGCTAATTTTTCTTTAAAAATTCAGCTCACTAAAGTGGGGGAAAAATGTAGTGTCATAAAATTGCACCTTGAAGAAATTTCACACTTGTGTATTTAGCTTGCTACATTTATTGGAGCTCACTGCATTGATGACAAAAACCTTATGAGTCAAAATTTCATGATTTCAACTCCATAAGGGACAATAATAAAGTGTTAGTAGTCCACCACGTCAATTCTTGAAAAGTTTTGAGTTGGATGCCTATGTGACATGTGGATGTTCATGTAGCACGTAAGCATCCGCAAACTTTTTGAGTTTAAATGAGGGAATCTCACAAAATTTTCCCATGACATGCATCGTTGCGGTAGAATCACGAGTGTAACGGCTCTTCTAGCCCATGTAGCCTCACAAAACTCCATTTTCATCCTCATTCTCATTCATTCTCACTCTCTCTCACTTGCTCTTGATCTCTTGCTCTATTATCTTCTACATCTCTTCTTTGTAGAGAAGCTCTACCGGATTCATGTCTCATCAACAACCAAGGCTCTCTTGCAAGCATTCAATGTCTCACCAATCAAGCCAAGAGGGAGCTACGACATGTTGGTAACACTCTCTTGTTGCTTTGTCTTGTCTATTTGGAATATCTACTCATCTTGTCTATTTTATTTGTGATAGGGTTTCTCCTCCACAACAGGGTATGTTTCTATCACACGTCTTGTCTATTATATTTTACATATCGCCTATTTTCTATCTATTTTGTTGTTTGTGGAGGTGGAAACACCAAAATGGGTGTTTGATCGAGGCAAGCCCTGAAACAACCCCAACATTTTTCCTCATCCTTGTTGTGTGCAATTTTTTAGATTTGAAGTTGGGTTGTTGTTGATTTCTGGCTTTTAGTTTCTAGTTTGACAGGGATGATACACGACACAGAGATGTTCATGTGGCGCACTAACATCCATTGGATATGACTCTATCCTTCTTAGTATAGAATCTATAAGTTCTAATTATGTTTTTTGTAATTTATATTTTGTAATCTTTTACCAGATTCTATTAATTTGAAGTTTTCGCTACATAGCTTAGTATTTCACTTAATCACATTTTTGCAATCTCTTTCATCTTGCAATTTGTCACTTGAGCTTTACACTTCGAGGTAATTAAGGGCTATTTTCTCCTCTTCCTTGTCCTAGAGACTCAGGAGCAGCAAATCCCCTCCATTACATTTTCCAGTGAACCTGACATGAACCAAATCATGTCATCCATATTTTTCTTCAAAGTTTTAATGCTTTTGATAATTCTTTTACCAAATAAGGTTTTGATATGTTGGATGATGCCCTAGAGGATTTCTTAGAGGCATCTCCTTCTATCTGTAGATATACTAAACAAACTTCTTCATCACAACCATCTTCTTCTTCGCAAGTCGAAGAGTTCATGAACTATGTAGTAGTAGTCTCTGCAACTCCTCAAAGGCCTAAGAGACTCATCATTTATGTGACTCTAGCTAGCCCATATCCTAAAATATTTAATTATATTCGTGGTGTTCCAATCACTAGTGACTCATTAGACCTTTACATGAGATTCTTGAAATCTATAGCCTCCTCTTACAAAGCAATAGCTCATACATACAACACTAGAAGGAATAAACAAAATTTAAATCAACTAACTTCTTTACCACATTCTCAACTAAGTCTTCCTTCAACACCTAAACCTGCAGCTTTAAAGCACCTAGTGATTATGATCTTGTCGAGCAACTTCACGTTACTCCTACCAAGATCTCATTATGGGATTTACTTTAGTTTGATTTGGTTTATCAAGGTATGCTTTAGGAAGCCTTGCAAAAGATTCTCTTGCCTTCTCATGTTATGCCAATGGATGATAATGCACTGATGACTCATATTCATACGGATTTGCTGAATATTACATTTTATCCACAAGAACTCTCACCTTTGGAAGTACAAAAGCAAGTAGATCCTCTAATGATAATAATCAATATTACTATTGGTATCATGTGTGCTCTTGTTGACACCGATTCGGCTCTCAACATGTGTAGCATTGACTTATTACCCAAGATTAAGATTGATTTGTCTTCTCTTGTTTCTTCTTCTTTGTACATTCGTGGAATTGATAACATTGGTTGACAAGTACTAGGCAAGATAATATTTCCTTTGAGGTTGGGACCCGTTACTGTACCCACCTTAGTTTATGTTATGTCAAGTCCTTTACCTTATAACATTCTCTTGGGAAGACCCTAGATTCATGCTTTGGTGGTTGTAACTTCTACTTTGCATCATATAAAATATTAGGATTCATGCTTGGTCATATGAGGACATGCCTGGTATTGATGATTCCATGGCGGTTCACAATATTTTTATATGTCCCAATGCTAATCCTATTAAAAAAATATTTGAAAGGTGAATCCCAAGGTTGCCTTATTAGTCAAGACTAAGATAGAGAATCTTTTAAAAGCCAGCTTTATCTATCCCATTGACTATTCACCTTGGATATTGAATATTGTTGTTGTTAGCAAGCCTAATGGTCGTATTCACATTTTTATTGGCTTTTGTGATCTCAATAAGGCTTCTCTTAAGGAAAATTTTCCACTACCTAATATTGATATGATTGTAGACTCGACCGCATGTTGTCTTATTATCTTTCATGGATGGCTTCTCAGGCTATAAACAGATTTGTATTAACCTAGAAGATCAATACAAGAAAACCTTCACTACTCCTTGGGGTACCTTATGTTATATGGTCATTTCTTCTGGGTTAAACAATGCTGGAGAAACTTACCAATAAGTGATGAATCTTATCTTCATGATTTCATTCACAAGATTCTAGAAGATTATGTTAATGATATCTTGGCTAAATCTATGAATCATTGAGATCATGTTGGAAATCTTCGTCTTATCTTCGAAAGGCTTTAACTCTATAAGATGAGATTGAATCCTCTTAAGTTTGTCTTCGGCGTAGATTTCAACAAGCTTTTAGGATTTATTATCTCTCACCATGGAATCAAAGTCGATACAAATAAGATTGATGCAATTGTTAACATGCCTCCTCCTAAAAATATCTCTCAACTACGTAGTTTGCAAGGGAAGATTTAGGAAATTCATAGATTTTTGTCTCAGTCGACTTCCCTCTCTTATCCCATCAACATTAATGTTTTATCCTTTTGGAGAAGTAACCCCACATGGGTCACCTCTCCAAAATTACACCAAAGAAATTTTTGATTCCTTTTTATTCTCCCCTTCCAATCATTATGGAAGATTGGACAAGAAATCCCTTTATGAGGGAGATCTTGTCCATCTCCCAAAGTACTTACAAAGTACCAACCCCCCTCAAGGCCTCACATGGTGACACTTGTCACCATCCTAGGCCTTGAGAGGTTAACTCTCCTCCTTTCCTCTCCCATGGTGAAACTTGTCACCACCACAAGGGTTAAGATGTCTCAAGGCATCTCAACCCTTGATCTTCAACTTTGCATCTTATCCCTCATTCCATCTACCCCTCTCAAAAGACTAACACTTAGCCATTTTTCCTATCATCACAATGAAATCTTACATGATCCTTGAGAAATTGCATGGTGTTTTACTACCAAATTTTATATAGGGAGCTCATCAAAATTGACATCACTGGGGAAATCTATGCATCAAGGTTTTCATCATACTCCATTTTTGTCGAATTTGGAGAAGGTATGAGCTTTTAGCCCTAATATTGATTTTTATTTTTATTTTATGTTTATTTGGGTTTTAGTGTAATTTCTATTTGTTTAATAGCATAAAATCACTGCACACATTTTAAATCATTCTATCATATTTTGCTTTTTCTTCTACATCATATTTTCCCTCTATGTTGGGGTATCACTTCATCTATTTCAACTATTGAATCGACTATATTTTAATCTTCTTCAAAACACCATTATTTTAATGCTATTTCGAAGAGGGAAAAATTGTAGACACCTAAATTTGACCAATTTTGTTTGGTCAAATTTATCCTTATTTCATCTAAAATCCCTCCTTATTTGCATTAATTAAATAATATTGCTATTATTTAATTAACAATGTTCAATGTTCATTCCCCTAAGGTCTTCTAAATTCATAAGGTATTTAATTGCTTTATTTAATTAAGCAATTACATACTTTACCTTTTATCCCTTCTTTAAATTAAATAAATATTCCTATTTATTTAATTTAATCATTCTCCCATATGAATTAAATTAAATATTTAATTCTCCCCTTTTCTCTCTCCTTGTCCCATCCTCCATAATTTCCTTATTATCCTTAACTCTAGTCCTAATCTCTTCATCAGAGATGTGCACACACCTAATCCATGATTAGGAGGTGTCACATCCTCCAAATTTTGTAACTTGCCTCCTAACCATTTTCATTAGCCTAATCCCACGCCTAATTACTCCCCTAAATCACTTGCACTATAACCTTAATCCCTTGATTAGGAAGGGATTACCATCTTTCCATTTATGGATTCCCTCTCTTACCCCATCAACATTAATGATTTATCCTTTTGGAGAAGTAACCCCACATGGGTCACCTCTCCAGAAGTACTCCAAAGGAATTTTTAATTCATTTTTTATTCTCTCCTTCTAATCATTATGGAAGATTGAACAAGAAATCCCTTTATTGGGGAGATCTTATCCATCTCCCAAGGTACTTACAAAGTACCAACCCCTCCTCTCAAGGCCTCACATGGTCACACTTGTCACCATCCTAGGCCTTGAGAGGTCAACTCTCCCCCTTTCCTCTCCCATGGTGATACTTGTCACCACCACAAGGGTTGAGATGTCTAAAGCCATCTCAACCCTTGTGGTGGTGACAAGTATCACCATGGGAGAGGAAAGGGGGAGAGTTTACCTCTCAAGGCCTAGGATGGTGACAAGTGTGACCATGTGAGGCCTTGATCTCCAACTGTGTATCCTAGCCCTCTATTCCATCTACCCCTCTCAAAAGACTAACACTTAGCCATTTTTCCTATCATCATAATGAAGTCTTACATCCTTGAGAAATTACATGGTGTTATGTTTCCGAATTTTACATAGATCACATATCGAAATCAACATCATCGAGGAAATCTATGCATCGATCTTATCATCAACTGTGTATCAACCCTTGATCTCCAACTGTGTATCCTAGCCCTCTATTCCATCTACCCCTCTCAAAAGACTAACACTTAGCCATTTTTCCTATCATCATAATGAAGTCTTACATCCTTGAGAAATTACATGGTGTTATGTTTCCGAATTTTACATAGATCACATATCGAAATCAACATCATCGAGGAAATCTATGCATCGATCTTATCATCATACTCTTTTTTCGTCAAATTTGGAGAATGTATGAGCTTTTAGCCCTAATCTTGATTGTTGTTTTTATTTTATGTTTGTTTGGGTTTTAGTGTAATTTCCATTCATTTAATAGCATAAAATAACTGCACACATTCTAAATCATTCCATCATATTCTACTTTTTTTTGCATCATTTTTTCTCTCCATGTTGGGGCATCTCTTCGTTTATTTCTTCTATTGAGATAGCTATATTTTAATCTTTTTCAAAACATTGTTATTTTAACACTATTTTGAAGAGGGGCAAAATGTAGACACCTAAATTTGACCACTTGAGTTTGGTCAAATGTATATGTATTTCATCTAAAATCCCTCATCCACATTAATTAAATAATATTGCTATTATTTAATTAGCATCATTCATTCCCTAAAGGTCTTCTAAATTCCTAAGGTATTTAATTAATCAGTTAAATACTTTACCTTCTATCCCAAAATGATTAAATTAAATAAATGTGTCTATTTATTTAATTTAACCATTCTCCCATATGAATTACATTAAATATTTAATTCTCCTATTTTCTCTCTCCTTTTCCCATCCTCCATAATTTCCTTATTATCCTTAATCATGTCCTAATCCCTTTATTAGGAATGTGCACACACCTAATCCATCATTAGGAGGTGTCACATCCTCCAACTTTTACAACTTGCATCATAACCATCTTTATTAGCCCAATCCCCCACCTAATTACCCCCCTTAATCCCTTGATTAGTAAGGGACAATCATCTTGCCATTTATGGCTTCCCTCTCTTATCCCATCAACAATAATGCTTTCTCCTTTTGGAGAAATAACCCTACATAGGTCACCTTTCCAAAATTACTCCAAAGAAATTTTTAATTCCTTTTTATTCTCCCCTTTCAATCATCATGGAAGATTGGACAAGAAAACCCTTTTATAAGGGAGATCTTGTCCATCTCCCAAGGTACTTACAAAGTACCAACCCATCCTCTCAAGGCCTCACATGGTGACACTTGTCACCATCCTAGGCCTTGATAGGTCAACTGTCCCCCTTTCCTCTCCCATGGTAACACTTGTCACCACCACAAGGGTTGAGATTTCTTAAGGAATCTCAACCCTTGATCTTCAACTTTGCATCCTAGCCCTCTATTCCATTGACCCCTCTCAAAAGACTAATACTTAGCCATTTTTCCTATCATCACAATGAAATCTTACGTCATTGAGCAATTACATGGTGTTATGTTGTCAAATTGTACATAGAGCACACATCAAAATCAACATCATTAGGGAAATCTACAAGTAAAGCTTGTCACCATACTCCGTTTATGCCAAATTTAGAGAAGGTATGAGCTTTTAGCCCTAATCTTGATTATTCTTTTTATTTTATGTTTATTTGGGTTTTAGTGTAATTTATATTCATTTAATAGCATAAAATCAATACACACGGTAGTAAATTACATTTTTAGATCTATGGTTTATGTCAAATAGCCTTATTAAAATACATATCATTTTTTTTCTTTGCAACTCAAAAGAACCAAACCCTAGCATATTTTCTCTCCTTTGAGGAAACTGAATAATCATCAAAACCCTACGTGGCATGTTTTCTAATGTAGGGAAAGAAAATAATTAATCCTAGTTAATTTATTAGATAGATCACGAGATCCTTTTTTACACTACACTTACACAAAAAAGGTGCAATATATCATATAATAGGTAGCACTAAACAAGGAGATTAAGAATGTAGTAAATACTTATAATGATATAAAATACACTTTATCAATTTTGTTTAGGTTGGCCTGCTTCTACTTGAACTTTAAAGATATAAATAGATAATCTTAAAAAAATAGATTTTACAAACATATAATAGAATAATGGATGTAAATACAACACAACATGCACATATTGAAAGAGTACATACATAATTTCAACAACTATAGGACCAATGCACTAGCATCATCAATCAAACAAAAAACTCAATTAGGTAGTAAGCCAACATAGATGTTAGAATTTTTTATTGATACAAAACACATGGTGGATTTCATCTCAATAACTCCATCTTTAGATAGACTAAATATTTATTAATTGAGGTTGAGATTCAAGTACACTATTTGTACTAGACCATTATCAATTAGATAAATATATATAATCAATTCAAGTAATTCATAATAGCCTTTTGCCTTAGGGATATTTTTTGGTGTAATTCAATTTTGAGATATTTTCAATAGTATAAACACACAAATATTAAATCCAATGGATATCTTGATTTTTCCACATAATATTAAATTTGATTTTCTTTCTGGTGAAGTTAGTAAAAAGAGTCAACATTTCTTGAGGAAAATACATAATTTAAGCCAAGGGATGATGTTGGCAAGGATAGATATGATTTAGAATAGTTTAATTAAAGGCATAAAAAGGCATTTAAATTATTCCCATTAGGTTAAAAACTAAAAAGGGTAGCCTAATGAAGGTCAATAGTGAAAAACCATAGGGTGTGAAAGGTTGGCATCAAGATAATCTATCCCTATCAAAGGAACAACAATGAGACACATTTAGATGACTTGTGGTAACCTCCAAATAGAACAATCATGAAGGAACAAGGATAGGTACATGTCCCCATATATGGAGAAGGCATAATAGTAAAAAGATCAAATGGCACATAATGTAATTGAATAGGATGGAAGATATATCAAAATAGATAAGATAAGATATAGAATAGGAGAAGATATATAGAGATTAATTGTGTATAAAGAATATTTTCCATGTAATGAGAGATATATGAATGATAAAGATAAATGTATCAAATGAGAATATAAAGATATATCATAAGTTAATGGAGACTTAATACATGTGTATATTTTCCTATATTCATTTTATAATATTATTGCACTTGTTTAGATTATCTTTCTTATCCATCATATTTTTTTTTTAAAAAGGGGTAAAAACTTTATTGAACTTCAGAAAAAATCATTACAAAGAAATCAAAGGGTCAAGGCCCCGGGAACCAACAAGAAACCTCCAAACAAAGCTAGAACCAACTTCATCCTTCTCTATATCCATCCCCATCCTCGACAAAAATCCTCTCCAAGTCTTGACAGAGCTCATGGGATACCTGCTCCCACCCATCAATCCTCCAGTTGTCTATATGCTTAGAAGCCCACTTAGACAAACAATCTGCTACCCTATTCCACTCCCTCGAAATGTGGACAAAAGACACCATCTCCATCATAGAACTAATTTGTAGAATTTGTTGCACCACCATAGCCAGCTGCCAACTAACATCAGACACCTTCCTCTCAATTAACAAATTAATCAAAACCTGTGAATCATATTCACATATAACCCTATGCCACCCCAAATCATAAGCCCACTCAAAAGCATAAAGGATCGCCAAACCTTCCATAAGGTTGATAGTCTACATCCCTTCATGGACCAAAAAGAAGAAGACCATTGAACCTGAAAAATCCCTACCAACCCCACCAATCCCAGCAGGCCCAGGATTGCCTCATGATGAGCCATTGGTATTAATCTTCAAAATTCCAGCCGAAGGGGCAACCATCTACCCACCCTTTGAACTTTCTTCTTTACATGCCTTCCTCTCTTAACACAAGCAGAATCCAAAGACAGCCCCTGAATCCTCGGTCTATCCACCATCTTAGCATCCCCTTTCTCCAAAGGAAACATCACTTAATATTTAGCTTCCACCGTCTCATGAATCATACCCATAATTCTTTGCCAAACTTGTTGAACCAACATCTTTTCTCCACGAAATATTCTACGATTATATTCCAACTAGATATGCCAAAGTATGAAGGTAGGCCCAAAATACCACACATCCTGAAAGAAAGATGTCATAGAAGGAGGCCTACCCAAGCCACTCCAAAATTCAACTAGGGAGGAAGCATGAACACTGAGGCTTTTCCAAACACCCCACCAATAATGCCAAAGTTTCAAAGCGAAGGAACAACAAAAAAACAAGTGAGAAGAGGCCTCCTCTCCAGCCCCACACAAAACACAAATAGAAGGGCCCTGGAAACCCCGCTTCCAAATATTATCCCAAGTCAGACACCTATTCCAATCCAAAGTCCAAAAAACACCTGATATCCAGTAGCAACAATATAGACACCCTTTTGATTAGGAGACCAAGCAAGAACATCCCCCTCCAGGAGGGAGCTACAATGTCTACTAGAGAGGATTATGTGAAGCTCAACACACTCCTCCTCCATCCCAACCTCGGTACAATCATCAAGAGTCTTCCATATCGCCACCTCTAGCAGACCACGAGAAGAGGACTTAAAATCACTCACCCTTGACCACCCAGCCACAAGGAATCTCTAGCATAGAGTCAACAAATTAGGAAACTAAGAGACAACGAGAGGGAAACCATCCCAAGAATCAAACCAGAAATGAGCCTCTGTCCCCCTTTTGCAAATCCAAAATAGACCATCCTTGATGAGTGCAACCCCTTTCTTGAGTGTGCCCCAGATCACCAAGCCTATCCCTACAAGGGGATATCAAGGAATATCCATCCGTGGGATCCCCAAGAAATACTTATGAGATAATATCCTATCCCGGATCTAATCTTGCTCCACACACCACCTCCAATACAATTTAGCAGCCAGCGCAACCCCAGACAAAGAGGACTTCCTTAAACCAAGACCACCAAAATGCTTTGGGCTACAAACAACATCCCATCTAACAAGGCTCCATTTGGAGGACGATAAGCAACCAGCCCATAAAAATTGTCTTGTTAAAGAATCTAATTCATTAACAAAACCCATCGAGGCCACCTAAAGCATAAATCTATATATGGGGAGAGCCTGCACCACCGACTTGAGTAATTGAACACAACCAACAAAAGAGAACAATCTATGGATCTAATGATTAAATTTCACTTGAAATTTGTCCAAAATATTCTGCCAAGAATCCTTGGGCAGTCTACCAACAAAGATAGGAATACCAAGATAATTCAAAGGAAGAGCCCCATTCTGAAATCTCAAGATATGAGCAATCCTCCTCTGGATGGGCCCCGAAGTATTGAAGAAGAAAATGGAAGACTTATCTTCATTAATCTATTTTCCTGATGCACTAAGGTAAACATCCAACACCTTACATAAATTTGAACCTTCCCTAATTGTAGCCATGCCCATCAAAGCAGTGTCGTCCACAAATTGCAAATGAGACTGCGGAGGAAGACTACCTCCCCACCTCCACCCCTGAATGAGACCCAACTCCACATTCCTTCTCACCAACCATCTTGGACCTTCAACAAGAAGAATAAAAAGATAAGGTGAGAGGGGATTAGCTTAGCCCAGACACTGAGAAGCACCAAAAATCTCTGAGTGCTCACTATTTATTAGCACCGAGAAAGAAGCCGAAGTAACACAGCTCATATCCCATTGAATCCATTCCTCCTCAAAACCAAAAGCACCAAGAACCTTCCAAAGAAAGGACCACTGAAATATGTCATAAGCCTTAGCCATATCCAACTTGATGAACATTACCTTTTGTTTAGAGCTGGCTATAGAATGAATGGTTTCAGTTGTAATAACAACCCCATCCAGAATTTTCCTATCCACCACAAAACCACTCTGCTCTTCAGAAATCAGCACCTTAACTCACTTTTTCAACCTATCTACAATCAGCTTAGAGATAATTTTATAAATCACATTGCAAAGAGAAATTGGACGAAATTGACTTAGCCTATCAGCACCATCTCACTTGGGGATGAGAGAAAGGAATATAGAATTCAATGCATGTAACAACTGTTTATTCCTCTAAGACTCCTGAACCACTGCCAATAAATCCCACTTGACAATATCCTAGAATTCTTGGAAGAACTCAATTGGGAAGCCATCAGGGCCAGGGGCCTTTCCCTTCTTCATCTGAAGCACTGTCCCCTCCAACTCTTCCAGTGAAATATCCCTCATAAGATACTCATTCATCTCCCTAGAAACCAAAGAAATGATTCAGGAAAGGACCTAAGCTTCCTCAGCAGAGCCCCCCTATGAATCTTCCCTAAATAAAGAGCTAAAGTACTCCACAACCTCATTTGAGATTTCATGGAGGGAGGAGAGATGCCCACCCCTATCATTCACCAACACATAAATAGTATTGCCATGTCTCCTAGCCTTCACTGAATTGAAGAAGAAAGTAGTAATTTTATCTCCTTCTTGAAGCCATTCAATCTGGGCCTTCTGTTTCTTATAAACTTCCTCACATAGTTCACATTCCTCCACAACTTTCAAAGCCCTAGCCTCTACTCAGAGCAAGTCCTCAATCACCCCAACCTCCCTGATCAACCTCATAATACCATCCAACTCTGACTGAGCAACAACTTTAGCATGGAAAATGTTCCCAAAACACTGGAAATTCCATCTGTTAAGCTAATACTTGAAAAATTGAAGCATTGTAGCAAGATTATACATTGTAGTACCATAAGTGGGTCTATCATTCCTCCACCATTCCACCACATTGTCATGTAGAGAAGGGTCACACAACCAGATAAGTTGGAACTTAAAGGAAGGAGACCAAGGTACTCAAGCAGAATTAGTAGAAAGCTTGATAGGCCAGTGATCAGAACCCCTCCAATCCAAAATTTCAGAGCTAGATGACCATAAACCACCAACCCAGTAACAGGAAACCATAAAACAATCAAGTCTCTCTGCAATGCAATTTTCTCCAGTCCTCTGATTGTTCCAAGTAAACTAACCATTACTGGGCTTGATGTCAACAATGTTTAAAGCCGAGATGTTCTCACGAAGTAGCAATGTAGAGGGCTCCAACCTCGCAATACCACCACACTTCTCTTCCAACTCAAAAATAGTATCGAAATCTCCAACCATAATCCACAGATGGTAAGGGACTAGGCTTTGGATAAACTTAATATGAAACCACAAAAGTTTCTTACCCTAAATCTCAATAGGTGCATAGATATTAGAGAATAGTATAGACTCCCCCAACTCGAGACAAGACATAATCATAGAAATAGAAGACTTAAAGGACATCCACCAAAGAGGGCGGATCTTTCAAGAGTTCTATAAACAAGCCACTCCCCCAGTAGACCCATGAGCACCAATGCACTGGCACTCCCCACTCCTCCACAATTTAGGCATCAACCCAAACATACTCTCAACTAATAACTTAGTCTCCTGCAGGAAAAGAACATCAGGAGATTGACTTCTAACCAACTCATGAAAAACTTTTTTTTGAGGGCCACTGTTCAAGCCCCTTACATTCCATGATAGCACAATCATTTCAAGGGGCTCAAAAAATGAGAATCTAGAGTCTTTACTGACCATGACTCTACCAAAGTTTTCCTAGTTAATTTGATCTTTTCCAAATCCTTCTTCCTACCAAGCTTGGATGACTTTTCCACCACCCCTTTTTTTAGATCCTTTTGAAGAAGATCCAGATTAGAAGAAGTCTTATTACTCTTTACCATTTCAGTCCCTGTATTCAACACAATAGGAGATACATCCCCACCACCCTTCTTCACTACAACAATAGGAACCGACTCCACCCGAATCTGCAATTTGAAGATCAATATCTATTTACAAAGCACCAACATCCTACATTTTTTGAGTAGCCTTAGAAACAAGATCCTCTTGTCCTATCCACAGAGCACCTTGATCAAGATTCACAAAGACCGGATTCACTTCCTGCTAGCTGAGATCATCTAAAATCTCAAATCTGTTAAAGGTGTCTTAATCCTGCCTCTCCCTCAAGGTCCTCTTTTGACCCCGGATCCTGTTTTAGGCCTTGACTAGGATGAAACCATCTGCACCAACCACATCGCTAGGAATAGGATCCTTCCCCTTGTCAACCCTAGGGGGGTCACGAGGAGGTTGAGAAGATTGGGAATCCACTAGCCTAGCCCTTGGGAACCTTCACTGCAAATGTCCATATTCATGACAAAGACGACATCTAAATGGAAGAGTCTTGTAATCCAATTGTTGCACCCAAGAATAAGGGTTGGCACACATCTCTATAGAATTTGGCAATGGCTTACTTAAATCAATTTCAACACATATACAAGCAAAATTCATCACCTTTTTAGCATGAGTTTGTTGCAAAGAACCAACTAATTTTCTGAGCATCCAAGCCAGCAAGTGCAGAACATCATCCCTCCAACATTCCATAGGAAACCGAGGAAGCCAAACCCATACCATAACACGATTTGGAAGCTCCTCAACAAGATTGAATCTCGCATGCCAAGGTTTAATAAACAACCCAATCTGGTTATGGAAATAGGGGCCCCCTTCAAAGGCCTTATTACAATCTGCCATATAATTAAAGGTTACCATGAAGTAATTATTCACCAGAAGCATAATCTCCATTTCACCCTCTAGCATCCAAGTTTGTTGGGCCCAAGATTTCATAAATTGAAGTGAAACCCACATCCCCATAAACTTGCAATATAATGAATGCTTCAAAAAATATTCAATGTTGTCCACAATCATCTCCATTGGAATAACCAACTTCGGCCTATCCTTATAGCATTCAAGATAACCATTGATTTTTGTGATCCAGGGACCACCAGATGGGCACATTCCAACAAACCCCAGATTCGACAAAAATAAATTATTATCAAACACCTTCACACCTTGGGATGGTGACTTCGCACCAATAGCCGATTGAAAGTCCAACGAAAAAGGGTTCCCAGATGATTGACCACGAGCCATAATGGTGCATACAACCTGAAATGAGCACAAGGAAAGATCACCATAGCCAATTTAGGCTCCCCCTTATGGGACCCCTCAACCCACACCACTCGGCCCAAGCCAGGCTCGAGCACTGAGAAGGAACAACGTCCTCCACCAAGTTCGACGCGGAGTTTCCAATCCCCACATGGAAGATTAACGCCACCAATCGAAAGCATATCAAAGCAAAGCCAACGAAGGCCTAGGAATGGACAACAAATAGAGACAAGCACACCTACTTCAAACAAAAAGACCAACTCCCCCCGAATATGCAAAAATAACCCCACCCCCTTGTAGCACATAGACAGATGAATTCAATTCCAAAAAAAATCAGAGCATGCACACACTATCAAACACATGCAGCCCAAGCCTATTTGGCCATGGGTGCATGGTTCCCATGAAGAGTTGAAACCATCCCAACCTCCTATTATCCCCCAACTTTTCTCTTTCTTATCCATCATATTGGGCTGAAACATAAATATAACATATAAATAACTCAAATTTCTAGTCTATATGTTCTTGTCAATGTTTATGTTTTAGCAAGTAATGTTGGTGGTTGAGACTTTTTATAGTTGAAATCCTCTCAAACACATCTTAAGCTTGCAATGAGCCATTGTTACTCATTATGCATAGTAACAATTGTAATGAGAGTTTCATTCCACCATTCACTAACATGAGCCCCCTAACATCATTGTATGACTCATCCATAATATGACTTGCCTTATGGACCTTGGTAACTCCCTACCATTGGTTACTACATAGCCCTTCACACTTGAATTCTACACATGGATTTTATTTTATACTCTAATCAATCCTTTATCACCATGTGTTTTCTTGTGGGCATATTTTTTCTAATGTGGTATTGGTTTATCCTTACCATACATATGGCTTAGACCTTATTGACCACATATGTGGCATGCACCTTAACCATTGACTAATTATATTAGTTCACCTTATTCTACCTATATTTTCTTTCTCATAGTTTGAGGCCAAATTTATATGTGTATCATTTTGATATGTTAGAAGCTAATCTTTAACAACTAATTAGAAGGGGTGGGAAAATTTGATTACAGAACATACATTGTCCATTGATCTAGTATGCATTCATGTAGACTATTGTATTTTCTTATTACATTCCATCACCTTATCCCCACCCCCTCATGGTGATAAAAATGGACATTAGGGTATCATTACAGTAATGAGAATGAGCATGTCATCACTCATTTCCCAATTATTAGAGTTGATGTTTCCCATCTCAAGCCTATGTGTGCAATACCCTTGTATATATGTCTTGTATTTTAGGGAAAATGGATTCTTTTTTCCACGATGATACTCAATGGGGCACTCAATTCATGCATACATATTACGAAGAGTATAGTATATTTATCAAGGTCAATGGATTATAATATTACCTTGCATATGTACAAATTTTGTTTCAAATTTGAAAGTTATGTGAGGATTTGAACTAAGTTTTAAAAAGTAATGGAATAATTTCAAGTTATAGTTCAAAAATACATGTTTGAATGTTGATGTATGCTTAATTGTTTCAATTATGAAGGATTATGTGTTGGGAATAGGATGCCATTTAATTGCAATCCTAAACATATTTCATGTATCTCCTAAGTCTTTGGAAAGTGTTCCCCAACACTAGGATTAGAAATAGATTAAATTCGAATGAAATGAACATGTAAATTGACATTTGTGATTATTCCTAAATGATAGGAACATGTGGGACATCCAAGAAGAGCTCCTACAAGATAGGAGCACATGGGGCACCCACATGGAAGGTGGAACCCACCTTGCTTCAGTTAACTGTTTGAAGGATTGATAACACTTCAGTAATGAATGTTTTGACGATGCAATCGAGGTGGTTGATACCTTCTATCCAACACAAAGTGACTTGACTCAATCAATGAAATCTGCCTTTGAACACAAAACTCTTAACTTTTTCCAAATCACTCACAAGAGGCTCGTAGCCTTCAAATATCAACAATTGATGACACCTTTAATATAAGGTCGTACAAATGCCAAACCAATTCCTTCAAAGACTCCCAACAAGATGTAAGACAAATTTCCAACAAATTCAAAGAGGGTTCTTTAACATAAAACTGAAAACCACTAATTTTCCCTGTTCTAAGGCTGCTAAATTAGCCCAAAATAACAAAGGAGGTACCTTTCAAACACCTTTTTTTCACCAAATCTCCTAAAAAAATCAACAATCAGGTGTCAAAACACCAAATTCCAATATTTATTCATATATTCAAGGCTTCTAAATTGCTACACCATAAAACCCTCATTTCACGAACAAACTCCTAGGGTTTATTGGAAATCACACTACCCAGGTTTCTCAGACACAAACAATGCATCAAACACCTTTCAAATATCCTACACAAACTTAAGAATCCATCACAATACTAGTCCCATCAATATTTTTTCAAAACCCTACTTTGGTTCCTTCATTTAACCATAAAAACACCATATATGACCCTAGGGTTGCACTCCAAGAACACACAACTCTCTTATCTTACCCTCTAAGTCACATAAACACCTACCCTACCATTTATTATGCGATTCCATCAAGACACAAATTGGAACAGTAGATGGAATGGAAGATTACATAATTAAATTCTTAGACATAGCCTCACTGGCCTATAACATACAGGTTCAGAAATCTGCAAAGTTCTCCCACTAAAATTGAAGTTAGAATCTCAAAAGGGATTTAAAAGAAATTTAATTCATGCCAAATAGAATCTTAAGAAACTTAGATGAATTGTAACTCTGTATGGGTTCGTACGATAGCAATAAAGTTTAGGAAATTAGAAAATATGCAGAAGAACGTTGTATTCAGTTTGGAATTTTATTCAATACAACATCTAACCACCCCTCTTCGGCCATGGAGAGGATTTTATAGCAAATACATTTTATTTTCAACTTCCCCAACATTCCAAACTAACTTTTGAAATGCTTAACCTTTCATATTCCCTTAAAACCGCATTTTGTTACTTTTGCCTAACAACATTTTTGGTATTTTTGCAATTTTTCCCTAAATTGACACTAATGACTTACAAACCCCAAAATTACATAATGGATGGTATTTTAAGACCTTATTTAAGATTAAATAAACTCAAAAACCGCCCATTAACCTACTGACCAACCTAACATCATTCAAGTGATCAAATTTTGAAAATAAGGTGTAGGTGCTCCTACACCATACACCCCCACTGGAAAAAAATGCATGCCACAAGTTGCATCTAACTCCAATTTCTCCAAGTTGTATACATGTTCCTCTGGTCTACAAATCCTCTCCACTAGTCCAAATTTTTTGTTCTCCCAATCTGCCTTGCATCTTTGTAATTGTTTGCATATGCAACTGTCTTCATCCCTGTCATCTCTCTTCCATCTTTTCCTTGGCCAAAACCTGATTGTCTTCTTTGACCTACACCTAAAGAAAAACACATATTAGTACTACCTTGTCCTATCTTCTTCTCTATCTCACTTCCATTCTTGCAACTGTCCTCAATTATCTGCCCAACCTATTCTTTCACAACTGTGATCAGACTTTTAGTCTCATCACCAAGTACCACTATACCAACAAACCTATTTATCATTGTACTCTCTATACAATTAGGTTTGTGACCTACTATATCTGCAATTCTTGCTTGTCTTATAATATTATTCTCAACCAAAGGGCATGCAATAGACCCTACCATGACATTAGTGTTCAAATTCACTATCCTCAAATCTGAAACAACTTTCTTACCTGCTACCAAAGCATGATCATACCTTGTACTATCTGCAACACTTGTCTTTTTGTCTTCCTTTTCAATTTCAACAAGTTCTCTTCTTCCACACATTATTACCTTTTCCTTACCTTTCTCATCTTCTACAAGTGGATTCAAAACAAAAGGACATCCATCCTTGACTATAGTGTATGTATTTTCTCTACCATCATGCAAGGAACGCTTATCATACTGCCAAGGTCTACCTAGGAGTAGGTGACAACAATCCATAGGAAGAATATCACAAACAATACTATCCTTGTAACCTCCAATATGGAAATCTACCACAACTTTTTCATTAACCAACAAAGATTGTCCATCACTTAACCATGAAACTTTATAAGGCAATTCATGAGGCATTTTTTTTCAAATTTAACTTGTTCACCATCTCAGTAGACACCATATTCTCTATTGAACTAGAATCAATTACAATCTTGCATACCTTATTCTTGCACTTACAATTAGTTTTGAAGAGGCTCTTTCTTTGCAAAGGTTCTACCTCTTGGGCTACCTTCAACACTGTCTTCCTTATCATCAGCATCTCCCCTGCTTCAGGAACAACTCTTAGACTTGTCGAATTAGTGCTCTCACATTCCTCTTCTTGAACCAATTGTGCTCTCCTATCAATCATTTTTTCACCACTAGATGAACTACCAACCTTCTCAGGACATTTCCAAGATGTATGACCATATTCATTGCATGTATAACATCTCCTTGCAAAATCATTAGAACTTCTGCCAACACTAAACCTTCCTCTACCTCTAAAACCTCCTCTAGTATCAACACCTTGCTCCTTACCTTTATTTTCTCCTTCTTGTTCCTCCAATTGTTGCTTTGGTGTAGAAATTACTCCTCTTCTTGCACTAATACCACCTCTTCCTCTCACTGATTTCTCTTGTCTCCTCTTAAGTTTTTCCTCCACCCTGATTGCTAATTGAAAACACTCTTCAACAAATTTGGGGTTAGCAACAACAAGTTCATCTTGTATATTAAATCTCAAACCACCTAGATATCTAGCCACCTTTTTAGCCTCATCCTCATCCCTTCTTGACCTTATGCTTAGTTTGTAAAATTCATCAGTATAAGACTTGACAGCTAGACCTTTTTGTTTCAGACCTTGCAAATTTTTATACAATTGAACTTCATAATCCTTTGGAAGAAACTTTCCTTTCAAATTTTGCACCATCTTGTCCTGAGAAGTAATCCTTGATTTACCTTGTTTAATTCTCTCTGCTTGCTCATAGTCCCACCATAGAAGAGCATGTCCTTTGAGTTTTTTTTTGCCACCTTCACCATCTGCTCATCTGAAATATCTTCACTTTCAAAGTAATTATCCATAGAAATAATCCAATCAAGCAATTCCTCTTCATTTAAATTACCACCGTACATAGGAAGATCAAATTTTACCTTATGAGAATCACCTTTCACTGCTTTGGGCATCTTCACCATCCTCTCATCTTCAGGGTCTAGTTCCTCATCAACATCTTCATATTCTTCATCATCTTCCTCTGTTTCACTTTCCTCATTTTCATCTCTCCTTTTCTTTGTCTCCAAGGCAGCAATCCTTTCCAACACAACATTATGTACAGGAGCTTAGCATGCTTCTCTTTTAGATCTTGTAAATCTCTAGCGGCACCAACGTTCTTAGGAAGCATCTTCACCAATTTATCTCTTCACCTTCCAACCTGCAAAATTAATCAAATCACCAACAAAAGATCTTGTTCCTGAAGCTCTAATACAACCTTGATGCAATCAAGGTGGTTGATACCTTCTATCCAACACAAAGTGACTTGACTCAATCAATGAAATCTTCCTTTGAACTCAAAACTCTTAACTTTTCCCAAAACACTCACAAGAGGCTTGTAGCCTTCAAATATCAACAATTGATGACACCTGTAATAGAAGGTCGTGCAAAGGCCAAACCAATGCCTTCAAAGACTCCCAACAAGATGTAAGACAAATTTCCAATAGATTCAAAGAGGTTTCTTTAACACAAAATAGAAAACCACTAATTTTCCTTGTTCTAAGGCTACTAAATTAGCCCAAAATAACAAAGGAGGTACCTTTAAAACACATTTTTTTCACAAAATATCCTCAAACAGTCAACAATCAGGTGTCAAAACACCAAATTCCAACATTTCTTCATATGTTCAAGGCTTCTAAATTGCTACACCATAAAACCCTCATTTCACAAACAAACTCCTAGGGTTTATTGGAAATCACACTACCCAGGTTTCTCAAACAAAAACAATGCATCAAACACCTTTCAAATATCCTGCACAAACTTAAGAATCCATCACAAGACCAGTCCCATCAATATTTTTTCAAAACCCTACTTTGGTTCCTTCATTTCACCATGAAAACACCATATATGACCCTAGGGTTGCACTCCAAGAACACACAACTCTCTTCTCTTACCCTATAAGTCACATAAACACCTACCTTGCCATTTATTATGCCATTCCATCGAGACATAGATTGGAATAGTAGATGGAATGGCAGATTACATAATTAAATTCTTAGATAGAGCCTCACTGGCCAGTAACAGATAGGTTCAGAAATCTCCAAAGTTCTCCCACTAAAATTGAAGTTAGACTCTCAAAAGGGATTTAAAAGAAATTTAATTCATTCCATAAAAAAATCTTAAGAAACTCAAATGAATTGTAACCCTTTACGGGTTCGTACAATAGCAATAATGTTCAGGAAATCAGAAAATATGTAGAAGAACATTGTATTTAGTTTGGAATTTTATTCAATACAACATCTAACCACCCCCTTCGGCCATGGA
This sequence comes from Sequoia sempervirens, assembly GCA_007258455.2. Taxonomy (NCBI): domain Eukaryota; kingdom Viridiplantae; phylum Streptophyta; class Pinopsida; order Cupressales; family Cupressaceae; genus Sequoia; species Sequoia sempervirens. The sequence goes on from VDFB02281492.1 coordinate 904,938,163, forward strand.
GAGGATTTTATAGCAAATGCATTTAATTTTCAACTTCTCCAATGTTCCAAACTAACTTTTGAAATGCTTAACCTTTCATATTCCCTTAAAATTGCATTTTGTTACTTTTGCCTAACAACATTTTTGGTATTTTTGCAATTTTTCCCTAAATTGACACTAATGACTTACAAACCCCAAAATTACATAATGGATGGTATTTTTAGACCTTATTTAAGATTAAATAAACTCAATCACCCCCATTAACCTACTAACCAACCTAACATCATTCAAGTGATCAAATTTTGAAAATAAGGTGTAGGTGCTCTTGCACCATTTGATCCTACAAATTAGGGATTGATATTTACATGAGTGGAGTGGCACTATCAGTTCAGTTCAGTTATGGTTCAGTTATCTTTAGTTGCATGTAGTTATTTTGGGTTGAATGCTAGTTGACTTGAGTTGCATGACTAATGACTTCAATTGCATGACAGATAACAGGTGGATACTTTCAGTTAAGTGGGGATGATCAATCATGCACAATATTTGCATGAATTTGTGGAGAGATATGTTTCAGTTAACTAAGATTGACTTGGAACCACCTTGGGCGCCCAATTTGGAATCTTTTAGTTAACACCTTTTGCATGAGAATATATTTACAAGGCTCAGTCAAGTGGGCCCATTCTTGGGCGTCAACTTTGAGGTGAAGTTTGCAAGATATTTTCTTGACCAATGTTCAGTTTGGGGCACGTAAATTGAGGAAGACTTTGGTTTGACTTCAGATTACATTGTGGAACTCTACTTGCCCAATCTAGGCATAGATTTGTGTGAGGAGATTTATGCTCTTGTATTGTACAACTCTTATGAGTTTACATGCTCATATATTATTTATTAATTGCAGCAAGTGTATGAGAGTTCCATGAGAGTTTATTGCAGGTTGTGAAGAAGGATTGTTGAAGGCAAGGAAGCATATCAATCAAGGATTGATGTAGTATTATTGTAATCTTGTTCTAATGTTAAATAATACAAGTACTATTGATTCTAGTAGAGTTTTTTCCTGAAAGGGTTTCTCCACATATATGTTGTGTCACTTCTATCTCCTTGTCTCATTCTTCTACAATATTCTATCTCTTTCTACAATTGGTAAAATTGATCTAAACAGATTAATCATACACAAAGAATTGTGACAAAGAACACTTAATTAGATCTACAGTCTCATAGTTTTACAAGTTTTAAGCTACAATATTACCTCCATTTTCAACATTATGATTGTAGGTTATGTATCAAGAGAAAGAGTGATGTAAAGGTTTGTATACCTATAAAATAATATTTTTTTAGTTATAATCCAAGCATAAAATGAGCTCATGTAAGTGATTACTATTCATAACATTAAATATAAAGCTGAAATTGAGTAGTCTAATGAGCCTTAATTATATCTTTCCACTAAAAGGACCTGGGTTTAATTATTAGTCAGTCAAAGCATAAAGTGATACACATTCACATGATAATCACTAGTTTTGATGTTTAAAAATTCAAAGTGGAATATAGGTTTGCTAGTGTAAGAATGAATTCATTTCAAATATGGTTTAAAATTTCATCTTAAATAGAAGACTAATAATTTGTTTTGTGTTTAGGGCACTGCATATTTGTTGTAGGAGTTGTACTTAGAGATAAATTAAATAAATTTGCATAAGGATAACCAGTTGTTAATACTTGTGTCTTGACCAATAAGACAAAATAATACTTGAGACATAATAAGTGGGATTTTAGGAGAACTATTGAAGGAAAAAGAAAAGATAAATAAAATTTCATTTGCTACTCAAATCATGCCATAGATGACAACTAAAGATTCAAAGAGGATACACAAGGAAATGAAAAAAAATGACCAAACATACACATACTTATAAAGTAGAAATGAGAGGTCTAATGAACTTGGAAAATATGGACATGGGCTCGAACAATGTTGGTTTTTTTAGTCAAATACAACTCTAATATCAAGAAGACCAAGTGTAAAGGAGATTGCTAGAATGTGGACTACTATGCAAGATGACATATGTAAAAGAAGGTTGGATAGTGCTAATGGAGATAATTATGGTTCTATTATATGTGAGGGATTCAAATACTCTTCTCAAGTATAATTTTTATATTTTTTAAAGTTAAACATCATGGTTTTTTTAATAAAAAATTGGCCTTTCATTTAAATTACAATTTATTTTTATCTTCCATGGCATGTTGGAGGAAAATTCTCTTATATTCCTTATGAGGGAGACCTATATGTATATAAAAATATAACATTCAAAGGATTAGAAACCATTTAGAAAATTGACTATAATTATTTCCTATTCCTTTTGTTGGTTTATTTTTGGTTTCTAGTCATGAGTTTGAAAATCTTGTTATTAGTACTATTAAATTCTTGAGTGTGTGATAATCCAAAGGGTCTTTCAAATAATTGGTGTCTTGCTAATAGAAATAAGATTTGTTTGGTCAACTTGAAAACCTTCATATAGTCTAAAAAGAGATACTTCGTGCACAACAACTATGGTAGTTGTGTTTTCAACTTGCACTCACAATAGGGTGGTTGTCAACTACAAATTTTCACAATCCTCTCACCTCAAATGATTTCACCTTCTTTTGTATTGGTTGCGAATATTTAAGTCAAGAAAAAGGAAAGCTATGCTTTGATTTGTTTTTTCATGGAGTGTGTTGGAGAACTAGACTTCCTAGGCTCATTTGAGCCTTACTCTTCCTCATTTTTTAAGAATAGGATTAGATTAAGATTAAATCTAGAATTTCAATGCATATTTTATGTAAATTTATAGGTTTATATAAAATACAAATGTGAAATTATTTGTCACATAATAATAGATGATTTTTTGTTAAAAGGCATGATTTTCTTTACTTGAGAATGATTGTTAATAGCTGCAATATGGACTCCTTGCAATTGCATATACACATGGGTAGCCTACAAAACTTGTCATGAGAGAAAATTAGTATATAAATAGTAATTTTCAGTCAAGATTCCAATGAAGCCCCTTGAATAGAATAATCAAATTACTTACCTATTCTATCATTCACGTACCTTTTAGAGTCATTACTTCAATTTGAAGACTCTTAGTGTGTAATTAATTTTCAAATAGGGGAACAACCTTTTTTCAACATGATTTTGTGTCAAAGCACATGTCAAGAAGAAGGAATAATGTCATAAGGTGCAACAATATCATGTGTACATGTAATGAATGTGTACCCACATCACATCATTTATCATTCATAGATATATAAGGTAATTGAATATCCTCCATAATAAATATGTCATGAATCAAATCATGTGAAGGAGATAATCTCTAAGGTTAAACACACTCAGAATCAAATGCATTGCTATCAATATCTATATAAGAAATATGCAACATGTGAAAATCATGAATAAGTATAATAAGAAAATCTAAGAAATAACAAAAAATAATAATGAAAAATCCCAGAATGATAAAAAAAAGGTATGTAATGATAGAATGTATAATAGAATTTCATGCAAATAAATCAAAGACAGATGAATCATGTCACAAATTGTATGGAAATTATGTCAAAATCAATACAAATGAATAAATAAACACAATGATGAAGGGCCATAAAAATCCATGATATCATACTCAAAATAGGGTTCCCAAAAGTATGCAATAGAAACTCAAAACTCCAGCAACAGCAATGAATGATGTGAAAATACAGAAAAATCTACAGTAAATCAGAATATCAGTCTGATATTAGATATCAAATAAATTTTGACCCGAAGGCCAAAGCAAGGTAATAAAGAAAAACCAGTAAAGTTCTCAAAATTGAAGGTGCAGTTCATAACACCTGCCCAGCGAATCTTATTCATAAGAAGGGCGCTGATAAAGATAGCAAACTGTTGGAATATATATACCTGCTGACAAAGATATCAAAATGTTAAAATATCTTCAGAAATGTTTAGGCACCAAAATGGAAACTCTGCAGGCTAACAATTGAGGAAGTCTGACAATAAAAGAAACAAAAAAATAAATAGCTTCACCTTAGTCTTCTCCGTCAATCATCTTGAGTTGCTGGAATTAGGGTTTTGTTCTTTTTCAGCTTAAACAGTGGATTGGAATCTCAACAAGTACAAAAGAGATAAATCAATGATGCATGCAAGTATAAAAGGAAGTTCAGAACAAAAAAACAGGAATGAAATCTTAGAAAATGGCAGGTCTGAGAACCCTAGTGATTTAGAAACCCTAAAAGGAAAATATTTCGTTCAAGATTGGGGGGGCCATTCACCAAAATTGTCAGGGAAAATATGCTTTCTAGGTTAATTTAATAAGATGCACACAATCTAAAATAACTTAGATTCCTTAATTGGAAGTTTGGAATAAAATGATTTAGATTAGTTAAGTGGAAGATGGGAATAAAATAATTTATATTGGTTAATTGGAAGTTGGGAATATAAATAATGATATTTAGGAACATAAATAAAAACAAATTGGGTATTTAATTATATGATTGAATATTTTCTCAATATTAGTGAGATATCAAATTGGTGTGTCTTTTCTATATTTAAAAATTGATATTATTTAAAATAATTTTTATTTTGTTAGGTTGTAAGGCTTTTCATCGAGATAAACTTTTGAAAAGTGTATATATTTTAATAATTTTTAATTTTTTTAAAAAATATTTTTAGAAGTAAAAGTAAAGTATGTTTTCTAATTTTGAGAAAATAATAAAAAATTATTATTTTCCATATTGTATAAGAATGAATAATAGGATTTGATTTTATTACAAATTTGGATATACAAAATTATGCAAAAAAAAAGAAAAGAAATAAACATATTTTAAAAAATGAATGCACTACTGAATGTAATTAAAAATTATAACTTTGGAAAAACATATATGATTAGAAAGTTGTGATGTTTTATGAAAAAGTTTCCTCAAAGACATGAATATGATGAAGAGCATGTTTGAAATTTGTATGTCATTTATAAAACATGAATTTGGACACCAAAATTGTATTTCCAACCGATCGGATTGGTAAATTAAACATGTTGCAATCCTAAGAGTGGGATTTCATTGATTTAAACTATAATATGTATGTAATATAATGAATTTGCATTAGAAAATATGTACATTAGCCTTAATGCTAGTGTGCTATAATGTAAGTGTTTTTTGGAGAAATATAATTAGTTGGCCATTTTTTGGACCCATCTTTGTGCATATACCTAGGTTATGTTTTAATATCCTATAGTTGTTTTAGTGTCATCATAAGGAGTCTTAATATTTTTAATGGTAGATATGGATATGTCCTAGTTGAGAACAAATTAAATAGATATGGTAAAAACATAAACCATTAGTGATCAAATCTGATTAACCAACTAAAGATGTGTGTGATTGACCATTTATAAAGAGAATTGTGTAGGAACATGCATTAGCAAATTAAGATCAACAAACTCATAAAGAACACATAACGTCATGCAATTAATGTGAAGAAACCCTTAAGAGAAAAAATTCCACCATCAAAGTAACTTCACTCTTACATAGTATTTGCTCTACCTAATTCCTTAGTCTAGGAAAATTTTGGTAGCACAATAGTACTCAAACTTCAAAATACCCATTAAAAAACTATCCAATCATCCAACTTATAGAGAACCAAGGAGAGGAAATTATAAGTCGTTTCCTAAAACCAACAAGAACCAAATCTTAGTGTTGAAAAAAATGAAATGCCCCCATGACTAAATCCATCAATGCACCAAAGGTAGACATCATAAGTAAAAAGTATTTAACCTAGAAGAAGGTGGACACACATCTTAAGCATAATTCTCCATAATGGAGTGACCAACTAATGTGTGAACCCCACAAATCATAAACAAAATTCTCCACTCTCCCAAGCACTACATGATAAATATGGTCAAATATATTGATGATGAAGAATGTGTTATGACTACCAACAATAACTCCCTTTGAATAAATGTTATTGTAATAATATTCATTATTTCTTAGAGAAGAAAAATAAAACAATTACCCTCAACAACTTATGGGCATCCAAGTACCCATTCCAAGAGTGTTGGAGAAACATAAAAAGCATATAGGATTTTAATGTTAGCACCTAATCTTATCCTATCATTTTCCAACTTAATATTATACATTGCAATGAAATAGTTCAAGAAAATATAAAATGAACTAAGTACAAGATGAGGCAAGCTCTAGCCTACCTACACCAATAACTTCTTCATGCTCTCTAGTTTCATAAGAAACTATAAAATATTATCAAGAGTTTCAACCTTTGGAATCATGACCTTAGTATTCTCTATCATCTCATGAACAAAGTGGTAATGCGCATGCGTGTGCACACACACACACATATATGTTCTTAGTTTAAGCATGGCACATGAGACTCATAGCCAAACTAATAATACTATGACTATTACACGTTATCTTCACCACCCACAACTAAAACCAATACCTAAATATAAACTTTATAACCTTATTGCCCCCTCATGTACATGTCTATTAGCCATGTACTTGAATTTGGTAGTAGACAAAGAAACCTTGAGTTTCCCCTTACTCATCCAGCTAACAATACTTCCAAACAAATAAAAAAAATACATATCCACTTGTGTGCATCCTTGTAGAAAAATCACCAACTCAATCTAAATTTTTAAAAAATATTGTATGTCTAAATTTTTTCCATATCATTAGACTTGTGATAAAATAAACATTAATTAGAATTTTCGTACAAATATCTAAAAGCCCTCTTAACATAAATACAAAGCTTTCTCCCATGGTAATACTTAATCCCACACAGAACTGTGACTATTTGGATAATATTTAGTCTTGTATATTATTATACATTAGGCCACCAATAGCACTAGCATAGGTAAAATTATATGTATCCTCCAAATCACTATCTAACTTAGGGTACTAATCCAAAGAAATCCTAGTGCCTACAGGTAAAGGAATACTATACCTACTAGTTAGTTTGTAAACTTGCATAGAAAATTGTTACAAACTAGTGTCAACATACTTACTTTGATTAACCAAAGGATTTCTATGAACTCGGTCTTTATTCAATCCCATTATGGAACCATTTTTTTCTACCACTAAATCCTTTGTTTTAAATGCATAAGAAAGCTAAATCTTTGTGTGAACTTGGTCTTTTCTAAACTTTATTTCCAAAATTAAATTTTACCACCCTTAAATCCATCATGTTGAATGCACTAGAAAAAAAATATTAAGATCTCTTATCATTTCTTTGTTGTTTCAAATAAATGTCTCCAACATACAAGGTAATAATTATTGACTGATCATAAGTAATTTTAACATCTACATAATGATCTTCTCCACTCCTAATAAAACCCAACTTCAATGAAAATTATCAAAAGTCTAATATTGTTGGCAAGAGACACTGCAATTATGCTTCGATGTTGTCATTGATGGAAACCCTAGTCGATAATTGGATCTGCATGACATCATTTGCTTATACCGGCAGTCAAATTAAGAACAGTCAGGAAGAACAGAGCATCCGACAGTTTGGTGTTCAATGATTCACGTGCAGATTTCCAATTGTTATCTTGAGTTGTAGATCTCACGAAAGGTGCATTAGTATATTTCTTGTGTTATCTAGAAATATTAGTGCCTCGTACCAAGTCATGTGTAAGTTTGGAGATCTAGTTGATACTTTTTTGTTTATCAGTATTTTGGGGCCGACTCAGTTGATAAAATGTGGTGTGGATATTTAAGGAATGTTTATTTGAATAATTTTGTGTTTGATAATTTTGTTTTGGGTCCAAGCTAAATTGTGGTCGACCATTGTGGATGTGCATTGGATAATTCTTAAGATTTGAGCCAATAGTTGCTAATATTTTTAAGTTTTATTAAAGCCGACTTGTTGTGATTAAATTGTTAGTCACAAATATATATGTATGATCTATTATATCATTTTGGTGTGTATGTGTGGTGTGTTGATGTGTATTGTGAATATTAGAAGAGTGTTAGAGTTGTTTTATGCATAGTTTCACTTACGCATAAAGATTTTGTGATGCAAGTCAAAGAAGAGCATAGCAGAAGTGCAGTATCAGTCAGAAGGATAGAAGATCATCAATTGAGCCTAACCGAAACTGTAATCAAGCATTTGTAGATGCTATTCTTCCAAATCATTCTCTTGGATCTAATCCAAATCTTTGTAAGGCAGTGTGTCTTCCTATTTTGAGTAGTGAGCTCTAGGCAGTGTGCCTGAATGCAAGTGCATTCCCATTTTGTAAAATTCTTTTTGAGTATACTCAGATTATATTGTGGATTAGCCATCCACTGTGGTTTTTCCCCTAAGAGGGTTTCCATGTAAATTTTTTTGTGTTATGGTATTATGGTTATTTGCTTTCTATTTTTGTATATTTCATTTGGTTGAATGTTTCAAGTGGGTAAATGATCAGAATAATAAAGTTAATTTTTGCACAACACTTATTCACCCCCTCTTAGTGTTGCTTGTTTCCAACAATTGGTATCAAATCCAGTACCTCGAAGAATTCTAACAGCTTGGGGAGATCTTGGAAAGTGTTTACAATGGATACAAGTAGTCTTCAATAGCAACTTATGGTGGCCCTAAGTGATCTTGACCAATCAAAATCTGAGAACTGGGAACTGTAGGAAAGTCTTGAGAATGCAGAAAAATTCATCTAGTCATTGAAAGAAAAAATCAATGAATCAAGGGTGAAAAGAAAAGAATTATGTGATCAACTCAAGCTGAAGAATAGAAGCATGGAAGATGAATGACTCAGTCATGCCTTGAAGGAGAAAAAAGAAGAGTGTGAAAAGTGTAAGGAAAGACTCTAGTGCTGAAATCACTTTCCTAATGTCAATTCACAAGGAAATAATGTAGGAGTACTTTTAATTTCAAATTACAAAGCATTAAGATTCACACATAAAAGAAAAGACAATAATATCAACAGAGAATAGACACTATATTTATGTGGGAAAACCCTTTCGGGAGAAAAACCCACCACCAAAGAAAAGTCGCTTTATTCACAATAAAAACAAATTACAATAAAGTTACAGATCTCTCCTTCCTGGTATTAGTTCTCTGATATTACACAACAGCATTACAATCGGCCAACCATAGTCAATTGCAACACTGTTACAATGTTCTTTCAACATATAGTCTGCTCAACACACAATACCAATTGGTATGTCGTTCTTCTTGCTATACTCACTTCGACCCTTCTATTTCCAGGAATCTATTGTCCAAACCAATTCGGTTCACTCAACTTCCAAGAAGCTCAACCGTCGACATTATCCCACATTGGTGCGGAATATTAACAGTCATTAGTTTATAAAAAAAATCCTGAAGACTTTAGGTATCCATGAGTTAGCCCTTTGGATTACCAACTCACTCGTACACCCGTGGTCAAACCAACCATTGGAATGGCCCCACAAAAGTGAACACCCATCGGCGCATCACTCAAAATGTTAACTTCATAACCATCGCATACAAGTTACGAATTTACCGATCTCCGCGACAAGTCAATACCACTGTCGCCCAATTGAAGAAAACTCAAACTTCATAACTCCCACATACAAGTTACAAATTTACCAAATGTCAGTAAGTTACAAAACTTACAAACTCCGCAACAAGGTTCTTAAGTTACAGAAATCACTGATGTCGTGACAACGAAGGAGATCAGTCAATAGGGAAGTTATGAAACTTATATACTCCACTACAAGGTTCTTAAGTTATAGAAATCACCGATGTTATGACAACAAAGGAGACTGGTCAGTCAGGAAGTTACGAAACTTCCAAACTTCACGACAAGGTTACAAACTTAGGAACTCCAATGATCAACCGACAATGAAGACTTGAACAGAGATACAAGCCAGCAAGTTGAGGCACAATTTCCAACAATCTCCCACTTGATGAAGACTTACTGGCTTCCTCCAAACTCAAAGTTAATGAAGGTCATGGGCTCCAAGGCCCATCGAAATAACACACCACCTGTACTTGTCCATGTTCATGGTCTTTGTCAACACATCTAAAACATTTTTCAGAGTATCCACCTTTTCTAAACAAACCTTTCCATCCTCCACCATATCTCGTACAAAATGATACTGCACATCAATATGTTTCGTCCTAGCATGGAAAGTTGGATTTTTTTCCAAAAAAATGACACTCTAACTATCACAGAAAATTAAAATTTTCCTTATATTGAACCCAACACCAGAACACAAATGTTTAAGCCATACAACTTTTTTGCAGGTGTGTGTTGTTGCCATGTATTCAGCTTCAGTAGTGGATAGAGCGACTACAGCCTACTGCTTACTCATCCAACTAATTGCACCACCATTCAACATGAAAATATATCCATTGGTGGATCTACGGCTATCAAGGTCCCCTGCCCAATCAAAATCCACATAACCTCTAATGCTAAGAGAATGTTGTGATCCAATAGAGTTACCATGATAACACAAAGCGTATTGTGATGTACCTTTTAAATATCTAAAAACTCTTTTCACAACATCCCAATGTGGCCTTCCTGGATTTTCCATAAACCGGCTAAGAACTCTGACTGCTTGGGCAATGTCTGGCCTTGTGTAGATCATTGAATACATTGAGCTGCCAACTGCACTTGCATAAGTTACTCTAGTCATGTCCTCCATCTCAATAGGAGATTTTGGACAATCTTCAACATATAGTTTTGTTCCTTGCAAAACTGGAACAACTAGTTGCTTGCAATCAATCATACCAAATCTCTCCAGAACAGTGTTAATATACTTACTTTGGCTAAGCCAAAGTTCTCTACTCTTTCTGTCCCTAGTTATTTCCATCCCCAGAATATACCTAGCTACACCAAGATCTTTCATTTCGAACTTTCCAGACAACTAATATTTTAGATCAAAAATCATAAACTTACTATTCCCAATGAACAACATGTCATCCACATATAGGGAAATAACTAAGACACAATCATTTTCAGATTTGAAATACACACAATGATCAGATTTTGATCTTACAAATCCTAAAGACAAAACAAATGTGTCAAACTTCTGGTACCACATTCTAGGAGATTGTTTTAATCCATACAAAGATTTTTTCAACTTGCATACCAAATGTTCTTTTACCTTTTTCAACATAGTGCTTAGGCTAGGGCATACAAATTTCTTGTTCAAGATCACCATGAAGAAATCTTGTCTTCACATCCATCTATTCAATCTCTAAGTCATACGCTGCTGCAAGTGACAGAAGAAATCTAATAGATGTCAGATTAGCTACAGGAGAAAATATTTCTCCATAATCAATTCCCTCTACCTAGGAATAACCTTTGCAACCAACCTCGCCTTATACTTTTCAACACTACCATCCAGACCTATTTTCTTTTTAAATACCCATTTACAGCCAATAGCTTTTCTGCCTTCAGGCAAGGGCACCAAACTCCAAGTGTCATTATTTTCTAATGATGCCATTTCTTCATTCATGGCTTCCAACCAAGAGTTTGCATCAGGCATATTAATTGCCTCTTTAACAGTCCTAAGCTCATCAATGCTAGTAATCAAAGCATAGGCACAAGTAGAATCTAACATAGAGAACCCATACCTATCAGGTTGCTTTCTTTCATGTGTTGACCTCCTTAAGGGTTGAGGCTGAGGTTCTTCTTCAGAACTCTTATAACTGCTTGAGCTCTCCTCAGATTCAGGTACGTTTTGAATTTTTAATTCCTCTTTATCCGGTGTTGGAGGAATTCAACTACATTCTTTTTATTTTTTGATTTTATCTATGACTGCAAATCCAAAGTAGAAGGCTTCAGCTCATGAAAAATAACATTTTTGTTGTACAAAACCTTCTCAATCACAGGGTTCCAAAGCTTGTATCCTTTTATGCTAGCACTATAGCCAATAAATATATATTTAATAGCTTTGCTCTCCAACTTAGATCTTTTTTAATTTGGCACAAATGCATATGCCTCACGGCCAAAAAATCTAATGTGTCTAAGAGAGGGCTTCTTACTAGACCATGCTTCCAAAGGTGTCTTCTCAACAAGAGAAGAATTAGGAGAAAAATTTAATAAATAACATGTTGTTGCAACTGCCTCAACCCAGAACTTCTCCTCCAAGCCAGCACTGCTCAACATACTTTGTGCTCTTTCCATCACTATCCTATTGAACCTTTTAGCAACTCCATTTTGTTGCAGATTATAGGGTGTAGTCTTATGTCTTTTAATTCCATGATCTTTACAGTACCTTTCGAACTCATCAGAACAAAACTCACCGCCATTTTCAGTCCTTAAATATTTTATTTTCCTTCCAGTCCGACTTTCCACAAGGTTTTTAAATTCCTTAAAATGACTGAACACTTCTGATTTACTCTTTAAAAAATACACAAATGCCCTTCTTGAATAGTCATCAATAAAAGATACATAATATTTAGAATTCAATAATGAAGGAACATTTACTAGACCAAACACATAAGAATGAATGCAATCAAGTATAGCAGAAGATTTATGAGGACTGGAATAAAATGAAACACGGTGTTGTTTACCATATATACAATTTTCACAAAATTTGAACTCAAGGTTACAATCATCAAGCCCTTCAACCAGGTTTTTATTTTTCAAGGTTTTTAAACCTCTTTCTCCAATGTGGCCTAGCCTATGATGCCACAACATTGTTTTCTTAGCTGGAAGCTTCATCTCCAAAGAATTAGCTCCTACTGGAATAATCACCTCTTTCCCTATATATTTACATGGTTTTTCATAAGCACTATTGCATTAAACTGCATTGGCGTCCAACTTATATAGAGTACCAATTTGAGCACCCTTTGCCAACAACATAGAGGCTCTTGTCATCTTACAAACACCATTAGAGAAAGATACCTATACACCAGCATCATTCAACCTACTAACAGAAAGTAAATTTTGAGCCAGACTTGGTATATGCATAACATCATTGATTCCCTTCACCCTTCCATCAGGGAATTGAATTCTGACTCTTCCACGACCAACTATATCTAGGGATGAATCACTTGCCAAGTACACCTTTCCATCATCGTATTTTTCATACATTGTGAACCAGTCTCTATGAGATGTCATGTGGAAAGATGCTCTAGAATCAATTAGCCAGACATCATCTAATGCCTGAGTTGCCAAGGTTGCAATGAAGGCATCTGCTTCACTCTGAGAAGAATCATTTTTAGAAGAGTTCTTCTTCTTTTTATCCTCTTTGCAATCCTTTCGGACATGACCAGGCTTCCCATAGTTCCAACACTTCACCTTGGATTTTTTTCCAAGATATTTTGATCTCCCTTCTTATTTCGATTTGGATTTCTTGTCCTTGTCTTTTTCTTTTGATCGACCTCGAACAACAAGAGCCTCTTTCACCATCTTAGAAGATTTTCTTCTCATTTATTCTGATAACAAAGAAGAAACATCTTCCATCTTAAAAGAGGATGTTGTACTCCCAATGGCCATCACCATGTGATCCCAAGAATTAGGAAAAGAACATAACAACAACATACAACAATCTTCTTCTTCAATCTTCACACCCACAGATGTTAACTGAGCAATTAGCATGTTAAAATTATTCAAGTGATCAGCAACAGACGCTCATTCCTACATTTTCAAGGAATACAACTTCTTCCTCAAGAACAACTTGTTTACCAAGGAATTGCCCTGATAAATATCTCCAAGTCTTTTCCACAAGGAGGTTGTAGTCTTCTCTTCATGCACATTAAGAAGAATAGAGTCTACCAAATAGAGCCTTATCAGCCCCTTTGATTTTTGATTTGCAAGATCCCAATCTTCTTGGTTCATGCCAGAAGGTTTTGTTCCAGACACAGCAATCCAAAGATCACAATCAACCAACAGATCTTCCATTTTGAGTTTCCACAACTCAAAATTGTTGCCATTGAATTTCTCAATTTCAATCTTTCCAGATGTACTTGCTAGTGCCATGTCAATCTGTAATTTGACAATTACCAAACTTCTACAAGACTCCCACTTAGTAGAATTGACACAAAAAAAACTCAACCAACCCACAAGGATAACACAACTAGCCATGCTCTAATACCACTTGTAAGGAAAGACGCTAGTGCAGAAATCACTTTCCTAATGTCAATTCACAAGGAAATAATGTAGTACTTTTAATTTCAAATTATAGAGCATTAAGATAAACACATAAAAGAATAGACAATAGTATCAACAGAGAATAGACACCATATTTATGTGGGAAAACCCTTTCAGGAGAAAAACCCACCACCAAAGAAAAGTTACTTTATTCACAGTAAAAAAAAATTACAATAAAGTTACAGATCCCTCCTTCCTGGTATTAGTTCTATGATATTACACAGTAGCATTACAATCGGCCAACCATGGTGCAGTCAATCACAACACTATTACAATGTTCTTTCAACATACAGTCTGCTCAACACACAATACAAATCGGTATGCCGTTCTTCTTGCTATACTCACTTCGACCCTTCAATTTCCAGGAATCTATTGTCCAAACTAATTTAGTTCGCTCAACTTCCAAGAAGCTCAAACATCGACGTTATCCCACATTGGCACGGAATATTAACAGTCATTAGTTTATAAACAAAATCCCGAAGACTTTAGGTATCCACAAGTTAGCCCTTTTGATTACCAACTCACTCGTACACCCGCGGTCAAACCAACCATCAACATGGCCCCACAAAAGTGAAAACCCATCGGCACATCACTCAAAATGTTAACTTCATAACCACTGCATACAAGTTATGAATTTACCAATCCCCGCTTCAAGCCAATACCACTGTTGCCTAGTCGAAGAAAGCTCAAACTTCATAACTCCCACATACAAGTTACGAATTTACCAAATGCCGCAACAATGAAGGAGATCAATCAGTCGGGAAGTTACAAAACTTCCAAACTCCACGACAAGGTTCTTAAGTTATAGAAATCACTGATGCCACGACAATGAAGGAGATTAGTCAGTAGGGAAGTTACGAAACTTCTATACTCCGCGAAAAGGTTCTTAAGTTACAGAAATCACCGATGCCATGACAATGAAGGAGATCAGTCAGTCGGGAAGTTACGAAACTTCCAAACTCCAAAACAAGGTTACAAACTTAGGAATGCCAGCGATCGACCGACAATGAAGGCTTGGATAGAGATACAAGCCAACAAGTTGAGGCACAATTTCCAACAAAAAGTTTTCCAGAGAAAATGCTACCCTAAAGCATGAGATGGAATCCATCATGATGAAGATGACCAAGGAAATTGAAGATAGAAAGAAGAATGAAGAAAAGCTTGCTCAATCCTTGAAAGAAAAATATAAACAATGCAGCCGATTGGACAATGAATTGGAACAATCTAAAAATAATGAGGAAATACTTGAAAAACAGCTTGATGATCTTAAAGATGAACTTACTGCTACAAATGAGTACAAGGAGAAATTCAAAGCCAGTTCAACCAAACTTGATGAACTAATTAAAGGTCAAAGGACTAATGGTGACAGGCGAGGTCTTGGATATGAAGAAGGAGAAACTTCTAGATCTAGACAAAAGAAATTCAGATAAGGGAGTTTCAGGCAAGGAAATTAGGTGAATGGAGCTAGAAGGAATCTGGTAAGACAACCAAATGCTCAAATATTGAATGGCTATTGTTTTTATTGCAACAAATTTGGTTATATGGCTTCTCAGTGTAGGAGCAGGATGAACACAAGTGGACCATCATTCTCAAGTCAGTGCTTTAATTGCTATAAATATGGTGATAAGTCCAATGAATGCAGAAATGTGATGAATAACTTTTATAGAGATATTAGATGCTATGCATGCAATAGAATTGAGCATATTGCTAACCAATGCAGATTAAGGAAAAATTAGTGGAACAATTGGTCTGAATAGAGGAATGTTGTGTGTTACAATTGTAACAAATCTAGCCATATTGTTGGATTCTGTTGGAATAGAAGAGGTCTGGTAAGATAAAATACACAACAGGATGTCAAAGGAAAAGGGAAAGTTACTATAGATGTGATCAAGAGGAAAATGCAAAAGAAATGGGTGAAAAATAATTCCTTTGTTGAAGGAAATACGCTAGCACCAGAATCTACTTCTGGTAATTCCTCCAGGAATTAGTTTTAGGCCTTTGGCCTAGGGGGAGCTGTCAAAAGAAAAATCCTTTAATCCCCTGTAGGAAATTGATACTGGAATGTGGACCAGTCCAGTAGGTGGATCAATGCTCTTCAGATGTTGTTTAAGCCAATTGGAGGCAATATTATAGAGTTTTGGAAATCCGCAGAAGAATTATCTGTCTCAGTGCATGAAAACAGAGTAACCAGATGAATTAAGGTAAAGGAATTTATTGCGACTAGAAGGGTTAGGTGTGCAGACAATAAAAAGAACATTTATATCCTTCATTTGTCACTTTGCATTTTGGAAAAAAAGCAGTTTGAAGAGCCTTGGAGTGAACTTTGTTGATTTGTGGATAGACTTAAAGCGTGAAGAAGATTTTTCGATTAAACTCTGATCTGATGGAAAGGTATTTATCGAAAATCCTGTGAATTTGTAATTTTTCAATCATGGCCACTCCATTAGTTGTAGAGGTTAAGGATAGACCCTGTCCTAAATTCAAATGGCATCCTTATAAGTTTGTTGAGACTAAGCCCTTAGGAGTGTTTTCATCTGTACCGTACGGAGTATTGCACACAAAAGATATTAGGGATTTTATACATGCCAATATTGAAGAATTAGGAAGCTCTCAAATAATGATTTTGTATTCCCATCACATAATTGGAGAGAATTTTATTGTAAAGTCAGAATTTCAAACCCTAGAAGAGAAGTTCACGCAATTTGTGAAATTTCCCATATTTGAGGAAAATGAATGGGTTAGATACATTTTGAGCCGTGTTCATTCCAAGTTCATGTGGCTAAATATACCCTTCAAGATCACAAAAGAGGATATATGTGCAATCACAAGTCTGAATTCCACCGGTAGACTCCCAGTCTTGAAATCTGTGAAGAATGAGGTCACTGAGGCAACAAGTGCGC
Source organism: Sequoia sempervirens (assembly GCA_007258455.2). NCBI lineage: Eukaryota > Viridiplantae > Streptophyta > Pinopsida > Cupressales > Cupressaceae > Sequoia > Sequoia sempervirens. The sequence continues at coordinate 904,955,144 of VDFB02281492.1, forward strand.
AATGGGATCGAAGGGCAATGACAATAGAATATATTGTTGAAGTGGATGTAAAATTTTCATCAATGGTCATTGGCTACAAAATATACCATTCTAGTTAGGATAATTTTGTATCTGGTACGACCATCTATGCAGCTTATGAGATGGTGAAGCAAAATGTAGAATATAACTTGTGCAAGCTGCTCAAAAGTCAGTTGATGGAGAATTTGAAAAAAAACAAGAAAGATAAGAATACTTTCAAATATGGTAATCTGCTATTGTACTTGTTCTTCTATTTCATGGATGAGGTTCCAGGTGTTGGAAAAGGGAAAAATGAAGAGCCTGTAGCTATTCAGTTAAGGAACATGTTGTTTGGAATTGGTGATTGTCAAATCAGGAATTCTACCCTCTGGGGCTACTTAAAAAATTTCTAGAATATGATGCATGCCAGGGAAAGAATTCCCACTTTAATTGTGGAACAGTACAAAGATACTATCTATTTCATGGTGGACATTGACCAATGTTACATGGAAGTTGTTGATCCCCTAACAATATGGATCATGCTTATGGGATACGAAGTAGAGGAATTTTTTTTGAAGATGTATGCAGAACACTTGTTGAGTTCACCTTTGGATCAGGGAGAAGAGAGGTTTGGAAATTATGTAGAGAAAAGTATGCAAGTTCATGTGGAACCAAAAAAACCGGTGATAGCCAGAAGAGTTAGAAAAGAGGTAGAAGTTTTTGTAGAAAATATGAGCATACCTATAGAGAAATTGAAAGAAGTGAGAAGGAAGAGAGAAGAGGCTAAAGAAGAGAAAGAAAAAATAGAGTCTGCTAGTCTCAGAGCATCTTCTGCTTGCACTAGATCTACTAGGAATTCCCCATCCTTGTCCACTCATGCAGTCGAACTAGCTCAAGCCAAGGTTTCTGATAAAAGGAAGAAAAATAAGAGCAAAAGAACATCTAAACCTATTTCAGATAGATGAAGAAACTGAGTCTGAGGAATTTTCAAAAAAATTGAAGGCTACCGGAACTTAGGCTATGAAGTTAAAGAAGAGAAAATCTTCTGGTAAAGAAGAAGAAGCAAAGAAAAAGGAAAAAGTTGGCAAATCTAGTATGTTTGTTGCGGAAGTTGAGAATGCAGTTGTCAAAGATGGAAATCTCAAGCCCTTCTATGAGTTATATGAAACTTTTGATGAATCCGGTTAGAGAATTCTTGAGGAAGTCACAATAAAACATATGAACATTTTTAATAAAGTTCTTGTTGAGATTATGTTTGGCTTACCAAAGATTCTATATGATAATTTGGAGTTGAGACGATTAAGTGATAGAACAAAAGAAGAGAATATGAGGAAGAGAATTCTTGTAGATTTATGTCCAAAGATGTCAATAGAGGAGATGAATTCACTCCTTGAAAAGGCCAAAAAGGAATTTAAGAGCAATAAAAGGGTGAATAAACTCGTGATTGGTGAAACTAATGTTGTTGTTAGTGAAACCAAGAAAATTTTGGAAGAGTTCCTATCAAAGAATAAGATTAATGTTGAGGAATTGAAAACTGAAAATGGTTTGGAAGATGAGGAAATGAATGCAGAAGCTGAGGACTTTCAAATTCCTCCTAATATAGAAAATACAGAGACACCTATGGAAATTGAAGATCCTAAGGTGGTATTAGTTGAGGAGAAGGAGGTGCATATTGAAGAAGTTGAAGTGCCTAAAGGCAATCCAGAAGCAATCCTTGAAGATCCCAAGGTTGAAGAAGAAAAAGTTCAAGAAATCAGAGTAGAGGCAAGAGACACTGCCAAGGCAGTGAAGAGATCTCTAATGGAGCAGCAGGAAGAATTAGATCTTGAATTGGATGAAAGCTCAATCAATCTATCCACTTTGTCCCCAATTCAGATGATGAAGGTTGCTTCAATTTCTCAAGCCAAATCCAACGAGAATATTTTGAAGTCTCACATGGAGGATAGTGAATTGCTAAGCCTTGCATCTGGAGTTCTACAGAAATTAATGCCTACTCATGTCATGGATCCGTCTAGTTCCTCTTCTAGAGAGCTAAAGAATTTCATAAATGTTGTAAGTACTCAATTTGAATCTCTTGAGAAATTTGTTGAGGATAAAGTGCAAAAAGAGTTTAATGGAAAAAGACTTAGTTGGTTGAAGGAAGTGATTGTAAAGGATAAGATTTTGTTAGCCACCTGCATGAAGAACATTCAAGGTTCTATATCTGAAGCTGGAAAGGCCTATAAGGCATGTTTGGTTTTGTCCAAGTTTACTGAAGGTAATGAAAAAAAGGTGAAGGATCTTGAAAATCAATTGGCTATCATTTTTGATACTTTTGATCCATTAGTTGGTGATGTTGCTCAGCAAGAAGGTCAAGTAACATCTCTGCTTGAAAAAATAAGATGCTTGAAGAATGAAAATGACAAGATTGTTGGGAGAGTAAGTGAAATCAGAGGACTAATCAGTCAGAAGATTGAGATAATGATGAGTGCTTTGAAGGTAGCGAAAGTTGCTACAACAGTTAGTGACCCAGAGAATCTTGATTCTATAGAAGCTCAATCTTACTTTATGTGTGGTCACATAACAGTTTTGGAGAGTCTCAAAAAGGTTTGTGATGACAATTTAAGAGTGTTGAAGCAATATTTTGCAGATATTTTCAAACTTTTGTAAGTTACAAGTTTATGCCTATACAGTTTTGGAATTTTGTTTCAGTGTCCCTAGTTTTTGCCATTGATTTCAAAGGGGGAGAAGTGTACAGTGAAAAATATGTATAGTAATAGGGGGAGTTGTTTTTCTGAGCTGAAATTGAAGTTTCCTTTTGATGTTTTGAAGTGGCAATGTAATTCATGTTGGTTTTGATCTGACAGTCATTTTTCACTAAGTGTTGCCATCAATGCCAAAGGGGGAGATTGTTGGCAAGAGACACTGCAATTATGCTTTGGTGTTGTCATTTATGGAAACCCTAGTCGGTAATTAGATCTGTATGACATCTCTTGCTTATACCGGTAGCCAGATTAAGGACAATTAGGAAGAACAGAGCATCTGATAGTTTGGTGTTCAACAATTCACGTGCAAATTTCCAATTGTTATCTTGAGTTGTGGATCTCATGAAAGGTGCATCAGTATATTTCTTGTGTTATCCAAAAATCTTAGTGCCTTGTACCAAGTCATGTGTAAGTTTGGAGATCCAGTTGATACTTTTATGTTTATTAGTATTTTGGGGCTGACTCAATTGATAAAATGTGGTGCGGATATTCAAGGAATGTTTATTCGAATACTTTTTTGTTTGATCATTTTGTTTTGGGTCCAAGCTAAGTTTTGGTCGACCACTGTGGATGTGCATTGGATAATTCTTAAGATTTGAGCTGATAGTTGCTAATATTTTTAAGTTTTATTAAAGTTGACTTGTGATTAAATTGTTAGTTGTGGATATATATGTGTGATCTATTATATCATTTTGGTGTGTATGTGTGGTGTTTCGATGTGTATTGTGAATATTAGAAGAGTGTTAGAGCTATTTTATGCATAGTTTCACTTGCACGTAAATATTTTGTGATGCAAGTCAGAGCAAAAGTGCAGTATCAGTCAGAAGGACAGAAGATCATCAACTAAGCCTAACCGGAACTGTAATCAAGCATTTGTAGATGCTATTCTTCCAGATCATTCTCTTGGATCTAATTCAAATCTCTATAAGGTTGTGTGCTTTCCTATTTTGAGTAGTGAGCTCTAGGCAGTGTGCCTAAATGCAAGTGCATTCCCATTTTGTAAACTTCTTTTTGAGTATACTCAAATTATATTGTGGATTGGCCATCCACTGTGGTTTTTCCCCTAAGAGGGTTTCCATGTAAAAATCCTTGTGTTATGGTTATTTGCTTTATGTTTCTACATATTTCTTTTGGTTGAATGTTTCAAGTGGGTAAATGATAAAAATAATAAAGTTATTTTTTGCACAACACTGATTCACCCCCCCTTTCAATGTTGCTTGTTTCCAACAAATACCACATCTAGAGTTATTGTTTCAAACCATGTAATAAATTTTTCAACCTATAAATCAAATTTTATTTTAATTAAACCACAAAAATATTAAAAAAATAGAAAGTAGGAATATAATGGAAAAGTGATAAATATTCAAGGGGAAAAGTTATAGAAACATGTTTTATACACACAATAATAGTTTTCTATTATTCTCCTTATTTTATTCAATATATTTTACATATTTATAGGATTTGCATCTCCTATATTATAGGAGAATTGTTATACCTCCTATAACAACTCCTTAAATATACAATTTGTTTTATCAAGTTAAAAAAATATGTCATAAATTAATGTACTAACAACCATGGAAATGATGTAACATTCCCAAAAAACCCCATATTTCTACATTCTCCAAACCAAGATAGGTGGACTAAATATACTTGATGACCACATTTAGTAGTTCATAAAAAACATAAGGTATGAGTAGGGACATACACATCTACTCATGATAAGAAATAGTGGAACTAGCATCACAAGGCTTCTTTAGTAGTGTGAACCCCAAATCTAGGTACCTGCAAAACAACGTGGTTAAACAAGTTAAACAAGCAAATGCAAGCCTAAACATGGATTCCCCATGAGATTCATTAACATAGCTCAAATTAGGAAGGAAATGATGAAAAATACAATGAAATCACAAAAACAAGATTGAATCCTAATTAAGCAAGCAAACTCTTAATCCCATGGGGGAATTGGTGCCAATTTGATGTGAAAATTGGCCCTTTCCCAATCCCTAAGATGCAAGTTGATGATTGTTGAGGAATGTTGATCCACTTTTGATGATGAATGTGAGAGCTCCAAGCCAAATCTGCAAAAAATCCTAACTAAGAACTCAAATGATGGATGAAGATTGCTAAGTATTTTAGCATGGTAACTTTGCTTGGATTGTGGATGATCAAATGAAGAGAGGAGCCCTTCATTTATAGGATTTCAAGATGAATGAAAGCCCAAATTTGAGCAATGAGGGACTAACTTTCATCCAATGATATGGTGCCACTTGTCAAGCTATGAATGGATGATGGTTGTGCAAGATTTGGGGTTTGTGCCAAGTAAATGCCAATATTTGAATTTCAAATTTGTTGAAATGACATGTAAGAGGAAGGGGAAATGCAATAAATGCCACATGGCTCAAGGAAAAGGACATGTAAGAGCTCTTAAATGCCTTGTTGGAAGGACCTATTCCCACTTGGATTTTGAATTCAAATTAGGGGAATATTCCAAAAGATGCCATGTGAGGGAAAATAGGGATTTAATAAATGAATTAAATCTATTTTCATGTGCAACTTGCATTATCTAGAGGATGTGACATGAGGTGAGGTTAAATTAATCAAGAGTTTAATTAATTTAATAGGATATTAGATGATGTGACTTATTTGACTTAGATTTATGGATTTATTTAAATCAGATAAGAGAGGAATATGATAAAAGGCTAATTAAATAAATATCTTGATTTATTTAATCAAAGGGGATGGTGTTAGATTAAATCAAATAAGGTTTCAATTTATTTAATTTAATGGATAGACTTTAGAGATTTAATCAAATAAATTGATTATTTGATTAAATAGGGATAATTAGATCATATGGATTGATTTAATTAACAAGAGAAAGTGACTTAATTAGACAAAATGATTTATTTAATTAAGAGATGAATATTGATGAATTTAATCAGATAGGGGAATTTGATTAAACGGTTAGACTGAGGGATGATTTAGGAAGAAACGATGTTAGTAAGTCAGGATCAGATGCACGATGTCAATCAGTATATTTTCGATGTCTACAAGTAGGATTGACCATACTAGACTTCCATCTAGGGATAGGGACAAAAACTTCTATGCATGGAACCAAGGATAGTAACTAACACTTCTATCCAAGGCCATACAACAATTTTAGATAGGTAAAAACATATATATCCAACATCAAAGTTATGATGAAGGACACAAACATCTATTTAAAACAATTATGATTTGAGAAAACAAATCCAATCATAATCATGCAATAAATGTGTTTGGGGACAAACACATCTAATCACTATCATAAAAATTTGAGGACTAAGTCCTCATTATCATGTATGTAGTGATCGCTATAGATCATTGCCACCTTGATCACAAATGACATGAGATGGTTACCACTAACATAGGTGGAAATCAATCTTGACTTTAATCATTTTGACACAAGTAGTTTTATCACTAAAATAATTTTTCTACCCCATTGCTAGTGAGTAATGAGAGGTCATTGAATGTCCTCCAACCTATTGTGACTCCTACTTAGAAAATTTGGCTTTGAAGTTCAATTTTAGAATAGCCCTCAAGACGGACATCGTGTACAAGCGATAGTGCATCCATTTATAATTAAGGCAATTTTTATTTTTATTATTTGTTTACACTTTTAGATTTTTACAACATGAAATACCTCTATAAGAACTAATAGTATATATTTAAGACACTTAAATGATAAAATCTAGACTATAAATTATAATAATCACTTAACACTATGAAACTACTAAAAATCAACTTAAATATAAATCTGTTATTAGATACTCAAAAACTTCCTTTAGATCATCCACATTCATGGGTACGACAATATCTATGAATATTCTAGTACAACCCAAACATGTCACTATACACCAGCTCCTTCAAGAAAAGAGGTATCTAATGATGTGCTTGAAGTCACCACATCAACCTCACGTTCATGCTTATTCATCTTATTAAATGTTTGATATATCAATTTTACTTGGCTTAGCTCTTCATGCAAAGACAAAACTTTCTCCTCTAATCTATTGACCACCACAATTCCCTTGCATCCTTTCACACTTAGTGTAGCATGCCCATTGTTACACTCAATAAATTTTCCTATGTTTTAGCCACAAGTGAATAGTTTATGCATCTAACCTTTAAGAGCAATAAAATTGTCTTTTCATTTGAATAATAAATGCACTTTTGAAACATATTTCAAACTTTCCCATTACATACAAAAGAATTCCTTTCATTAATTCAAATTATGATGATACATAATCTCCATATGACATTTCATATTTAAATTTCCATAGAGATGGATACATGAATACATAGCTTCTAAGAGCTTACTGAAATAGTGATACAAATGGTTTAGTTGTCCCTACCTGAGCATACGTCCTTGATGTCCCTGCATTGTGCATACATTCTAGATGTCCTTGTCATTGATGCATACATTCTAGTTGTGCCCAATACTGGAGTGTACATCCTAAATCTTGGCCACCAATTGATGAGGAGAAGCATCACTCAAACGCTTTTTTGCCAACCACGAACTTGTTGTGGTCCCTCACACATCTACCTAACTGGTAAGATGGCCCTACCCTTTGACGAAGAGATTGGTTTGGTAACCTCATAACAATAGCCTATTTTGAGCTTGGTGTTATGCCCTATATGTTTCTAGATTGACATATAGTGGTTACAACTTACATGTATAAACATCCCATGCCTAGTACGTAAGCATGAATCATAGTGAAACCGATAGTGTAAATAGTGGCTACTTACACTACTTTGGGAAAAGTTTCTATTACCCTAAATTTAGAGTAGACGTCACATGTTCACCCACCTTCCTAGATTGATTTGGATTAATGACCATTCATACTCTATACCTAAGTTACCCCCTTTCCCATGGATTAGACAAATCCCAAGAATAACCCACTTAACATCTCATAATAAAAAAGACTTAACTACCTAGTAACTTAGAGTAGATAGGTTATCCCCTTTTCATGGATTATCACAACCCCGGGAATAACCAAATCATCCATATGGTATTCACAATGTCACATCATCAAATGACTCTATTCAAAAATTATAATCTCAACAATAACTATCTCCAATCAAGAGTCTAATTCAGCAATAATGAATCCCATCAAAGTATAATTCTCATCAATAAATGACTTCAATCAAATTATAAACTTCAACATTAAATGACCTCGATCAAAGATATAAACAACAATCAAATGATCAATTAGACTATATAGGTTAATCTCAACCTATGTGCGTAAATCAATAATCAAGTAAACATACCAATCAAATAGGTTATTCTCAACCTAGGGTTTCATTTGAATGTAGAGCAACAATCAAGTGATTTATTAAGTAAAGGTTATCAATATGGTTTGCATGATGTCGCATCCTATTGACAATGACATATCTATTATACCAAAATTACCATTATATTTTCTAACCTCTTCAACCACTAGGGTTTACCTAGCATAATATGCTATCAAATACAAGTTACCTCAAGTCATTGATGTAAACCACATTTCTCATTTCATTATACACACATCTAGTATAGATATCCTACATGTAGTGATGACAACTACGTATAGTATCAATACCTCGCATACATACAAATCTTTCCCATATACTAGGTACATACAAATATAAAGTTAATAAGATAGGTTCTACAACGTAATGCACAACCAAGAAATACACAATAATAAACAAACACCACAACATATTCATAAACACTCTTTTCCCAACATAGCAAATAAACTAATTCATCCTTTACAACATAAAGACAAGGGTATAGGAACTAACATGCTTGTATAATGCTCCAATTGATTAAACTCCTTCCTAGTATGAATCCTCAAATCAATTGACACCTCCTCCAAGTTCCACTTGACTATCCTCTTCTAAATTCTCACAAAATCTCACAATAACCATAAATAAAAAATACCAAAATAACTCTCAACTCACAAGCTCTTAACTCACAACAAAACAACATCAAGATATTCAGAAAGATAAGTGTAGCATTTGGTAGAATGGACACCTCTATTTATACTAATTTGTGAGAAACCGAAGGCTACAAACAAGTAAGTATTTCTACCACCTTCCTTCCTCATGCAACGACTCACTCATAGGTTTGCAACACATGACAGTTTCATGGTTGAGTCAACTTGGTATTTGGGACAACAAGTTGAAAACAGATTTCCTAATTTGAATTCCATTTCAAAATGATGCCAAGTTTGCACTTGACTGATTCAAAACACTTATTTGTAGGCTTATTCGAATTCATAGACTTCTTTTGCATTACAATGTCTACTAAATATGATGCCACCTTCATAGGCATGACCTGTTGACATTTTTGCATGTTTCCAACAACATTTACTTCCCTATTAAAATGTTTTACACAACTGCAACTTTCCTATGTGCTTTGCTTAATGTTTGACATGGTCATGTTTCACTTTATGTGTTGGATTATTCACCACATAAAGTCATGCCACCTAATCCATTATTCCATCATTCCATAGCATATTTGGTATACACCTATGCAACACTTAATTCATGTGCTAAGCTTGCTGTTTGAAACTTAGTTTTAACTATTCCCCTGCATTATTCATAAGCACTTCATTAAATTATGTATTGCACACCTTTTAAGTCTTCATTTGACTTATTCAACCTTTACTTTATGTGCTAGTTCCAAACATTTTCCAAGTTATATTTATGCCGAAGGCGTTCCCTTAATGGAGTTTGTTGATTCCATTTTTCCTATCTATAGTTGCAATTGCAATGTAAGGCCATTTCATAGATCTTGCTCGTTTGTTGCTTTTTGTACTCTTTGTGATGCATTTACTACCAATGGGAGGCTTGGTCATGCATTTAGTGTGGATGGGAGGTGGTAGAATTACTACCGATGGGAGGCTTGGTCATGCATTTAGTGCGGATGGGAGGTGGCAGAAAAATCTCCTTGTTGATGCATTTATGTCAAACAAAATTTATCGTCCTCTATTGCTTTCAGCTGCTTAACTCCCTAGAGAATTTTTTAGTAGGCATTTTCATTCTAGGTATTAAGGAAATTAATGGTCTTGGAGATATTTTCTTCACAACACCCCTCAACATGGCACATGCAGTTTGATTTTAACTAGTATGATGTAGACGAGAAGGGCGCGATTTTAACTGCTACCAATGCTCAATGTTGTGTTTAGGGTTTACACAGACAACAAAATTGTATGTTTCTTTTTAAATTCTTTCAATTTTTTAAAATATTTTCCGTTAAATTTGTTTGGAATATTTTTCCTTTGCTATAGTCATATTCTTCTAGAAAAACTCAACATTTTTTAGCTATTTTTTAAAAAAATTACTCCATTGGTTTGTTAAACATGTTTGAAGATTTTCTTTATTTTTTCAGTTTGTAGAGAATTTTTGCTAAATGTGTTGAATTTTTACACAACACCCATTTTAGGCTTTGGAAACTATTAAGAAAGACTAAAGGATTCAATTAAGTTTTAAGTGTTTGAGGATTTATCTAAATATTGTCAATTCATGGGAGAATTTACCCAAATTTGATCATAAATGGAGCATGATAGACTAATGAAGTGAAAATTGAAATCTCCCCCAAAAAAAAATTGACCATTAAATGGGTTGACATATCAAATGTTTGTGAATATGAATAATTGACCACTGTCGTTTTCAATTTTTATAACTAAAAACCAACAAGTTTTTGTTTTTATAAACTACAAGACTAAAGTATGATTATTGTCTGTACTCCTGAATAATTCAAAGCAAAGATCAATTTTAACACAAGATCCCAAAAAAAAGCAATATTGAGTTGGGGATAACGATGGTGCATCCCTACTACTTTCAAGATAATTTTTAAAAGATGTTAGCTTTTACTTTGCCATGCAGCTAAATCTGCTATAAATAGAGTTAAAGTCTAAGTTGTAATGTGTTCCTATAGTCTTCTTTGTCTAATTGAGAACCCTATTTTCTCATATCTGGGCATCGAGAGATTTGCATACATCTTTTCCCAAAAGTTGTTAGAGTTCTGCATTTGTGTTTTTGTGGCTTCTGGTGTCTGTCATCTTGCTAAAATATATAAATTGTCATAGCTGGAAGAAGAAGCTTCCAAAGCATTGTAGAAACCTTGTGTTATATTTTCATGATATACTCTACAATGGTAAAAATGTTGATAATGTAACATCTGCACTTGTTGCAGCCCTTGAAGGAGCTAATCTCACCATTTTGACTGGCAATAACTATTTTGGAAATCTTGTTGTGTTTGATGATCCCATCACTTTGGATAACAATCTATACTCTCCTCCAGTGGGAAGATCTTAGGGATTTTACTTCTATGACATGAAGAATACCCTCAGTGCTTGGTTTGGCTTCACATTTGCGCTAAACTCAACAGATTATAAGGGCATCATCACTTTCAATGGAGCAAATCCAATCCTCACCAAGTACAAAGATTTATCTATTGTGTGTGGTACTAGTGATTTCTTGATGGCAAGAGGAATTGCCACCATTTGTATTGGTGCATATGAGGGAAATACTTATTTCAGTCTAAGGGTGAACATCACACTATATGAATGTTACTAAAAAAATCTCTTCCTCTGTGTTTCTTGTTTTGGGAGCTTTTGAGAAATAATTTCTAGCTTTATGTGATAACATGAACTATCTAGTCTATTTCGAAATCTATTGAAGATTATGTTGGGTATAGTTAGAATTGGATCGTTTATAGGTAGCTTTGAGGTATTAGATTATTCCCACCTCATATTGAATCAACTGCCAACACTCTAGCAATTAGCGTTAAGACATAAAATATATATATTCATATAGATATATAGATGATACATATACACATAAAATATATCTATGTATAGAAAAAACACATAAAACATATATACACATTTGGATTTTATAGTTTTTAGTACCACTTATTCATGTAATATTTCATCTTCACCTTGGAACATCTCTTTAATGAAGTAGTGTATTGGTTTTATATTGTGTTAGTTTGTAGAAAATGATAATTTAAATATAGAAAATGGAGCTTCAGATGATGAAGACACTGGAAATGTGAAAGCCTGAAGTTGAAAATGAGAGTGGTTTGGACAATCAACTCCCTCATTGTACTTTTGTAAGGCATTATCTTCTTCAACATACCATATCATATCAAGGAATTTTGAGAAAAACCTCTTATCCTGTCTGCTTCATCAAACAAAACCCAAATCCCTACAGTCAACATGAAACTTTGGTATTCCCTGTCTCTTGAGCTCCCATGTGGAGTGAATTGTCAGAGCTTTGTTCATGACAAAGAGTGATTAAACATGTTTATGAAAATAAACATATGAGTTTTCTTCATTAACGATGATTCACAAATGCCATATCTTACCACCCACCCCATCTTTATCTCTCACCAAACCATACTTTTATTCCCACCACCATGAAAGAATTTGGTTATCTTGACATATTTTTCTTCTTAGTCAATTTTTTCAATGTTTTGATTCATAGAAGGGGTGTAATTGTAAATATTTTCTATGTATATGTATATATTTTAATTTTAATAAAGTAAGTAATTGTTAGATTATAGAAAGTGAAGTGATTTGAAAAGTTTGATGAGCAGTTATATATAATTCAATATAACATTATTTAATGTTAATGAAGTGATGTTATTATAGAAATATTTTTCTTATTAGTCAATAGGCTATATATGATGTGAGGTTTCAGTCTCTATTTGCATTGAAACTCTCTTTGCATATTTGTAAGTTATAGGAGCCTGTTTACTTTTAGATAGAAAATGTCTTTTTGGTAATGGAATTTGATTGTGCCTTAAAGAAATACAAATCACTATTTGATTGTGGTATTCCATACTAAATTTTTTGTAAAGCAGTCGTCCCATTTCCAGAGGCTCGTGCTTCTTTCAAGTCTGTCTTGCATTAGGAGGAAGATAATCATTTGTTCTTGCTTGAAGCTCCTAAGTTGCTTGCTACATATTTTGTGTTGGAATTTACCTCTATGTTTTTATGTTGTAATGGCTCATTAACTTGCTTTTATTATCCTTGGACATCATTATTATTTCTCTCTTTTCGTCTAAGTGTGACAACTTCTATTGAGTTGGTGCTTCTAAAACTTGTAGGAATTTTTTATTTTTTGAAATACTTGTTTGTGTACACATAGTTATTAATTAGAAAATTTAAATTCATAGCTTGGTAATGTATTTTGTACTTGTTTTGCACTGCTGAAAATTAATATTACATTTCTTTGATCCCCAAAAACCCTTGTCATGGAAAACCATGCAGAAATTTTGCAAGCAAAGTGTTCTTGTTGTAACCAACTGCAACAATTAAGGTACCATGCAAGCAATGATTCTATTAATAGAGGGAGACGAGCAAACCATCATGACCTCCAAGAAGGAGCTTCCACATCCACACCCTCTCCTTCCAGTAACCCCTCCCCATTACAAGCACCTGCAACTCATATGTAGTCTATATTACAACCCAACCCCCCCTCCCAAACCCAAAATCCTCCACTATTTCCTACAAACTATTATGCTACTAGGGATTCCTTCTGTTCAAAGTTGGACAAACTATCAAACATTTCAACATGACAAGTATGCATGGAATGATATCTAGGAATAAAAACTAGGCAATTCTGTTGGTGTAATTAAATGTGTTGTACCTTGTCCTAGGTCATAATTACACCTTAGTTAAGTTTACTTAGGGACCACATAGGAGGTTGTTGGAGATTTTCCACTTTTGGTGGACTTGACCTCATCACTTCTACCTTTTGTGGAGACATCATGTGATTATCTCTCCATCTTTTGTGGAGTGATAGGTTTTCCTAGTTGTCTCATGTCATAAGATTACGACACTTGTCATAATCTTATGCCCTTCTATGTTCTCACCTTGGCTATATAACCACGGGGTCTCTATCATTGTAAATAATCATAATCATAACCATTCTATCATCTCATATTATTGACATTGAATACAGTTTATTCTTGTCATCTTGTTTTTATCTCTCTTATGTTTGTGCTTTCTATTAGGCCTCTAGATCTTGGGTGGCTACCTTCATAGCCAATTCTTACATGGTATCAGAGCTTTTAGAGTGCCTTTAGTTAGTCTTTTGGAGAGATTCTTAGAGGGTTCCATTTTTGGCCTTGTATTATAGGTGCATTTTGGGAGCTTGTTGCATCAAATCTGAGCTCACTATTGCATCTGGAGTGTCCGAGAGAGTCAGATTTTCCTTTTGTTTCGTTTTAGTTGGACATTGGAGGCCATATCTACAAAGGGTTGAAGATTGGAGGTGGTTGCTAGATCCAGGACCTAGCTACCATTTCAGAGCATTTTCAGCCGAAAAGGACATTGCCATCGTGCTCAGAAGGGCCAAAAACCCTAAGATCGACTGTCAATTCATCTAAATCGGAGCAAATTGTCCATCGAGGCAAAAAAAAATTGATGGCCGAGCCATATGGCCCAACCATTATGACAGTCAGTACGAATTATTAATTTTAGAAAAAAATTTAATTTTCTGCGAAATTTAAAAAAAATAAATCATTGAAAAGTAATTATATTTTCGCAGAGTTTTTTATTCAAAAGTTTTTAAAATAAAAAAGTTTTTTTTAAAAACAAATTTAAAAATCAACAAATTCCTGCGGTCGGCTGCCTTACGTGATGTGCGACCACCTCTCGAGCGCGAACCCAGCCGCCCCCACGCCACTTTGGACGGACCCCGTCGCTCTCCCCGTGCGGCGTTTAAAAAAATTAATTGTTTTTACAATACAACACAATAAAGTTTTTAAATAAAACTTTTTTTAAAGTTTTTAATAAATAATTTTTTAAAAATAGTTTTCTTTAATAATATTTTTATTAAAGTTTTTTAATTATTTTAAAATATATATTTTTTCTTTATTTCAATTAAAAAAATTCATTAAAAAAATCAATTTTTAATGAAATTTAATAATAAAGTTTTAATAAATAATGTTTTTAAAATGAACTTTTAAAAGTTAAAAAAAAAAAACAAATCATGTATTAATAAGCAAAATTGGGAAAATTATTTTGCCTCCCGATCGAGCCTTGTCTTGGACCATTTGTTCCTCTAATCGGCAGTCAAATGGGGGCCAATTGCTCCTATCGACATCCACCTAGAGGACTTTCTTCACGGTCTTCAGCTTTGGGTTTCTTTGGTTGGCTTCTTCATCAACATTTCCAGATTTGCATCATGATCATTGTAGTTCTCCTCTTTCTAATGTTGTAATCGCACTAAAATAAAGTGCCACAATCTTCTATTTCAGTGTACTATGTCATGTTTTGTATGCTTCTTTGGATTGATCTATGTATCTAGTGTTAGTTCCTATATACTCAGCGTATGCAACGGTTGGTTACACATGCATTTCGGTGAGATGGACTAAACACCATATAGACCTTATTTTGGAAGCACTATACCCATCTTCAGAAGTTTGGTTCTACATCCAGAGACTTGGTGCATGGCTCCAGTGAGACTTGGATTGTACAAATTGTGCATGGCTCCAGTGAAACATGGATTGTACCAATCTGCTAATATTGAGCATTTAGTTGATGCTCACACAGTTGTCTTCTTGGTTTTGACCTTATTTCTATTGCAGTGTGGATTCTTCTATAGTTCTTCATTGACAGATTCTGCAGTTACTCTTGAGTTGATAGATTCAGCTCAGTCACCAATTATGTGGCATCTTCTGCAGTTGTACCTGATTCCTTCTATCAGTGCTTCGCACAGTTTGGCATTTCTTTTGGAACAACATTTGGAGGACTCGTCATCATCCTTGGTCCGCTCTACTTCAGCTTTCACATTGTTCTATATTCTCTCCTTCTTCAGTTCAGATTGGGGACTCTTGACATTGTGATGTTTGAGCAGTGACTCTCCATTGAGGGGGGGTTGCATGGACTTCTTCATTCTTCTTATGGGGGGGACTTTTTCCTCACTTGAGGTTTTATCCTTCCTAGAGCGTGATTCTTATTTTGTTTCTCTCTTTTGGGGAGGAGTTTTGTCCCACTGGGTTTTCTCCTTTTCTCCACTTTATGAGAGATTGCATTGCATTTGTACATGGGTACCTAACATGGCCTAATAGCCAGGACCCATCTTGCATTGTTTGCTTTTGTGTACATTCTCCCTAAGTTGCACTTAAGGGGGGTGTTGTTGTAATTAAATGTGTTGTACCTTGTCCTAGGTCATAATTACACCTTAGTTAAGTTTACTTAGGGACCACATAGGAGGTTGTTGGAGATTTTCCACTTTTGGTGGACTTGACCTCATCACTTCCACCTTTTGTGGAGACATCATGTGATTATCTCTCCATCTTTTGTGGAGTGATAGGTTTTCCTAGTTGTCTCATGTCATAAGATTACGACACTTGTCATAATTTTATGCCCTTCTATGTTCTCACCTTGGCTATATAACCACGGGGTCTCTATCATTGTAAACAATCATAATCATAACCATTCTATCATCTCATATTATTGACATTGAATACAGTTTATTCTTGTCATCTTGTTTCTATCTCTCTTATGTTTGTGCTTTCTATTAGGCCTCTAGATCTTGGGTGGCTACCTTCATAGCCAATTCTTACAAATTCAATGGTACTACTGTATGTTCAAGGTGCTTTTCAGAAAAAATGGCAATCGCTTCTCAACATGGAACAACATGGACCCTGGTGAGCAACCTGCTTGTTTGCAAAACCCAACTCAGATCAAGGAGATGCTTATACCAAGAGTTGGCCTTGTCCTCCAAGTTACTTATGCAAGAGGGGACCAGTTAAAATACAGTGGCCACACTATTTTATTTCCTCGATATATTATTGTAATTGCAACTTATTTACCACAACATATACACGACCTAGATATACTCATAGTTAACAAAAAAAATGTTGCTTCCCAACAATATAGCTTCTATGTTTGCAGGTCATGTGTTCATGAGGCTTTACAGTATAAGATCTTTAATGACCCTTACTACAAAGATGTACAATTAGATGAGGCATCTCTCTTATGCTTTCCTATTTCCGCCATTGATAGCTTTGACCTTCTACATGCAACAACCTCAAATTCAAATCCCTTAGATGTATGTTTCATGGAAAAAAATAATCCAAATGAAGAATAATTGCAAGATAATTTGCAAGAAACAACATCGTTTGTGACAAACCTACCCCCTGCCCATACAAAAGTGCAAGAAATGTGAACCTTGTTGCAATTAGGGTAAGGATGCCCGACTCCAGCTATTGATTGGCCATAAGTTTATTTGATGCCCATCAATGAATATTGCATTGGAGGATTATTTGTTATGGCATTCCCCACATTTTTTTCAAAGGGAACAGTTGCATTCAACCAAAAAAATATGAAAGAGGTTAAGCTACATGATTATGCTCTCCATCTTCTAAGATACCATGATAATAGGTTCAGCCAACACCCACAGTTTAGATACTTCATACTTAATAATCTCATGCACCACCGAAGCTAGGCCAGGGCTTTTTTTTTTGTTCAAAAACACTTGGAATGTAGCTTGCCAACAACAATACTTGCCTTGCACCAAAGATTAAAGGACCTTCCCGATGAAAAGCTTGCAAACCAAGTTATGTGGTTTGGATCAATAATACGTGGCACATGACCCTTTTCGCCTCACCGTAGGGGGGATCTATTTGACATGGTTATTCAAATTGGTTGCCTGATTTTGTTCTTTACCCTTAGTGTAACATATACTAAATGACCAGACATACACAGATTCATGCCGTCTACCACACCAACAAATGCTACAGTTGCAAATCAGTGGAGGATCCAAAATATAGTGCAAAACCCACACCTTTCTATGCTTTACATGCATCATAGATTTACAGCTTTTCGAGAAGAGGTTTTGGAAAAGCTCCTCTGCACAACTGACTATTGGTACAGGTAAACATATTTAACATTTTTTGTTTATTCTATTCCATACACTAATTGCTTACTAATATATCCACTCTCCAGGTATGAATGGAAACACCGAGGTTCTGTACATGTCCATGGCTTCCTTTGGCTCAAAGAAGCACCTGATATTGCCACACTGCAATGGAATAATCTTGCATCAGTCCAAAATGAAATCAACTACATTGAAAAATATGTGTCTGCATGGAACCTGCACCCCCATCCAATCTCAATTGGAAGGGTTCCACGATCTACCTTTAACAACCCATGCTTAATGGACACAAGAATGATTATGTTGTACAACCCTTCACATGACGACAATGAACTACTCAATTGTGTTCAATGCCATACACGTTGTACCCTGAACACACGCTTGCAAAAAAAAGGAACCACCCTTGAATGCCACTACAAAGCTCCTTGGCCCATCCAAGGCACTTCAATCCTTTCAAATGAGAGTGGCCAGCCAAAGCACACCCTTGCTCATAATGGTGACAGAGTGAATCTTCACAACCCCACTATCCTCTCTATTTGGCGAGAAAATGTAGATTGCCAACCCATTCTCTCAATAGATGCAGTGCTCAAGTATATAGTGAAATATGCAACAAAAGTAGAAACCAAATATGAAACATATCATGCAATGCTTTCTCGTATTTCGACCAGCTTTGATCTTTACAAGCCAACACGAATAGCTTTTAGGAAAATGATTGTAGACAACCTTGTCGACCGTGATATTAGTGCCCAAGAAAGTTTCCACCTTTTATTAAAACTACCCCTATGCCTGTCTAGTAGGCTATTTGTTTCTTTAAATGTAAACCACAAACATTATCAACACATTCCGCTCTCACCCACACCCACATCAACAACCAGAGACTACATTGATGCATGCATGACACGTCCTCTTTATTTGGAGATAATGGCACTGATTGATGTTACACGAAAATGGAGCTTCCGAGCATCTCGTAAAATGAATCAATGGAAAGAGCGTGCCACAAAAGCTATTGTTCAAGTATCTCCACGCTTCACAAGCATTCTTGCAAGGGATGACCCAACATATCTCAAGTTTTGTTAGAGTGAATTTCTTCTCTACAAACCATTTCATAACATTGCATATGACTGTGGGTCATCCACCACTAAAATTATTGCTAACTAGGAGAGGTTGGCATACACTTACCATCCATGGCATGTGCGACACACTACACCAGAAACAGTCGTCGATACAAACCCAAGCACTCCTTCGAGCAATGACAAGCAACCACAACAATGCAACCAATCTAAATGGCAAGTTTTGTCAAGTGTACACCCAGGCCATCCAATCCACCTTGATGAAATTGACATGTTGGGTAATCGTGAAATAGACTTTAACCATGATTGGGAGACTCCATCCATAAATCCACTATATCACACTTTGGCTACCAACTTCGTAGACACAAACCACACAACATTTTAAGTCCCTCTTCCACCTAATGTAAATAACCCACATGCCCTTTCATTAGAACAAAAAAAAACTCTGGATTTAGTGTTGTCACACCTATCCTCCAAAAATTACCAACCACCACTAAAAATAATTGTTCAAGGAATTGCAAGAACTGGAAAGTCACACCTAATAAAAAATATATTAGGTCAACACTCAATGGTTCAGCTCCAAGTGATCATACACCACTGCTACTTCTTGCACCTATAGGTGTTGCAACTTTCAACATTGGAGCATCAACAATCCATTCCACACTTTGCATACCCATCAAAGAGATGGATCCCTTGCAAGGCCAAACACTAGCAAGCTTCCAAGATAAAATGTACTTTGTTCACTACATTCTGATAGACGAAATGAGCTTCATCGGTCCAAAGTTTCTTGAACGAATTGACATTCATTTGTGTGAAGCTTTCCATGCACATATCCACACCTCATTTGGTGGTCATTCAATCCCACTCTTTGGAGACTTGGGCCAACTACCACCTGTCAAAGACATTCCTATGTACTCTTCTTCTTCCTATGGTGGGACACTATGGCAGAGCTTCCAAACAGTTATTACACTTAACAAAATATTTTTTCATAGTAGAGAGGATCCCTCTCAAATTCTATTATGTGAACTATTGTGCAATTTAAGGAAGGTTGAACCTACAATTATAGATTGGCAACTGTTAATGTCACAGTCAACCTCAGCACTATCACCCACGAAGCAAGGTGCTTTCTTATCATCCATACATCTTTTTACAACCAATGAAATGGTCTCACTCCATAATAAACACATGTTGTTTTCTGTAGTGCAACCCATTGCCTTATCTACTGTAGAGAAATCAGGGAGCTCATTACACTAAAATCCAAATGATGAACAACTCAAATCTAAAATCTTGTTATGTGTCAACCAAAAGGTTATGTTATGTTGTAATCTTTGGACTGATATAGGCCTTTTCAATGGTGCTCTTGGACAAGTCAAACACATTATCTACAAGGAAGGCGAAAAACCACCCCAACTCCCCTTGTTTGTTGTTGTTTGCTTCAAGCATTACATAGGGCCTACCTAGGATCCAAGCAATCCAACACATTTCCCTATTACCCCATTGAGTCATGGTGGTTAGCGCCAAATTCCACTTAAAATGGCATGGGCCTTAATGATCCACAAATCATAGGGCGTTACACTTGAAAGGGCCACCGTTGATATCAACAACATTGACCGGCAAGGATTGACATTCACAGCTATTTCTAGAGTCACTCACCTTGGAGGACTTTGTATCCACCCTTCCTTCACATTCCAAACATACACACACATTCACCAAATCCCTTATGTTGCATGTAGGATTAAAGAGGAGGCTCGATTGTTAGCACTTTTGACATCGGTGTCTTGACATTCTCATATACTTTTCAACCAAAAAATATATGCTAGTTCTATATTTTCTTACTCCATCACCTTACAAAGTCTACATTTCAGCTACATACATAATTGTTGCTACAACGAGTATCCAATCTCTTCCTCACTTTCACCATTCACTTTGCATTCCCCTTTCTTTGCATCGCTTTGGACATAGAGTATTTCATCAATGCCTCCACTACAAAAGGTTTGCTACAAACTTGTTGCTTTATTTTTTAAAGTTTCACCTCTATGGAAGGAGTTTAATTTGACTTGCACTTTTCATCATGGCTATCTTGTTCCATATTCTTAGAAACACTGGGGTTTGAACACACAACTCAAATGAAAGACAACCAATCTACTAGCATCATATGTCTGGAAACTACACAAAAAAAAAGTTTCACCATCTTATACTAAAGCTATTGTTTGTATTGGACCTCTCCGCTGCAAATTTGGTTCACAATGGTAAAAGCTTCTCCCTTCTCTTTAATTCTTTTTGCAACCATTCCTCTCTAATTTACATATAATTGCATCTTCAATTCAATTTTAGAGCACTCCTAAAGTAATTTATAGATAATTTCATGTTCCTAAAGAAATTTTGCTTTGTAATTTGAGTTTATTTGTATTTTTCCACATAAGATTTTATAAGGGCCAGACTACCTTTTTTTTGGTAGATTATAGGTTTCATACTGCATTTAAAATACCAACATTTGTTGTCTTCTTTGAATAATAAATTCCTTGAATTCACTTTTTATACTCCATTACAATTACAAATGATGGCTTTACCCATTACAAATATCATCATACTAATTCCAAAATATTAATGTCATTTATTTCCTCTATGGCCTTTTGCAAGTATCCAATTTTGGATGGAATGGGAGGACAACATGCATATCATCCCCATTCCTATGGTGAGAGGAAGGAAAATTTTTCCTTGCAATAGACATGATATGAAACAGTGACAGCTTGGTACATTTTGTTTATGTATCTTCATTTCTAAATGTTACTTTACATGAAACTCCCTAATGAGCCGAACCAAAGAAAATCTTTGTAGACTTTATATTAGTCGATAATTGTGTACAATGCATTGTTTGAAATTGTCTCTTTTGCAAAATTCTTTATTGTGCTTTCACTTCATTTCAGAAAAAAATGGCTATGCACTGTCACCAAACTACCATGGAAAATTTTCCACCAAAATTTTCCCATTTTTCTCATCAGCCTCCTTGACAACACATCACAATTTGTGCACAATCTTCAGGTAACTCACTTGCCATGATTTCATTGAAATTTATTATGGGAATTTGTTCCATCCCACAACACTTTTGTTGTGTTTCATTTCAATATTACACTTCTCTTGTTATCTAGTAAATGAAGGCATTAATTCTATGGTTTTATCTATGGTTGTTTCAACATGTAAGCTATTTTTATGATAGTTTTCCTGACAACATTTTTTACTATTTAATGTTTAGCAGTTGCACCTAAAGTTGTAAATGCAATGATTACCAAAGTTTCTTTCACATACCGAACAGTATAGATCAGAATATTTGTACTATGTTACACTTGATACATTCTTCATTACAAAGCTTTTCCATTATACAGTTAATATTTCCTCTCAATTTTCTGCCAGTATACTGATGCTTGTACTTTTAAGACCAAATGTCAAAATGCAAGGGATTGTCAAAATGTTGTTGAAGTTGTAAATGCAATGGTTTCCATAGCTATTTTCAAAGACTGAACAGTAGAGATTGGATCAGCTTCATATGTTAATAGATTCCTCTTTACAAAGCTTCATCTATTTTCCTCAGTTCTCTTAGTTGTTTTTAGTTTGACTCATATATGTAACTATAAAAATTAAGCCAAGTTAGTTACAACTCAATCCATAATCTGCATTTTGTACTGCAATTACTTAAACTTCATTAAAAAGATAAACCATATTAATGTCCATAGACAAAAGGAGCTCAAGGGAATTCAAATTACTAGACCAATGCATAACTTTTTCGAATTCAGTTTATGTCATTTATGATGTTAAAAAATTCCTTAAATTTGTTCACTTATGCCGGACATTGTGAAGTGACCATAGATGTGAGTTTATAATTCTCAATCAACTTGAGGGGTAAGTTTTGGATTCATTTAAATGTTAATTATTGGAAATTTTGTGCACTATTGTGTACACTAATATGCCACTTTCTACTATATTTAATGAATTCTTAGAGAAGAAATAAATGCACAACTTCACTTATTTAAATAAAATGACACTTCACATTTTACAATTTCTATATTTCAAATAGAATACCAACAATTATAATATTGATCTCCATCAAATCTTCGGCGTACCCATTGCACATGAAGGTGCGATTGCTAGTATATATCAACACTTGTATTGTGCTTGGCATTTATTCACAATGCATTACTTATCATCTCCTGTGCTCAGCTATTGTACAGTGTATACATGCATATTTGTTGACTTTGATAAGTTCAAAACCTTCACTATGGGTTGTGCAATACATATGCACCCCATTAATATCTTACTAACATTTAAAAATGCATTAGATATCTCATATATATAATATGTATATATATTATAATGTTCTTCATTATAATATATATAGTTATTAATATATATACATATATTTATATAATTCACTTTTTTTAATAATAAATATATATTTATATATATAAACCAATGATGATTATTATATACATATATATGCATATATTAGTATATATGTACATATTCATTCATATATATATTAGTATATATATATGTGTGTGTATGTATTTATATATACATATATCATTTACATATCCACATATAAACATACACTTACATATTTGTTGATGAGCATATATATATGTTGTATTTACCATATGAAATGCTTACACACATGATATATTTATTTGTATGAGTTATCGTAAATGCATACACTTATGCATATATGCATTCTTACCTATATATTCATCAACTAATATATAAATATGACCATACGAAAAAGAGCTCATCCAAAGACAATAAACCAAAAACCTACCCAAAATGTTCCCGAACCAAGAACAATCAAGAACCCAATGACTAATACCAAAACCATAATCTATCAAAGACAACCGAACAAACTCTCCAATTTATCTAAGACTTCGACCAAGGTTTACTTACCAAATTATGTCTAACTTTACTCTTCTAAATCAATCTGGGTTGTGAATGTGTGAATGCTCAATTAGGTCGAAATAAAGGTTACTAGACCAAGTTCTTCTCATGAGTGATACTTCCCCTCTTTCCGAAGGCTTGAATATGTTCCTACATCCAACTTAATACACTGTATAGGTAGTTAGTTGTCCATATTGCATTGAAAAAGCATTAAAATATTCACATTGCAATCAATATAATCATCCTTTAATAAGCAATAACATCTTAATGCATATCAACATATTTCATTTATCTGGTAAACATATGAAAGTCACAATTTGTATTTACCAACATTTTCACTCATAAAGGTAAGAGTAACTCAGTAACTCTGAAACAAGGTGTAAGACTTAGATGTTTTACCACAATCTTTCTTATCTTTCCAACTTCACCAACCATGATTATAGTAGGGAAAACTTTACATTTTGGTAGCTTCATTATGTTATCCTTATGGGTGGTTACCCTTTGTCTACCATGTGTCCTACCATGATGAAATGCATACTCAGCTATAGATTTATCATTGCCACTTTTTGCATATTCATTTGAACTGCCAAATATTTTAATTATAAATTTCATAAAGTTATTGATTACTAAATACAAAGAACCATTAACGAGAATCCAAGCATTATTTATTTCCTACAAAATTGAGACCAAAGAATTATGTTTCTTATATTAATAATATATGAAAATATTGATGTGGTATGAGCTTTGCTAGGGTTTTGTGTTGTCTACGGTCACTCTTGGCCCCTCTTGCATCATATTGCGCTTATTGCACAGGAAACTCCTCTTTTCCTGTGTGTACGACTGCATTTAGTGCAGTTTTTGTGTTTTAATATGCCTTCAATTGGCTCTAACCCAACAGTTCATGCTTGTGTTAGCAGTTCATCAACTTTGCTCAATGGCTCCTCTTTTGAACAAATGACCCTGAAAATTTGTTCTAAAAGTCTTTCATGAAGTAAGTGTTCTGACTCCCCAGCTGATGTGGTTTTTCCTTTACTAGATTTTGATTTTGCTTGTCAATAGCTTGAGCAACATGCCATTGTTGGATATTTTGTTGGGAGGAATCCCCCTAAAAGTGTGCTTAAGGAGTGGGTCAGCAAGGCCTGGGTCCCTCATGGGGTCTGCCTTGATATGGTCCAAAATTTAACCAAGGGTTTCTTTTTGTTCTGCTTTGTTGAGGTCAATCATGTATAGGCTATCTTAGCCCATGGTCCCTGGTATGTCAAGTCTTTGTTGGTTTTCCAGGCATGGACCCGAGATTTTTCTATCTCAGATAACACCAAGTTGCGGGTTCTAATCTGGATTGAGTTTCCTAGTTTACCCTTTCCTTGTGTGCCTTTTTTGAATCATATTGTGTCCTCGCTAGGGAGGGTTATTTGCATTGAGCCCGATTGGGATCTTTTAGGCCCGACCCCAAAAAAGGGTCTATGTGGAAGTGGACCTTTCCAAAGATTTGAAAGACTCCATTGATATTCAAATTGGAGCTCTCTGGCATACCCAAAAGGTCACTTATTTTAATCTTCCCAACATGTGTTATAGGTGTCAGTCCGTAGACCACAAGCTCAGGGACTACCCTTTGGTAGTGCCTTGTACACCTTCACTACCATGAGATGCTGATAAACCTCGTCCGACAGATGCTTCTGCTGCCAAAGTTGATGAAAAATGGACTATGGTTGTGAACCACAAGAGTAAGTCCACTAGTTCTGGGTCAGCCTCCAAGGCCTATGAACCAGTGAAAGTTGTTTCAAACCCTTCAGTGAAGGGGAAGGAAGCTCCTGTCAGTGTTGATAATGTTCCATTGCAACCTAGGCCAAAGACAATGCCTCAGCCCACTGTTGTCATGATAGCACAATTAAATGTTTCTCCTCCCATATTCGGAGCTCAAAGGTGATTCGCAGTCCTTCTCCACCAAGGGAAGAAGGAGAATATGTGCAAGAAAAGTGGAGATTTTCCTCTCCTTCTATTCAGATTGGGTCAGTTCCGCCAGAATTTTTGTAGAATCATTTCTCTTCTCTGAATGAAGAGGAACCAGACTCTTATGATATAGAGGAGTTTCATTCATGAATTTCCTCTCATGGAATTTCTGAGGTCTAACAGACCTCTCCAAAAAGTATTATTTCAGGGATACCTTGAGTAAGTATTCTGGTATTGAAGTGCTTTGTGTCCAAGAAGTTAGTTTCTGGTTTTTTTCTTGCTTCAACTTGTTCTATTTGACTAGCCAATAAAATGTTTTGCACTACTAATGATGTTGGACATGGTGGAGTTGTCACCCTTTTTTCCCCACAGTGACACTCTTGTGTGGTTGACCATGGGTCTGATCCCACTCATTGGCTTGTCTAGATCCTTCTCAACATTGATAATAATTCCTTTGGGATTATTAATGTTTATGCTTCTAATGATGTTGTGGAACCCTCTTTGCTTTGGCGTTGGATTGTTGATTCATTTCCATTTGCTACTTGGTTACTATGTGGGGATTTCAATATGGTTGAGATGGTGTATGACAAAGATGGCACCTTTCCTTTCAGATAGGTAGTTGGTGAAAGGGAGGTGTGGTTTTACATGTGCAATAAATTGGAGCTCTTTGATCCCAATATTGGTCGCCGCCATTCTCATTCTCTCTGACACACTTGGTGTAATTACAGGGTTAGTTCTAAAAGGATATTTAAGTGCCTTGATTGTGCCATGATCTTGGCTCAATATTTTTTCTCTTTTAACAGTTCTCTCCCAGTTAAGTCGTTAGTGGATATGACTTTGTTAGACCACTTCTCCATTTCCTTTCGCATTGAATGGGAGACTCGACAGCTTCACACGTGTAAAACTCAATTCTTTTTTAACATGTCTTTCCTCTATCACAAGCCTACCCTGGCCCACATTCGTAGAGTCTAGAATCTGGAGTGCAGACGAGCTCATCATACAGGCTAGATTACTTGGTGGAATGATGCTATCACACACACAGTTAGATATTTGTGCATTTATGGGCACCAACTGACTATCTTTCGCTTGCAGTCTTATGAGGCTACCACCGCTAACCTACACTCAGCTACTGAGGCTTTGGTTTCCAACCCCTTTTCCTCATCAAATCAAGTCAGGGTGGTAAAATTAAGGCACAAAAAGCAAGTTGCAGACAATTATGCTACCAGAGGTGCGCAGATCAAAGCTTGGATACACTGGCTAAAAATTGGTGATCATGCCTCCAAAGAGTTTTTTTTGGCATTGTGTGCCAGGCACTCATCCCCAGGCATTACAAAAATCAAAGATGGTAATCAGGTGCTCTCTGAGCTTCCTGACATTCTCCAAGCCTTTGTGCATCATTATGAGCAGGTTTTCACTACACAGGAACCCACGCCTGTGAGACAGCAAGCCCTCCAAGATTATCTTGTCGTTTTGCCAAATAGGCTTTCCTCAACCCAAAGAATTTTTTGCAATCAATTGTTAACAATTGATGACCTCAAGGAAGTTGTTTATTCCATGGCTGATGACAAAGCCCCGAGGATTGATGGTTTCCCTTGTGAGTTTTACAAGGCCCTTTGGGACTATGTTGGGCAAGATCTGTATCATGTTTACTTAGAGGCTTTTCATGCCAAATCTCTAGGTAACTTAATAAACAAAGACAATATAAAATCCATACCTAAATCTAGTGATCTTGAGGATATTTACAACTGGAGGCCTATCACGCTTCTCAATGTCTCCTACAAAATCATTGCCAAGGCTTTGGCTTTGAAGATCTTCCATCTTTTACCTTAGATTGTGCGCTCGAAGCAAACAGGGTTTATCAAATCCAGGTTCATTCTAGATAATATTATTGTTGTTTGGGAAGGCATGAAATGGGCCAGGTGTTCAAACCAAAAAGCCATTTTTGTCAAAATTGATTTTTCCAAGGCCTATGACTGCATTGAATGGCCTTTTATTCTTTCTATGTTGCAAGCTTTGGGTTTTGGGCCTAATTTCATTCAAGTTGTTTGAATGCTCTTTGTGGATGTCTCTGCTTGTATCACCATTAATGGTCGTCAATCTTTTGCCTTTGGACTCTTTCGTTCCATTCGGCAAGGGTGCTCGCTTGCCCCCTCCCTGTATGTGCTTGTTGCTAAAGGATTTGGCTACCTTTTGGCCAATGTGGTTTCCCAACAGTGTGTCAAGGGCATTTTGTTTCCTAACTCTTAGGCTCAGTTGGTTAATGGCTATTTTGTTGATGACTCTTTCCTCACTCTCTTGGAGGAAGAAGAAAATATTAAAGTAGCCCTAGATTGTCTTAATAATTTTTGTCTTGCTTCCGGCTCTACCATTCAGTGGCATAAAAATTTGTGTTATAGACAGTCTATTATGCCCACTCCTCCTTGGTTTCAACAATATAAATGGAAGTGGATTGGGCCAGGAGAAATTTTTTAGTTCCTGGGCATTCCCTTTGCCTTCTAGGTGTCCCCGGTTGAGTTATGGCAAGCTATTCTTTCCAGGGTCTAGCAAAAGCTTTCTTATTGGATTACTAAGCCCCTCTCTTTAGCGGGGAAATTCTAGGTGTGCTCCAAGGTTCTTGTAGCTACCCATGTTTATTATTCTTCCTGGTGTGCCCTGTCAAAAGGTTCCTATGACAAGCTTGAAAAATTGTTCTGAGATTTTCTTTGGGCCTATGTTGATTCCCATAGAGGGTTTCGCTGTGTTGCTTGGGAGTTTTTCTACCTTCCCAGAGATTCTGGAGGGCTTGGGTTGCTCTCCACTAAGTGGAAAGGGACTGCCTTGTGTGTCAAATGGATAATCCACGCCCTTACTAGCGATGAGGCCTAGAAATTTTTTCTCAAACATTGTATTCAGTCAAGCTTTCCTGTTCCTAGACCCACCTAGAAGGGGATTGGCTTTCAAACCCTTCTAGTCATGGAGGATCTAGTCCAAATTATGGGGGATTTTTTGGCCAAAAGCATTTGGAGATCCAGGGAGGCAGTCAAGCCCTAGCTTTGTTGGGCTGGCTCTAGTTTATGTGATGGGCTTTCACTTAACCAACAGAATGTTTGGTGGTCACCTCTTTTGGCTAGCAATGGTCAATCATTGGCTAAGTCGCCTTGGCTTAAATCACTCATATTCCACAAAAAGGGTATTCAAACCCTGCAACAGGTATTTCATAGACCCACAATGTGTATCATGTGGTGGGAAGAATTTTGTGCCTTGCATAGGCTTCATAACCAGGACCATGCAACTTTTGATGGTCTAGTGAATTCTATTCCTATAGAGGTGCTTCACCACATTTTTCTATGATTCAAAGTCTGAATGAGAGGTGGCTTCTTCAATCTCCCGCTCATGTCTAGCGTAAAAGATTTGTTGCCACTTGGTCTACAAGTGTTGAGCTGAAACTTTCCCACTTTCCTTGGTGTATTCTTTTCCAAGGCTTGCTTGTGGGTTCTTGGCTTGTTCACCTAGGGGTCCAAGACCTTCGTTGCCCTTGTTGTGGGCAAGCTGATACTTTTAAGCATTTTTTCTAGTTTTTCCCTAGAGTTCAACAATTTTGGACTTGGATTCATGACTTCTTTCGGCCCTTTAGGCCAAATCCTTGCTCTTGGCATATGATTCTATTAGGAGACTCGCCCAGATTTCCTGCTAAGTATACCTAGCTTTGGCACACTTTCAGGGTAGAAATCCTCTTCAATATCTGGAAAGACATAAATGCTTGCATATTTTCTCATTTTGAAATGGATATTAATGTTTCATTATATGCTAAAGCTATTATTTGTTCTAATGTGCTCTTAAAGATTCAGGTGTAGGCTAATAAAGTTGCACTTGAGGTTGCTCACTTGCAAGTGCTTTTGGACCACTGGGGCAATGCCTTGTGTACTATTTCTTGAGTGCTTGCTTCACCCACCTCCTCCCATGGTCAGTCGCCTTCTTAGGGCCGACAGTGGAGTGGTTCTGCATTTCCATGCTCCCATCCTCCTCTTTGGTAGGATTCTCGCCCTCCTCAATGGACCCGCTCTCCTCTGCCGCTAGCTAGCCAGGGGTGGCCCTTTGGCAGTGCTTCAGGGAGTGGCGGTGGCGGTTCCAGGTGGCCCTCTGATGACACACCTGCTCCTGGCTCTGGTTGGCTAGATTTTGGTAAAGGTTTTATGTGTTTGGCGCTTGCAATCTTGCCCCGACGTGAGGATAAAGATAAAGAGAAGGAAAAAGATACCGTTGATGGTTGGGGTCCTCCTCCTAACGTCACTCTAGACCCCGCTGATGTATGGGGGAAGAATTTGGATGACAAAGACCCTCCTGGTTCTGTTGGCACTACTTTGGCCGCTTAATGGCCCTTTTTATATGTTTTGTAATTATGGACTTCTGGGCTTGGCCCATGTGACTGGTTGATTTTTTAGCTTTTTTGGGCTTGGCCCATGTGACTCTCGAGGTGTGCCTTCTTACCACCCATCTTTTTTTGTGAATATGTAACTTTATCTTTAAAAGTCTCAACATTACCAAGTGCTTCCCACATAAGTTTGATGAACTCAATTTATTGGCTTTAGTTGGGTATTTGAATTTTCCAAAGTATTATTTATCAATAGCCCTTGAGACAAAGAAACTAAGATAAAGGTAAGTGCACAAAGTTGTGACACAAAAAGGGGGTCTTAAGATGCCACTTTTTTTCCTTCTGAAATCAACCTAGGCTAATGTTCAATGGGAAAATTAAGATAGTTATGCTCAAAATTTGAAGATGCAACAAGAACAAGAGTTTTTTATATATTTAAAAATTGACATTATTTAAAATTATTTTTATTTTGTTAGGTTGTAAGGCTTTTCATCTAGATAAACTTTTGAAAAGTGTATATATTTTTACTATTTTTAAAAATATATCTTTAAAAGTAAAAATTAAGTATGTTTCCTAATTTTGAGAAAATAATAAAAATTATGCAAAAAATAAATAAACCTATTTTAAAAAAAGGCACTACTAAAAGTAATTAAAAATTAAAACCTTGAAAAGTTAAAAATGGTTAGAAAGTTGTGATGTTTTATGATTTTTTTTCCTCAAAGACATGAACATGATGAAGAGCATGTTTGGCATTTGCATGTCCTTTACAAAACATGAATTTAGGCACCAAAATTGTGTTTCCAACCCATAGGACTGGTAAATTAAACATGTTTCAATGCCAAGAGTGGGATTTCATTGATTTAAACTATAATGTGTATGTATTATAATAAATTTGCAATAGAAAATATGTACACCTTAGCCTTAATGTGAGTGTGCTATAATATTTTCTAGAATGTGAGTGTTTTTTGGAGAAATATAATTAATTGGCCACTTTTTGGATCCCATCTTTGTGGAAACATTAGTGAATGAAATTAAAAAAAATGTGTTAATGTAGTTCAAGTCTAAAAAATTTATATGGTTAGAAATCTTAGAAAACATGTGAAGTTATGGTGGTAATCTTACGAAGATTTGATTTATAATGTGTAAACCTATTGACAAGTAAGTTGGAAAATGAGAATTGAGGAGAAAAACACATGAAAATGAGGCAAATGAACCATCCAAGCCTAAGTACAAGCCAAAACACGTACATTTTTTGTGTAAGACAAAACATGTATGTGTTTTGTGCAAGACAAAATGTGTACGTGTTTTGTGCAAGACAAAATGTGTATGTGTTTTGTTCAAGACAAAATGCGTACATGTTTTGCGCAAGATAAAATGCATACATTTTTTGTGCAAGCCAAAACACGTACGTGTTTTGTGCACGTACGTGTTTTTTGCAAGCCAAAACACGTACGTTCTTTTACAAGCCAAAACACATACGTATTTTATAAAATTATAGGTAAACAAATAAAGAAAATAAATAAATTGTTGGTACATTCATCATGCAAAGGAAATGAAATTATTAAAGAGGGGATAAAACTAAAATTGCCAAGTATCTTATTTTAGAGGAAATTAGTATAGTCGACATTACAATATATATATATATATATATATATATATATATAATTTAAATTTTTTGGGAAACTATGTATTTTTGTATGCAGAGGTAGATCAACAGAATCTCAATTTCACATTTAAGTACCCCTATTTTTTATCTAAAATCTATTGTTACTTTCTCACTTCGATAATATATATGTCAATCATTAAATCATAAATCAAACAATATTTAATAATTGGTTATTATAATAATTATAAGTGTGCATTCATTTTTGCAATAGGAGGATTTTGAGACTATTAGTTCTATTATAGAGTTAAGTTGTCCACTTACGTAAAAATAATATTAATACCCCTTTCATAGTAAGATCATTTGAAGTAGGGGTGGGGGGCCTAGCTCAATTGGATAAAGCATATTGTTGTAGAGAAGAGGTCACGAGATCTAGTCTCCCCCCCAAACTCGTGGTACCGAAGGGCGTGTCGCTCCAGTGTCACCAATCAAGTGAAAAACATTTACCAAGCGCACTACAATTTATAGGGGGACGGATACCTAACTGATTCCTGCAGTCTAAGAAAAAAGATCATTTGAAGTAAATTATAGTCCTCTTAAGTGGTTTCCATTTATTAAAACATAAGAGGATGACCTTCAGTAATAATCCATAGATAGTTATTTTTTTTATAAAGAACTGATAAGCGCGATATGTATCTATATTTTTATCTACTCACTATATTTTATAGTTCTGGCCTTATAGAACTCGTTGTATAATATATTAGCATTATGCTAAAGGCAAGCGTGTTTTGGAATGCACTAAAAGCATCATGTTATTGAAGATCTAACTATCCAACTCTCTCTCCCTCCACCTTAGTCTCTAACTCTCTCTACATCTCTCTAAGCATCATGTTCTTGATGGTTTATGATGGAGAGTTGAGAGTTGAGGGTTTAGGGATTAAATTTAATTATGTAGGTTTTAGTGTTAAATTATTAATGTTGGGTTTAGGGTTTAACATATAGGGTATAAGGTTTATGTATTAGGGTTTAGGTCATAGGGTGTAGGGTTTATGATCGATGGTATAGGGTATAGGGTTTATGGTTAAGAGTATAAGATTGAATTACAAGGTTTAGGTTTGAGGGTATAGGAACCTTGAGGGTTGAAGGTATAAGGCTTAGGGAAGAGTGTATAGGGTTTATGACCTAGGGTTGAGTGTAGGGTTTAGAGTTGAGGGTATATGATATATAGAATATAGGGTTGAGGGTATATCATTTAGGATTGAGTGTATAGGGTCAAGGGTTCATCCCCTAGGCTTTAGGGCCTAGGGTTAAGGGATATAGTTTAGGGTTGAGGGTATATGATATAGGGTTTAGGGTTGAGTGTATATGGTTAAGGGTTTATTATATAGGCCTTAGGGTCCAAGGTCAAGAGGGATAAGGTTTAGGGCCATGAGGGTATATGGCATAGGGTTGAGGATTAAGGGTTTAGCCTATAGGCTTTAAGGCCTAGGGTTGATAGATAGGGTTTAAGGTTGAGGGTATAGGGTTTAGGTTTTAGGGTTGAGGGTATGGGGTATAGGGTTGATTATATGGTGAAGCATTTAACCTATTGTATTTAGTTCCTAGGGTTGAGGTATAAGGTTTATGAAACTGATGGTATAGGGTAAGGGTATAAACTTTAGTTACCTATAACTACCTCTCTCTATCTAACCTCTCTCTCTATAGTTTAGGGTTAAGGGATAGGGTTTAGGGTTGATTGTATAGGGTATCTAGGGTTTAGGGTTATGGGTATAGAGCTTGGGGTTATGGGTATAGAGTTTAGGGTTGAGTGTATAGGTGTTAGGATTAAGTGCATAGGGTTTTGGTAAGTTAAATCCATTGTACGACCAAAACTAAGCAAAACATGTACATGTGTTTTGTTAAGTTAAAACCACATAATTTTTTGTAAAGCTATATAGATCACCTGAGGGCTGGGACATCTATGGTTGAGGTTTGAGCTCGTATAGGGTTTAGGGACAAGGGTTTAGGGTATAGGGTTGAGTATATGGTTAATGGATTAACTTATTGGATTTAGTTCCAAAGGTTGAGGGATAAGGTTTAGGAACTAATGGTATAGGGTACAGAGTTATGGGTTATGGGTATACAATTTAGGGTTAAGTCTCATATCTCCCCCTCTATACTCTCCTCCCCATCTCTATTATTCTCTATCCCACTTCTCTCTACTCTAGATCTACCTCTCTCTATCTAACCTCTCTCTCTCCACTATCTACCTCCCCTTCGTATCTCTCCCCTCATTCGTCCTTATCTACCTCTCCCTCCCTCCCTATATATACCTCTCTTCTATCTATCTCACATATCTCTTTCTCTACCTCTCTTCTCTATATATCACCTCTCTCTATCTTTCTCACATGTATCTCTCTCCTCCGTCCCTTTAATATCTCTAAACTATTAATTATTTAGGATGTAGGGCCTATGGTTTATGGGTTTAGGGTTGAGGGTATAGTGTTTAGGGTTGAGGGTTTAGGATATAGGGTTGCGTATATGGTTAAGGGTTTAACCTATTTGATTTAGTTCCTAAGGTTGAGAGATAAGGTTTAGGGAGCTGATGGTATAGGGTGTAGGGTTTCGGGTTATGGTTATATAGTTTAGGGTTAAGTCTCACATCTCCCCCTCTTTACCCTCCTCCCCATCTCTATTGTTCTCTATCTAACTTCTTTGTCTACTCTAGATCTACCTCTCTCTATCTAACCTCTCTCCTCCCACTATCTACCTCCCCTTCCTATCTCTCCCCTCACCCGTCCTTATCTACCTCTTCCTCCCTCCTTATGTAGATCTCCCTTCTATCTATCTCACATATCTATTTCTTTTCCTCTCTCTCTCTCTCATGTCTCTCTCTCCTCTCCCCTTTAATATCTCTAAATTATTCCTTATTTATGGTGTAAGGCCTATGGTATATGGGTTTAGGGTATAGGGTTGAGGGTTTAGGGTATAGGTTTGAGTATATGGTTAAGGGTTTAACCTATTGGATTTAGTTCCTAAGGTTGAGGGATAAGGTTTAGGGAAATGATGGTATAGGGTATAGGGTTTCAAGTTATGGGTATACAATTTAGGGTTAAGTCTCACATCTCCCCTTTCTAATATCCTCCCCATCTCTATTGTTGTTTATCTCACTTCTCTCTCCTCTAGATCTACTTCTCTCTATCTAGCCTTTCTCTCCACTATCTACTCCCCTTCATATCTCTCCCCTCATCCATACTTATCTACCTCTCCCTCCCTCCCTATGTAGATCTCTCTTCTATCTATCTCACATATCTCTTTCTTTGCATCTCTTCTCTATATATCACCTCTCTTTATCTCTCTCCCATCCCTCTCTCTCCTTTCTCCCTTTAATATCTCTAAATTATTCATTATTTAAGGTGTAGGACCTATGGTTTATGGGTTTTGGGTTGATGGTTTAGGGTATATGGTTGAGTATATAGTTAAGGGTTTAACCTATTAGCTTTCCTAAGGTTGAGTGATAAGGTTTAGGGAACTGATGGTATGGGGTATAGACTTTAGTTCCCTAGACTACCTCTCTCTAGAGTTTAGGGTTGAGGGATAGGGTTTAGGGTTGATCGTATAGGGTATCTAGGGTTTAGGATATAGGGTATAGAGCTTAGGGTTATGGGTATATAGTTTAGGGTTAAGTGTGTAGGTATTAGGGTTAAGTGCATAAGGTTTTGGTAAGTTAAATCCATGATAATCCCAAAACTAAAAAAAACACATACATGTTTTGCTTTTTTTGTAAAGGTAAATCCATCCTCCAAACCCGAAACTAACCAAAGAAAATACATATTTTGCAAAGTTAAAATCATGTACAAGTTTTGTTAAGTTAAAAACATGTACATATTTTTGACACTATAGGTGCTTCTAAATGGAGGCCAGAGTGCAAACACTTAAGTTTATGGACCAATAACACGTACATGTTATGGAAACATAACACGTACATGTTATGGAAACATAACACGTGCATGTTATGTAAACATAATACATACAAACTTTATGTAGTTTATATGCATTCATAACGACCAAAAAATCACTTAACAGTTGTGCTGAAGGTCCCATGCAACAAACTCTACTTTTGTGTGCACCTTTTTCTGGTAGAATAAGATATTTCTTTGTTTTATTTGAGTTCAAATGATTAAAATGGATTGGAATGTGACAATTAACTGATTGTTAAATTTTTTTGTTTGTATATCATTTTTGATTGTCAATTTTGATGACTATTTCATATTTTATTGTTAATTTATTAATTTGATTAAGTAATTTGTCAGTTAGATGTCAAAAGAGAGTAATTTGTTTAAGTAATTTTATATATTTTTAATTAATTTTACATTTGTTTAAGTAATTTCATATATGTTCAAGAAATTTCATATTTGTTTAAGTATTTTGATCAAGTAAATTATTTTTGTTCAAATTACAATATTTATTAACATATATTCATAATTTTTTATTTAGGAACAATTGGAATTAACCATGGGAAAGTATAAGCGAGGACCACCCAAACAACTTGATGTGCAAAAAAGCAAAAACAAAGGGAGCACATGAAAAGACTACGTGAAATGAGAAAAGTTGGAGGAGAAGGTAGATCATCCATACCAACTGACATTGATGTAGAATCAAATACCAAAACACCTATTGAAGATCAAGAACAAGTGCCAAACATCACACCTATTGATACAAGGAATGATGAATCATATGTACCAAATGCAAACCAAGAACACACACCAATCATAACACCTCCTTGAATTATTCAAAAAAACCAAATTATCTAATTGACATAGATGAAAATATTTTGAAACCAATGGTTGACAAAAATTTTGATCGCGCTTGTAGAAGAATGGCTAATAAAATATGAAAAACTATTTTGAGAGCTTAAGTGAATATGGAAGGTGATAATTGTTTGTTAAAATGATTAAAAATCTTAATTTTATAGACACTACGAAGATCCTTGGCTTAAGATCATCGAATACCAATGGTGAAATAACTATTGTAAGAAATCTAATTAGTGTGTATCAATTAAGAGGTACCTTCAGATAGAACGTTTGTAAGTGCAATGCTTTTTGAGAAATAACTCATCAAAGTTTCACTTTTTGGCATTTAGGGCTCTTATGAGAAAGCATCGGTATGATGTAGCCTAAAACAATTTGGCATGCTAGGTGCAAAATAGGACCTTTCCTAGCATAGACCTACCCACCCGGACGTGTTGGCACTGTTGTTTTGGTTGCACAATGGATGAAGCAAAAGTTACGTGATCTGTAATTAGAGGATTACAAAATAACTTGCAAATTAATTCTAATTACAATTTTTCCCCGATCCAGACAAAATTGCGTGATTATGTTGTTTAACCGTTTAAATTATAGACTAAGTTCACTTAATCCTTTACAAAACTCAATGAAATTAACTAATTACTAAAATGTTGTAATTAGAACTTAAATGCCAAATCGAAAATACTTGAAAGAAAATAAGAGAGAATGTAAGACAGGAGATAGAAGAATAATAAGACAAAAGATAGAAGAATCAAACACAAGTTGATAATGGAGTTCGTCCAATCAGGACTACATCTCTGGGTCCACTTCTCAATGTTGGACCGCTTTTATTAATATCGCCAAGCACCTGAAGATTCCTTCTTACAATATTCAAGCTTCAAAAACCTGCACAAAATTCCTCACAATCTCTCACTTATACAATTTTGATGTATAACAACACCTTGCAATTCTTCCTCTCAAAAAGAATTCAACTCTCACAAAGGAATTATTTCTCCAAGTAGACTTGCTTATTTTCAAGCCAAAACTCTCCCCCTTTTATACAAATTTATTTGCTAATATGGGCTAAAACCATATTATTTGCAAATATACCTATATCTCCTATTACAAGAAAAAAATTCAATAATATCCTCCTTTAATAATTTTTGGAAGGATAATATCCCCTCAAAATAATTCTCTTTCCATTTGAATGGTTACGAATGGATTTATTCTCTATTATTTAGGGAATATTTTATGTAAGGTTTTATTTGATCCCTTAATTTAGGAATACAATTCCTAATATTTCCGTGTAAAAGAAAATATTCTAGGCCTCTAAAAATATGGGATAATTTAGGCCTCTAGGAAAAAGGGATTTAGCCTTATTCTAAGGCTTTGAAAAAGCAATTAAATCTTTTAGAGAAAATGGTGGGTGGTGATCCCACCATCCTCTCCTCCTTTTAAGTTTTTCCCCTAAAGACAAGGGAGACTTCCCATATAAGGTGGGATACCCCCTATTCCTTAGGTGGCATCCCACTTTAATAGGTGGTGCCCACTTTATATATTTTTTCTTTAACAAATATGGTTTAATCCATATTTATGCCATGTCATATACTCTTGCCACATCACCACTTGCCACAACACCATGCTGACGTCATGATGACATCATCATTTTGACTGGTCAACTCTTTTTGTCTGCAAACTTTGACCGGCTCTATTTTGCTCATACGGACTCTATTTTTGAAACCGAATATAGTTCCGGAATTGGCGCGACAAGCTCTACAACTTGGTGTCATTTTTGTCTCATTTTGAGATGATCAATTTTCTGCCTTTTTGAATGCCTAATTTGCATGTTTGACTGGACCTTTGACTGCGCATAACTTCTGCATACGAACTCCTTTTGAGCCCATTCAAGTTGCGTCAGGACCATGTCAGCGAGCTCTGTGTGATGATGCTAGTTTCATGAGATTCTGAGATTGTGAAATTTTTAGGTTTTCCAGGATCCACCTGGATCATTCCTCCCCATTGAGAAGCTTTTGGACCTCCAAAAGGTCTATTTTATGTACAATTGGAGCTAGGGAAATGTCGCCCCACTTGCCCAGTATCATCTGTCCTTGCTGGAATTCTGAACACCTGACTCATCATAACAATAACCAAAACTGCACTGATATTGTTAAGTACATTAGCCACATACACATCCACATCCAATGTTGCCACTACCAACCATACATTGCTGAAAAGTAGAAGGCTGAATAACAAAATTGAATTTGCAGACGAGAAAAAGAATGTACCAATATCATGCTTGTCTTTCATAACTAGAACACCCTTAGAATTAGGCATGCTCTTATGCAATGGCACTTCTTCTGGTACAAACGTAAGTGCCAAATTATTGCTTGCATTAACTACCCTTTTCAAATGTCTCGTTGTCACAAAAGACTTACCAGTCTTAATTGGATGAGAATGCACAATGTATTCAATTCCTTCCTTAAACAAGTGATACTAATTATGTTCCCTATAGAAGATTGCTTTCCTATCATACAAGTATGGGCTACCCAACACAATCCCATAGATATCAAGTGGAACTACATCAAATTCAACCTCATCTATAAACTTAGATGTTATTGCAAATCTTAAATTGCATTGCTTAGTTACTCGCAATTTGTTATCATTGCACACCCAACCTAATGGATAAGGGTTTTTATGTGGATTTGTTTTCAATCCCAATTGTTCAACAACTTCTTCTGAAATTAGATTAACTTGGGATCCACTATCTATCAGTGTATCAATCTTAGTGTTCTTAGAAATCACCCTTATATGGAACAATTCACATCTTTTTCTATCTTCAAGAACAACATGAATTTTTGAAGTAGAAGCACATGAAACATCAGTGAAAGATTCATTACCAACAAAAGCTTTACCTTTCAAACCCACAATTGAAATCTTTGATTCATCACCAGATTCCATACCAAGGTCTTGCACAACAGTTGTGGACTTCTGCTTACCCTTTCGATCCTTGAACCACTTAGGCTTCTGATCAAGAAGCAATTTCCAACACTTTGCATCTTCATGCCCTTGCTTCTTGCAGTGTGAGCAATAAGGCTTCTCGTCCTCCTTCTTTACATTAGCGGTTTTTTGTGATTTCTCCTTCCATTTCTTGCTGCTTTTCTGCTTACTGGAGTCCAACAACATATTATCTTGGCTATTCCTTGAGCTTGTTTCCAAATGGATAGCTTGCACACTAACTTCATCAATGTTAGTTGGATTAAACATAAGTATAGTATGTTTCAAATTCTCACATAATCCACCTATATACTTTAACAAAGTTTCTTGCGTGTATAAAGGAATGCCCAACATTAAAGCCCTCTTCCTAAACTCTTGTGTATATTCTTGCACACTTTGTACTTTCTCTTGCTTTAATGATTGCCAATTCATCATTGCTTTTTGCATATGCCCTAATGGATAGAACTGTTTCTTTAATGCAGCTATAAACTCAAACCAAGAAGAAATAATTTTGCCATAATGACTTAGATCCTCTTGTGTTCTACTCTCCCACCAAATTAAAGTTGTGCCTCCTAGGCGAAGAGTAGCTAATTGGATTTTTTGAGAATCCTTAGTAAACTTTTGAACTCTACAATAAACTTCAATTTGTTTTATCCAATTATCAAGTTTTTCTGCATCTAGTTCTCCATTATAGATTGGCAAATCAAATTTGACATCAAGTTTTAACAAAGGTGTATTAACTTCAGATTTCACAAGTTGTTTCTTTTTGGAAGAGTTAGACGAAGAAGAAGATGAATATGAAGAAGATGAGGAAGATGGGGATGGAGGTTCAGGAGGGTCACTACCACCTCCTACTCCTTTACCTTTGTCATCTTTTAATGAAGATTCAGCTTCCTCCTTCTTTCTAGCCTTGCCTTCCTTTTTCCTTTATCGCTCTTGCCTCTCTTGGAAAAGAACTTCCACCATAGCCTTCATTTCAAGAAATTCTTTCTGGAAAGCTTTCTCATCAAGCTCTAGAGCTTCATGTTCAGTTACCATTTCTAACATTTTTGATGGCTTTCGTTTCCCAATCTCAGGATTGAACTCTATAAGTGCACCTTCTCCTTGCTTCAATTTCAACCTGGTTAACATTCACTTTTGCAATTTCCTGCAAAATGGGCTCTAATACCAATTTGATCTGTAATTAGAGGATTACAAAATAACTTGCAAATTAATTCTAATTACAATTTTTCCCCGATCCAGACATAATTGCGTGATTATGTTGTTTAACCGTTTAAATTATAGACTAAGTTCACTTAATCCTTTACAAAACTCAATGAAATTAACTAATTACTAAAATGTTGTAATTAGAACTTAAATGCCAAATCAAAAATACTTGAAAGAAAATAAGAGAGAATGTAAGACAGGAGATAGAAGAATAATAAGACAAAAGATAGAAGAATCAAATGCAAGTTGATAACGGAGTTCGTCCAATCAGGACTACGTCTCTGGGTCCACTTCTCAATGTTGGACCACTTTTATTAATATTGCCAAGCACCTGAAGATGCCTTCTTACAATATTCAAGCTTCAAAAACCTGCACAAAATTCCTCACAATCTCTCACTTATACAATTTTGGTGTATAACAACACCTTGCAATTCTTTCTCTCAAAAAGAATTCAACTCTCACAAAGGAATTATTTCTCCAAGTAGACTTGCTTATTTTCAAGCCAAAACTCTCCCCCTTTTATACAAATTTATTTGCTAATATGGGCTAAAACCATATTATTTGCAAATATACCCATATCTACTATTACAAGAAAAAAATTCAATAATATCCTCCTTTAATAATTTTTGGAAGGATAATATCCCCTCAAAATAATTCTCTTTCCATTTGAATGATTACGAATGGATTTATTCTCTATTATTTAGGGAATATTTTATGTAAGGTTTTATTTGATCCCTTAATTTAGGAATACAATTCCTAATATTTCCGTGTAAAAGAAAATATTCTAGGCCTCTAAAAATATGGGATAATTTAGGCCTCTAGGAAAAAGGGATTTAGCCTTATTCTAAGGCTTTGAAAAAGCAATTAAATCTTTTAGAGAAAATGGTGGGTGGTGATCCCTCCATCCTCTCCTCCTTTTAAGTTTTTCTCCTAAAGACAAGGGAGACTTCCCATATAAGGTGGGATACCCCCTATTCCTTAGGTGGCATCCCACTTTAATAGGTGGTGCCCACTTTATATATTTTTTCTTTAACAAATATGGTTTAATCCATATTTATGCCATGTCATATACTCTTGCCACGTCACCACTTGCCACAACACCATGCTGACGTCATGATGACGTCATCATTTTGACTGGTCAACTCTTTTTGTCTGCAAACTTTGACCGGCTCTATTTTGCTCATACGAACTCTATTTTTGAAACCGAATATAGTTCCGGAATCGGCGCGACAAGCTCTACAACTTGGTGTCATTTTTGTCTCATTTTGAGACAATCAATTTTCTGCCTTTTTGAACATCTAATTTGCATGTTTGACTGGACCTTTGACTGCGCATAACTTCTGCATACGAACTCCTTTTGAGCCCATTCAAGTTGCGTCAAGACCATGTCAGCGAGCTCTATGTGATGATACTAGTTTCATGAGATTATGAGATTGTGAAATTTTTTAGGTTTTCCAGGATCCACCTGGATCATTACGCAACATTGCAACTTTTCATTGAATTTATTTGATAGTTTTTAGGCAACAAGAAAAAATTTCACCACGACCATGATAGGCAATTAGATTCAAAAATTATAATTTTGTGTGGCTATATGTATCAACATACACCACATATTCTTATCACAAATGACAAATTACATTAGAAGAATGGCTTGGCCACTCCTATATATGGGGATTGGGAAGCTTAAGAACACACAAAAATGGTGGGCAAAGTGATTGTTGATGGTATGTCATGTGAGTGTACCTCAAAAGAGACATCCAACCAAATTTGGTTCCTATTCAAAGTTTGTAGCCTAAAATGGAGATTGCAATCATGGA
Source organism: Sequoia sempervirens (assembly GCA_007258455.2). NCBI lineage: Eukaryota > Viridiplantae > Streptophyta > Pinopsida > Cupressales > Cupressaceae > Sequoia > Sequoia sempervirens. The sequence goes on from VDFB02281492.1 coordinate 904,997,478, forward strand.
GGTTGTGGGGGTGTGAAGATTGTCAAGCAAGCATGTTCATGACTTTAACATTGTGAATGAATCCATCACCACATATGTCGACATGATGGGAAAAAATTTACTCACTAAAACTACTAACAACCATTGCTCAAGGGACAAATTAGTTAAGAAGGCATATGTAGCCATTTCCAACTATGACCACAAAAAATTCTCAAACATGTTGGTGACATCTTATGTTTTAATGGATTAAAGAATAATATAGTCTTGAGGTCGTGTCTTGATCTATTCACTAACAGCTTGGTGTTAGGAAAAATATGAGGAATGTTATGATCATAATATGATATATTCCTAAGTATATATTATATATTTCTAATTATAATAAGGATAAACACTTGTGTCATGCTTAACCCTAACTTAAATATTAGTTAATAGGCTAATACCTCTTAATTAGGATGAGGGGTATGTCCCCACATAGTTTAGGGCCTATAAATAAGGGATACACTCCTTCATACTAATTAAAAGGTATTAGTGTATTAAATAGTATTTAAGTTAGGGTTAAGCATGACACAAGTGCTTATCCTTATTATAATTAGAAATATATAATATATATACTTAGGAATATATCATATTATGATCATAACATTCCTCGTATTTTTCCTAACATCAAGCCTTTAGTGAATAGACCAAGACACAACCTCAAGACTATATTGTTCTTAATCCATTGCAACATAAGATGCCATCAACATGTTTAAGAATTTTTTGTGGTCATAGTTGGAAATGGCTACATATGCCTGTTACCTATTTTTCACTATGAGCTCAAACATGTAGAGCTGAATTGAATTCATCATTGATAGGTACATAAATTTTCAAGTTTTGTTGCTAAGTATTCACTGTTCATCATAAAGATCAGATTACATTTTGATTACAGTTTTACTATGCAAGTATTTGAAATAGAAAATTGGACATTTTGCATAATAATGCTTTTTATTCATTTTGAAAAAACTGAAATCCTGCACAAGCCGTAGGAGTAACTGGATTTGATTGTCTTAATCAAATAATGAATACAAGATGGGATGGAATACTACACTGCTAAAGATAACATAAACATAAAGGAGGGAAGCAATTCATCATTGCTTGTGATGATGAACCGCTTTTTCTTGATGTCTTTAGTCGTTGCATCTCCAAGTTGCAACAATCTTGATTCCACGCTCCATGAACCTGCAAGATTGTAAAAAGAATGATGTTAGAGATTTACTCCAAGAAATGATAAATTACATTCTACTTCAAGTCTACACTACCAACAGGAATGTAATAGATATCCAATCAGGCATTCACCAGATGATTGAGTCATAAAGGCTGACAATCAAGAAAAACATAGTTCAATGGAAGCTTTCAACTTTGATTATTTTTACTAATTTGTTTGTTTCAATGTGCAAGAATAGGTTCATTATGTTCGTGATTATTTTCATCAGATATGTAGAGGAAAATGGGCTCCCACAAGGGTAGAGCCCGACATATCAGGAGGACACCTCTCATTTATTCATACATGAGAGTCATTGATATCAATTATAGTCATGAAATAAGACTGCTATCATGAAAGAAACTCAAAGAAAACTTAAAGTAGAAGCTTTCAAGACATATCTTGGAGAAGGTTCAATAGAGAAAATCTACATTCTTCCTTTGCTCAATAACATTGAATACAAATGATAAAGATGCAATCTCAAATCATTCTTGAGTTCTGCTACAATTTTTTTGTTGTAGGAGTGTCATTCACAACAAATAGTCATATGCATTGCATGGTGCAAGAGGTGCATGATTATAAGTTACAAACTGGATACAACTTTTAGCAAAGCAGATCATAAAAGCTACAGTCCACAGAAGATCAAAATGGAGCATTATCGTCAAATTGAAATGACTACATAGTTACCAGAAGGGTAGTCTATACGACTGTATGAGAGAATTGTTGCAAATATTACAAATTTGTATTCAACAAAAAAGGATCATTTTATAAAGAACATTCATCATATTGCCAAAAGCTACAAGTGAACATTGTAACATTGGTCAAAGTAAACTATTGCATTCATGATAATGGGGGCTTCATATCAAGGAAAAGTTTTTGATGAGATTGCTGCTACAAAATGGTAAAAATGAATAGGAATACATGTTTCAAGGTGCCGAATGATAGTAACTAGATCACAAAAGAAACATGTGTACATTCAGTAAAAGTAGAGCATCATGGTGCATACTACAGATTACTGGCATAATCTGAGATAATGACTGCAAATCACAGTTGGACAGTAAGAAAGGACAGTGAGAAGCTTGAAATAGAGTGAAACAACAACAAAGATTTGGAACAACATTGAACAGTATCAAATGGAAGCAGACTAATAGGTTCTCAGAATATACACCAATACTATTAGTTTAATGTGCAACTGAAAAGAGAATTATGAAGCTATTGTAGGAGTTTAAGCTTTAATTTACTCATATCAGTCAAACTAAGATGCCATAAATTGAAAATATGAGAGAATGAAAGCTTATTTGATGCCTATTTAAGTACAAAATTGAGCAAGTGTGTTGTTCTCATATCTTTAAAAAAAATCTTCTATTGCCATTATGCTTGAATATTTTATTGCTCTGACGTGTTTTGCTCACGTAAATGGTGTTGTTTTGGATGCTCATTTTGATTGGAATAATAAGTATTTATTGCAAAAAGGAGAGATAGTGAACTGGTGTATGCATTCCACTATCAAGCAAATCTATGTTATAGTTCTCAAAATACAGCCAAGGTTCTTGAAGTTAATTAAGAGCATTCAAAAATTCCTTTCATTCTTACAAAATACTTGTGTTCTAATATTCAAGGTCGAGCTCAGTTTTAGAAGAAAATACAAATTTATTGTCACCCATGTGAGGGTTTCCTCTACAAGTACAAAATGCAATAAACAAAAAAATACATCAAAATGATATGGTATAGTCACGATCTGCTCAAATCAGGCTTATATATGTATGAAGTTCTTTGTTATGACTACATAGAAGTAAGAAGATCACAAAGGTCGAATAATAGAGTAGTCACATGAGTGTTTCCAAAGGAATGTAAAAAGCATGCAAATCCCAGATAAAACCTTCGAGTTTATTCATGAACCACAAATACCCAGATCTAGCATGGTAAGCCTCGCGACCTAAAGAAAGTATTTTCAGTATACCCACGTTGATCTCTATTCAAAAATGGGGTTTTTGTTTAAAAATATAGAGTTATTGTTATCACAATAAACCCATGTGTGGGTTTGCTCTAAAAATACAAAATGTAATGATTTATGGAGGGCCGCGAGTTTATCACAGGCATAGATAAATGAAAAACCTTTGTGTTTTCTTTTAGTTACCAAGCAAACACAGGAAGCACAAGGATATACCTACCAAGCATTTTTTTTTTGTTTTTCTGCATGAAGACTCCATATCTTGTGGTCAAGGCTCCATATAGCTTTAGCAAAACTTTATCTCTTCATAATCAATGGCGGCCATAGACAGTGAGAGGAAATATACAGAGAAAGCCATGAACAAAAAAATACTTCAGAATATAGGTGAGTTGCGGCCTGAAAACTCAATAGAATGCTTTAAAAATGGGTAAGAGTGCTCAGATTTGTGACAAGAAGAGGCTTACCACATTTTTCATGTAGATATCTTCATGAGGAAATCTCAAAAAATGTCCAAAAGGGTGCAGATTCGAGCCATTTGATGGTGTTTATAGGCTTCAAACCCCAACAGTATGGCGGCCAGCTTCTTCATGAAGCTTCTCATCGAAGTCAAGTGCAAATCAAACAATTTTTAGGGTTTGATGCTTTTCTAAAAGCCTACAATGATGAGTTGACTTTTTGACTTTATTAATCATTTCATTCTTCACTATGGTCTTGACCCATAAGGTCAATTGACCTAATGATTTAAGGAGGCCCCTAAGATCACCAAAGTCATAAAATCACTAAGGCCGAAATAACATTTAAGAAAAATGTATATTTCATCATATATTTCGTGATATGCATATATTGCATGAGGAGGTCGATAGCATGAGAGAAGACTTTTGAGTCTTCTTGACTTATGTTTAGCAAGATGAGAACTTGGAGTTCTATTATGGAGAGTTATAAGGAGATGCATGCATAGTCTATTATTTTTCTTTATTTTAGTATTTTCTCCTTTTATGCCTCATTGTAAAGTTATTTTCAAACTTTATTAAAGCAGTATAATTGATTGTTTTAATAATTTTTGAAATAACTATTGTAAAAAGGGGAAAACACTTAAAAGAATTTTTTGCTCACATGCATGTGAGATAAAGAGATCGCATGATTTGTTTCTTTTTGACTCCTAGTCAAACTAGTGAGGCTTTCTCTCATTTCCACATTAGTTCACGAGGTATTTTGGTCAGGCGCATGGAGGGGTGGAGATTTTTAGACTTAGAGTGCAGTTCACTTAAGTTTTGAGCCATTCTTACGAGGATTTTCTTTTTTACTCGTGAGAATATTGTGGAGATATTTTTTGACTTTAGATCTCTTTCAATGTTATTTTCATGCATTCTAGAATCAGTTTGAGTTACAAATCAGTTGTATACATTATGACATGGAGTTCTGAGCTATTGAAACTCAATTATGACTTTGGTGGGCCCTCTTTTCACATTGTTTTTGCCTTTGCTTGTGAGAGACATTCTCGAGGTGGTTTTCACTTTCAATGTATTGCTTCTTCCACCTTCTCATGCTTTGGTGTTATCACATATTGTATATATTGGAAAAAGTTTATCTTTTTCCTCTAGTTCTTGTTTTTCAGCCTTTGCATTCTTTAAAGTGAGATATCTTATAACTCATCTTTCATATTTAGATTAATACAGCAGCAGGTTTACAGGTTTGTGTGTTATTTTGCAAAGATTCCTTCAATTGCAGTAAAATCAAAAGTCTACCTTGTCATTATGTTGTTTTTATGAATGATTTGATGAAGTTTTACTGTGTTTAAATATCAAAACCTTTAAAATATTTGTCTCATTTATATTTGCATGCATTCAAATAGTAAAAATCATAGGTCTAAGGTTGTGTAAAGGAATAATATTTTGTTTTGCTGAGAAAACCCTATTTTCCTTCAAAGGTGGTTTATTCATACCTTCCTTAGAATCATTTTTGTGGTCAAACTGTTAAAATCGACTTGTGTGGATGTTTTCTTTGAAATTTATTGTGAGTCATAGTTGCAGATCTTTATCAATTAGGTGAATCACCACTAGTTACAGTTTCACATGCATTTAGCAATAGTTCTTTTATCCCTTTTCCAGCAAGTTACCAGTTATTAATTCAAAAATCATATAGGAACCAACCTAGAATCTAGAGGTCTATCTTCGCCATAGGAATACCCATAGCTTGAAGATATTCCCATGTTTCAACAAATTGCTGAATTTAATCATTCAAGCGTTCAGGTGCAATCTGATTGACAACAGTTTTTGGCATGCTTGGTGGGACTCTGAAGTGATCTTCAGAGAAAGAATTCAAAGATACACGCTGTTGTTCTGGTATATACAACAAAATTTTTACCTTTTAGAGGTAATAGCTTATACCTGGCGACTCCAAGCATATTTATTGGTTTCAACAAGACCCAGTGCTGGTATGTTTCAAACACAAGCTTTATTTCTGATTTCTAGCTAATTATATGAGTAAAGATGTCAGGTTTTCATAGTCAGCATGTATACCCACCCCCTTATTATGAAAATCATGTCAACCAATCACCCTATCAGCTATATCAGGCCAATCATGCTGCTGGTTTTATCCCAAACAGCCATGCAATAGTAGCCTATCAGCATGCTCAACATGCTTACCCCCCACCCACCCCTGCTCAACCTGTAGATCAATATTCATATGTCCAAAATCAGCTCCAAGAGGTTGATGATATGAAGAATAACATGAATAACATGAAGGACATATTGTTAGACATCGCAAAACAGATAGAAGAGTTCAAGAGCCTGCAAGAATATGATCGACAACAGGAAGAGATGCCCTATCAGGCCTATCTCTATGAGCAAAAATTGTTGATGTAGAGGAGACAATATGAAGAAGATATTGCTGCAAAGGAAGAGGAAATTAAAATGTTGATTTCCCAAGCACCAACGATGGAAGCCCGGTTAGTTTCTTGCATAAAACATTAGCCAACAGAGGAAGATGTTTTCAAGGTTTCTACACAATCTCGAAGTCTTCTAGATTTGACTTTCCAAGTTATAGGGGTAATATTCCATCCAATGTTAAAGATTAGCCCCTACAGGAGCTCATGAATGAACAAAATCTATCAAATCAATCCATTAATCCTCAGCTTCAGACATGTCCAAAGCCTGAATTAAGTAATCAAATTACTGAACAATTATGGTAGCCTTCTTGGACCAAGCATCTTGACTATAAAATGCCAAACCTTAGTAAGGATATTCCTTGTGTATTAATTCAAGATCAGAAAGAGGAAGAAACTGTAGAGTCTAACTCAATCAAGGTTCCAAGTTGGAGGAATGAAAAAGAGGAGCAGGAAGTTATTATTGTTTGTACTGTGTCCCCAGCTCAAAATAACAATAGCACATGTGAAGACGATGTTGAATCAAATTCACTGCTAAACCCCTTAGATTTTGATTCATTTGAAAAAAATTATGATGCTGTTTATAAGATGGCTGAAAGCAGAATGCAAGAATTACCAGTTAAAGATCTTCACTTGTAGACAAAGGATGCCCAAGTTTCATTGGAAAAGGCACTACCTGAGGAGGAGGATTCAATTTCTTTATTTGACCAAATACTTGGTTTTGTTGAGCAAGCTGAAGAGAGCATGTAGGTACCTAATTTACCAGTTGATTTGGAACAACTAGAGAATATTGTTGACTTGTTCGATGAGATTCCTCAATTTTTTGGTGAAAATGAGGATACCACATGCATGATAGAATCTATGCCTGGTATGGAGCAACTAAATGATAAAACTCATATGGTTTTAATGCAAAATTATGAGTTAGATGAGAACATGTTTTTAGGCATCATAGAGGTTTTTTGGTGTAACATAGATGATGAGTTATTATCATATGAAAGAGAAGCATGTGATCAACCCATTCAAGTCAATGAGGCTATTGAAAAAGTTGTAGAATAAAATGCCTTGCAGCCTATGAACTTATTTGATGAGTTGCCCCACTTTGTTGAGGAGTTGTATTCTATCATGAATGAAGAGCATAAGGAACAACAGTTTGAGGACTTGTTTTCAGCCATCCAACAGGGATATCAAATCCTTAGTCAAGAAGATCCAACCATTGAAAACATTAATGGTTTCTTTTTAGAGACTATTAAACACGATGCAAAGAAGCAGGACTCCTTTTTCATTGCAGAGCTGAAAGAAAGAACAGTTGATCCTCCTATAAACAATAATAGAAAAATCTTTCAAGAAGATCAGACTGTAGCAGCCAATGAACAACCTGCATATTACCTCCAATCAACATATTTTCAAGGAAAGAATGAAGTCTTCAGAGATCAACAAAAGGATAGCTTAACTTCATTTAATGTTCTTGAAAATCATGAACAATGGGCTAAGAAAATAGAGCATAAACATGGGGTTGAAAGTTATAAGTTGAGTGTCCCAACAAGGGGATGTCCTATTAGACACCTGGCACACTTGGCGGGAAATCAAGAGGAGTTACCATTTGAATTACCTCCTTGGGAGCGCGAGATTCAATATCAAAAGTCATCAATGTAGGTTGCTTACCACATTCAAAATAGTTGCATGCACCTCTTGTCTATAGAAAAAGAGGTGGTTTTTATGATTGACGAGGTGTTTAATCTATGCACTCAACATTTACTTTTCCTTCATCACTGTTGGACAATTTGCAAGTAGGAAGCACATCCTATGTTGGTGAGAAAGGGCAATTTTTTCTCACAACCAGTGAATGGTTATGTCTGATCACTACCACTGTTGGGTAGTGTAGGATACAATAGTTTCAGTTTTAGTTGTTATGCTTTCAATAAGTGCCCCATATCATGTTTCATTTTAGTTTTTGTTCTACTTTCAATAAAGTGCAGTTGTTGCACGTGGTTTTCAAGCTCTGTCTTAAACAGAGTTGCGGCAATTTCTTTCAGTTTGTGTGGTTTGAGCTGAGTTACAGTTTTTCTGAGTCAAAACAGAACAAAAAAATGGACTTCATGCCCAATGGATAAGCTATGTACTGGTCTATGGTGTTTAGCAGGCAAACACTCCGCAGAGGTCGCCAAATTCTTACCTATTTTTAGCTACAACTCAAAACAGGTAGAGCTGAATTTGCATTCATCAAAGAAGGTACAAAAAATTTTCTACTTAAGTATTCATTATGTTCCAGAACTTTGATTACTTATGAATTTCAATTGTTATTATGCAAATCTCTGTAACAAAGGAACTCATAAATTTGCATAAAAGAATGTTGTTTTTATTGATATTGGAAAACCTGAAGTCCCGTACAAACCGCGGGAGTAGCCAATTTGATATTTATAATCAAATGATGAATACAGAAAGGAAATGTATATCATACAAATGAAAATAATGTAAACGTGAGATAGAAGGTGATTCGGCATTGCCTAGAATGACGAATCATCGTTACATTTGAAGTCTTCAGTTGTTGTGCTTTCAAATTGATCCAACTCCAGGCTCCAAAAGCATCTACAAATATGATGAAATGTGATATTAGAGATGGTCTCTAAGCAATGACAGATCATATCCTATCATATGCCTACATTACCAACAAAAATATAACACACACTCAATTAGGCATTCATCAAATGATTTGAACGAATCGAATTGATATGATCGAAAGGAACATAACTCAATGTAAGCTTTCAGCTTCATTTATTTTGCTAATGTGTTTGTTTAAGTGTGTAGGTATAGGTATAATCATCATTCCAATCAAAAAATATGCTTATGAGTGGTGTGAAATGTGGCTCCCATAAGGGTTGAGCCCAGCTCATAAACAGTGACATGGGACAACAGTATGGAATAAAAGTAATTATCATTCTCCATGAATAGATAGTTGATCAAGTAACTTTATTTCAACTTGATAAAAATAGATTGAGTAAGTCATCTCTTGTTCATCATTTGAAAATATATCAAGAACAGTTACCAGTCATTCATTGCAAAAAGCTATCATCAATGATAGAACAATAATCGTGATCAAGTGCAGACTCAATATAAATGGATGATGCAGATTAAGGTGTTTCTAAAATCAATCTGCCATCAATAGTAAATTATGGTCATAAATGATGGTTACAGGCATAAGAATGCAAAGGTTCAAGGATGACCATCATGATAGCATGAATGCATAACTGGAAGGCAATAGATCAAAAAAAGTGTTGATAACACAGTAAACTGCAGGTCTATAAGATAGATTTACAAGAGCAACCTTTGATTTATTTATCAAAGGAATAGAAAGAGCATCATCATCATAAGAACAGTCACATATGCAAGGAAAAGATTATCATAGACCATCTTAATGAATGGATAATTGATCAAACAACCAGATGAGCCATGCATAAGTGAGATATCAAACAAGAGAGGTGTAGTCATGATATCATATCTTGTGCCAATGAAATATCAAAAGTTGCAGTTACATAATGATAGGGAAGTCATGCTAAGTGACAACGATTTCATCATAGATGAGCACAGTCAAGAGAACATTTGTTGAAGTCCATATTCAAAGCTCAACACAGTTTCTTGGAAGTAAAGAATACAACTATTTAGTGACAGAAATAACAAAAGGCATATGTATGCATGATAAAAGCTACTAGTGAAGGTGCAGATTTAGGACAATAGAATAGTTTAAAGGCGTAAGTCATGAGAGCTCATTAATTATTAAATGCAATAATACAAAGAACAGATCAATCAAATAGAGTAGCACAACATTACAATAGATGAGCAATTCACAACAAGATGATGGAGGTATCATGTTCATAATGGAGCAAAAATTTAGCATTGAGAAGCATCAATACAAGGAGCATGATTGTAGCAATCTAAGCAAGACATCACTAAGCATGACAGACCCTGTAAGTGCAAATGATAGTTCTTTGTCTCGCAGATGCAAGGTCATTATAATTGCATTTAATGAGTCAGTAATGTTAAGGGATAGTGTTTATACTCAATTAAGTGAAGTGCATCAGAAGAATGGTCATCAAAGATACATTGCATCCTACGATCTTGAAAAAATTATCACAACAAGACGGTGCAAATCTTGCAACATGGGCAGTAATATATAAAAGCTTTAACTGAGAGGACAGTCCAATGAAGTGATCAACAACCATGCAAAGACAAAACTCTGTAATTTTCATCATGAGAAGTGATCTCAAGACTATAGTCCATGATCAAGGCAACATGGTCCTATGATGGTTATGCGTAATGAAAAGCTATAGAAGCACTCATTTTGCCAGCGAAGATTACAAGGCATTGAAGGAGTTTTTTTTTTCAAAGTTTCACAGTCACAACTTACTATTGTCAACATTTCTTTCCTTCTCCAAGAGTACTGACAGGGATAAGACCAAGAGCATCCTGTAGAGGCTATGTGAAGTCAAGATTCATTCAGAAGAACAATATTAAGGAAAAAACCCAAAATGATCCTTGTATAGTCGCGTCTGTCAAGTATAAAGAAAATTAAGCCAAGCATATATGGAGATTTGGGTTTTGAAAACCCTTATTTTTTAAAAATTTTGTTTTAAGTCAAAGTTTTAATGATGGCCATTGAAATAACAGAGGTCAAGCTCTTATTTTTTATAAACAAAATAAAAAAGGGTCAAGCTTACATGGAATACAAAGCCAGATTCAAACCCTCCATGGCGGCCCTGACATTGCAAGATACCCACTATGTTGCGTTCAAGTGCACCAGAAGGAAATCCACTCTCCCATAGTGCAAGAGCTTGAACCAGGCTCAATAATGGTGGCCCCAAGTGAAAGACAACAACATATTTAAAAAAAATACATCAAAATATAGATGAGACGCAACCTGAAAACTCAATACAATGCTTAAAAAATGGATAAGAGTGCTCAAATTTGTGACAAGAAGATGGCTTACGACGTTTTTCTGTAGATATCTTCATTAAAAATCTAGAAAGAAGCTGATGAAGTTGCAGTTCGAGCTTAAACCCTACCCAGCAGTGCTGGCGTATCAAGTAGAGAATTGAAGTTTTCAAGAAAAAATGCATAATGAATCAAGTATATGCCTTGGTCCTAATTTTCCTCTTTTCTTTTAGGATTTTTACTTTCCCTAAAGTGACCGACCATTTACTTAAGGCTTTTTTCCTTATCTTCACAAAATTTTGCATTATTTTAAAAACTATTTATTAGGTATTCCATATACCTATTAATATTCCCATGCAAACTTTGAAAAGTGAAACCAAACTCAATGTTCCTCAAGTTCCTCAATTTTTGCATATTTTTGAAACAAAATAATAATGTAAACATTATTAAAGCAATAAATTGTAAATTGCTTTAATATATGTCATGCAAATACAAGAAAGGATGCAAATACATAACACATATTAAAGTAACTCTTAATCGATTACTTTAAAAATGTTATTTAAATTGCTTACCTTCACTTCAAACCGTGTAAAGTATTTGAAGAGGATTGATGTTTGAGTCTTGATAGAGTAAACTGATCGTGCATTCAAAGGTGAACTGGAGGTTTTTATCCTATTTTCATGCAGTTTTGAAACTAATCTTGGTCACCTATAGTATGAGACAGAGTTCTGAGTTGTTGAAGCTCAGTTAACAACATCGGTGGGCCCTCTTTTTATGCATTTTCATTGTTGCTCGTGACTGGAGTTTTGAGGAGATATTTTTTTACTTTAGTTCATTTTCAGTGCTATTTTCATGTATTTTGGAGCCAATTCAAGTTAATTTTTAGTTGTACACATTGTGACTGCGAGTTTGAGCCTGAGTGCACTCATTTTTGCATGAGTTTGAGCTCTTCTTTTGGAGATATTTTATTCTGCTCGGGATTGGCCTTGGAGTTATCTTTTTTATACTAAAATTGACTTTCAGTTTCACTTTCATGCACTTTGGAGTTGCACCTCATTGTATATATTGGAAAAAGTTTGTCTTTTTCCTCTAGTTCTTATTTTCATCTCTTCTGGCATACCTTTTGCAGAGAGACTAAGATTTATAACTCAGTTTGATTTACAGTTTAATACAACAGTGAGTTTTGGTTTTCATTAGTTTTGTCATTTGTAGAGTTTCCTTCTTTTCATTATCGCTATTCAATATTAGCCTTCTCAGATTCAGGAGTTTTGTATTTATTGAATGTTTAAAATGTGAATTTAATGTGTTTGATTTCAAAGCCTTTAAATTCCTGTCACATTCATGAATGCGTGTACACGAAAAAGGGAATTTTAGTTACAGGTCATAAGTTGTGTTGTTAATTTATCCTCTACTTTAGGTTGTGAAAATATCATTTTCCTTCATAAAGAAGGATTATCAAGCCTTTTGATGAAACACTTATGTAATTAGATTTCCCAATTTGAGTTGTGAAAATGGATTCTGTAATAATCAGTTGTGAAGCAATCTGCTCATAAATATCAATTAGGTGCATCACCGAGGTTTTAGTTTTAGTTCATGTACTCAGTTCAATCCCTCTTACCCTTTTCTCAAAGCAAATCATTTAAGTACCTAATTTATCATTATATAGGAACCAACCTAGAATCTGGAGGTCTATCTTCGCCATTCCCATGTATCAATAGATTGCTGAATTTAGTCATTCAAGCATTCAGGTGTAATCTGATTGACAACAATGCCTTCTTAACTAATTTGTCCCTTGAGCAATGGTTGTTAGTAGTTTTAGTGAGTAAATTTTGGCCCATCATGTTGACATATGTGGTGAGGGATTCATTCACAATGTTAAAGTCATGAACATGCTTGCTTGACAATCTTCACACCCCCACAACCTCCATGATCAAGCAATCTTCATTTTAGGCTGCAAACTTTGAATAGGCACCAAATTTGGTTGGATGTCTCTTTTGAGGTATACTCACAAGACATACCATCAACAATCACTTTGCCCACCATTTTTGTGTGTTCTTAAGCTACCGAACCCCCATATATAGGAGTGGTCAAGCCATTTTCTAATGTAATTTTTCATTTGTGATAGGAATATTATCTAAGGGATTATCTAAAATCTTGAGTTGTTCATCTATACTACCAAGGATCTAATCTAAAGCAATGATCCTCTCCAATTAGTCCCACTTTGCACTTTGATTTGAAATTTTTCGTGTTAGTTGCCTAATTGCCCCCATGGATTGCCATTAGGTGCATTGCTCTTTTAGATTACTATAAGACATCTCTTATCCATGTAATCATTTATTTGGTTTAGCATCCTACATATCTCATCCACCCTTTTTGCAATTTCCATTTCAACACCTTCTTCAATTTTATTGTGTTGATGCATAACATAAAATTGGCTTCAATGTCTATTGAGTCAATCTTCCTAGATATGCATAGTCTTCGTCCTTTTTGGAGTGCTTCAAATTATGCTACATTGTTGGTGTTGTGGGATAGTTGTTAATAAGAATACACCAAAGATCCCGATATTGCTTCGTGAGGTCCCATTGAAATTTAAAGTCATTATTTTAAGAGTTGTTTTTTATTTATTTAAAAATTATTATATTTATTATATTATATTTATTTTATTAATGCCAAGAGGTATTCTATAATTTGAAATGCACGTTAATATATATTAATATTTAATAATAATATAATATTTCCAAAATATGTCTCCATGCATATAATAAATAACATAATTCCAAAGTAAAATATAATAAGTAAATACAATATCTCCAAATTGATATCTTTCTTTAAATATATGTGTTTAAGAATGTATACTAATTTACTTCATACTTAATATATATGTGGGTGTTATATTTTAGTATATTTATTTTAAATACACCCATTTATTTAATTTAGGTGAGAATTGTTTTATTTACTTGAGAGTTATTTTATTTTATTTTTTTAAAAATGTAATAAATATTAAGTACTTATATGTTCTTTTTTCATATATATGTTGATGGGTGTTTTGCACACTTTCTCAACACAGGCAGTGCGCAGGTGCACTACCTCTCTTGAAAGGAAATCTCCTACTGCAAGTTGCTGAAAATCTCCCCAAGGTCTCTCGGGTGTCAGGTCGTGACTTGCATGGAACTCCTTAGTTGATTTTGATGTGATTTTGCTGGTAATCACAGAGCGGACTTACATAGCTGGATGTGAGGTGGATCTTCAAATCCAAAGCTTATGAGATGGAGGTCAAGTTTCACTTTGTTGTAGGTTCGGATAGCGGTCCAAAACTTTGATGTTTCTTCAAGTTTGGCTTTACAATGTGCAATGAACCTTAGCATGGGCTATTTCTAAAAAAAAAGGGAAAAGAGAGCAGGGAATATGGAAAGTTCCTAGATCTACAACTAACTATGAACAGTAATCATGGAGTTCCTGCAATGGATAGCTTCCTTAAAACAAGATTTCACTTAACTAGAAATCTCACAGTCTCATGAAATTTGTGCTATCTTCTATGTTCTGCAAATATTTCACCTTTCATTCACCCTATGCATGCATGAAAAAAGATAAAAGTGTGGAGCAACTTTGAATTTAAGCCCAAGCTAACTTTACACAGCTATCTACCAGCAACAAACAACAAAAAGTATGGACTAAGAAGGCATCTACACAACTGGTATTTTCACAACTACCGAACAACATTTCTAAAATCTATCAAAGCAAGGATACAGCTAACTAGAACAACAATATAAAAGTAAAGCATTTAACAATGGAGGTTGAATCAAGTAACATGTGAAAAACTCAAAAAATGCACCAAGTCAATGTATTTTCATTATAAATTTCTACAGCATGTCTTTACAACAACTCAACTCTCTTTTGCAAATGAGAAGAGACCCCTATTTATAGTGCCCAAAAAGTTAAATGAATGGCCAAGATTAATTCTCATTGTGTGACCAAGATTCATTACAAAATAGGGTTTCACCTACCCCCAATATATTACAATTTAAAATTACATTCTTGTCCCTTTCCCATTTTGTCCTTTAGTGACGACACTGTAGCATCTTGTCTTTTGTTGATTGCTCTTTTGTTGTAGATATCTCTTTGGGAGTTCCTCATTGATTACAGGGTTGTCCTCCTGCTTCTTCGATGCTGTATACTCCATGAATTTTAGAATAACTGGCTGGAGCTTGTCTACCTCAATGATCTCGTACCACAACATCTGGTAGCTCCATTCTTTTGCATTATCTTCAAGCTTTCTCTAGTCTTCATCATACTTTATGCCCTGATCTCTGAACAACTCTGATTGGTCGAAGGCACCGGCGGCAAAACTTATGAACTCCACTGTTATTTCACTGGACATCCCATCCTCCACCTTCTTCTGAAAGTAAGGCTTTATTTTCTCTGGATCCATCTATACTGTAGGCATGTCATACTCCATCATCAGCTTGAGATATCAAGCACATTCCGCCCTAATTTCCTTGATCCATTCAATGTCTGGATCGACCTTACTCATTATTTGCTCCACCCTTTCCTTCTTGTTGTCAAAATCCTGCCTCCACACATCCATCAACCAGTGATCGTCTCTTTTGAATGCAAGCTCCTTTTCCCATGTGGCTTTTGGTAATTGGAGGATGGCCTCAATCTTTGGATAGGTGGAGTCATACGTTGCAGGGAAGTCAGTGCAAAGCTTCTTCGTGCTCTCCAAAGATTGTTGTAGGTCCAAGAACTTGTTGGTTGTTCGAATAGCCCGGCTAATACCCATGTTTCCGATGTACAGGACCTGTCGGAACCAGCTCTCTGTAGTCTTGTCCAAGTTCTTTCTTCTCTACAACTTGTCAATTTGTTCTTTGGACAATAGTTGGGGTGGAGCCGCGGATGAGGTAGGCAGGTCATCCATTGAGGACCATTATTGGATGTAATCCGTCAAGGCGGCTACTTGTGCCTTAAGCTCGTCCTTCAAAACCTTGTCCTGTTTTATCAGATGCACCACTATAGCCACTGACTCCTCAAGATGCCCCACTTTCTACTCTTTGGTAGCAGTTCCTAAATCAATGGTGGAGATGTTGTAGCTTATTCCTTCCCTTCCCACCACTGGTGTGGCTATTTGCACTACTCGAGACCTAGAAGCATCCATTGTTACCTTGGATCTGATCTTAGACTTCTCTTTTCTAGTTGTGATCTGTGCTCAGGCTAAGATAGCCTCCAGCCTCGCCCTTGGGTCCTTTGGCGTGGGAGTTTTCTTTTCAAGCTGTCTCTCCAACCATTCAGGCATGGCAAACTTTTCCTTAGGTGATTCACGATCACCCTTGCCCTCCTTGGCCAAGACCTCTATTTTCTTATCTCCAGGGGCTCTTTCTTCCATTTTAGTAGCATCTCCTTCTTCTTCATCAGAGTCTTGGATGAACACAAGGTGCTTGATGGGAGGCTTGGTAGGTAATTGCTTTGGGGACTTTCTTCTTTCTCTATTCCCTTCCCCTCCCTTTCTCCAGTTTGCCCAACCTTGTGCACGTTCTCCTTGGGCTACTCAATTTCGAGGCCTTTGCCAGTTTGAGCCTCATCCTCAGGCTTATCTTCTACTGCCTTGTCTTCTTGTTGCTGTCCTTCTTCTCTAAGAGGTGACCTTTCTGCCTCTTCTTCATCACCCTTCAGCTGTCAGGCCATCTCTTCTTCAAGATCGCCATCGAAGGTCTGTACGATGACCCTACCACCGACATCCTCCTCCTCATCCCCGCTCTTAGAAGAGCCTGTTCCTTCCTCTTCGTAGGCCACCCTGTCAATTGTTTGACGCTCATACTCTAGGTGTTCATGGTATTCGTCGGCTTCCTCTTCAAATGGCTTCAAGGCCTCTTGCTCCTGTTTCTCCCACTCCTCGAAAATTAACATGGTGGCTTCCATAGCTGGTGGTCTTGCCGAAGGCTGCGAAGGTTTAGCAGTAGTGAGGACTTGCGCTAGGGCCGCTTGAAGAGTGGGGTCCATAAGGATCTGTGAGAGCTCAGAAGGGAGATTTTGCATATGTTTCGAGAAGGCCTTAGGCAAGGCGAAAGCGGGTATTGGTGCCGTCACTGTAGCTAAAGGGAGCGATGTGGTAGGCAACATGGTAGCGGAGGAAGGAGGAGTAGTTACGACAGAGGAAGAGTCAATCACTATTATAGGCTCGGCCAAAGGTGAGGGGGCAAGATGGACTGAGATGTCCATTGCTGGCGGGGATGTGGCGACCATGACAAGGGAGATAGATGATGGGGCAGTCGAAACAGGGAGAGCCGAAAGAGGTTTTAATTGATCAGTACTTTTTGCTTCTTCCTCTTGGATTATGGGCTGCTCCGTTGTGCCTCCTGTTTGCTTGAGCCTTTTAGAAGGTGAGCCTCCTGGATCCTTCCTTGTGTATACTTTGGGATCTGGAGACTACTCCATTTCTATTTCTTTCCTCTTCTTAGACCTGGTGATTGGAGGAGATTTAGATTTCCCGTCCATTGAAGTAGTGGCAGCAGCCTCCTCCGTGGCACTTGGATCACTCTTGAGCCCTTCATATGTTAGGATCACCCCTTGCTATTTTAATCGGGCCACTTGTCCATCAACCCATTCCTTGGTATGGGCCAAGATCGGCTTGGTTATAATGTCGAGATCATCGACCTCCTACTCATTCCAGTCTATTGTTGGTAGCGGCAAGTTGGCGACTGCAAAGTATCTGGGGTCCATTACAGTGCTTTCATCCTCTTCGACTTGATCTAGTATGGGAAATGGTTGAACCCTTCTTATGAAGTATGCAATCATCCACATGTAGTGCCTTGCACGCACTTCCTTGTCATCCTAACAATCTCCCCAAAAGTCCTTAATGTGGTGCAGATGAGCGAACCCTGACCCCAGTGCTTTCCTTATATGCCCATATGGGTCCATTCGTGGGTGAGCAATGTGTAGGTGAAAATGATAATCGTTCAATTCTTTCTCTGAATTCCCAACACATTGGGAAGTTTGTAATTTGTACATTCCTCGGCTAAAATTTAAGGGGTAGGAGATCCTCACCAAGTGTTTGCTGCTAAAGACTGACTGTATGTGTTGGAGTTGCCGGGAAAGTTCCAATAGGATGATCCGGTCGTTGGGGTATTGGGGCAACTTATTTGGCCTTTCTGTGAAGCCCTGGGCATGAATGTATGTGAACTTTGGATACTAAATAAAAAGGAAGGCGTACTGCTTCAAGAAGGCCCAAGCACTATGAGAGACCCTTCTCTTGAAATCCCCTGCAATCATTCTGATGATATGACCGATGAAGGCGTCGTTGACCCTGCAATACTCCTTGAAATTCTAGAATTGGAGCTGGGGGTACCTGTCATAGACCTTCAATTTTCGCCCCTGCTCCTCATCGGGTGCCACAAACAACCCATTGTACTATCTCTAGTCCGCCAAGGAGTAGACCAAATAGGAGGTCATGTCAAACTTGGAGCTTTTCTTCACATTCATGAACTGCTCATGGAAGCAGTCGCTTATTATGCCTCCCCAGTAGAACAAGGATTTTGTGGTGACGTCCTCATTCCTGCGAAGGATTTGCTCAACGAAGTACACCATCCATTCCTAAAAAAAGGCAGCAGTAGGGAGACCCATCACCCTGCTCAGCATAGTGACTAAGTCATGGTAATCTTCATGGAAATCACTGCGAAAGAGTTCTTGAGGAACCTTCGCAGCGCTGCCCCGCTTCTCTTTGAGTCAATGCTGATTTATCAATTTCTTATAGCCCATCGGGTTGTCGTCCCATGTTGCTTTGCATTCCTCTATGGTAGGTGTCTCCATCTCGACGAAGGTGGGAATGTGGAAGGTCTTTGTAATTCCCTTAGCTGACATGTCAGCAAGAATGTTCCCATCTCGGTTAACAATTTTTCACGTCTGGGGTTGATAGGCCTGCCGACAGGCCATAACCAACTCAAGGGCCACGAGGGATGGAGGGAAGCCCACAACTTTTGCAATTTTGCTTTGCCTGATCAGCCTTGCATTCTTGGTTGTCGGGTTGACTCTGACCCTCTGCTTAAATTCATCAATATCGACGTGGCCGATATTGGTATCTATGATTTGTTTCCAATCGATGATAATCTTCGAGTGCAAGGGTTCACCCTAGAACTGGTACTTCATTTGGTCCTTGTCCTCTTTTCCATGAGGAGTCTTTCCCGACTTCTTTCCTTTGTCCTTTTCCGCAGCTGCCCCCGAGGGTTCTGCATCTGATTCCATATATCCTGCGAGCAAAGGCATAGTCAGTGCAATTGATCATGAAAGCTTTGATGTTAGTTAAAATCAAATTTGGACAATTTATCATTTATAAAATCATACTTTTACTTCCAGATGTCATTAGTCCTTCAATTGAGGGCTTTCGGACAATCCAGGCCAGAAGGCCTGGACTTCCCCAACAGGAATGCTGTTTTGAAAGAGCAAGCAGGGTAGAGCGATCCAAGAGATTTCTCCCGATTGAATTTTGATGGTTCAAAAGGCTTGTATTGAAGAGGGCTGAATTTGAGCACGTGGGTCGAGATCAGATTTCAAATTTGAGGTCGTTTGGATCAATTTAAGAGCATCTGGAGGTACAGGGCCGGGAGGCCATCCAACGTTGGCTGCTTGAAACAGCCAAGCACAAACAGAGTTCCTGGGGTAGAACTCTGGGGTTTGGGACCCGGCGGGTCCAAGGGCGGCCGATATTTTTACAATTTTTAAAGTGCTTGGGCCTGAGGAGTCGAGAAGCCGCCCCGCCTTCGCTGTTCCGAATGACAATCACTGGACGGAAGTCTAGCGAGAGTTGCCTAGCAGACCAGACCCAGTAACGAGGCTGGGCGTCAGATTTTCCATGTCAAATTCTCATTCGGGGAACAGGAGGGTGGGGCCTGGAGGCTGGAAAGGTGGGTGTGATTTTCTCTTTTGAACCGCTGGGGATGGGACGAAGTTCTAGATGGCGGAGCCCGGCGAGGGCAAGGACGTTAAAGTTCGACGACTTGGAACCCTCGTGGAAAAAGGTAGGTCGGGACCTGGGAGGTGAGAGGTCGTTGTAGGTTTGCCATTTGAAATGACGAAGACTCCATGAAAGTCCGCAGATCGGGACCCAGGTTCATGACGAGAGGTCGGTTTGAGACCAATGCCAGACAACAAATTTCAAGGCGGGCTCCAAGGCTCGAGCGGACGAGGTCCTTCCGCCGTTTGGGAATGGCGGGAGATTGGCGGAATCCTGGACGCGGAAGTCCGGGGGTGCGGGCCCGGGAGGCCAAAACAGAGGCTGACTTCAAAGTTTGAAATTTGCAATGCTTGACGACGAATTGCTAACGAAAGTTTGAGAAGTCGGGCCCGGGAGAGGGTGTAGCCGTTTTGAAAAGATGTTTTATTTTGATAAGTCCTACCGGTGATGGAGGGGCCTGGGCTCGGACGACGCGAATGCCCCTGAGCGAAGAACAGCTGAGTGCGGTTCAAGTTCTGAATCAATCTTATGGGACGCAGCAGAGGTTTTCAATGATTCTAAGACATGGGTTTTGTGAGTTTTGTCGCGTTTTATAAACTAAAAGTAACCTTAACCCATGTGGTTTATCATTTAAGGTGTTAAAATTATAAAAATCTCTCAGGAGGGCGAACGACAAACCTACCTCGAAAGTCCGATGAGGAAAGGAGTGAAATCCATTAAGGATCGGCAAGTGATGGTCACAGACGCGAGGACGGTGGTCGACGGATGCACTAGACTCCTTTGACAAGCACTCTGATCTCTCTGGCAAACCTAACAAATGAAAATGACAGGTTGGGCAAGATATTTATACCTAAAATAGCAATTAATGCCTGCATTTAATGTCCGTACGAAGGACAGTTGGGTTGGTGAATTCAAATTCACAGACGGTGGTGGGAGGTCCGGGGTACAGGGGCTGGAAAGACGTGACCTTGCGGCTGCTATAAATTTCATTTTGCAAACTGATGGCCCATAGGATCTTGAGGCTCGGAGACCAGAAGGATGCCGATTGATGGCTGTTTCAAAACCTTTTTTGGAAATCGGCAGTGAAAGGGGACTCGGGGCCCGGAGGGTGGAGTTCCGTCAGTGATCTGCCATTGGGAATGACAAAGTCCACACAGAGTTCTGGACACGGAAGTCCAGAGGGTCAGGCTCGGAGGGGGCGAAAGAAGCCAAGAAATTTTGCAAGTTTAACTGACGGCAAGGAGGGATCCGGGTTCCAGGGTTCGAGGAGGCGAAAGCCTTCCACCGTTTCAAACGGCGAACACAAAGGGGAAACTCGACGGATTGGGCGTGCCAGACCCCAAGGCTGCCGGCATAGGCGAACTGCCAAGGATACTCCGCAAGGCACCAGGACTTGACAAAATTGACGGGGCGAAACACGATCAACTCAAGATAAGACTTTGGAGGTACGTTGACCACCTAGGACACTAAAATGGGGCACGCAAAACGAGGCGACGCCAAAAATGACCTGACAAGGTGAAAGAAAAAGAGGGTCCCCGTTCCGAACGGGGCGTGTTTGTTGAGGGCACAACAATATATAGTTTTGGTGTTTATGTATATGATATAATATTATTGTAGAGCACCTCTACACATAATAATAAGTAATTTTTAAATTTATTTGATAAAATATTCAATATATTTAAATGAGGTTGATAATTTTTTTCATGGAAACAAGATTACTAGATGTCACTTTTAAATAGTGGATTTCAACAATATGAATAGACATACACTAAACTAGAAGTCATTTTATTTACTTTGTTTAATAAAAAAACACTAGGGGAGAAGACCCAGTATCCGCCAGGGCTAACTTCGCACAACTGTAGAATTCAAACCATACATCGAATTGAAAAAAAAAATTATGTGTTTTTTTCGCTCATGAGTTAAGTGCTTATAACTAAGGTTTCAGCGTCTGGGCAATTTGATCGAGTGCGAGAGTGTTGGATATGCACGCAGAGGTCAAAAAGTCACCTTTTAGAGGGATGTCCCAGTAGCCGCTCACTATAATTTCAATCAATTATAGCTATTTTAGCTCTTAAAATCCACTTAAATCATTCACTTTAGCACTTAATGAGCGGGTATTGGTGTTTTTGTAATTAGTTATTCAATAAAATAAAATTTTTTAATGGATCAAAGTGAATTTTTTTTTGGGGAGTTAAGTGAGCATGGAGGTGGCGGTAATTCAATGGGGGGCAGTAACTGGGTCTTCTCCCCTAGAAGTCATATTTTGGTTAGGGAATCCCATCCATCAAAGTTCTTTAATGTCAATTGTGATGTGTCTCCAAGGATTTGAACCTTGATGGATGACTTTTCATCACATGCCATCATCCTCATCAATTATACTCAACTAATTGAAATTTATTTCTTTTAAAACTCTTGTAAATTAAAACTTGACCATATAAATGTTTTGTTAAGGAAAAAAAATATTAACAATATAAATTTATGAGCTGGAATTTTTAAAATTAATTCTATATATATCTGTCTTTTCCAATTTTTATTAAAGCACTCCTAACTGAGAATCTTCTACCGAATGATACGCCATATATATCTACCGACCCATCTTGAAAATGACGGGTAATCTTCACAGCCAACGGTTTCAATGCGTGAATATCACATTTCAGCAAGCATTTCAATAAAAATCCTCAGAATGTCTCATGCCCAAACCAGACAAGTAGTCAAAATGACGAAATACAAGACAAAATTTTCCAATGAGAAAAATGCTATTCTGAATTTGCGGGTGATTTGATCTTCCATTCCATCACTTTTCACTTTATTCATATTCACTCAACACGGACGTGGGCGTCGTGATGTCCTTTTCATGTCTGCCTCATGCGCTGAATGCTTCCTTTTACATTCTGCTCTACTGTAGCAACACAGTCTATCAATAAATACCTCCCACCATTACATTTTTAATGGAATGCACGGCCTTGTTAGAATTGTTTGAGAAAAGTTTCAAGCTCAATCCCGACATTATTTCCTTGTTTCAGAATGACAGGAGGGGATTTGAAGAACAAGGTATTAAGGTTGTCTTGTACAGTGCAAAACTATGATTGGGGGAGGCACGGAGGCTCTGGGGAGGTTGGAAGGCTTTATTCTCTTATATCTAAGTCTCCCCCAGAAGAAGATAAGCCCTATGCAGAGCTGTGGATGGGCACCCATGATTCTGGGCATAGCCTTGTTGTTTTCGAAGAAGAACATACTGAAAAATTGCCCTTGAGAAACTGGTTGCAGGAGCACCCTGAAGCACTTGGAGATAAGGTACTGGAGCGGTGGGGAATTGATCTGCCCTTTTTGTTCAAGGTACATTTTTTTAAGTACAATTCAGAGTTTAGAATCTGTAATTTTCTTTTCTCTACCAGTCTTGTTTATTATTTTTACAATTTTTTCTGAAAAAAAAGATTCCCCAAATTTTTGTAGAAATTTAGTATAATGTTTTGTTTTAAAATTAAAAAAATTGATTTATTAATTATAAAATACCAAGATTACAACCATTGCTTGTAAAGCATTGACAAAGAATTCGGGTAATCCAAAGAAGACGGGTCACGAACGATTTATCTTACATAATTTTCTGGGATTGATCAGCCCAAAGAGTGAACGGATCAACACATCCAATTTGCAGTTCAGAAGCGAACATGGACGAGAAATCTGTTCAACTAGTATTATTAGCCCACCAATAATGCCCCTAAAATTCCATGAATTAGCCGTTATTTGTTTGCTTGACTTTCTTTTAGTGTTTAGAACCGAGTCCAAGTTGGATTGCTTGCCTGCTGCAATGTTCTCGGAAGTCGCTTTAGATCTTACTTCAGAATTCTTCTTCCTTCCTTTAGTTTTTCGACTGATGTCAGGAGAAGTGAGGCATCTTCTTCTTCCATCTCTTTTCCATCTTCAAGGGCTGGAACTTGACATTCTTCCTCAGCAACTTCTTCAGGTAAGAGCACCTCTTTGGGTCCCGTCTTATTATCCACAGGAGCATCCTCCTGGGACAAGACAAAGAAGCTAAAAAAATCCCTTGTACACATTGAAATATTAATCTCGCCTTGGCTATTAGATCTCCTTTCTCTGTACCCAATTTTCCAGTGTTTTGCAAGAAGGCCAAGCACCAGTAAATTTGCCCATCAAAGTCTGCTGAGAAAGACCGAAGAGCAAACCAGTAGATTCCCCAGAATGGATATCCACAGAAGGAGCCTCATCCTAGCGGTTGACCAGACAGAAGTCTTTCTCATACTTGCAGATACCAGCAGTGTCAGAGTCATTCTGGTTTGGGGGGATTTCTTCTAAGCATCATTTCTTAAAGCAGCATCCCTGTAGGGGCGGGCAGCCATGAGACTGGCAGCAATAGATCCCAGGAATCTAGCATGGAAAAGACCAAACGGGCAGAAAATCCATCACTAAAATCCTTCACACATTAGCCAATAAACATAACAGACCACAAAATGTTGAGCGCAACACGAGCACGGAAGTTTGAAGGTCAGCAGCGCCCATAAAGGGTAGCAGCCAAGCCAGGTGACTGCCCAGTGCAGCCACAACCCTAAATCTCCATGTTTCTTTTTTTGCAGCTATTCGCTTGATACTGAAATTTAATATAATGTTTCTTAGAATCCTTAAATTATATTTATTAACTGCAAGTCCAATGTTTTTCATCAGATTTATCCTATAATGCATTTTTTTTTTCAAAGTAAAAGATTTGGCAACATGTAATAGTTGTAAGATATGTTCCATTCTTCAAAGTATTCTCCATGGAATTCATTAGGTGCTTTCATTGACTGTTTTTTCTTATACTGTGGTTTTTCATCCTTCTCATTGAGTATTCTTGGTCTCTAGTGGACTTCAATGACATAGACTATAGCTAAGATTACACTAAATTAGCCCCCAGCTCGGAATCTGTGTTTTTGTTTTCTCTAATGAGAGATCAGAGAAATATGTTGTAGATGTTTATGGCAGACTGAAATGTAACACATGTTTCAGCTTCTTGAAAACCATGTTAGATGTCCTGTTTTTATTTCAATTTTGAATTTTCTGATGTGGAAGGTCTGTTTGAGATTAGTTTAGAGAGTTTCTATGTCCACAATTTATAATGTTTGATATATTTCAGTTATAGTTGGGCTTTTTAGTGCATGTGATTCTGATTCTGTCATCGAATTGTATTTTTATGCCATTTTTCTTATAGTGGGATAGAATGAGTTTATACCAATGTTGGTGGGAATCCAACTTTCCCCTTATTTGGTGGCTTTTTGTTAGGGAACTACTACACAGGTAGTGTACTGTCAAAAACAGGAAAATATTCGCCTAGAAGCCACAACTTACGAGTATATCTTTTGTCAGAATCTGCTGAGGATTTGCACCTGGCCCTATCTGATGGTGACTCATTTGATCACCCAGTCCCATAATTAAAGTGAGGGCAAGCCTAGTTAGGTTTGAAACTGGGATATCATCACAATGATTGCACCCAACAACCACAAGAACATAGGCTACTAAAATTTATCAAAATTGGGTATTAGTTAGGTCAATCTAGAACAGTTTCTTGATTGCATTTTGTTTGGCAATGAAATCAATCATTGCTCTCTCATCTGCAGGATTATTCTTTGAGCCACCCTTTAAATTATGCACATTAATTATAAACAAATTCATCTATATATTATTTACAAATAAATATGTAATTAAATTAGCATTAGTTTGAACCTTACATGTGTCAAAAGCATTCAATTCAATTAGAAGAAATTCATTTAGAGGAGATTTCCAACTATGTAGCTTTCCTTAATGTTACAGAACTTGGCACTCCCAGACAATGGAGAAAGGAGGTACAGAACGAGGGATTGTTATGGCTAGGAAGTGTCCAAACTTTTGGGGATATTAATACAAGAAATAGGAAAACAACAATAGACTGCAAGAAAACAGCATTAGAAATGATAGGAAACACTTAGGGAAACTTTGGAAGAAAAGCTAAAATCAAAATATCTGCTTTTGCTCCTGTGAAACATATTTTCAGTCAAGACAGAAGTTTTTGGAATCTCCACAACCCTGAATTTTTTTCAAAGTGTGTAATTGAGTACCGAGTGAGCCTCTGGGATGTGGTTTATTGAATTCATAGGTTTTCTGAAATTTGTTGGAAAGCTAATATGCACTGGATTGAAAAAAATGATCAAAACATTAAAACTTTACATCTTCTAATTCCTGTTTAGAAATAAATTGCTTTGAGAGTATCTAATGTGCAGGCTTGGGTTTCCTCAACAAACTAGAATGTAGACCTGGAGAATATAAAATTTCTGACTAAAACTCACAAAAATTATTTCTCTATGATATGAAATACTTTTAGTGCTGTGTGAGAAATTATGTTTTTCGCCAACTGTTGGTGATTTCAAATTTCTCAAAATATTATCCAGTTGGTTAAAATTCAAAAACTGGATCTACATTCTTGTTAAGTGCTTGACAAAGTGATGAAGGTAGAATATACTCTCTTACTTTTTGGGGAGGTATGCGACAGGGTCACCATTTCTGCAGGGATCCTGACTGTTATGCTGGTCTTTGAGGTTACCATTTGCACAATCTTCAACATTTGCTGCAAGAATCCTGCATTATAGCCTTCATGGATCCATCACCTTGTTGGGCTACCAATCTAGCTAGTTAGTTGTTAGATGCTTGATCCAAGTAGTAAACATGAAATTCATGGCTTGACATATGTTCATCATATAAGAAATTTTAATGGAATGCCACTATGATTGAGAGTTGATATGAATATCCCAGAGCAACATGACTAAGGTCATTAGCATATCTCTTTGCTTTATTTTTTCCTCTGTCAGTATAGAAGCCAGATTGTTCTTGATGAAAATCAAACAATAGCCGTAGCGCTTCTTGAAAGGAAGAGAAGTGATTGATAATTTTTTGTTACAACAGTTACTGACTACTTTATTTATATCTTTAACATAACAGTGCTATTTGTAAAAAAATTCCTTAGTCCTTTATCTATTATGAAAATTATGCGGACCTACTAAAAGAGACTTCTAGTTTTGTGCAATTCTTCTAGGTTCTTTCTGTGGGAAAGGCTTTGTCCATACAAGCACATCCAGACAAGGATCTGGCTCAAGTTTTGCATCAGGCTCAGCCAAAGGTTTACAAGGACTCTAATCATAAGCCTGAGATGGCTCTGGTTCTCACCGAGTTTGAGGCTTTGTGTGGATTTGTCAGTGCACAGGTAATTATTCTTGTTTCCTTGTATTGATTTTCAAGCATTTTTTGATGAATTCAGTAATTTGAATTGTGCAAGTATCACAAATTGCATTCTTTAGTGTACATAGAAAGGCAAAAAATTAACATCATGAAAGACATTGCCCAAGATAATCTTAAATTAACAGGACATTTTGGACAGAGCACTTAAATTACTTAAAGTGTGTGGACTCTTTCTCACAGTCAGAGGCTCTTATCAAATTTTTTAATATTATGCTATAATTTGTAAGTGTTCTTTAAAGGTTATACAGTAAGCTGGATGATGTTATCCTAGAGATCATGCAAATGAAGGGCTGAATATACTCTGAAGATCTTGTATGGACAAGCTGAATCCTGGCTTTCATCTGGTCTCTTTGTTCGCTGGACTTTAATAATCTGATCTAATGCACAGCCTCACAATATTTGTTGCTTAATTTGTTATTGAGGCCTCTCAATTCCATATAGTTTTCCAAACATTTAAGTAATTCGTTTAGGTCACCCTTGCAACAATCATTACTAACTCATATTTTGTCACCTTTCAATCATATTCTTTAAGATAGTTTGCCACCACATATATCCTTGTCAAAGATGCACTTGTCAGTTTTGGGGTAATTTTGTCTGTATTGTGTTTATTGCATCATCTGTTCTGCCCGATTATTCCCATTCTGCAGAATCTGATATAAAATATCTTCCACTACCATTTTCTAAAATTGCAAACCCTAAATTGAACTTATGCCTTCACTGTCCTTTAAAGACCATTGCTTCTGCTTTGACTGGTTCTTTTAATTGTCTTATAAATTCTCCTTGTTATCTGGTACTCATTTCTTTCTCAATGAGTGTGGGGAGTATCTAATAACATCAATTGACTTAAACTACAAATTGAAATATCTATGTGGTATTTCTTGCTCTTTGCTAATTAAGATACTTCTTTGTGGGAGAACAGTTTTCCTTTTGTCTTTTGCCACAAGGTGCTAGAGACATTATTAGAGATTCTTTCTTCTATTTTAGAAAAATGTCTCTTTATGCTCTTTGGGGATGAGCCTCTCTGTCTGCATTGCCTGTTTGCTGAGTCTTCGACAAGTGTGGGCCAGGTTCATCATTATTCTCTTCCTATATGAGTAGTTTTCTTTGGTTATTCAACTCTTTCTTTGTCTGCTTCCATCTTAATCATCATTTTCAATGTTTCTCTCTCCTTGCCTGTTGTTCCTTCATTGTTGAAAATCCTCTATGCCTTGAGGTATTGACATGATCTTGTTTCCCATGTTTCTGATGTCCTATTACTCTTGATGTGTTCATTGCTTCCTAAATTTCTGATTCTCCAATCATTTTCCATTTTTGGCCCTCTTCTTCTATCTCCTTCCCTTGTTTTACTTGCCTGGTAATGAGTTTCTTTGTCCCATGAACATCTATGTAACTTTTTTATGTAGCTTCTTCTGATATTTCCTTCTGTCATATGCCTGTCTAGATGTGCTTAGAGCTGTTATATTTAAATGTCAATCTTCAATGCCCACCTTCACACTCTTTTTTTCTCTATTATCTGGATCCAATGCCTCCCTTGACTATCTTATCCATACTCCAATTTTTTCCATTATTGGCCATTTTATTAATGAGCCTTCTTTAGTGCTTGTGGTTGCCATCCAACCAATTTTGTGCAAAAGCAATAGGAAGCGAACAAGAGGTTAACTGCTAGGAAACATTTTTGCTCTCTACATTTAAAACAAGGATAATTTGAATCATAGGCAATGGGAATAATTATTTCATCACAACTCACAAGTAATATTTGATTTCAGTAATTATGCTGTATACTTTCTGCAGGAGCTTAAGAATGTCCTACAAACCGTGCCTGAGATAGAGAATATTCTTGGAGAATCAAGAACAATAGAACTCATGAATATAGAACCGAGGGACCAAAGTGATGATCATGTGAAAATGTCATTAAAGTCTGCTTTTACTCAACTCATGACAATTGATAAAGAGGCAGTGATGGAGGAACTGATGAAGTTAAAAATGCGGCTGAATCAGGAGAATCAGGCAGGTGACAGAATATACATTTCCTTGTTTCAAGCCAGTGTTTGAAATTCCCAAGTATTGGGAGCATTATATTCTCATTCAACCACCTACAAGGGCTGCTTCTGAAACTTTTTGTTATGTTCACAACAGGTGAGGAATTTGACACTGAAAGAGCAACTTGTTCTAAGGCTGGAAAAGCAATACCCAAACGATATTGGGGTTATATCTGCATTCTTCTTTAACTATGTCAAGCTTGTTCCTGGGGAAGCTCTTTATTTGGATGCAAACGAGCCTCATGCATATTTGTATGGAGAATGTGTTGAATGCATGGCTACATCTGATAATGTTGTGCGGGCTGGCCTGACCCCAAAGTACCGTGATGTTGAAACACTTTGTTCGATGTTAACATACAAACAGGTGGGATATCTTATCAAGTGATTCTTCTTTATTGTTTTATGAATAGTTGTTAGTTCTTTGACAGTTGAGAGCATTTCAAATTAGTCTTTGTGAAATGTTTCAGGGCTTGCCAGATATTTTGCAAGGGGTGCCTTTGAATCCCTTTACAACACGGTACTCACCACCTTTCTATGAGTTTGAAGTGGATCGTTGTATCCTCCCCCTTAGCACAACTGTAACATTTCCAGCAGTCTCAGGACCATCCATTTTTTTAATTCTATATGGGGAGGGGGTAATGACACAAAAACTCGTAAATGATGAGTCAATAACTAATGTTCAGGAAGGAGATGTTTTCTTTGTTCCGGCAGGTATTCACCTTGATGTTGCCTCAATCGTCGAAGAAAATATAGAAGCAAATAAAGAACACAGGCCTCTACACTTATACAGGGCTGGAGTCAACAGCAGAGTGTTTGAGTAGCAGATGAAGAAAGAAACAACTATCTCGTGTGTAATAATTCTTTCTGTATGTATCTTCCATTGTCAACATGGAGCTGAAGCAATCCATTTGATTAGGTGTCATAACTTATGACTAATGTTCACAGGGATTTGTTATATATTCAAGCCATTAACTTTTTAATTCTAATAGGCTAGTGACTAAACATATGGTGCATATCCACAACGAAAAATTTGGCATGGCAGGCTTCGTTGAACTTTGAAGAATTGGCTCGAGGATTATATATATGGATTTATAAGTGCATGGAACAATATATATGTATTCGAAGCTTCACCTAAATTGTGTTGGCTTAGTTCCTTGAAGCCTCTTGTAGTAAGATGTTGTGGACAATTAACTGTTTAAATGTTTATGCATCTAGTCCTTGACTTTGTGTTTATTTTGTCCATGGGTGAATCATTTTATTATGTTTATGCCTTTTTTTGCCATCATTATTATATAGAATTTATATTTCTATTTGGCACCATTTGTGCTTAATGTTATGCGATTACTTATTTTTTATGTATATTTAGCTGATAGGCTATATATGGTGTGAGGTTTCGGCCCGAAACCTGTCTCACGCCGTCAAACAACTGCTAGGTTACTGTTAAACAGCGAATGATTTACAGGTTTTGGGTTGCCGTCAGATAGAAATTGGATCTCCAGAATCATATCGGATTTCCTTGCATCACATGTGAAAACAGATATTAACTCCCAACTAATTACAATCATTTGACAGAACAGGGGATCGACAAAGAGGAGGCGATGAGTTGCGGGCTCAAAGCAGAGGACTTGGTCACCAGTTCAGAGTCCTGCAATGGAATCGACAGCCTGAAGGCATTTGAAGGGGTGGTGGAGACCCAAGGGCATGTGGAGGAACTGCAATTGGTGGCAGAGCAGTGTATACAACTGCAACAAGTGCATACAGTCCTTGGCTTTAGCGATCAGCCAGTTAAACAACAGGACCCTGGGGTTGGCAAATCGGACTGTGTGCTCTTTGTAATGATGTACGTCAGGGGGGCTGTGAACTCATTTCAGAATTTGGGGCCCGACGCTTCTTCTAGGGTTCCGTAAAATTCTTCCTGCACAGTCTGCCCATTTTTTCTTATTGGCATTGTTAACATTCCGACACAATTTGTGCAGAGTCTTCAGGTAAGTCACTTGCGATAGTTTTAGGGAGGTAAGTCCTTTTTACCATTGTGACAATGTGTATGTGTGCTTGAATTTTCTGAATTGTTTGTATGAACTCCCTCTAGCTCAGGAAAAATCTCTGGGTCTTGTTTATAATCTTCACTTGTTGCTTTATCAATTGTCTCCTACCAGTACTTCTCCTTTAAAAAAGTGTATCTCCACTAGAATATTCTGATTCTTAGCATCAACTTCCTTTGCCTGAGTTTTTTGGTCTTCATTATCAGGATCTTTAGGATCAACAATCTCATTTGGGCACAACCCTTTGTGAGAATAAGAGCATTGCCAATAGAATATTCTGATTCCTTACCATTGATATCCATGCTCTGGCATTGTTTGTATTGATTCACATTTTCTAAATCAATTGTTTCTTCAGGATCAACTATATTCTGTTGGTACTGTTCCTTGGAAAAATGTACATTTTCTGTTTGTCCCATCTCTTCTAAATCAACTGTATTCTCTTTGCATTCTTCACCAGAGATATGCAGATTATCTAATACCTCAGACTCACTCATCTTCCTTTGGTATTTCTTATTCTTGAGAGATAAATCTTCAACTGAATCCAGTTTATCTATTGAATCAGTTGTCTCCTCCTGGGAATTTTCTTGGATAATGGGCATGACTTCCTCTATTTTATATGGTACCTCAACTTTACATATTACTTCTTCCCTTCCTTGACTACCAACGTGTGCATCTTGGACAAAATTTTGTGAGTCTATTGAATCATGTAATTCCTCTTGTTATTCCTCTTTGCAAATGAGAGCATCTCCCTCTTTATCTTCTTTTTTATTTGAATCAATAGTACTTTCTTCACATTGCACTTCCATATCAGACATATCTTCAGTTATTTCTAGTGATTGTTTCAGTTGTTTAGAATTGTTCCTCTGAGCTAATGTCTTGATCTACATCTTTCTTTGAATCAGCTCTTACACTATCTGATTGCTCTTTTGCAAAAGATACACTAACTTTTGAATCTTCAAATTCACTTGGACCAACTGCTCCATATTGGAATGATCTATTCTTATGCGATACCCCTTCATCAAAACCTTCAAAATCCTTTGAATTGATTACCCCATATTGGCATGATTCATTTTCATGAGATGCACCTTCACCTAAAGCTACAAAATCCCTGGAATCAATTGCCTCCAAATGGCATTGTTTACCTTCATGAGCTACATCTATCTTTCTATTTTCCAACTCCTCTAAGCCAGCCATCTCTTGTTGCCACTGCTCTGAATGGGATTCAAATATCTCCTCATTTAGGCATTGTTCTTTATTCAGAAGTACCTGTTCATATGCAACAACTATTTGATTCTGTTGTCCATCTTTAATTGTCTCCTCCTGGAATTGTTCTTTGCTAGGACAGAAATGTCACTCTGAATCTACTATTTCATTGTCTTGGCAATTTTCATCAATATGGCCTTCACATTCTTTGTGATCTAAAATTTCAAAATCCTTAGAATCAATTTCCTCATATTGGTATTGTTCCCCATCATGGGCTTCATTTATCTTGCAATTTTTGAACTCCTCTAATTCAGTCCTCTCTTGAGGGGAGTTCTCTACATTATATTCAAATTTCTCCTCTTGTGGGCATTGTTCTTTGAATGGAAGCAGCTTTTCATTTGCATGAAATACAAAATTCTGCTGTCCATCCTGATGAACGTGTACATTATTTGCCACACATTTGGTTTCCTTGGCTGTTTCCTGCTGGATTTGCTCTTTGATTTGATCAAAATTTTCCTCTAATTCTTGACTTTCCCATTTTGGCCTTTTTCATCCCAATAGCTAACACCTTCCTTGTAATCTGAACTTTCAAAATCACTAGAATTGACAGTCTCTTATTGGCACTGTTCACCATTATTAGCTAAATCTACCACATGATTTTCCAACTCTTCCTCTGAATCAGTCCTTTCTTGCAGGCACTATTCTATATTGGATTCAAATTTCTCCTCCGGTAGGCATTGTTATTTGCACAGAAGCAGACCTTCATCTGCAACAACTATCTCATTCTTGTGTCTATCTTGATGAAAATGCAAATCGACGTCTGCACATTCAAGCTCCGTATATTGAGCTATCTTGTTTTGGCATTGCTTTTTGATAGGACTTAAATTTTCCTCTGAATCTTCTAATTCTCTATGCCTGTCTATTTCATCATGGTGGTTGGTAGTCCTCAAAGTGCTTAGAATCAACTGTCTCATCATGGTATTGTTCACCTTTATGAGCTATATCTACTTTGCTATCTTCCAACTCCTCTGATTCAGCCCTCTCTTGCAGACACAGATCTATGTTGGATTCAAATTCCTCCTCCTGTACAAACTGTTCATCAAACACTATCTCATTCTGTTCATCTTGATGAACATGCATATCAGCCTCTCCACATTCCATTTCCATAGATTGATTTGTCTCACTAGAGCTTTGTTATATGATTGGATAGAAATTTTCCTTTAAATCATCTAGTTCCTCGTGTTGACCTTCATCTGAATGACAAACATCTCCCTTGTAATCTAAATCTTCAAAATAACTGGAGTCATTTGTCCTACATTGGTATGGTTCACCTTTATGAGCTACATTGTCCTTACAATCATCTGACTCTGAATCAGTCCTCTCTTGAGAAAAGTGCTTGACATTGAGTTCAAATTTCTCCTCCTGCAGGCATTATTCTTTGCATAGAAGCATCTCTTCGTTTGCACTAACTATGTTATTTTGGGTCCACCTTGATGGTAATGCACATAAATCTCTTTACCTTCAAATTCCTTAAAAGCAACAGGTTCTTACTGACTTTCTTCTTTGATAGGAGTATGATTATTTTTTACCTCTGATACTTTAAATTTTCCATATTGACCATTTTCATCAGAATGACTTGCACCTCTCTTGTAATCTAGATCTTCAAATCTCTAGAATCAACTGTCTGATTTTGACATTGTTCACCTTTATTAACTTCATCTACCATAGAATCTAAATCTTCAAAATAACTAGAGTCAACTGTTGGGTTTACCATTTTGAGCTACATTATCCTTGAAATCTTCTAACTCCTCTGAATCAGTCCTCTCTTGAGAACAGTACTCTACATTTAGTCCAAAATTTTCTTCCCTCAGGTATTGTTCTTTGCAAAGAAGCATCTCTTCGTTTGCAGCAACTATGTCATTTTGGGGTCCATCTTGATGATCATGCATGTCAAACTCTGCACCTTCCAATTCCTTAAATGTAACAGGTTCTTGCTGACTTTCTTCTTTTTTAGGAGTATGACGAAAAAATTCCTTTGATTCTTCTAATTCTCCATGCCGACCATTTTCATCACAGTTACTAGCATCTCCCTTGTAGTCTAAATCTTTGAAATCTCTAGAATCAACTATCTCATATTGGCATTGTTTGCCTTTATGAATTGCATCTACATATTTATGTCGTCACCGCTCCACATTCAATCTTACAGCTGTAAAATATTGTATCGAATTGGCAAAAAATCGTATCAAATCTGCAGCAATGAAAAGTCATATAAAATCAGTGTTATATTTTTCTGAGTTTGCGCTTTTGCCAGTAATATATTCTTGGCCATGTGTGTGATGATGGGTTGACCACATGAATGTTATTGGTGTGTGTTGTGCAGATAAAGGAGAGCAGATTTCAGTTTAGCCCTCCAGTCATGAGGATGAGCTGCAATGGCTGCTGAGTCCTGCGAAAAGGCTGCAGTGAGTGGTGCATTCTGAGGCCGTGCTTGGAGTGGACAAAGAGTGAACAATCTCAGGCAAATGCCCAATTAGTTAGATTAAATGTATTTTCTTGTTTCCTGCATTGTCCAAAATTAGAGACTGTATATTCAGTACATATAATCTCTATCGGCATAACCCTTGCACCCCTCCCGGTGCAAGTGCTAGTGTACAAAACCTAAGCTCCGGGTCATGTTGAAAATGTGAAGACGTTAAAAGTTAATGCAAAACCATTTATTTTACAAATTGATGCCATAATAATTTATATAAACAGATTTCTAGTGGTTTAATGAGATGTTTTATCTAATTTATTACGTCGAAGGCGTTACTTTATTTGAAGTTACCCAGCTGACTTCACACATCTACGGCGCAGAGTCTTGTAAAGGGTATGCAAGAAGGTTAAAATCATTTGAACCGTTGAATGTTCGTTGTTGTTCATTTGTTGGTTTTTGGATGACACTGAAATTGCTTGGCAAGACCATTGATACAGCGCCCAACAATAATAAGTAGCTTTGCAGTTGCATGGACGGTGGAATTGGCTTCATCCAACATATATGTTCTGGCTGAATGTTGGATGTCTATTTCAACCCTAGATTATTTGGATTCTCCACGCTAGAAGACATCAGGTTCAGACTCCACAACCTTTGCTACCATTCTCCCTGCCTGTGCAAAAATGGGGGCTTTGGAACAGGGTATGGACATCCATCAAAGCATAAAGGATAGAGGAATTTTTTCAGATGTTGTAGTTGCAACTGCCCTGGTAGACATGTACGCAAAATGTGGAAGCATAGGCAAGGCACGACTCGATACAACCTAAACACTTGTTGCATGCTCTGCTCCTTGGTTATACAAACAGCTAACAATTTTGTCTAGAATAGACTAAACAATAATGCTTTTTGGCAGGAAACAGAGGTTTAACATATTTCAAATGCAGATTGGTGAATAAATAATAGTCTAATTATTTGAATAGTATTGCTTCTCACTAGAATTGAGGCATTTGAAAATCATCTGAAATGATTATAATGTGTTGCATGTAAACAATTTTAGTCCAACGACTCCAGGTTCAGCTGAAATACTATTTGTTTTAGGAGTATACTGATAAGTAGGGAATTAGAATACACCTAACCCACATTGCATTATATTATTCTATTGATGGAAGTATGTCTTCTCGTATTCATTTTCTCTGTAGCTGCTTGGACTAATTATCAGTCATAATCTTTCTTCCATATTTCCCGGTTTAAAGCCAAATTCTGCAACCTTTGCTAGTATCCTCCCTGCCCATGCCAAAATGGGAGCTTTGGAACAGGGCATGGACATCCATGATATTATGCTCGCAACTGCCCTAATAGACATGCATGCAAAAAGTGGAAGCATTAACAAGGCACGTGAACTGTTTGACAGAATACCTGAAAAAAATGTCAATCTCATGGACTGCAATTATTACAGGATATGTACAAAATGGATTTGTTGAAATGGCTTTAGAAACTTTCAAGCAAATGCAATTGGCAGGTGAAAAGTCAAATACCACAACATTTGCCAGTATCATCCCTGCCTGTGCCAAAATGGGAACTTTGAAACAGGGTATGGAGTCTGGACATCCATCCAAGCATCATGGAAGGAGGATTTTTTTCATATATTGTGGTTGGAAATGCTCTGATAGACATGTATGCAAAATGTGGAAGCATAGAAAAGGCACGTGAACTGGTTGACACAATGCCTCAAAGAGAGGTTATCTCATGGCAATGATTGCAGGATATGCACAAAATGGAATTTTTTAAAAAGCTTTAGAAACTTTCAAGCAAATGCAATTGGCAGGTGTAAAGCCAGACTCCACAACTTTCGCCAGCATTCTCCTTGCCTGTGCCAAAATAGGAGCATTGGAACAGGATATGGACATCCATCAAAGCATAAAGAATAGAGAAATTTTATCAGATGTTGCAGTTGCAACTACCCAAGGTGGACATGTATGCAAAATGTGGAAGCATAGAAAAGGCACGTGAACTGTTTGACAAAATGCCCCAAAGATATGTCATCCCATGGAATGCAATGATTGCAGGATATTCACAACATGGATTTTGCAAGGATGCTCTAAAAAACTTTGAATCAATGAAGCACTCTGGAACATATCCTGACATTGTAAGCTTTGCTTCTGTTCTATATGCACGCAGCCATGCAGGTTTAGTGGATGAGGGTTGTACATACTTTAACCATATGAGTAACCTTTATTGCATTAAACCTACAGTGGATCATTATGTTTGCATGGTTGACCATTTTCCCCGGGCTGACTATCTTGAAGACATTCTACACTTTATCATTAAGATGCCAGTTAAACCTATAGTGGTTGTGCGGATGTGTTGTGTGGATGTGCTTTCTGGGTGCGTGTAGATCCCATATTAATACAGGCTTAGGAGTATTTACAGCAACAATGTTTTTTGATTTCAATCCTAAAAATGCTGCGACATATGTTCTCTCAAACATCTAGGTGGGGTGAGGTTCAAATGGCAAGGAAATTGATGAAAAATTGGGGAATTAAAAAGATCCCTGGATGTAATTGGATTGAAAGCCATAAATTGGTACATGTTTTTCGTGTAGGGACAGATCACATCCACAAAACACAATAGATCTATGCAAAGTTGGAGAAATTGGACTTGGGAGATGAAGGCAGCAGGGTATTTTCCAGATTCAGGGCATTTACTTAATGTTGTAGAAGAGGAGGAAAAATAATTATCTCTGTCACCATAGCGAAAAGATGGCAATTGCATTTGGTTTGTTAAACAACACCTCTGAAACAATTATTAGAGTTGTTAAGAACTTTCAAGTATGTGTTGATTTCCACACTACAACAAAATTTATCTTTGAGTATGTGATGATTGCCACATTACAGAAAAAATTATCTTCGCGTATGTGTGTTGATTGCCACATTGGAACAAAATTTATCTCCAAGATAGTTGCAAGAGAAATTGTTGTGAGAGATGCAAACCATTTCCATCATTTTAAACAAGGACACTGTTCTTGTGGAGATTATTGGTGATGTTAAATGAAACGATCTGAAAAATGGGCTTGCACTATAATAATCTGCACAATGTCAAACTTTCAATAATAAAAAAGAGCCAAGGTTTTATTTTCAATTTCTAGAATTTTATTTTAATTTTAATTTTGAGTATTTGAGTATTTGAGAATCTAGACCATTCTGTTGGCTTCATAAAATTAAATGCATAAATTGCAATACAGATCATTGCTTATATACAGACCTATTTTATGATAATATGCTTATATGATAATATATATGCAGTGCTAAGACTTAAAAAACTTCAACCCTAAATCCACCTCATCCATAAACCCAATTCATAGTTATTAAATATAAGTACTATATTTAAAAAAGACTTGGATCCTTTGGTAATCCCTATGGCATAAAACAAATGGGTTTATTGATTTTCAAAGATCAAATGATAGATTTTCAAAAATCTAGTATAATGATTGATAAATATCGAAGGCATTAATAAAACCTAAATCATTGCTACAAAATATTCTTATCCATCACGCTAATTTAAAACCCCAACATTTAATGTGAAAATGCTAAGCAACCCTTCTTAACCCTATATAAGATAGAAGGTGAGGAACTCTTAATGAAAAAATGCTTGACTAGAAAGAAATGAGAGGTCATTTTGTAAATTATTTTTGTTTAAATTAGTTGTATTATCTCTTCCCAATGTTAGGTCAAGCATTTGTGATTAATTACATATTCCACATATATTGCAGATTTAGGGTATATAATTTTATAGAGGTGCATGTAGATTTTGCCTCATTTATAATTAGACAGCTAATAGATTTGTGAATTCACAAATATTTTTCAATCTATTTTGGATTCAATATGTATAGTTTTAATTAGAAATAAACTCTTATAATTTATATATAAAGAAGTAAAAAAAATTGCAATCGTGTTAAATTGTAAATGGCACACACACATGCCATTTGAGAAGCTCACATAATGAGGTTAATTGATTGTTGTTAGAGAGGAAAGAAAAAAATTTGTATATTTAAAAATAAAATCACAAATTATATTACACCATAGTTACATATTTGTGTATGATGATATTTATAAGTTGATATTAATGAGACCCAAGTTCAAAGATGGTTAGGAGAGTTAAATAAGGCAATTAATCTCCGTTCATTTTTTGTTCACCATTTTCTCCATTCATTTTTCCTCCAAACTCTACCCACTAAAGCTAAAAAGTGGTCGTTGTTAACTTCTTGTGTGGTTGTCTTCAAATTGGATATTAGTGTTGTATCTCCTTGTTTTGGAACAATATTATCTTCAACTAGAGCCTCAAGCATAAGATCATGATTTGAATGCGATGAATCCCTATTGATAGCTCACTTGCTAACTCTTCAAATCCTGCAACTTTTGCTACCTCTCTCTTCAAATTAGCAATATCATCAACAATAAACAACATGTCCACATCCTCCACAACTCAATTTGGATATGGATTAATGTAATGCCATTGAGATCAAATGCTTCATGTGTTCCTATCCCTCTACCTTCTTTTCATGTAATTGAAGGTTTTATTCTATAAAGACAACATCACTCAAGTATTTTTCAGTCAACATGATGTGCTTATTTGTATGAGTGATCTAAAAAACACTCCAATTGTGCTAATAACCAAAAGTGCTAGAATGTTGAGACAAAATGTTGATGGAAAGATTTTGAAGATTAAGCATTGTTGTATTGAAAATTTCTCACCAAAAATTTGAAGGACTATATTTATAGTTTCGTAAGGATTTTAATAGACTTAAAAATTAACAATAAATTAAAATTAAACATACATATTCTTTTATTTGTTTGTAGAATGTCTCTTTCAAATTTATAGAGGTGAAGAAAGCAACCTCACTTTGTCCCCCTATAAATCCATAATTCATCATGTATGGTGTTTCTAAAGTTTTCATTGGGGATCATTTTCACCATATACTTGTTGAGGCCATCCATAATCTTATCTACTTTGAATGAACTAGAGAAGAAAAACTTAGGGTTCAAATAGTAGGCAACAACGTGAATATTTTGGTGGAATTGTTGATTCTATGTTTGATCAATAATGCACAAGATGGATTCGTATTTGTTTTTATTTGACTTATACAAATGCTGAATTGTCTTGTCAAACTTTTCCCATAACCTCATATAGATACCCCATAGGGTTTTTATGCTTTTCCAATCAACCGTAGAGTTTTAATCAATGCGCTGGACACCTAAAACAAGTGTATAAAAATGAAGTAAAAATTTGAAATCACAAATTTTAAAATATTAAAATTTATAAACCAAAGTATTAGGCACTTAAAAAATCAACAAATTGTAACATTATAAAATTAAGAAATTAAAAACTTTGATTGAAAACTTATCTTGATGAGCTTTTCCATGTAGTTGGCAAATATATTATAAAAATGGTTTTTATAATTTTCTTCACTTCAAAATTCTTGTATAAGGGCTTGGTAACCACCTTTTGCTTATAAATATTTGCTTAAGGTTGGGCAATGTAGTAACAATACAAGACAATAATATTAGTCACAAACCATGTGTCTTGATCGCACGAGCCCCTTGCCAACATATTTTCTCTCATGATATTCAAGACCCATGTTTGGTTGTAGATATATTTAATAACATTCCTTACATCTTCCACCATGTTCTTTACCAACTAAATTTCTCTATATTCTCAAGAAGGTCAATGTAATGGGTAATACAAGGGTATCAAAACAACAAAGGTTGCCTCTCTAGAAGTTTACCAATTGCCAAATATACATTTAATTGTTTTTCACCATTTAGGCAACATTCTTTACTCCCATCCCCATCGCCACCTTATCCAACAAGTTGTTAAAGGTCTTGACATTTTTTTATTTCATTGAAGGTATTAGTTGACTTCAAAAACACTATATACTTGAAGCCACGAGGAAGTTGATTTAGGTGCGCTTCTTTCCATCCATCCACCAGTTAGATAAGATGTTGCTACTTTACTTTTTCCAAATTTGTTTTTGTTCATCTATTAATTGATTTGTGTTTTTGATTGCATATTAAGGCAAATATTTTGGCTATTTGATAGTTCACCTAAGTATTTAAAACCCAAACTTTATAAACCCTATATTACATTGATGTTTACACAACTTTAATAGCTAGTAGTTTGCTTCAGACTCCTTTATTTGACCCTAATTTGATAAACTCTAATTTACTAAGTTATTTAGTTAGATCACATAATCACATATACATTATATGTATCAATAGGGCCATTGTCATGTTTATTAAATAGTCTTGATTAGATTGTTTAATTAAATCATGTGTATACTTTTCCATACATACGAATTAATCCACATTAGCATACATTTGATTGCATTTAATTAAAACAACACATTCTTAATTAAATCACAACTAGTACAAAGCACTGCATAAACACATACACGTCAAATAAAAATGCTCATTGATATATACATCAAAGTGTCCATATATATTTGCACATCACCATGCTAACAAAATGTGATGTATAATACATAATCATATTATCAGCCTACACGCTTGTGGCTATCAGATGCCTTGGGCCTGGTGGTGGTGCTCGACATGAAACAATTTATCATGAGTAACTCCTAGAGCTACTCAATACTTATAGATCCCTAAGCTCACCTCTAAACTCTTCGTTTATCTCCCGCATATTTGTATACTTTTGTTGTAGTCGATCCCTCTTGGCTCACACTCTATCTAGCTCTGCCTATAGGATCATCTAAGTGTAATCGATAAAAGAGGATGATCTTGCTCCCAAGTCTTGAAGATTAGTTGGAGCTTGATCCCTCTTTTCTCTAAGCTCCTCATATGCAACTCTCAACTGTGGTAAGGGATCAAAGATCTCCACATGTCACCCTACGATATGTTGTGGCCTATAATTAGACTGTGCAGGATGATATAGTTGTACATCAGGGATAACATTTGTCATGACTTGACCATAAATTCAAACCAATCTTGGGTACCAAATACAAAAATAAACACATAGAATCAAGTCAAGCACATAATCATATAAATCTCAATCAAAATGCAACATCTAGTATACTACAAAATCATAATAAATACACAATATCATATCACTTAGATCTCCAACTCGCTAGTGAGGATCCATGCATGAAACTACTATAGTTATGTTTAAGTTTTCTCATAAGATTGGAGGCATGGTAGCAACCACTCTGATCATCTCCTCATGCTCATACATGCCCAGTCTCTCAAGTATAGTAAGATGTGTTTGTGATACGCAAGGATGAGACCTAAGTCTCTCCTTAGGGGCATCATCGAACTCCTCCTGCTCCTTGAGATATCCTAATGATGTTGCATACAACTGATCCTCATCATCATCTCTCCATACACCACCATCATCATCCACATCCTCCTCCTCATGATTCTCACGACATTGTGGCCATGGCCCTGAATGGCTAGTAGGATGGTCTATAGGAAATATAAGATTTGGACATGCAGTGCTCAACCATCTAGTAAATGAAACACTCACTCCAACATCATCGACATTAGAAATGGTATGTGCAACTCACTCCTCATCATCAAAGTCACTCAAGGGGATGTCCATGATGGTCAATCGAGTTGTGTCTTTGGGTCTAATGCCACTATGAGTCGATCAACGGTAGGTTGGTCAAAGAATAGGAAATCCTTGAAGGAAACTGAATTGTTGGGTCACTCAATCATAATAAAATGACATAGCTATATACTCATATCGATCGATAAAAAAGTTGGTCTCATTGCATCCTCGCTAGGTGTCGTGGTGAATCTACCTAGGCATATAGTGTCCTATTTGGCCTCCAAATCACATTTGCAATAGGTAGTCGATCGAAGACCACTTATCAATATAATAAGTCACCATACTATCATGGTCTTTTCAATGGGTAGGAATATGCTCAAGGATATGTCCATTTTGGCTCTATTGGGTATCTTGTAAGCTATGTACACATGATGTGCTTGAATTCCCATACTTGGAGAAGGGTGCATGTGTTGAAAATGGAGGTAATTATGTAGCTTTAAAACCTATAAAACTATGAGATTGTAGATCTAATTAAGTGTTCTTTGTTACAAGTTATGTGTATGATTATCTGTTTAGATCAATTTTACCAATTGTAGAAAGAGATGGAAGATTGTAGAAGAATGAGACAAGAAGATATAAGTGACACAACATATATGTGGAGAAACCCTTTCGGGAAAAAACTCCACCACCAAAATAAATATTGCTTATATTATTTAACCTTAGAATAAGATTACAATAACACTGTATCAATCCTTTGCTTGATATGCTTCTTTTTCCTTCAACAATTCTTCTTCACAACCTGCAATAAAATCTAATAAAACTCTCTTCAACTTGCTGCAATTAATAGACAATAGTGAGCATTGAAAACTCCAAAGAATTGTCAATTAGAAGAGCTTGAAGCTCCTCTAAAAAAACTATGCATATTTTGTGCAAGTAGAGTTTCATCATGTAACATGAAGTCAAAACCAATGTCTCCTCAATTTAGGCGCCCCAAACTAAACTCCTAACTGATCATTGGTCAAGAAAATATCTTCCAAGCTTTTCCTCAAAGTTGGCACCCAAGAATGGGCCCACTTAACTCAGCCTTGTAAAAATCTTCTCATGCAAAGGGTGTTAACTCCAATATGCCAACT
This sequence comes from Sequoia sempervirens, assembly GCA_007258455.2. Lineage (NCBI taxonomy): Eukaryota > Viridiplantae > Streptophyta > Pinopsida > Cupressales > Cupressaceae > Sequoia > Sequoia sempervirens. The sequence goes on from VDFB02281492.1 coordinate 905,041,106, forward strand.
TGGGCGCCCAAGGTGGGTCCAAGTCAATCTTTGTTAACTGCAACATATATCTCCATCAATTCATGCAAACATTATGCATGATTGATCATCCCCACTTAACCAAATTTATCACCGGTTATCTATCATGCAATTGAAGTCATTAGTCATGTATTCCAAGTCAACTAAAGTCAAATAGCATTCAACTGAAACTAACTACATGCAATTGAAGATAATTGAACTGAACTGAACTCCACTGATGTAAATATCAATCCCTAACTTATAGGATCTTTACATGCATTACTGAAGTGTTATCTTTTCTCCAAACAATTAACTTAAGCAAGGTGGGTTCCACCTTCCATGTGGGCACCCCATGTGATCCTATTTTGTAGGAGCTCTTCTTGGGCATCCCCACATGTTCCTATCATTTATAATTAATTACAAATGTCAATTTACATGTTCATTTCATTCAAATTTAATCTATTTCTAATCCTAGTGTTGGGGAACACTTTCCAAGGACTTAGGAGATACATGAAATATGTTTAGGATTGCAATTAAATGGCATCATATTACCAACATTCTCCCACTTGACATTATACATTGCAATTATTCTAAACAAGGAATCATTATTATAAATCAAGTATAGGACTCAAGGCCCATGGCCTTCCTACACCATGAGAACTTATCTATAGGAACTGGTTTCGTAAGATAATCTGCAACATTGATCAAGGTGTCAACTTTCTCAATCAATACCTTCCCACTCTCAACCATTTCTCGCACAAAGTGATACTGAACATCAACATGCTTAGTACGAGCATGATACATAGGATTTTTGGCTAAACAAATAGCACTCTGACTATCACATTCAAGTTTAATTTCTTGCAATTAAAACCAATACCTTTCCCAAGTCTCTGTAGCCAAATTGCCTCTTTAGAGGCATGTGTAGCAGCCATGTACTCTGCTTCTATGGTGGACAAAGCAACCATGGGTTGCCTCTTACTCATTCAACTAATTGCAGCTCCAAACAAAGTAAACACATAGTCACTTGTCGACCTCCGACTGTCCAGGTCTCTTGCCCAATCTGAATCAACAAAACCCTGTATGTCCAATGATCTATGCATAATATCAATATCATTAGCACCATGATAAACCAAATAGTAATAAGAAGTGCCTCATAAATATCTAAACACCCTCTTAACATAAGTCCAATGTTCTTTACCAGGGTTAGACATAAACCTACTTAAAACTCCCACTGCTTGGGCTATATCTAGTCTTGTACAAACTATTGCATACATTAAGCTACCAACTGCACTAGCATATGGAATTTTAGACATTTCCTCATAATCAAAATCATATTTAGGACTCATGTCTAAACTTAACTTTGTGCCAACTAGTAAAGGAATATTAATTGGTTTACTCTCCTGCATGTTAAACCATTTCAAAATAGTATCAACATAGTTGCTTTGAATTAAGTAAGGCTTTATGTTACCTCTATCTCTATTGATCTCCATACGAAGGATATATTTTGCAACCCCTAGATCTTTCATCTCAAATGTGCTAGAGAGTTGTGCTTTCAATTCTTTGATCATTACCTTGCTATTACCAATAAACAACATGTCATCAACATACAAGATAATAATTAAAAGCTAATCATCAATAACTTTTATGTAAACACAATGATCTTCCTCACTCCTAACATAACCAATTTTCAATGCAAAAGCATCAAAATTTTGGTACCACATTCTTGGTGACTGTTTCAATCCATATAAAGATATTTTTAAACTGCAAACCAATTCTTCTTTTCCTTTTACAACAAAACCATCAGGTTACCTCATATAAATCTCCTCATCAAGATTCCCATGCAAAAAAGAAGTTTTCACATCCATTTTCTCTATCTCAAAATTATAAGCATCAACAATAGAGAAAAATAATCTAATAAAAGTTAATTTAGCAATAGGAGAAGATTTCATTAAAGTCAACTCCCTCTCTTTGGGAGTAGCCCTTGGCTACTAATCTAGCCTTGTACCTTTCGAGATTACCATCTGCTACAATTTTCTTTTTAAAGATCCATTTACAACCAATGGCCTTTCTTCCTTTGGGAAAACTCTCAAGATACCATGTGTCACACGTATCCAAGGATTCCATTTCCTCATGCATAGCTTGTGACCAAAGTTTGTTCTCATTTGAAGACACAACTTCCCTGTAAGATCTAGGTTCATCATTAGTACTTGTTGACGCCAAAATTTGATGAGGTAACAGAGTCTTATGGGAAACTCAGTTTAAGGGGGACCTTTTGCGCTAAACTGAGTAACCTCCGGATTTTTAGAGAAGCCGACTTCTTCTATAATGGGGTTTGGAAAGGGAAAAGGAAGTGGACATGATAAAGTAAAGTCTAACCTAAGGCGATGCGCCAAGATTTAATGATGGGCACGATAAATCATAGATTTAAGGGCTTGAATGGTGTTGTTGTGTTCCAAAACATCAGAGACTTAAGATTATAGCATAGACAATCCATTTATTGACATAAAATAACATTGCATACATTCTCACTACCAAGAAGAGTCATTAGACATGATCTAGGTAAGAAAACTTGCATCCAACATATATAGAAGTTCTTCAAATGAAGTGTCAAGACAATATAAAGCATAGTTCACAGTTTAATCAAATAGCACGAAAAACAAAAAGGCCAAACAATTGGTACAGTTTGAGAGTTTTGCAATTAAATAAAATAGCAATAAAGGCCTGACATCTTTTTACTAAAACCAACGTGTTTTTCCCCAGTTCTGGACCCTTTCTCATCAATAGAGAAAGTATATATAGCAGGAAAACCTCCCATCGCTTCAGAGAGTAGTAACAGAAAAGATCTTGCAATCTTCTGCAATGATGCTTGAATCAGAATATTCCCAAGGCCGTTACAACAGGATCGAGTGGGAGCACAACATCCAGTCATCCCAGGCACAAGTGCATCCTCTGCAATGATGGCAGTGGTCCTGGAAAGACAAGTTTCATCCATTGGTGTGAATGATTATGATAAGCAACAACCAATAGCATTATTTGGTTCATCCGATTCGTCGCCCGCATAACAGATCCGCTGCTTAGGCATGTGGCAGCCTTTCGCTGCTTGCATGAACCTTTCTCCAATTGCTGCAGAGGATTTGCGAAAATGCAACACATGTCGAATGGGCCGAGTACCTTATCACAACGGAGGGAACGCCCATCAGCCGGGCGTAAAAGATGTGGCAACATTTTGCTGCCCGTGGTTGCTATTTAATCCCCGCGTTGAAATATTTGCGAATGGTTGACACGTAGCAAGAGTCTGCTGTAGCTAGAAACTATGGGGCCCACTGACACTTTTTAGGAATGAGGGCTTTGTGGCAGTATCGTGCAGCCCGATGAGGCTTTAAGGAAAAAAGAAACAAAGGCATCCTATAGCCGCGACATGTGGAAGCACAACGGGGTTTTTTGGGATCCGAAGGAAATGCTGATACTCGATGTTGCGAAGAGTAGATGCGTGGAACAACAGATCAAAGCCTTGATAAAAGGCCGAGTAGACTTGGAGATGCATAGGTCGGCGCATAAAAAATAAACCCGAAGGGAGCTGGTTAAATATTTATTAACAGTACTCATGAAAATAAATATACAACGAAAATCAGGTGGGCTATACCTATTAACGAGATTTTGTTGTCTTGTGGATCTTCTCAAAGGGGTTTCTTCTTGTTCCTCAATATGCTCATCATGAGCATCTATCTTAGAAGAACTCTGTGAACTCTCCTCATGCAATCCATCCAATTGTTCTTCAACATTTGCATCTTCTTGCTTCTCAATATTTATCTCAAAATGCACTGTTCGAGAAGTATCCTTCTCCTTTGGTTGTTCTTCTCTTGAATAATCTCTAAATTCCCTGAAAATCACATCTCTTGATAAAGAAATTTTTTGGGTTAGAGGATTCCAAAGCTTGTAACCTTTTACATTTTAACCATAACCTATGAATATACATTTATGTGCTTTTGGATCCAACTTAAATTGCTTTTCGTTAGGCACATGAACAAAAGCCTCACAACCAAAGATCCTTAAATGTGCAACACTAGGCTTCCTACCTAACCACATTTCATAAGGATTTTTATCTTCAATAGATGAACTAGGGGAGCTATTGATTAAATAATTAGAAGTACTTACAGCCTCGGCCCAAAGGCACTGATCTAGCTTAGCACTACTTAACATACTCCTAGATTTTTCCATTAAGGTTCGGTTCATCCTTTCAACTACTCCATTTTGTTGAGGTGTATATGGAGTATTTTTCTTTCTCACAATTCTTGTATGCTTACAATAATCATCAAAATCCCTGGAACAATATTCACCACCATTATCTAATCTCAACACTTTTATCTTATGATCTGATTATTTCTCAACCAAAGCCTTAAATTCTTTAAACTTATTAAACACATCAGATTTGTTATGCATAAAATAGATCCAAGTGTATCTTGAGACATCATCAATAAATGTGACATAATATCTAGATTTTCCAATAGAGTCAATATCCACAGGGCCCATTACATTTGAATGAATAATCTATAAGAATATTTTAGCTTTATTTGTTCCATTAGGAAATGAAGATCTAGATTATTTTCCAAACACACAATGCTCACAAAAATTATTTTTTCCAATATTATAATCAAGAATACTGTCAACCTATTTCTTATTAAGAATGGTCCTATGACCTTTTTCACCAATGTGGTCCAATCTATAGTGCCACAACATACATGTATTTTCAACTTCAGTTACATTGGCTGATTTATTCAAATTGGAGGTATTAAGCTTAAACAAGTCCCAATCTGAGATCCTTTAGCAACCACCATATTCCCTTTCACCAATCTGCAACCACCTTTGTCAAATGTCACATGCATTCCAGAATCATTGAACTTAGATACACAAAGTAGATTTCTAGCAAGTCCTAGAATATGTAAAACATCATTAAGGGTCTTAACCCTACCATCACTGAAACACAACTTTACCTCTCCTTTTCTCACAACCATTGTTGTGTTATTATCTCCAAAGAAGAAATTCCCTCCATCATATGCAATATACTTAGTGAACCACTCCTTGTTAGGAGTCATATGATAGGAGCAACATGAATCAATAAACCAAGAGTTATCACAAACAATATTAGATGAAATGACCAATGCATCATTACTGTCATATGAGGATTTCTCTATAGAAGCATCAAAACTCTTTTTCTTGTTCTTACAATCCTTCTTTACATGTCTAGGTTTCCCACAATTCTAACACTTTACCTTACTCTTACCAGGGGTTTTAGACCGTCCTTTGGACTTACCCTTTCCTTTCTTGTCTCCCTTAGGTTCCCTCTCCTTAGGCCTACCTCTTATAAACAAGGCATCTTGGGAACCAGATTTAGAATTCCTCATCTCCTCTGATAGGAGAGTAGGAATTATATTGTCCATCTTAGGATCTGCACCACTACCATTGATAGAAACAATTAGATTTTCCCAAGACTTTGGTAAAGAACAAAGTAACAAATGCATTTATCTTCATCTTATAGCTTTACATCTACAGATGCTAACTGACTTAGAATCAAATTAAAAGCATTTAAATGATGTGCAACAAAATCACCATCTTTCATCTTTAAAGAATACAACTATCTTTTCAGATACAACTTATTAGTAAGACTTTTGGTTTGATAGATATCACCTATCCTCTTCCACAATTTATATGTGATAGTTTCATCTGAAACATTCAAGAGAAAAACATCAATAAGACATAATCTTCTGGTTCCTCTTGCCTTCTTATCAAGCTTAGCCCAATCCTCATTTGACATCATTGTAGGTGACTTTGTCTCATTACAAAAAGCTAACCACTGATCTCTCTCTTCAAGGAGATCCTCCATTTTTAGTTTCCACATCTCATAACTAGACCCATTGAATCTTTCAATAGCTAAATGAGAATTAGAACTCATTGTAACACACTTCTTTTACAAATCAACAATAACACAATAGTAAAAGCTCCCACTACAACCAAAAAACCTTCAAACTTTTAAGAGAAAGGCGTCCCAAAATCTACCCAATCGTTAGCTCTGATACCAAATGTTGAAAATGGAGGTAATTATGTAGCTTTAAAACTTGTAAAACTATGAGATTTTAGATCTAATTAAGTGTTCTTTGTTACAAACCTTTGTGTATGATTATCTATTTAGATCAATTTTACCAATTGTAGAAAGAAACAAGATTGTAGAAGAATGAGACAAGAAGATAGAAGTGAAATAGCATATACGTGGAGAAACCCTTTCAAGAAAAAATTCCACCATCAGAATCAATAGTGCTTGTTTTATTTAACCTTAGAATAAGATTACAATAACACTATATCAATCCTTCGCTTGATATGCTTCTTTTTCCTTCAACAATTCTTCTTCACAACCTGCAATAAACTCTGATATAACTCTCATTAACTTGCTGCAATTAATAGACAATAATGAGCATTGAAAACTCCAAATAATTGTCAATTACAAGAGCTTGAAGCTCCTCTCAAAAACCTATGCCTATTTTGTGCAAGTAGAGTTTCATCATGTAATATGAAGTCAAAACCAATGTCTCCTCAATTTAGGTGCCCCAAACTAAACTCCTAATTGATCATTGGTCAAGAAAATATCTTTCAAGCTTTTCCTCAAAGTTGGTGCCCAAGAATGGGCCTACTTAACTCAACCTTGTAAATATCTTCTCATGCAAAAGGTGTTAACTCCAAGATGCCAACTTGGGCACCCAAGGTGGGTCCAAGTCAATCTTTGTTAACTGTAACATATATCTCCATCAATTCATGCAAACATTATGCATGATTGATCATCCCAACTTAACTGAATGTATCGCCTGTTATCTGTCATGCAACTGAAGTCATTGGTCACGCATTCCAAGTCAACTGAAGTCAACTAGCATTCAACTAAAACTAAGTACATGCAATTGAAGATAATTGAACTGAACTGAACTTATACTGAATTGAACTGAACTCCCCTCATGTAAATATCAATCCCTAACTTCTAGGATCTTTACGTGCATTACTGAAGTGTTATCTTTTCTCCAAACAGTTAACTTAAGCAAGGTGGGTTCCACCTTCCATGTGGGTGCCCCATGTGCTCTTATTTTGTAGGATCTCTTCTTGGGCGTCCCAACATGTTCCTATCATTTAGAATTAATTACAAATGTCAATTTACATGTTCATTTCTTTCAAATTTAATCTCTTTCTAATCCTAGTGTTTGGGAACACTTTCCAAGGACTAAATAGATACATGAAATATGTTTAGGATTGCAATTAAATGACATCCTATTCCCAACAACATGTCATCAAGCTCTATGCCTCGTAATGTACATATCAACCAATATCATAGTAAAGGTGGGCTAGCATGATTCACCCCGAGGTGAACATGGCACATTGATCCCCTATTGCACATATAGTGTGCACAAATCCCCCGTGAAGGTGGTGTTCCTCATCCATTAGGTGCTATAGTCGCTATAAAAATTTGATGAATGATGGGGATATTTACATCACTATGTAGAAGCCATCATAGATATATTTGGCCCTTGCCATCATTTGGCATAGCTTGGTCGACATAAAACATCTGATCGGCTAGGACATCATCTGGTGTCCTCCCATCCTCAAGGCTTATGGTCCTACTTGGTATGGGTAATTGTAGAATCCTATACACATCCTTGAGGGTCAAAATCATCTCTCACATCGAAAGTTAGAAGATAGAGGTATCTGTGTCCCATCACTCCATGAGTTTCATAGCTTTGGCTTTTTTCAAGCACCTAATGACTTGATTTTTAGTGTGTTCTAATCTTTAGACTTCGATCTCCTTGTTTTCCTAAGTAAGGTATTTGAGAATTTTGGTTTTCCCATGAGCATTTGACTTTGTCTTGGGTTGATCTTGATTGTGTCATTTAGGAATCCTTCTCTAACACACTTGAGTAGGTTTTTATCATTTAGTTTGCATTTTATACCTCATTGTAGCCTTAGAAAAACTTAAGGTTTAAAGCACACACTTTATCAATGAACACATCGGCTATTCGTGGAGGTAGAAATATCAAAATGGGGGTTTGGCTAAGGAAAATTCCTATATATCCACCCTTTTTACTTTCTTTGTCATGATTTTGAAAGTTCAAATCCAAAAATGACAAGTTCCATGACAAGAAAAAATAGAGCAGACCCGTTGGTTGCAAACTAGGGTTTTGTAGGTCAAGAATCTCTCTTTCCAATCAAGGGAGCACTTACCCTTGACCACTCAAATAAGTCCAATTTTTTATAATAGGTGCACACTGCCCTTCTCAATATGTCATTATTTCATCAATTTTTAGTTTCATTTGTGTGAATACTTTGTGTTTTTAGATTAGGTTTTCATAGTAAATTAGGTCAATAAATTCACACTAATTTAATCAATTTTCTTGGCAACAAAAGAACTAAGCCTAGGGAAGATTGGATCTCCTTCTATTTTGTTAGAAAATATTAACACCTTTGTGGTTTGAGTTATAATGTTTAACTTGGGAGAAAAATTACATTCATTAACTAATTAGATGTCATTTAAAAATAAGAAAATGAAGAAGTGCTATGAGGAGTCACAAGCCCCAAATCAATATCCCTCCCCTATTCCTTATAAGACTAGGAGGATTTTAGTCGAGGAAGTACCACACAAAGAAGAGACAAGCAAACAAGAGGACAAGGTACAAAAAATTGGACAAAATTTCTTAGAGAAGAGTATTTTGAGATGAAATTGGTGAGATATAAGGGTAGAGAGCATAATCACCTTGTAGTAAAAAACATCACAAACACTCCACAACTCCGCAAACCTGAAACATAGAAGGAGACCAAAATGGAGTCAACAATTAAATTACCGATGTTCAAAAAAGATACCATAGAGGTTGAGGAACAAATTTTCCTATTAGAATCATTGTGGGAAAGGAAGGATGTAGAAGAGGAAAAAATTAAACTAGACCCGACCCTGGGGCCTCCTTGTGGAAAGATACATTGGATTAGTACAAATAGACCTATCTGAAACATGAGAAGGACTAGGAAGAGGTGGAGACAAAATTATTACCCAACTTTGATACTCTAGATATCCCAATAGAAAGTGTAAGAAAAATGAGATAACTAGTCTAAAAGGAGGATGAATCAATTAAAGCATATGATTAGAGATTCAAGTAAGTATGTCAAAAATTGAAGAAATCCCTAATTGAAAGACAAAATATTGAATGGTTCATTTTTAGTTTGAAGGACATTAGAGCAACATCAGATGGGATGATCTTTGACACATACATTAATATCATCACTATGGCCTACCACATTGATGCCCATCCATGGAGGAGGGCAAATAAGGATGGACAAAAAGAGTCATTTGAGAAATTATAATTAGCGGTAGAACAATTAACTTTGCAACAAGATATCATGGCCTGAGAAGAAGAAAATAAGTCTAAGCAATATATTTCATGTTCATATTGTTCAAGGGAAGGGAACCTAAGAAATGCATGCACCAAATCATAAGGAGAAAGAAAAGCATATGCTATCCAAGTAGAGTTCAAAATGACACCAATCAAATTGAATTCATTGCATTGAGGCACATGTAGAGAATGGGATATTTATCCCATAGAAAATTTCCCTGCTAATTAGCCACACTTGCAGAAAGCTAAAGAGCACCCATACCCTATATTTCCATTGTATTATGACTATGACAAGAAGATAGATAGGAATATGGCATGTGTTGAAGGCTTTACAGAGTGACCCTTGTATGCTAATCATGGAGGATACAAACAACCTCCATGGAGAAGTGAGAGGAAAGGCTATGCATTGCAAAACAACCCTCCAAAGAACTATCTAGAGAACAATAGAAAAAATCAATTATAGAGGAAGAGGACGTAGAAGGAATAAATGTAGGAGAGATGATGCAACATGTTATAAATGTCATAAAACTAATTTTTTTTGCAACATAATGTTGGTCAAAGAAGAAGAAGAATTGTGCATTCTATGATGGTGATACAATTTATTCAAATGTGAAAGGGCACAACCATAATTTTAGAATGCACCACCACATTCTAGAAGTGATGAACTTCAAGGGAATAGAGATGTTAGGGTCATAAGGAGAAATTTCTTGCAGTGAGTAAGAGGATGACAGAGACTAGATAATTGGTCATCAAATACCTCAAATGGGGAATATTTTGGAGAAGAATAATAAATGTGGACCCCAAAAACTAAGAAATTAAACAATAAGAAAGACAAAGCTACAGTATTAACCTACCAAGGAATAAATACTGACATAAATAATAAAAATATTGTTGAAGAGATCAATGAAGAGTTTGGTCCAAAAGAAGAAGAATATGATTACTTCTAGCCTAATAAACAACAATATGATAAGATAGGAGAAAATTCCAAACAATATGTCATTCAACAACAAAATGAAGATGTGGCTTGCTTCTCCAAAGAAGAAGTGCTAATGTTGAAAATCTCAGCCTCCTTTTCCTAGTAAAAATATTTGTTGGTTAAATTAAAATAGTTGGATAAATATTAGAACAAGCAAAAACAACCACAAATCAATTAAATTATAGAAGATCGAAGCTAGAAGAATTTCCCTTTGTAAATTACTACACACCTCAACAATGTTAAATTGAAACATGTCATGGTAGATTTAGGTGTAGATATCAATATTATTCCAACAATCACTTGGGATAAAGTAGACCGACCCAAGATAGTCAAAAATCCATTTAAAATAAGCTTAGTTGATGGATTAGGTGGGGAGACACTAGGAACATGGAAGAATGTAGAAGTGAATATACATGGCCTTAAACAACTAGCATATTTTGAGGTATTGGAGATGAAGGAACCATTCAAAATTTTTAGGGCACTACTAGGCCTAAAATAGTTTGTCAATGCTAATGGCAATGTGGATTCAAGGAAAAAGGAGATCTCTTTTGTGGATAAAAATAGAGTGGTCCACATCTCCTTAGGAGAGGGGGAAGATAAAACATATGTAGAAGAAATTGCTTAAGAAAACAATGAAGAAGATAACTCAAGAACCATATATTCAATCTCCAAGTTACCAACCATAGATGAAGAAAGATACAAATAGTGTAGGTGAAATTTAGTTGGATAGGGACAACACTAGCATAAATAGTGATGAAAACCTTGATGCATGGATGCAAGGTGGGAAGAATTAACTTCTCAAAAAGTAGGTCTAAAAACTCTCCACAAATCACCGCAAAATAAAAGATGATGCCACAAAAATCTAAAAAAATTAGCAAATTATTAGTAACTCACTCTCTCCTAGACTCTAATATATATACTCATCACACCTTAACAATCAAGTCACAATAAAGCTATGGAAATATACATGAAATATGCAAAAAAATAGAACATGGAAGATACACAATATATAATTTACTTTCTAGAGGACATATCACATGTTAGGTTTGAGTTTGAACGCATGTTTCCTCGGCCTAACCCTAAAAACATAAAACATGGTATTGGTAAGGAATATTCTAAACACACATTAAGATAACACATCGTAACGTAAATAAAAAACACTCGTATTGTAATATACTAAAGGAAAAGAGACTCACCAAAATAGAGTCGTAGAAAATTTAATGGGAAAAAAATCATAGGAAGAAAAAATGGCTATAGCACTAAATACACTCCCTCGCTCTACATCTATAAATATTGAGGGTTGTTTTCATATTAATCCACTCCGCTCTCATATTAAGTATTCATTCCCATGCTCTACTACACTTTAGTTTTAAACCTTCATAATTCTAGCTTCGACACAATAATGGAAACCACCATTCTTGTTGAATCTCTAAGAAGCCAAGGCCTAAAGATAAAAATTTCCCCTGCAAAGCCATGGAAATAGACCCAGACAGAGAATTCTCTAAAGTCTCCATTGATGTCATCTATATGGAAGACATCTGGAAATACATACTTGTGCCTTTAACAAATATAAACCACACTAAATTTGAAACCCTAAGGCTTGTCTTGCTACAATCCAATACCCAAAATTACTAGGCACAATATAAACACACAAAAAAGAAGAAGATCGATGTGTGGAGAGAGTTTCCCGATTTCTCCAAAGGAGGATGGGTCTAGATAATCTTGATCAGGATACATGACGAGTACTTCTACTTGGACCAACCCTAAAGGATAACAAAAGAGGCTATTTAAGCCATCACAAGGATTTATACACATGAGGATGTACCACCAAATAAATCCATAAAGAATGTGGAGGTAACTAAGCTAATTGGGGCCACCTATGATGGGAGGAGTCTAGATGTAACAAATATCACAAATCTGACAATAAATTATGCTATCATGGGCATCACATATAAGGTCTATTACACTAATAGAAAGGATTATACCACCACAAATTTCATTCATGCAACATATCAGATGGTGGTGGAGGGGAAATACATTGACCTTGAAACATAGATTTTTGGGATCCTATGGACTACTCTTGCACTTCTAGGGTTTTTCACCTAAAAGGAGAGAGACAGGGCCAAAAATGCTAATGTATCACTCAAATTAAGATGTATGCAATGTTTTTTAATGTAAATGAACTTAACTAAATGAAATGGACTATTCTAGATGAATGAAAATGAATGCAAAAGTGCAATTACAACTATGTTTGAAAACACATTGTGATATGCAAACAATTATGTAAATGAAGAAATAATGCAAAACAAAAAGTATAGGGATGAATCTGAGTGTACCTGGATGAATTGTAATGATTATGGAGTATTTTGAATGCTGATGGAAATCACTAATTTTTCACAGTGGGACTCATTCACCTAGGGTGGCGAATCAGTCCACCTACTAGTGAAAAACTGTCGGGAGCTAGTTTTTGTCTGTCGAGATCCAGAATCTAAAAAAACTCAAGTTTCTAGTCCTAAGGTGGGACTCATTCACCATAGGTGGTGAATCAGTCATCTCCCAAATTTCTAAAAAATTAGGAGACAACTCTGCAACACTAGATCTGGAAATGTCTGCTTGTTGGGTTGCCAAAGTCAGATCTACAAAAAATGGAAAATTAACTCTCTCCAAGCTTGAATTTGACTCAAGTTGACTTGAAGCACCTAGCTGACTTGGGATTAAATCTTCAACACTTAATAACCTATCAAATCTACAAACAAAGGGCTACAAACAAATATGCAATAGGGGAAAAATGATTGAGGGTTAGTGAATAGGGGTTTGCCTTGGTCAAACCCCACTTTTGGTAATTAAACCCTTGAAAAGACAATGAAATGAAAGAGAAAGATAAACTAATAACATGCAAGTGCTATCAACTTACCTAAACCTTGATGATGCAAGCATGAAGTAATGTCAATGGATGCTTCAAAATGCTTGAATAGTGCTTGAATTGTTGATGTAAAGTGCTTGAATGCTTGAAATGTAGGATTGACTACTTGAATGAGTGAGGAGATGTAAAATGAGGTGAAAAACACTTATTTATACAATTCTTGTTCCTTAGTATCCGTTCATACCTCATCACAGGTTGACATCAAGTGAGTTTGAACAAAATCTCGAAAGGAAATTTGAAATATTTTGAATTTGGGGCCAAGGGGGACGGTCCCACCTAGGACCTAAAAACAAGTGTCGGGAAAAATGTTGTATTTAATGTTGTTTTTCAGGATAATATGCAAAAATACATTTAATTACAACTTATGAGGGCATAAAAAAACCAAATAAAGCATGAGAAGGGTGTAAATAGTGAAAATATGCCTAGAAAAGCATGAAAGCTTTTTACAAGACTTTACAACACTTCAAAATAGGACTTGTTGATGAGTAAAAAGGTGATTTTTAGGTAAATTGCATTAAATAGAGTCTAGAAGAATGTAGAAATTTCTTACAACACTTCACAACACCTTCACAAGATGTCGTTCTTTGAGTTTTAGTACCTAAATAAGCATGTTCAAGCCATGTTACAACATAAAATCAAAGCAACATAGTTCCAACACCGTGAAACAAGACCTAAAAGGCCATGAAAATGACAAGGGACCATTTTTTTATGGCACAAACCTCTACAAGGTACTACACCAATATTTATTGGAGAATTTGGAGGACACCAAACAATCTCATTATCAATTTTGGTATGGTAAATTGATTATATAAATTGGGACATGCTGAGAGTTTATGGATAATGTGGCCAAAAATAAATTGGAGTATATAGATAAAAATAGAGAGAAAATAAGGGATAAATGGGGCATCCATAAGAAAGAATCGGAGGAACAAAGCACAACCACTTTGTGGAGGTTTAGACACTTATCTATTGGAGCTTCACTTGACTAATCAACATAAACTAAAGGTAGCACAAGAAGACCTGAAAGGAGACTACCTACCACACCACTTTAGAGGGAGCCATTTATTGAAGAGGCCTCTGAATTATTATTAAAAATGAGTGTATAGAAGAAAAAGAAGAGAAGAAAGGAAAATGCTTGTAGAGACACTCCTTCCAATGCTGAGAGCACATAAGAGGAATCTCTAAAGAAAACTCAAATAGAACCCCCAATAGATGATGATCAATTGTATAACTGTCTATTCTAGAAATATTTCCTAGCCCATACATTTCAAATCTACGATATTATGGCAGCCTATGACAAAATAATAGTTGAGAAGGAACTATTACATTATATGGTAGCTTCTAACATCACATTAGACTACCTTATAGATAGATTCTCACCCCCATTGTCTATTGCACTTAAAATAAAAAAGGAGCAAGCTACAAAAGAAGAAAAACTGAAAGAGCTATTGCAAAGGTAGCTCCTACTGCTACTTCTACTTAGAAGCGTAAGATTATATAAATTCAAACCAAGGAGTTGTAGTCAAAACAAACACTTGATAATTTGATGCTTGAAAAGCTAGAAATAACGAAGCACATTCAAATAGAGATTAAGGAAGCTACCGATTTGTGAGGAAGAAGAAAAATATGCAAAGGCCACTTCTTCTAAGTCAAAGCTTACAGACCATTGGGTACCTTCTCCTATGTAGAAATTAGATATCCCTTATTCCTCTATTACCTCACCCATGCAATCCATCATAAATTTTGGCCCACCAAAAGAAAATCCAACCAATCACATCACGGTAGCTACTCCAACTCCCATTGGTGGGATCAAAGGTTGATCTTAATACCATCTCTCCTCTTCAGAAATTTCAATTAGATGATCTCCTACAGCAAACAACAAGGGAGGAAATTTTGAACCACCATGTAGATCACTTAGAGCAACTAGAAGATTTGGTGAAGGATATTATAGAAAAATTACCTCTGCACAAGGGTACTCTTCTCAACCCCTTATGCAATTGGAGACATTGGTGGATGGGGTCCTACAGGGCACTTAGTTGCAAAATAGAACTATGCAGAAACATATATTGGTAGAGCTAAAGAAGATAATAATAGATGAGGATATGAATAAGTGTGCTGTCATCGACTCCACCATGGAATCACATCTTATTATATTGAATAAAATTGAGGGAGACATTAGTTCCATCTACCTGTTTTTCCTACAATGGCCCATTATTACAACCCCTATGAAATGTAAAATGGATCAGACAGAGAGGCATATTCTATAGGTGGATACCTCATATGATGCTCTACGAATGCAGATGGACAAGCTTGGGTACAGATAGAATCCATACATGCTTAGTTTCAACAACTTCAACATCAACATGATTTTAAACAAACCACAAATTTCAGTAGTTGAGGGAGGTCATAACCCTACAGTTAGGTCACATCACCAGGTTGATCAAGGATGCACAAAAGCAGGCCCAATAGACTCAAATTCCTACAACCCTTCTCAAGGTAGAGTGTCTATTCACACAGATCCAAGTGTAGAGTCAACAATTACAACAAGCTAAGGCACAATGGGATATCACTTTTTCTAATCTCAAAGAAATTTATAAGGGGGTTCTTCCTCCCAGTAGATTTGGCTTGAGGACAAACCAAATTTTTGAAAGAGGGAATGATGCTAGCAAGAAAGTAGCAATTCAGGAACAATCACTTCAGATCCTATCGTAGAGAGCTTATGGAGCCTTAAACTAAAAGGACATCATGTAGACTAGGAGTAGTATGAATAGGTCACATTCCATCAAATATATACTTGTATAGCAAAAAGATATAATGCAGCAAAGAGTGGAGATATGAGAAATATGCAATATATAATATGTAAGAGATGCATAATGTAATAAGAATATAGAAAGGGAAAGAAGACCTATATATGATCTTTGATATTATAAATATATAGGAGTTCCATAAATAATTTGTTAGGTCTTATGAATGCTCTATGTTTCAATATTTTGTTAACTACTTAAGGAATTGTCTGAATTAACTCCTTGCTCCCTTTGTATAACTGAGTCTAGGGTATGAATACGACATATAAAAATTACTTGAGGCTTAGAACTTTGGTCTGTGTCCCCCCTTTTTCTTGCTAAAACTGCCCAAACTAAAGACAAGTTTGTGGTGATCTTCCCAAATTTGACACCCTTGGCACTTGGGAGATTACTAGGCCTTAGGGATTTGGGGCCTACAACTTAGATCACCAACATGCTTTAAATTCCTTAAACTTGGTAATAAATTTATATTTTGAATATATAAAATAAATTCAAATGTATCTAGAGATACTATAAAAGGATGTAACATAATAACAAGATTTACCCATATAATCCATAATTACTGGACTGGAAACACATCCAAATGAATAATTTCTAATAATCTCTTAGTTCTATTACTTTCAACAAGAAATTAATATTTGGTAAGTCTAGTTGCAAGTTGGTAAGAGGGTACTTGGTGGTTGCTAGAGGATCTTGGATTATGACCTTGTTTAGGCTTAATGCCTCCATATTTTGTAATTCCACCAATGTAATTGGTATTAAAAATGTATTATATTGTGGCACCAAAATTTGGGTCACATAAGTGAAAATTTTCTTAATATGAAATCATTGTCATAAAGAGCCCTAAAATATGGAACCAAAAGGAAAATTCAATCCTTACATCTAACATACTATTTTTCTATTTTCAACTATTGAACTAAGTATCATTTTTAATTTATCTAACTTCCCATTATTTATATTTAAATGATAATAATCAACTCGAAATCCTTTTTCTAAATTAATTTGTTTTGATTTATATACATTCATTTAATTAATAGAAATTTATTAGGGAGATGAAACCCTTTTAACATTTTATTTGTTACAACAAATAAAAATAACGACCTAACAAGAATCTTCTGGAAAGTAGGTCTAAAATATCATGGTCTGTGGAGCATTTTTTCAAATTTAAAACAATGAAAATACAAGAATCTTTTCCAAAGAGTTGTGCATGTTTTGCACACACGCCCCACCGTAGGCAGGGACCCCCCTTTTTTTCGCTCTCGACAGGCTGCTTTGCTCTTGTCTTGTTTTGCATGCCCCATTTTCCAAGCCCAAATTGGTCATGTGCCTTCAAACGATCAAATTCCCCTTACCAAATTCACCTACTTGGGGTATTTAAGTCCAGGGAGAAATAAAGTTCCCTGTCCCTTTTCTACCTTTTGTCTTGTTCCTGCTAACTTGGTCCCTAATCGCTCAATTCAATTTTTTTTCCACATTTTTGACTTTGGGGGCAACTTTTTGGTGGATTTGGGATGTGTTTGTGGTGCCTAAGTGAACTGCCAAGGTTTCGTCAATGTTCCGTTGAGTTTCAGTGGTTTCAAAACTTTCCCTCCGGAACTCCCTCCCTCTTTGGCTATTTTGGAAACATCCATGGACCCTCGATGGTTCACTTTCCACATTTTTGACTTTGGGTTCAACTTTTTGGTGGATTTGGGATGTGTTTGTGGTGCTTAAGTGAACTGCCAAGGTTTCGTCAACGTTCTGTTAAGTTTCGGTGGTTTCAAAACTTTCCCTCTGGAACTCCCTCCCTCTTTGGCTATTTTGGAAACATTTGTGGACCCCTGATGGTCCACTTTCCACATTTTTGACTCCGGGGACAAATTTTTGGTGGATTTGGGATGTGTTTGTGGTGCCTAAGTGAACTGCCAAGGTTTTGTCAACATTTCGTTAAGTTTCGGTGGTTTGAAAACTTTCCCTTTGGAACTCCCTCCCTCTTTGGCTGTTTTGGAAACATCCGTGGACCCCCGTCGGTCCGGTTTCTACATTTTTGACTTTAGGGGAAACTTTTTGGTGGATTTGGGATGTGTTTGTGGTGCCTAAGTGAAATGCCAAGGTTTTGTCAACGTTCCATTAAGTTTTGGTGGTTTCAGAACTTTCCCTTCAGAACTTTCTTCCTCTCTGGCTATTTTGGAAACATCTGTGGACCCCTGTCAGTCCGGTTTCCACATTTTTGACTTTGGGGCTAACTTTTTGGTGGATTTGGGATGTGTTTGTGTTGCTTAAGTGAACTGCCAAAGTTTCATCAACGTTCCATTAAGTTTCGGGGGTTTTGGAACTCCGTCCCTCTTTGGCTATTTTGAAACATCCGTGGAGCCCCAGCCCCTCCGTGGCCATTTTCAGGACTCCATCCCTCTGTGGCCGTTTTCGGGACTCCGTCCTTCCATGGCCGTTTTGAACATCTGTGGAGCCTCGACGACCTGACCCCTCTGTGGCTATTTCCGGGACTCTATCCCTCCGTGGCCATTTTGAACATCCATGGAGCCTCGATGACCCGACCCCACCGTGGCTGTTTTGAACATCCGTGGAGCCCTGGCGACTCGGCCTTTGGGACTCGGCCCCTCTATGGCCGTTTTCGGGACTCTGTCCCTCCGTTGCGGTTTTGAACATCCGTGGAGCCCCGACGACCTGACCTCCAGAGCCTGACCCCTTTGTGGCCGTTTCCAGGACTCCGCCCCTCCGTGGCCGTTTTGAACTTTCGCTTTTTTTGAAATGGGTCCAATCTTAAGGAATTTTTTCTAGGCACTCTTCCTTCCCCTTTTCCCATGCGCTATAATTGAAAAATCTTAGTTTTGCTATGTTTTGTGAGGTCCAGGAGATTCCCTTCCGATTTGCTGTCCCTCATTCGCTGCCCGCCCCCTTTGGGCCTGCATTAATGTTTATGGTCCAAATGAGCTCCAAATATGAATATTATGATCTTTTGATGATGCATGGATGAATCTAACAAGGATTTTGCAAGATTTGACTAATGTTTTCTTTGATTTGTGTATGAAAGCACTTATGGTGTTTCATGTACATAGGATTCAAGGAGCCTACTACAGGTCCGTCAGGAGATCCATTGATAAAGCTGAACAAGGAATGCGTATAGCTCCTATCACCATTCATTTCATGTTCACCTCTCCCACTAGCACCCACCAACAGGGTCGACATTAGAAGAAGGCCTGTACCAAGGAGGTCAAGGACAAAAATGCAAGGGGGTGGCCTTGAAAAAAGCATAAGGGAGTTGTCTTCCCGAATCAAGGGCAACCAATCTATTGATGCAAATCGTCGACAAGCTCATTTGATCCAAGGAAGAACACTACAAACACATCAAATAAGAAGAGAGCTTTCAGGCAGTTTCAGCTACAGTAAAAGGGAAATAAGTTAAATGACGAAACTGCTATAGCACCTAGGCACTAGATGACAAAACAGAGAAAAGACAAGGAATGTATTTTTAATTGTTGAATATTGTGGGGGTGAAACCCTAATGTAAATCAAATTTGGGCCACTCATTGTGAATTAATCCTAGCCATTCATTTGGGCTTTGGAAAACTATAAATAGGGGCTTGCCCCTCATTTGTAAGGGTTGGAGAACTAATGTAAATACATTCTGCAGCAATAGAAAGTAGCATTGCATGATTTATGGGTGTTACTTTTGATTTTTCTCTTTATGTATGCACGATTCAACTTCCCTATTAGCTTAGGTGTTAGTTTCTTGAATGGAAGTGGTGATGGTGATTGCTCTTTCAGTATTTGATGAATTTCCAGCTCACGCTTTTTGTGGTTCATTGATGATGAGTCACTTTGCAAAGCTAGTATGAGCTTTTTACTTCATTGCTGCAACTTAGTTCAATTACATGTGCATGATGTGTGTGTGTAACATGAAAATCTGTAGTCCTTAGAAGATTGCACTAGTTTTGTGTAGCTGTAGGTTCTCTTGGTCAAGTAAAACTTAGTTTTAGGGAGTTTGTCTACTGTAGCAGCCTCCATGATCACTGTTCATTCATAGTTTCAGATTCAGGAACCATCTCTCTTCCCTGCCGCTTTTCCTTCTTTTTAATGAGTGACCTATGCTAAGGTTCATTGGCACATTGTAAAGCCAAATCCAATGATGAAATGGAGTTCAAGACTACTATTTGAACCTGCAGTAAACACACAACAAATCTCTCATATTAAGAACTCCATTTGCAGATCCAGCTTCCCACACTTTGTAACTCATCTGTAAGTCTGCCTTGTGATTCCAGGAAATCACATAAATCAACTGAGATATTCCAAGGACTATCAAGACCTGACATTAGAGACTTTGGGATAGTGTTCTACAATTTGATTGTGGAAGATTGTCTTTCAAGAGAGGTGATGCACCTATGCATTGCCTATGTTGAGAAGAGCATAAAAAACACATCAACAGTATTGGCACTAGAAGGAGGGCCTGACATGTTGAGGCTACAAAGCTGAAAGTTGGAAATCGAAGAGAGCGCTTTCAAGAAGAAATCTGAGATAGGGAGATCTCTTTTAATGCTAAAAATCAGAAATTTTTATGAAGGCAAAAGAAGCTGAGTCAAAATGGAGTAGCATGTACAAATTGACATCACTCAGCTGCATGCAGATTTTAACAAGAGAATAAAGAAGCCATTGCAATAATTTGCGTTGACAGATAGATATCAGATCCATTGCACTCGCAGGCATAATGAATTGGGGTGTCTCACTTTTCTAAGCAGAATCATAAGGGTCTTGCAGGGAGAAATTCCCTTTTAGGAAATCTATCAGCCTTTAGAACTTGCAGACCCGGAGGAAGAATTGACAACCATGGTAGCCAAGGTGTTCAAGGAGCTGATCTAGGAATATTTGAGCAACAAGGATGGACCAAGATTGGAGGAAGTACTAATGGCAAGTTGGTGCAGATTTCACAATGCACTCGACTCTGAATTCACTTGCTTGTCATGCACAAACATCATCATTCAAGCCAAGGGTTTTTTGGACAATTTGGAGCAACCAACTCCCAATGAAGAGAAGTTATCCAATGAGGCAGAAGAGCTGTCAACATCCAGAGGACAGAAAAGTAAGGATGAACCAAGAAATTTTATACAAGTTGATGTTGGAGAGGCAGACATCGAAGTTGAAAACCAGGAGGAAGAAGCAGATTTCACTAGGACAACAAGGTGCTTTGGTGAAAATCTACCTGAAACTAATTTAGAAGGCATTCCCTCCACCAATCGAAGGTAGTCCTCCACTCCAGAAGAAGAGCAATTGGTAGGTGACGATGAACCAATGAAGTCTGCAGCGGTGGATGTTAGGACAACCAACTCAAATGCTGAAAATCGAAAAGAGGAAAGGGATGACAACCTTGGAAAAATAGAAAATGATGACAAAGACATAAGTGAAATCAGACTAGAAGACCTCTCCTTCATAAATGACAGTGATTGAGAATCTGAAAATGCAAGTTCAGAGGAGTGGGAACAACCACTCGCCATGGCTGTCTACCATCAAGCTTCTTTTTCAAGTGATGATGAGGACCCAGTAGCAGAAAGATATGACCAAATCGTCTCTAGATTAGCAAAGGATCGGTCCAAATTAATATTTCAAGTGGATTTGGAGGTGTTGTTGCTACCAAATTGGTGCAGACTTCATGATTCATCACACTTTGAGTTTGCATGCGAGCTATGTAAAGAAGCTATTAAGCAAGTGAAAGGAAAAGTGAGGCAGCCAAACATACCACTTCCTGCAGTTGCTTCAAGGATGGAACGTGAAGACCAAGAGCCTGAATTGAGTGATGACTCAGCTAAAGGTGGGCCTCAAGAGGATGTTGGGGCAGCAACAGAAGAAGGACAACAATACAGTCTCAGACTTCCAAGTGATGAAGTAGATCAAGCAGGAATGTTGTCCACCAGTCACTAAAAAGTTCTTCCTCTTGAAGAGAAGTTGAGTGCCATGGACGATGGGATTTTTGGCAATTCTTTGGAGGGAAATTATGCAGTAGACTTTGGTCCCCTTGATGAGGTTCCATCAATTGATGAATTCTTTCCATTGGGAGCTACACTACGGAGGTATGCTCATGCCGAGGAAGAGCACATCCCAGAAGATGGTAGCGATGAATACATACTCCTTGAGCCCCTGAACAATGATGCACTAGAGTCTCCGGATTGGGAGAGGGGTTCCTTCTCCATCTATAGCGATGGTGACAAAGAAGAAATGACTAAACGCCATGAGGAAATGCATGAACAAAAAAGAGAAGAAGACAAAGGCAGAGGTGTTTCAATGGCTGCCAACAAACATGACATGCTCGGTCAATTACACGATTTAACTAGTGGTTCTTCTACCTTGATCGTTGCTGATCCTCCCTCATATTCATATGGCTGCAATAGGATAGATTCGCGTATGTCATCGTCCCATGACACTGAACATCACAAAAATAAGGCTGACACCTGGGAAAGGAGATGGGACAACATGCTGCCCCTTGAAGATAGCAATCAAGAAGAGGTTTGGGCAACGAGAACCTAGGTAGATGAGGTGTACTTCCTCAAGGAACAACCAGTGGAGGTTGTGGATCCCACATGAAGATTATAAGGGGTGTTTGTTGCCTCGTTCTCCTAGTCTTATGTAGGCTTAATGTCTGAAGTGTTGCACCCTCGACCGCGCCTGCCCGAGGCTGCCAATGTACCTATCGACAATGCAGTGCTCGCCCTGGACTATCTAATACTGCCACCACCATGTGATGACGTCTAGGTTCTATCCTTCCTTGCCCCTATTATTTCTCATAACTGCAATTATTATTTTGATTATGGGAATGAGGGAAAACAAACATGTTTATGGATTAACCATGGGTTCAATGAGCCTCCTCAATTGCCGATTTTTCATGATGACGTGTTTGAACTTGAGTGCTGCAATGTTGAACTTCCTTTTTCTGAATATAAAGATAAGTTTGCATGGTTAAGAACGATAACAATCACCCGTTTGCTTGTGCATGCACTGTGAAATCAAATAAACGTTAATGTTAGCTCACCCTGCCTTAACATAGTGCTTTGTAAATATCTTTGTACATAGTCCATTTTGAGTAGTATAGGTTTCCTATAAATACTCCGCTTTCTTGCTTTCCTTAGGTTGGTTGGTGTGTGTAGGTTGCTCACTTTGTAGGTTGTTTTCTTTTTGTTTGCTTTCACTTTGCTACTATTTTGCTCGGGGTCCCTCTGCTTTTAGCTGGGAACATCTATGCACACAACAACCATACTTATCACTTGGAGTTGTTCTACGTATTTCTTTGTCAAACTCTAATCAAGTCTTTAGAGTGGATGGTGAAGGTCTTCTATTATTTTCAAGTGATCTGGGTGTTTGATTCAAAGAGGATAAGTTGTTGGCTTAGTCTGACTTTGACGTATTCTAAAATCTTACAACTCTTACGCATCTTAAGAATCTGACGGTCACTGTAGGGCCTTTTGTGAAGTCTAGTTAAGTGAAAAATCTAAAATTTTGCTCTAGCGCCACTGTGATTCTCAGCCCTGAGCGTGAGCTTCAATGCTTGCGGGTTGAAATAAAAGAGCTAAAAAGAGAAAAGAAAGAAAGAGAACATTGAAAATTAAAAGAAAAAGAAAATTCAACTTTTTAGGGGTATCCGAGTAACTCTACCGGGGCTATGGACGCCTGGCCGGCAGTAGAGCAATGTTCAAGAGAATCATAGTGACAACCTCGTCAGGGCTATCGACACCTGGCTAGTAGCGAGACAATGTCCCAGATGCTTTTGGAGTTAGAATAAACTATGTAGCTTAACTTGACGGAGCTTGGGTTCCTGTAGCAATTGAAGGATGGGAATTAATGCAACTACACACACTTGGATTTTTGGCATACTGAAGGTTGGGTTGGCTAGTGGTTTTCATCTTTTGGTTGGGTGTCTGGTTTGTTTTCCCTAGCATGAAGGTCGGAACCAGAGATTCTGGGTTCATGATTCCAGTTTGTCATCAAAATGCTCTGGAGCATTTCCCCAACGAGTCGCCATTTGTTGTGCATGTTTTGCACACACACCCTGCCATAGGTAGTGACCCCCCTTTTTTTAGCTCTTGACAAGCTGCTTTGCTCTTGTCTTGTTTTGTGTGCCCCATTTTCCAAGCCCAAATTGGTCATGTTCCTTCAAATGATCAAATTCCCCTTACCAAATTCACCTACTTGGGGTATTCAAGTCCAGGGAGAAATAAAGTTCCCTATCCCTTTTCTACCTTTTGTCTTATTCCTGCTAACTTGGTCCCTAATCGCTTGATTCACTTTTTTTTCCACATTTTTGACTTTGGGCGCAAATTTTTGGTGGATTTGGGATGTGTTTGTGGTGCCTAAGTGAACTGCCAAGGTTTCGTCAACATTCCATTGAGTTTCGGTGGTTTTAGAACTTTCCCTCTGGAACTCCCTCCCTCTTTGGCTATTTTGGAAACATCCATGGACCCTCGATGGTCCGCTTTCCACATTTTTGACTTTGGATTCAACTTTTTGGTGGATTTGGGATGTATTTGTGGTGCCTAAGTGAACTGCCAAGGTTTCGTCAACGTTTTGTTAAGTTTCGGTGGTTTCAAAACTTTCCCTCCAGAACTCTCTTCCTCTTTGGCTGTTTTGGAAACATTCGTGGACCCCTGCCAGTCTGGTTTCCACATTTTTGACTTTGGGGCTAACATTTTGGTGGATTTGGGATGTGTTTGTGGTGCTTAAGTGAACTGCCAAAGTTTCGTCAATGTTCTGTTAAGTTTCGGGGGTTTGGAAACTCCATCCCTCTTTGACTATTTTGAAACATTCGTGGAGCCCCGACGACCTGGCCTCTGGAGCCTGACCCCTCCGTGGCTGTTTTGAACATCCGTGTAGCCTCGGCGACCTGGCCTCTGGAGCTCGGCCCCTCCGTGGCCGTTTTAGGGACTCTGTCCCTCCGTGACTGTTTTGAACATCCATGGAGCCGCGATGACCCAGCCCCTCTGTGGCTGTTTCCGGGACTCTGTCCCTCTGTGGCCATTTTGAACATTCGTGGAGCCCCGGTGACCCAGCCCCTCCGTGGCCATTTCCAGGACTCTGTCCCTCTGTGGTAGTTTTGAACATCCATGGAGCCCCGACGACCCGGACCCTCTGTGGCTATTTTTGGGACTCCATCCCTCCGTGGCCATTTCTGGGACTCCATCCCTCTATGGCCGTTTCTGGGACTCTGTCCCTCTATGGCCATTTTGAACATCTGTGGAGCCCCGACGACCCGACGACCCAGCCCCTCTATGGCCGTTTCCGGGACTCCGTCCCTTCGTGGCCATTTTGAACATCTATGGAGCCCTGACGACCCGACCTTCAGTGCCCGACCCCTCCGTGGCCATTTCCAGGACTCTGCCCCTCCGTGGGCATTTTGAACTTCCATTTTTTTGAAATGGGTCCAATCTTAAGGAAAGTTTTCTGGGCACTCTTCCTTCCCCTTTTCCCATGTGCTATAATTGAAAAATCTTGGTTTTGCTATGTTTTGTGAGGTCTGGGAGCTTCCCTTTCGATTTGTTGTCCCTCGTTCGCTGCCCGCCCCCTTTGGGCCTGCATTAATGTTTATGGTCCAAATGAGCTCCAAATATGAATATTATGATCTTTTGATGATGCATGGATGAATCTAACAAGGATTTTGCAAGATTTGACTAATGCTTTCCCTGATTTGTGTATGAAAGCACTTACGACGTTTCATGTACGCAGGATTCAAGGAGCCTACTATAGGTTCGTCAGGAGACCCATCAAGAAAATTGAAAAAGGAATGCCCATAACTCTTTTCATCATTCATTTCATGTTTGCCTCTCCCGCTAGCACCCACCAACAAGGTCGACATTAGAAGAAGGCCTGTGCTAAGGAGGTCAAGGACAAAAATGCAAGGGGGTGGCCTTGAAAAAAGCATAAGGGAGTTGTCTTCCCGAATCAAGGGCAACCAATCTAGTGATGCCAATCGTCGACAAGCTCATTTGATCCAAGGAAGAAAACTGCAAACACATCAAGTAAGAAGAGAGCTTTCAGGCAATTTCAGCTATAGTAAAAGGGAAATCAGCTAAATGACGAAACTGCTATAGCACCTGGGCACTAGATGACAAAACAAATAAAAGACAAGGAATGTATTTTTAATTGTTGAATATTGTGGGGTAGGTGAAACCCTAATGTAAATCAAATTTGGGCCACTCATTGTGAATTAATCCTAGCCATTCATTTGGGCTTTGGAAAACTATAAATAGGGGCTTTCGCCTCATTTGTAAGGGTTGGAGAACTGATGTAAAGATATTCTACAGCAATAGAAAGTAGCATTGCATGATTTATGGGTTTTCCTTTTAATTTTTCTCTTTATGTATGCACGATTCAACTTCCCTATTAGCTTAGGTGTTGGTTTCTTGAATGGAAGTGGTGATGGTGATTGCTCTTTCAGTATTTGATGAATCTCCAGCTCATGCTTTTTGTGGTTCATTGATGATGAGTCACTTTGCAAAGCTAGTATGAGCTTTTTACTTCATTGCTGCAACTTAGTTCAATTACATGTACATGATGTGTGTGTGTAATATGAAAATATGCAGTCCTTAGAAGATTGCACTAGTTTTGTGTGGCTGTAGGTTCTCTTGGTCAAGCAAAACTTAGTTTTAGGGAGTTTGTCTACTTTAGCAACCTCCATGATCACTGTTCATTCATAGTTTCAGATCCAGGAACCATCTCTCTTCCCTGCCCCTTTTCCTTTTTTTTTAATGAGTGATCTATGCTAAGGTTCATTGGCACATTGTAAAGCCAAATCCAATGATAAAATGGAGTTCAATACTACTGTTTGAACCTGCAACAAACATACAACAACTCTCTCATCTTAAGAACTCTATTTTGTAGATCCAACTTCCCACACTTTGTAACTCATCCATAAGTCCGCCTTGTGATTCCAGTAAATCACATAAATCAACTGAGATATTCCAAGCACTTTCAAGACCTGACATTAGAGACTTTGGGATAGTGTTCTGCAATTTGATTGTGGAAGATTGTCTTTCAAGAGAGGTGATGCACCTATGCATTTCCTATGTTGAGAAGTACATAAAAAACATATCAACACAAAGCAAGTCTAAAATATGATGGTTTTGTTGGAAATAGGATTCCATTTAATTGCAAATCCTAAACATTAATTATTTCATGTATCTCCTAGATTCTTGGAATATGTTCAAAAAAACTAAGATTAGGATGAGATTAATATTTGATGAAATAATCATGATTATTGACATTTTTAATTAATTCTAAATGTAAGGAGCATGTGAGGTCATCCATAGTGAGTTCCTAAATAATAGGGGCACATGGGACACCCACATGGTAATGTGAAACTCACCTTGTGTTTAGTTAACTATACAGAGTAACAATTAACACTTCTGAATGCATGTAAAGATTCTAGGACTTAGGATTTGATGTTTGTGTGCTTGAAGTTCAGTTCAGTTCAGTTCAGTTCAGATCAGTTTAGTTTAGTTTAGTTTAGTTCAATTCAGAAACAGTTTAGTTTAGTTCAGTTTAGTTCAGTTCAGCTATGGTTCATTTTTCTTTAGTTAGTTTCAGTTGAATGTTAGTTAACTTTAGTTAACTTGGAATGCATGCCTAATAACATTGAGTTGTATGACAGATAACAGGGACTACCTCCAGTTAATAGGGGATGACTATTCTTTGGGAATGGTGTTGAGTAAATGTTTTAGTTAACAAGAAATCACTTGGAGCCAACTTGGGCACCCAATATGCTTTCTTGAAATTAACTCCAATGCATGATAAGATATTTCTGAAGGCTATGTTAAGTGGGACCCTCTTTTGGGTGCCATCTTTGAGGAAGAGCTTTGTAATTATCACCGAAGTCAAGGATGCGTTGTAGCTTTAGTTTGGAATGCCCAAATGGGTAAAGCACATGTTCTAAGCTTTGGTATTCATGGTAGAACTCAACTTGAAGAAATATGGCATACTTTTTCAAGGGCTTGAGCTTGTGCATTGCAATTATCACCATTTGGAGATTACAAGGTTACATATTGTCTCTATATCTCATTCAAGTTGAAGAGAGTTTTCATAATTGTTATTTGCAGGTGCGAAGAAGATTGGTAAAGATAGAAGAAGCATTCTCAAGCAAGAATTGGAGCTATTGTATTTCAGAGATTGAATAATAGAATAATTCTTGGTGGAGTTTTTTCCCGAAAGGGTTTCTCCACGTTATATCTTGTGTGATCTTTCTAATATCCTGTCTAGTTCTATCAACTTCTCTCTACATTATACAACAGTAAAATGGATTAATCATGATAATCACCCACAAAGAATATATGTAACAAAGAAAAGACTTACTTAGATCAGCAATATTAAAGTTTTACAGAGTATTAAGCTAAGAAAACACCTCATTTTTCAATAGGTTTGTGGATTGTTTTTTCAAATTTAGATCATATATTACAATTTAAAATTTATTTAACTATGTTTTTTCAATTTTAAACTAAATAATATAATTTTAAAATTTATTAGCCCATATAATTTTATTTGATAAATTTTTATATAAAAATACATATAATAATAGAATAAGGTGTAATGGAGGAGATCACTATGGTAGGAGAAGCGAGAATTCTTGGTTCAAATTTGAATTATGTTGTTGTTGGTGCTGTGGGAAGTTCGGTGTGTGATGGAGGGTTGTTTATTAGTGCATTTTCTTTAGGTGGTTTGGTTGTTGGGGAGGTGTTGGTGAGTGATGGTGGGTTGGTTGTTAGTGCAGTTTCTTCAGGTGGTTTGGCTATTGGGAAGTTGTTGGTGGTTCCTCTCCCAAAATCCAAGGGCCATGTGGTGGGTCAAGTGGTGTCTGATGTGTTAGGGAAGGATGATTGTTTGGAGTACCCTACTTTAGAGTCTGGTTTCTCTGCATTGAATCTTAAGGCTTTTGATGTGGGTGAGTGTGTTGTTGGTTAGAGTGGTACTGTGGATCCTGTGGACTTCCCTATCCATTGTTGGTTGGACTTATTTGGCTCTAAGCAAAAAGGGAAAATTTTGTCTTCTTATGATCAAGTGGTTTTTGATGTAGCTTCTAGGGAAGTTATTCTCACTATTCCAGATTCGATTGTTCAAAAAATAATTTCCCTTATCGAGTTCACTTTGGCTAGGAAGTTTCTTGATCCAAGACCAAACATAGATGTGGTGAACTCTTGGACTAAGAAGAAGTGGTTTTTGAAGGGTCAAGTGGAGGTAACAACTATGGAAAAAGGTTTTTTCTCCTTTTCCTTTTCCTATAAAGAGGATATGGGGTAATTTTTTGCTAAAGGCACGTGAACTATTACGAGATCTACTTTGGTGTTACATCCTTGGGAACTAGGTATGGACCTTTCTAAGTGTTTTTCAACTATGCTCCTATTAGGGTAAGACTCCTAAGAATTCTAATTTTTTTTAAAGGTATTGCAAGCTCTTTCGGTCATCTTGTCTCTATAGATGACATGACAATTTCTAGGAGGTTAGTGTATGCCAAATTATGGGTGATGGTGGACCATATGGTGAAATTACTTGAGTTTATCCTTTTGAAGTCCAAGCTGGGTAGCTGGAAGCAACTTATTGAATCTGAGTCTTGTCCCTTTACCTATTTTAACTATAATAAAGTAGGTCAATGGGTGAAAAACTATCCTTCCAAGATTCAACAACCTCCCTCTAAAATTTGGAAGGAAAAATGTGTGGAGCCGGATCCTTAATCAGAGTCACCAATGGATGATGGAATGTACGCCAAGGACCCCCCCTCTTCATTTTATAGGGT
Organism: Sequoia sempervirens; assembly: GCA_007258455.2. Taxonomy (NCBI): domain Eukaryota; kingdom Viridiplantae; phylum Streptophyta; class Pinopsida; order Cupressales; family Cupressaceae; genus Sequoia; species Sequoia sempervirens. The sequence continues at coordinate 905,070,975 of VDFB02281492.1, forward strand.
TGAGGAGGTCAGGGAGGCTGTTGGGTCCTTGGATGCTAACAATCCTCTAGTTGAGAGGACTCTTCCTTCCCCACCAGATGGTTCTCTAAATCTTCCCAAGTCTCTAGAAGATTTGATAAGTGTTTCTCTGAATCTCTTGACAAATAGTGGTGTTGTGCCTCCTTTTCCTTATTCCCCATTAAGAGGTGAGTTGGAGAAAGTAGGTAACCATTCTCTTAAGGTCATTGTTTTTACTGAGGAACTATTGGTTAAAGAGGAGGATCCTTTCACTGTTGTTTGTGGAAGGAAGAAGAAGAACAATCACCCTTGCCCCTCTACTCAAAAAGGTATGGTAAAAAGAACACAAAAAGAGGACTATGGCTCTGGTCATATAGGACATGGTAGACCTTCATCTCAGAATAATAAGGAGAGAATGTAAGAAAGATATTGCTAAAGGGATTTAAAAAACTCTTTTTGATATGTGCTCTATGATCACATCCTCTGCTTGCAAATGAAGGAAATCTTGTGGAATATCAGGGGGTTAAACGATGTTCACAAGCATGACCTCCTGAGAAACATTATCTAGGATCACAAACCAAATATTCTATTTATTCAAGAGACTAAAATGAGGTGTGATAAAATTGATAAGTGTAAAATTTATTTGTTTAAAGACTATGGCTTCCATGGCTTCAACTCAGATGGGGCATTGGGTGGCATCACAAATTTATAGAACTCTAGGAGGTATAGCGATAAGTGTTGAAGCTAACCATGTTGAGACATAGTTTCATCATCTTAAGGATGATACTTCTTGGGTAATTTCTAATGTTTATGCCCGTAATTAGAAAAAAGCCAGAAAGTAATTATGGGACCACCTTTGAGCTTTGAGACCTTTTATGAACTCTATGTGGTCAGTCATGGGGGATTTCAATGCTCCATTAAATGATAATGAGAATTTGGGTGCTTCTTAAATTCTAGCTGATAACAGACTGGACTTCAAGGATTTTATTGATGATAATGCTCTTGTAGACCTAGATCTTCAGTGGACTTCTTATACCTAGTCAAATAGGAGGATTGGTACTGATCTCATTCAAGTGAAACTAGACAGAGCTCTTGTCTATGTGGATTGGTTCCTGAATTTCACTTGTTCTCTTTCCACCCTTACAAGATGTGTTATGATCATTTTCCTATCTCACTTTCTGTGGATAGGTTAGGGAAAAGGAAACACTTTCCCTTTAGATTTCAAGCTATGTGGTTGAGACACCCTAATCTTAAAAAATGTATTAAGAAGTAGTGGCAAGTGAGAGTGGATGTAAGTGCTATGTTCAGAGTGGAAAAAAAACTATCGTATGTAAAAAAAATTCTCAAAATATGGAACAAGGAGTCTTTTGGTTAGATCTTCCATAATAAAAATGAAGTGCTTCAATGTCTAGATGTGGTTCAACATGATATCCAATCCAATGGTCTGAGTTATGCTCGTCAGTTAGAAGAAGGCACCCTTCTTTCTTGCCTTCGTGATACCATTTCCAAAGAGGAAGATTTTTGGAAACAAAGGTCAAGAGAAATTTGGCTCAAGACTGGGGATCGTAACACAAAATTATTTCATCTCTCTTCTTTAAAACACAAGTATGCCAAAAAAATTAGTTCCATTGTTGTTGATAATTCACTGATGGAAGATGAAGTTGTTATCTAAAGAGTTGCCTCAAATTACTTTTCAAATCTACTAAAGGATGATTTGTAGTTTGACCAAGTTATTGAAAACAAGTTTTTGGAGGTTATTCCTAGCCTCATTTTTGAAGATCAAAATATTCATCTTACCTCCATAACCTTTCTGGGGGATATTAAGTCAGTAGTTTTCTCTTTTGAGGGGAATAAAGCCCCTGGGCCCGATGGTTTTCCTTTCCTGGTTTTTCATGATTTTTGGGATATTGTGGCTACGGATGTGGTAAATTCTACTAAGAAATTCTTTGGTTGTAGAAAAATTCTCAAGGAACTAAATTCCACCTTTCTTGTTCTCATTCCAAAGGTTCCCGGTGTGCGTGGTTTTGGAGATTTTAGACCAATAATCCTATGTAATGCCATTTATAAAATATTTTCTAAGGTTTTGGCAGTTAGACTTCAAGTTGTTTTTCCTTCACTTATCACTAAGAAACAAAGTGGTTTTATTTAGGGGTGTCAGATTTTGGATCCTATTATCACAGTCCATGAGGCTATTCACTCCCTTTCAGTTAACAAGAAGGTTGGTTTATTTCTTAAGCTAGATTTGGTGAAAGCTTATGATAGGGTTAACTGGAGATTTCTTCTTAGGGTGTTGTCTTGTTTTAGGTTTTTTTAGAAGTTTGTGCAACTTATCAAGCAATTGGTGTTGAATCCTTTCTTCTTGGTGTTGGTTAATGGTCCCCTCTCTCCCTTCTTTGATAGCTCGAGGGGTGTTCAATAGGGGGATCTAATTTCTCCTCTCCTTTTTAGTCTAATGTTGGAATTGATGGGTAGGAGCATTTAAAATGTTGTGGAGGTAGGTTCTTCGAGAGGTCTCAAGCCCTCCTCTCTTTGTTGTCGGCTTACACATCAACAATTTTTTGATGATACGATTATCATGGGAGAAGCTTCTATCAAGGAATTCAAGCAGATAAAATAAATCTTAGAAGGTTATGAGACAACTTCTGGACAATGAATTAGTCTTTCGAAGAGTGTTTTGTATTTTCTCAATGCCCTTGCATAACTTCAAACCAAGATGGAAATAGTTTTGATTGTAATTTGGGAAATATCCATATGTCTTATTTGGGCCTTCCATTGTGTGTTTCAAAGATTCTTGAATCCTTCTGGCTCAATTTACTGGATAGATTTAATAACAAATTAGCTAGTTGAAAAGGGGCCCTTCTCAGTCAGGATGGAAAACTACAACTTATTCTCTCTACTTTATAGATCTTACTGGTGTATGTCTTGAGATTAATTAAGGTCCTTGTGAAATTTGAGGAAATTTTGAAGTAGATTATGTGTCATTTCCTTTGGTCTGGCATTGAAGATAAATCTAGAATCTCGCTTGTGGCCTAGAATCAAGCTTGCAAGCTAAAAAATTGAGGAGGTTTGGGTATAAGAAGAATTAGAAATCTCAACATGGCCCTTTTATCCAAAAATATTTGGCATCTCCTTCATGAAGATTTTGGTTGGGTTTCCTTATTGAAAAATAAATATTTGTTGAGATTCAGAAAGTCTTGGGATTTTTTAAAGGCAGATAATTTATCTGAAGAATCTAGCTTTTGGAAGAAATTTTTTCCAAGTAGAAAGGTTATTAAGGATGGCTCAAGATGGCTTCTTGGTGATGGTAGTTAGATTATGTTCTGGGAGGATTTTTGGTGTGACATTGGATCGCTCTCGGATCAACAGTGGGCTCTCCCTTTTAGAGATTTGTGCCTAAGACTCTTTGGATGCTAGGTGGTCAATTATACTCAAGATGGTAAGTGGAAATATCTTCAAAATTTGGACCCCTCCCTTTCCATCCTTCAGGATTTCCTTTCCTGATCTGTATTCCTTCTCATCCTAAGGTTGACATATTTATTTGGTTTTTGTGTTCTAATAGTCAGTTTTTTGTTGCCTTAGCTTTTGGTAGACTGTTGGACAAGCCTAACCCAATTCCCTTTTGGATTGGGTTGTGGAAAAAATTTCTAACCCCAAATATCAACATTTTCTTTTGGCTTCTTGTGCAGAATAAGGTTTTAACTTTTGACAACGTTTGCAGAAGAGGGGTAGCCCTCCCTAATAGATGTGTCTTATGTGAATGTGATGTTGAAAGTGCTTTCCATATTTTCCTTGGATGCAAGTTTTCAAGTAATATTTGGCGAAGGTTACCTTCCCTTTGAAATCTTGTATGGTTGTTTCCAAATTCATTCAAAAAATTTGTTGATCAATGGATTTGTTTGTCGTCTATCTCTACCCTTCTTGCACTCTAGTATTTGATGGTTTGGCACATAGCTTGGGGTCTCTAGAAAGAAAGGAATGACAAGATTTTTAGAGATGTGAAGCATAAGGAAGAGGTTTTTTTATTTAAAATTGAAAGGGATTAGAGAGAATTTTAGAGTCAGGTTTTTGGATAGATCTTTAGATGGCCAGAAGATAAACTCACAAGTGTATAAGTTGATGGGTTTTATCAGATGGAACTTGGTGTTTGCAATTTCCTTTTCTCTCAATATCCCAAAGAAGCCTAGAGAAAATGTTGAGTGGAGGAGGCCACCTCCAAGGAGGATTAAAATTAATTTTTATGGGGCAACTAAAGGGAATCCTAGGCCTGTTGGTTGTGGGGGGTTGTTGAGAGATGAAAATGGCAGGGGCTTATTAGCGGTGCCAATCCCATTGGGAACCCAAACCAATCACCGAGTTGAGATCAAAGTATCTTTTAATTCAATTAAAATGGTAGTTGACAAAGGCTATAGAAAGTTTTGGATAAAGGGGGACTCCCTTAACATCATCAGGGACTTGCAAAAATAATGCAATCCTAGCTAGACTATTGAAGTGACCAACTATCCACGATTTGATTGTCATGATTCACACATTTAAAGCTTCCATAATATATTGTATTTTTAAGGAGGGTAACTCATTGGTAGATTTTTTTTCCAATGATTGGGTCAAATTAATAACTATAAAGTCATGGGAAGGGTATAATTCAATACCCGCTGAATTTTTGGCTTTAGCGATTAATGATACAAGTGTTTATTAATTACCCATTGCATCACAAGTTTTGTGGGAAATTTTGAGCCCATTTCTATTTTCTCTAAGTTGAATGAGACAAGTCTTTATAGCTTATAGTGGACCCAACACATTGTGATAATGGGAGGTGGTCACAATAGGTTTGAACCTATGTCGTAGAAGAATGGACCCTTTGCTTGACATGGGATTAATTCATGATAAATTGTACTTAATGAGGCCTTGATTCAGGTGTTGTGAAGCATTTTATGCATTCAAACTAGGTCTTGGACCCTTGCAAATTGAATAACATGCTTTTATTGATGTCTTGTAAAGGTGTTGTAAAGTGTTGTAACATGATTTCACGCTTTTCTAGACTTAATGAATCTATTTCTCCCTAATTCAACATTATAAAATGTGTTTAATAAAATTATCACAACAATTTAGAAGGATTTTGAATTAAAATTAATGATAAACTAGTGTTGTAATGTGTCTTGCACATTCACATTGGTTCTTGTGCCTTTCTAGGCTATGTGGACCTCATTTTAGTGTTGTAAAGTGTATTTAATTACACTTTCACATTGAATTATGTGTCCCAATCCCTATTTGACATTCACATAATCAATAATAGACCTCTATTAACCAATATTGTGCATCCCAAGGCTTAAAATGATCAAACACCTGACAAAGTTGCAATTTAAACCTTATTTCCTTATTCCTTGGCGTCTTAGTTGTCAGAATGGCTCCTGTGGGACCCATTCAGCATGCATGGTGAATCAGTCCCATCCAGGTGGGACCCATTCACCATATGTGGTGAATGAGTCCTATCTGGCCCCCATTTTGACCTTTAAGCGGGAAAAAGTGAAATTTAAAATTTATTTTCACTACAATTCGACCTGTGATGAGGTATTATCAGGCACTAAGGCACAATTGTCTATAAATAAATATTTTTATCCTCATTTTACATCCATTATCTCATTCACATATCTCTTATAATTTATTTATAATCTATCTTCTCATCCAAGTGAAGGAAGCTAGGGTTTCTTCATTAGAAGTCATCAAGTTAGCTTTCTAAAGCTTTCAAGGGTTGAATCTTCATGTATTGCTCCAAAATTTCAAGATCATTCATCATGGAAAGGTAATCTATTCCATTATTGCATGTTTCATTCTATTATTTCATCATTTTGGTTTAATTACCTAAACAAGGTTTGACAAAGGCAAACCCCCATGCCCTAACAAAAGGAAGAGATACAATCTTACAACAAATCAAATCATGTAACATCCTCCCCTCATTCATTGCAAGCCACCCAGCAATAAATCACATTCCCTAAACATGAATTACCTTCCCTTGAGATTCAACGTAAAAATGATATCTTGATGATAAAGGTGATCATTCATGAAACTTTAATTAGGCACACTCTCATCAACAATGGATGGGAAATTAATGTTTGTAGCATGGACCTCCTACACAAACTTGACATGGACACAAAGCTCATTCAACTCAATGATGTTCATATTTGTGGCTTTGGAAATGTTCATAGGAAACCACTTGGGATGATCACATTACCTATTGAGGTTGGACCTGTCGTGTTGCCTACCTCTATCCATATCATGCAAGAACCCCTTCCATACAATCTTATCCCAGGTAGAACATGGATTCATGCTATGAAAGGAGTCCCATCTACCATTTACCGTGTCATGAAGTTTTAATAGAATAACAAGATATACATGGTTGATGCAGATGAGCAAAGCTATGTGTCAACTGATCACAACACTTCCAACTCCCCTAACCCTTCCATTCCTAGAGCAGAACTTGAACCTATACAAGCTAGTCCTAACTCTTCACCTACAAAACTCTTTTGTGATAATTGGGAGTCATTAGATTCTACCCCTCCTTCCCATAATATTTCCAAAATCTCACCCTCATGGTCCAAAGAGTCATATACAAACACTTCATTTTTAGACACAAGTTCTAGTAGTCATTGGAGTTTCCTACCTACCTTTAAGGGAGGATGTGCAATATCCCAATCTCCACCCAAAAAAAATTGTGCTCCATTCTAGACTCATCCTTGTCCTTCACTTAGTGGGGGGAAAGGGGTTTGATAGCCTTGTCCTCGTATGTCACTTGTCACTGTCTCTTTTGACCTAGTTGTTAGCCTTTCATGAACGTATAAGAGCAAGCTTAGGATGTGGATGACATGTCTTAAGATTGGCTCGAATGTGACATACTACCCTTTCTTCATGATGTAACTTATCAAAAACATATGACTTGGCATAGGTCTTTCCGAGTAAGCTCTCATGTCTTCTTCTCTCTTCTACTTTAAAGCAAATGCTCAAAAATACGGGTGCTCACAACTGCTTTAAAGTGGGGGGCATACATTACTATAACTCATTTTCATTTCTTGGTTCCTAGTGTAGCCTTGTTGTTTATATGATGTGTTCGTCACTTTGTGGATGACATTGGGTGTGATTTCCTTCATAAGCGTGATCTATCTTAGCATATTACATTCCTCTTGGTGGCCTGATGCGATGCACTGCATCCCCTAAGTTGTGAATATACTATTCTTTGATTGGTCCTCTCTTGGAGACATTAGACACAATGTTCCCTAAGTGACTGACCTTGCATGAAATTAAGGAGACTCCTTTGAACATCTTTCACATTTTACACTTAACATTTTTACATTTTTACATTTGGCATTTTTTCCACCTTGCATAACACAACTTGCATGCCTGTGGTACCCTTTCTTTTTGTTTATGAATTTTTTCTTTGTGGCACCTTGTTAAAGTTATTAGGAGGTATAAATTTGATATGGTTGAGTAGGAATCCCACCTAGTGGCATGAATTTTCCTCATAGCCACCTTTGTGTTTGTGAGTGCATACCAACTAGCGTATGTATCTTACCTTTTTGGGATTTCTCACCCCGCAGATAATCAAAAGTTCCATGGCCCCAGAGTGAGTATATTTTTGGGTTTTCTCACCCAACAGACTACTATGAGTTCTATCACCCTAGAGTGAGTATGCATCCTCTTTTTCAAACAAACAAGCCTAGATCTAATCCACAACTAGCTGGACAAATAGTTGAAGCTTGACCTATCCTTTTCATTTTCATCTTCTCATTCTTGCCATTGCATGATTTTGTATCTTGATGGTTTGACTTAGGATCTTGGATCCTAGGGGCTTGTGTAACCTCCTTGATCTTTGTCATTCTTTTTGATCTGCATTTGTACATGAGAATCTCTCTTGAATGTCTAATTTAGTGTGAGTTTGAAGTAAGTTCATCCTCTCACTAAAGTGGGGGCTAAATGTGCCATAGAAAAATGGACCCTTTTCTTGACATGGGATTAATTCATGATAAATTGGACATAATGAGGCCTTGATTCAGGTGTTGTGAGGCATTTTATGCATCCACACTAGGTCTTGGACCCATGCAAATTGAATAACATGCTTTTATTGATGTCTTGTAAAGGTGTTGTAAAGTGTTGTAACATGCTTTCACGCTTTTCTAGACTTAATGAACCTATTTCTCCCTAATTCAACATTATAAAATGTGTTTAATAACATTATCAAACAAATTTAGAATGCTTTTGAATTAAACTTAATGATAAACTAGTGTTGTAATGTGTCTTGCACATTCACATTAGTTCTTGTGCCTTTCTAGGCTATGTGGACCTCATTTTAGTGTTGTAAAGTGTATTTAATTACAATTTCACATTGAATTCTGTGTCATAAGCCCTATTTTACATTTACATCATCAATAATAGACCTCTATTAACCCATATTGTGCATCTTGAGGCTTAAAATGATCAAACACCTGATAAAGTTGCAATTTAAACCTTATTTCCTTATTCCTTGGCCTCTTAGTTGTCAGAATGGCTCCTATGGGACCCATTCTCCATGCATGGTGAATCCGTCCCATCTAGGTGGGATCCATTCACCATATGTGGTGAATGAGTCCTATCTGGCTCCCATTTTGACCTTTGAGCGGGAAAAAGTGAAATTTAAAGTTTATTTTCACTACAATTCAGCCTGTGATGAGGTATTATCAGGTACTAAGGAATTTTTTTCTATAAATAAGTGTTTTTATCCTCATTTTACATCCATTATCTCATTCACATATCTAGAGTATCATTTATTTATCATCTATCTTCTCATCCAAGTCAAGCAAGCTAGGGTTTCTTCATTAGAAGTCATCAAGTTAGCTTTCTAAAGCATTCAAGGGCTGAATCTTCATGTATTGTTGCATACTTTAAAGAGAATTCATCATGGAAAGGTAATATATTTCATTATTACATGTTTCATTCTATTATTTCATCATTTTGGTTTAATTACCTAAACGGGTTTTGACCAAGGCAAACCCCCATGCCCTAACAATCAATAATTTCTCTTTCTTGTCTTGTTTGTATGCAAATTTAGGACTCTTGGAGGCTTAAGAATCATTGAAGATTATATTTCAAATTCATTCAAGTTATCTCTTCATCATTCAAGTCAAAATATCAACAAAAATTCACTTTCAGGTCTGAAAACGACAGTTTCGGAAGCGAACACCTATAGGAAGCCGAAGTGCAGATCGAAAGCTCCAGAATCATCCTTTGAATATTCAAAAATTAAAAAGTGGACTGATTCTCCATGAGTGGATAATGAGTCCCAATCTACGGTTATTTTTTTGTTTTCTACGTTTTTGGATACCCTTTTGTCCGAAATGGGCTCTGACTCACTTTTATAGAATTGGGACTGATTTGCCCAGAATGGCGAATGAGTCCCCCCAGGCCTGAAAATCAATATCATAAACATTTCAAAATAATTTTCCATACTCCTTCAAAGTTTTAGGTGCACACTTTAAGTTTCATTCATTTTTGTTTAGCTTTGCATTTGTTTCTAGTTCATTATTGGATTACACAATGTGTTTTCAAAAATCACTTGTTTCTTAGATTTTGCATTCATATTCGATCAATTTCATAGCTTATCTGAACTTAGATAATTCCATTTAGCTTAAATAAACACATAACATAATTTGAATGAACCCTTTAATATTTTTGGCCTAAGCTCTCTCCTTCTAGATGAAAAACCCTAGAAGAGTTAGAGAGTATATTGGTGCCAAAAATCTATGGTTCATTTTGGTGAACCTGAATTTTTGAACATCTTATTTTATGATTTGGAGTCCATTTTCATCTTAATCCTAGATTGAATTTGAAGTTGCATTAGATTTGCATTGTTTATTTGCATCTAGGGTTTCAAATTTTTGCATTAGGAAAAAGTGCATTTTGTTTGCATTTTTGCATACAATTTCCTTAAAAATATTTGAAATACTACATCCCCATCTTAGGTCTGCACCTTACAACCTCACACACATCAAAAAGCATTCATAATTTTGAAAATTTTGCAAAACACCTCTACTGGGACTCATTCGCCATCTATGGCGAATCAATCCCTGTATAGATTTTTCACTGACTGAAACATCATTTGAAATATCATTTTTATGCTTCCTAAGGCTCCTAGTATCCTGTAGTTTAAGTCTGTAAGGTTTTTGGAGCATTTCTTTTATGCATTTATCTCAAAAATATCAATTTAAGATAGTCATTTTTCCAATCACTTCAATTCCAAGCATCATTAGATCTGAAAATGTTTCCATTTCTGCACTTTTTCATAACATTGATAAAAGTACTTCACTTTTGCATATACAATGTTTCTATTCCTAAAACTTTGCATAATTTTGTTAAAAGTGCTTTTGATTCTTGCATGTACATTGTTTTCATTCTTCAAATCTTGCATATATTGGATAAGAATGTTTTGTACCTTTGCATATACATTGTTCCTATTGTTGAAACATTGCATGAAATGGTTACATTTTCTTTTCATTCTTATTCAAACAATGCTTGTACCTTGCATATGTAAACACGTTAAGAAACACTTCCTATACCCTCTCTATGAGAATTTTTTAGTTCAAGAGAATACAACTTTGGCCATTCCTCACAATCATATTTGTTCTTCTTCTAATATCTCTCCTATTGGCAAAGAAGATATTTTGGTGATAGAAGAACCAATCAATGAGAGTGTTGAGAATCTAAGTTGTTTCTCTCCTTTTACCTCTCTTAGTAGACAAGACATTGATCAAAAAGACAACTTAAACATAAATAATCATGATAATAACATTTTCCCTTCTCCTAGTGTCTCTCATAGTTATGAAGTAGATGCTTTGTTTGAGGAAGGTTATGAATATTTTAGTTGTCCCCCTTCTCCTAGGGAAACCCTTATGGAGCAAATCATTCACCCATTGATCATTCCCATACTAGCAATGAAGTTATTTTTGAAGAACCAAACTTTGAATTCCAACAACATTTGGCTTGTAGTTCTTCTAACAACTCTTCTCCTAGGGAGAATATCATAATGCAAAACAATATGACCATGGGCACACATCCTTCAACCACTAACCTTTCCTTAGGAGATGATAGTCAAGTGGCATTAGAATCCCCTTCACCAACATATCATGCCAATCAAGACAAAAATTTTGAGGTTATGATGACACAAGTGGGATCTCCTTTAATTAGTGAGATTCTTAAGTCATCTTCCATTAGTGAAAAACACAAAAAATTCAAAACTGTCTTGAAATCCATCATGCAATCTACTCATAACAATGTTTTGCAGCCACTAAGTTGTAACTTAGTGACTCAAACATCTAGAGGACCACACAACACTCCTACACCATTACCTTTTCCTCAAAAAGTGCCTAGTGTTGAAGATCTTAAAAAGACTCCTGCTAATATATCTATATGGGAGCTCATTCAACTTTCACCAACAATCAAACTGCTCTTCCATGAAATGTTGCAAATATAGAAGGATGAGATACAATATTACAAAAATAAAATCATGTAACACCCCCCCTCATCATTTGCAAGCCACCTAGTCAGAAATAACATTCCCTAAACATGACTTACCCTCCCTTGAGATTCAATGCAAAAATGATCCCTTGATGATAAAGGTGATGATTCATGAAACTTTAATTAGGCACACTCTCATTGACAATGGATGGGAAATTAATGTTTTTAGCATGGACCTCCTACACAAAATTGGCATGGACACAAAGCTCATTCAACTCAATGATGTTCATATTCATGGCTTTGACAATGTTCATAGGAAACCACTTGGGATTATCACATTACCTATTGAGGTTGGACCTATCGTGTTGCCTACCTCTATCCATATCATGCAAGAACCCCTTCCATAAAATCTTATCCTAGGTAGACCATGGATTCATGCTATGAAAGGAGTCCCATCTACCCTTCACCGTGTCATGAGGTTTGAATACAACAACAAGATATACACGGTTGATGCAGATGAGCGAAGCTATGTGTCAACTGATCACAACACTTCCAACTCCCCTAACCCTTCCATTCCTAGATCAGAACTTGAACCTATATAAGTTGGTCCTAACTCTTCACCTACAAAACTATTTTGTGATAATTTGGGGTCATTATATTTTACCCCTCCTTCCCATAATATTTCCAAAATCTCACCCTCATGGTCCAAAGAGTCATATACAAACACTTCATTTTCAGACACAAGTTCTAGTAGTCATTGGAGTTTCACACCTACCTTTAAGGGAGGGTGTGCAATATCCCAATCTCCACCCAAAAAACATTGTGTTCCATTATAGACTCATCCTTGTCCTACACTCAGTGGGGGGCAAGGGGTTTGATAGCCTTGTCCTCGTATGTCACTTGTTGATGTCTCTTTTGACCTAGTCGTTAACCTTTCATGAACTATAAGAGCAAGCTTGGGATGTGGATGACATGTCTTAAGATTGGTTAGCATGTGACATACTACCCTTTCTTCATGATGTATCTTATCGAAAACATATGACTTGGAAAAGGGCTTTCTGGGTAAGCTCTCATGTCTTCTTCTCTCTTCTTCTACTTTAAAGAAAATGCTCATAGTACGGGTGCTCACAACTGCTTTAAAGAGGGAGGCATACATTACCATAATTCATTTTCACTCTTGGTTCCTAGTGTAGCCTTGTTGTTTATATGATGTGTTCATCACTTTGTGGATGACATTGGGTGTGATGTCCTTCATAAGCATGATCTATCTTAGCATATTACATTCCTCTTGGTGGCCTGGTGCGATGCACTACATCCCCTAAGTTGTGAATATACTATTCTTTGATTGGTCCTCTGTTGGAGACATTAGACACAATGTTCCCTAAGTGACTGACCTTGCATGAACTTAACAAGACTCCTTTGAACATCTTTCACATTTTACACTTAAGATTTTTACATTTTTACATTTTTCATTTTTTCCACCTTGCATAACGCAACTTGGATGCCTATGGTACCCTTTCTTTTTGTTTATGACATTTTTCTTTGTGGCATCTTGTTAAAGTTATTAGGAGGTATAACTTTGATATGGTTGAGTGGGAAGCCCACCTAGTGGCATGATTTTTCCCCATAGCCACCTTTGTGTTTATGAGTGCATACCAACTAGTGTATGTATCTTACCTTTTTGGGATTTCTCACCCCGCGGATAATCAAAAGTTCTATGGCCCTAGATGAGTATATTTTTAGGTTTTCTCACCCGGTAGGCTGCTATGAGTTCTGTCGAGCCAGAGTGAGTATGCATTCTCTTTTTTAAACAAACAAGCCTAGATCTGATCCACAACTAGCTGGACAAACGGTTGAAGCTTGACCCATCCTTTTCATTTTCATCTTCTCATTCTTTCCATTGCATGATTTTGTATCTTGATGGTTTGACTTAGGATCTTGGATCCTGGGGACTTGTGTAACCTCCTTGATCTTTGTCATTCTTTTTGATCTGCATCTATACATTATGATCTCTCTTGAATGTCTACTTTAGTGTGAGTTTGAAGTAAGTTCATCCTCTCACTAAAGTGGGGGCTAAATGTGCCGTAGAAAATGGACCCGTTTCTTGACAAGGGATTAATTCATGATAAATTGGACTTAATGAGGCCTTGATTCAGGTATTGTGAGGAATTTTATGCATCCACACTAGGTATTGGACCCTTCCAAATTAAATAACATGCTTTTATTGATGTCTTGTAAAGGTGTTATAAAGTGTTGTAACATGCTTTCACGCTTTTCTAGACTTAATGAACCTATTTCTCCCTAATTCAACATTATAAAATGTGTTTAATAACATTATCAAAAAAATTTAGAATGCTTTTGAATTAAACTTAATGATAAACTAGTGTTGTAACGTGTCTTGCACATTCACATTGGTTCTTGTGCCTTTCTAGGCTATGTGGACCTCATTTTAGTGTTGTAAAGTGTATTTAATTACATTTTCACATTGAATTCTATGTCCCAAGCCCTATTTGACATTCACATCATCAATAATAGACCTCTATTAACCCATATTGTGCATCCCAAGGCTTAAAATGATCAAACACTCAACAAAGTTGCAATTTAAACCTTATTTCCTTATTCCTTGGCCTCTTAGTTGTCAGAATGGCTCATGTGGGACCCATTCACCATGCATGGTGAACTAGTCCCATCCAGGTGGGACCCATTCACCATATGTGGTGAATGAGTCCTATCTAGCCCCCATTTTGACCTTTGAGTGGGAAAAAGTGAAATTTAAAGTTTATTTTCACTACATGTCGGCCTGTGATGAGGTATTATCGAGTATTAAGGCACAATTGTCTATACATAAGTATTTTTACCCTCATTTTACATCCATTATCTCATTCACATATCTCTTATCATTTATTTATCATCTATCTTCTCATCCAAGTCAAGCAAGCTAGGGTTTCTTCATTAGAAGTCATCAAGTTATCTTTCTAAAGCATTCAAGGGCCGAATCTTCATGTATTGCTGTAGAATTTCAAGATCATTCATCATGGCAAGGTAATCTATTCCATTATTGCATGTTTCATTCTTTTATTTCATCATTTTGGTTTAATTACCTAAATGGGGTTTGACCAAGGCAAACCCCCATGCCCTAACAACCAACAATTTTTCTTTCTTGTCTTGTTTGTATGCAGATTTAGGACTCTTGGAGGCTTAAGAATCATTGAAGATTATATTTCAAAGTCATTCAATTCACCTCTTCATCATTCAAGTGAAAATATCAACAAAAAGTCACTTTTAGGCCCAAATACGATAGTTTCAAAAGTGGACACCTGTAGGAAGCCGAAGTGCAGACCGAAAGCTCCAAAATCAACCTTTGAATATTTAGAAATTCAAAAGTGGACTAATTCTCCATGGGTGGCAAATGAGTCCCACTCCAAGGTCAGTTTTTGGTCTTCTGCATTTCTGGATACCCTTTTTTCCTGACTAGATCCAGATCTCAACTAGTAATGTTGCCACCCCTCACCATCGGCCTTTACCTGAGAGGGATCTCAAGCTTGCACATTTTCGAACCTTCTTACCTGCACCAGTGTCGCCAATCGCCCCAGCCCTAGCCTTCGCTTTGCTGCAAATCTTCGCTCCCTCCCCCTCGCACATTGTCACTCCATTAATCAATTATTTTATTATTCTTATTATGTTTATATGTAATTTAATATTGTTTCTATAAAACTATTTTTATTTTATTATTATTATATTATTAATTTTTATTATTATATTATACATTTAGGGTTAGGATTATGAGAAACAGGGTTAGGATTAGGTTTAGGGTTAGGGTTAGTGTTAATGTTAGGGTTAAGGATAGGGTTAATATTATGGATTAGGGTTTAAGTGTTTGGGTTATTGTTAGGGTTAGGATTAGTGTTTAGTTAGTTTTAAAAGGGAAATGGATAGAGATATATTTCATGTTTGGCTAGGGTTAGGGTTTTACAAAAATATTTGGGCTAGGGTTAGCAACATGGTTGGGGTTAGGATTAGGATTATGTTTATGGTTAGTGTTAGGGTTAGGGCCAGGGTTATCATTATGATTAAGGTTAGGGTTGGGGTTGGGGTTGGAGTTAGGGTTAGGGTTAGGGTTAGGGCTTGAAGGAAAAGGGCAAGGTTATGATTAGGGTTAAGGTTAGGATTATATTTTAGGGTGTAGTGTTTGGCTTCGATTTAGGGTTATAGTTAAGGTTAAGGTTAGGGGGTGAGTTAAGGTTATGGTTAGGTTTAGATTAGGGTCAGGATTATGGTTTACTAGGGTTTATGGTTAGAATTGGGTTTTGGATAAGATTTTAAGGTTATTGTTAGGATTAGGGGTTGCTTTTGGATGTGAGTTATGGTCGAGGTTAGGGTTAGGGTTAGGGATAGGGATAGCATAATGAGAGTTAATGTAAGTAGTTAATGAAAGATAAATGGGTTAGGGTTAGGGTTAGGTTAAGGTTATGATTATGGTTTATTGTGAGGGTTAGGGTGTTACAGTTAGGATTAGGGTTAGAGTTAGGGTTAGATTAGGGTTAGGATTATGGTTTATGGTTTATGGTTAGGGTTAGATTTTGAATAAGTTTTTAGGGTTATGGTTAGGGTTCGATTAGGCTTATTTTGGCTAAGGTTATGATTAGGTTTTAATTAGAGTAAGGGTTAGGGTTCAATTACGAATAGGATTAGCATTAGGATTCATTTAGGTTAAGGTTCAATTAGGGTTATGGTTAGGATTCATTTAGGGTAAATATTGGGGTTAAAGTCAGGGTTAGGGTTAGTGTTAGGGCTAGCACTTTAGGATAAAGATTGGTGTTAGGTTTAGGGTTACACATAGTTATGGTTAGGTTAGGATTAGGATTCAATTGGGCTTAGGGTTCAATTATGGTTATGATTAGGGTTAATGTTCAATTAGGGTTAAAGTTAAGGTTATTGTTCAATTAGGGTTAGCATTAGGGCTAAGTTTAGGGTGTGAGTTAAGCTTGTGATTTTAGAGTTGGGAATAGGGTTTGGGTTTAGGGTTATGAGTAGGGTTTTGATTAAGGTTAATATTAGGTTTAGGGTTAGGTTAGGGTTTAGTTAGGGTTAGGGTTCAGTTTTGAGTTAGGGTAAGGATCAAGGTTATAAATGGGGTTAGGGTTAGGGTTAGTGTTAGGTTTAGCATTAGGGTTACTATTAGTGTTAGTGTTAGGGATAAGGTTAGGGTTTAATTAGGATTATTACTAATACATTAAGGTTTAATAATATATTAGGGATTAATAATACGTTAGGGTTAGTGTTAAGATTAGTGTTAGGGTTACTATTATGGTAAGAGTTAGGGTTAGGGTTAGGGTTCAATTAGGATTATTTTGATTATAGTTATGATTAGGGGTTAATTATAGTAAGGGTTATGGTTTAACTAGGATTAGGGTTAAGATTCATTTATGTTAAGGTTCAATTGTGTCTCAATTAGGGCTAGGGTTAAGGACCAAGGTTATGGATTTTGGTTAGGGTTAGGGTTAGGGAAAGGTTGAAGGGCACACAATATACTAAGGGGGGCGAATTAGTATATCAAATATATTTAAAACTCTTTATGATTAGGGTTATGGATATGTTTATGGTTAGGATTAGGGTTAAGGTCATGGTGTGAGTTAAGCTTATAATTTTAGAGTTGGGAATAAGGTTTGGGTTTAGGATTTTGGTTAGGGTTTTGGTTAAGGTTAATGTTAGGGTTAGGGTTAGATTAGTGTTGGGTTGGGGTTATGGTTTGATTTTGAGTTAGGATTAGGGTCAGGGTTAGAAATAGGGTTAGTGTTAGGATTAGGGTTAGGTTTAACGTTAGGGTTACTATTAGGGTTAACATTAGGGCTAAGGTTAAGGTTTAAGTATGCTTATTAATAATACATCTTAATAATATAGGGTTAGTGTTAAGGTCAGTATAAGGATTAGTGTTAGGGTTAGGGTTAAGGTTTAATTAGGCTTATTTTAGTTATGGTTATGATTAGGGGTTAATTAGAGTAAGTGTTAGGGTTAATATTCATTTAGATTAAGGTTCAATTATGTTTCAATTAGGGTTAGGGTTAAGGTTATGGTTTTTGGTTAGGGTTAGGGTTAGGGTTATAGTTTATGACCTTAGGGTTAGGGCAAGGTTAGGTTTACAATTATAGCTTATGGTTTAAGGATAGGTTTATAGTCATGATTAGTATTATGGCTATGGTTAGGGTTAGGGATATGTTTAGGGTTAGGATTATGGTTTAGGAATTATTGTTAGGGTTAGAGGGATAGGTTTAGGTTTAGGATTAGGGTTAGTGGTAGAATTAGGTTAAATTTATGATATTATGGTTATGTTAAATTTATGAATTTTTAGGGTTTACTATTTAGGTAAGGGTTAGGGTTAAGGTTCAGATGTGAGTTAAGCTTATGATTTTAGAGTTAGGAATAAGATTTGGGTTTAGGGTTATGATTAGGGTTTTGGTTAAGGTTAATGTTAGGGTTAGGTTTGGGTTCTACTTTGAGTTAGGGTTAGGATCAAGGTTAGAAATAGGGTTAGTGTTAGGGTTAGAGTTAAGGTCAGGTGTGAGTTAAGCTTTTGATTAGGGTTAACTTGTTAGGGTTATGATGTTAGGTTTTAGGGAAATATATAAATTTAAGATTAAGTTATAGTTGGTTGTTTTCACACAAGTGTAGTGTCAAAAAAAGTATCCCTTTCTCACACTTAATTTGGGAATAATTAATGATAAAATGAGCCTAATGTTGCCTTAATTTAGTGTTGTAATATGTGTTTCATATTCACATTAAGTTTAGGTCCCTTTTAAACTAAATGGAATTAATTGTGCCTTTTTTAGGGTGTTGTAAGGTGTACCTTTACACTTTCACGTTATTCTAGGGCTTTATTAATTGATTTAGGTTAATTTTCCTTGATTGGCCCCTTTAATTCAAATCCAACCCTAATTAAATGAAAATTATAAGAGATAAAACCCGACATTGATAAATGCCATTTCACAACACTTAACATTGGAAGATGTGTGTCCTAGGTAAGTGACCTAGGATCCATTCGCCAAATGAAAATAGGTCCTCACTTAGTCCTATGACCCTGATTTTGCATAACATTTCACCTTATCCAATGTGTGTCCTAGGTAAGTGGCCTAAGACCCATTCACCACATGGCGAATAGGTTCTCACTTAGACCTAAGAATCCTCTTCGAAATATGTTTTTGGAAATATTTTAGTGATTTCAAATCTATAATTCAATGTCGGCTTGTGATATTTGAATTTTGGGAATTAATGTTAAGATATGTATAAATACAAGGCTATTTCACTAAGTTTCATCCTAGATCTTCATAAGCAATCAAGAGTACTTTCACAAGAGCATTCAAGAGCATTTCTAAGGCATTCAAGGGCATATTCATAGAAGATTATTGCAGCAATCAAGATTCATTTCATCATGTCAAAGGTTTATTGCATCATGGATGTTGTTTGAGCTAATGTGGTGATGTAAAATTCAAGATCTATCAAGCATATCAAAGGCATTGTTTCACATCAAAGTTCATGATCAAGATCTACACTCATTGAGGCCACTTCATGCTAGATTACATATTTATTCAAGGTTCAAATAGGGATTGGTGAGTTGTGACATCACATTTGTTGATTCATCATTCCTTTCATGCTTTTATTCATTACAAGGTTTAATTACCAAAATGGGGTTTGATCAAGGAAAAACCCTATTCCCTAACAAACAACATTTTTCTCTCTTTGATGTGTGATTGCAAGTTTTAGGTTGAAGATTCATTTGGAGAGAAAAAATGAAGAAAGTTGCAAAGTTGTCAAAGTTGCAAGAAAAGTTGTCAAATCACAAAAACTGAGCTACAAGTTTTATTTTCGGCTTTTCCACAGTGACCAACTAGAATCTGGGAGTGCTGACTTGGTAGAATAGAACCTAGAAACAGATTCTTTGAAGCCCTAGCCAGGACCCATTCACCATAGGGTGAATGAGTCCTTAGTGAGGTCTAAAAAAGCATCTTTGGTGATAGGTACATAACATTCTCACCTTTCCAAATCTACCTTTTGACTGTTAGTTGGGTTAGATTTGATTTATGTTCTTCATTGACACTTTGTAACACACATATTGAATGAAGTATAGAGAAATAGGTGCATCATTATACTCCATTTTGATTCCACCTCCCCTATTTTTTTTCTTTATTTCAACAAGAAAGAATTATAGGTGGTTCTTCTCTCTCGTCCATTGTAGTAGTATTCTTTCTTGCCTAAAAACAACTAACTATGAATTAATTGAAAAAATAAAATTATACATCATTTAATTATAATTTTTTTTATTTCAAAACATATTCAAATTTGTATATGAAGGAATTTAAGTTTGTTGGAAGTTTGTTTGACATTGAGAAGATTGATGGATGTATGACATATGATGTTAATATGGTGTTGTCATTGATTTTTCAAAATTGATACATTGATGTATAATTGGTGATTGATGAGCATGATTGAATATGGTGTTGTTAGTGATGTCATCCCATTGAATAGTTGTATAAGTGTTGGTATGGAGAAGACCAAATGTTTTCGATAATTGCCTAAGTCTCGGCGCGCAGTTTCAATGTTTAGTGAAATAATTTTATGGTTCACATTGCTTCACTATGAGGAATATGTTATGTGATTCTAAGGTAATATTGGTGCAGGTTGGAGGAATATAAATCCAAATTTTCAAGCCTTGAAGTCCTCCACAACTGAAGCTACAGTTGATAGAGTTATAGTGGTAGAGTAAATGATTGTAATGCTCCACATTCCACCAAAAATGAATATTTTACTATACAATTTTGAGGATGTGTTTACAAATGTCAAAAGTGTGTATGCTCCAAGTGGAAAGTGCTTTGGAGATTTGCATGTCGAGTTGTGAATGAATAATTGGTTCATTCTATTGTTGCTTCACTAGCGGTGCTGAACTCAAGGGTTAGGGGTTGTGTGGAATTAAAGCATGTATAGATCAGAATTATGAGAGTAATTATATGTCATGCTAACCTATTTTGATGTGTCACATGTTTTGGATTATTCCATGAAGTTTGTATGGTTGATTTTTGAGTCGACAGGTTATTATGTTGCATGGAACATCTAATTAGGCCGACCTAATTGATATTTTTGTTGGTTGTGATATATATACAAGGTCAATTCATTGTGTGGTGATGTAAGAGGTGAGATAATTAAGTGTGTGCATGTGTGATTTAGTGTAGAGTGGTGCGAGTTGTGATTAAGGTGAAATATGAAGTGTGTTAAGTTAGTTTTTAGAGCCTAATTGGAACTATCTTTAGCATATTGTAGATGCATTGTAATCAGTTCAATATCTGGCAGTGAGCCACCCTCTTTTCTATTTTATCAGTGAGCTATTTCTTCTATTCTATGGATAGTGAGTCCTCTGGACAATGAATCCTCTAGACAGTGAGTCCACTTGGCAGTGAGCCATTTTGTAATATATTGTAATCAGTTATAATATATTGTGAGCTAATCCTCATCGTGTTTTTTCCCTTTTTGAGTTTTCCATGTAAATTTGGTGTTCTTGTGTTCTTTGATTTGATGCATGATTTCTATGTTCCTTTCCATTACTACAAGTTTAAGGTCATGCATTGAATGAATTATTAAAGTTGATGAAGTTAATGAATTTTAGTGAATACTAATTCACCCCCATCTCAGTATTTTAGGTGTTCAAGAATTGGTATTAGAGCTTGGTTCCTTCAATTGGCTTGATCATTGAGGTAGATCTTGGAGGTTGAACACATGGCTACAAGGAAGTATCCCATTCCTCTGTAAGAGATTATCCTTGAAGGGTTTATTGAAGAAGATTGTGAAGTTGACATGGAAGGAGAACTCAAGTCATCTCTTGATGATTTGGATAAAGAAGAAGCTAAGAATAGATATGTGAAAAAAGGATCTTAACGATACAGATGAGTGTATTAAGAAGTTGAGAGAGAAAATCAAGAAAGCTACAAAAAGAATCAAGGAAATAAATGAGTAGCTCAAGCAATCAAATGAGACTATCACCAGCCTAAAAGTGTAAGTTGAAGAAGGAAAAAGAGTTGAAGACTGTTCGAATTCCAAATTAAGAGAAAAATATGAAGAATGTTCAAAGCTTGAACAAGAGATTGTGACTTTGAGATCAGATTTGGAGAAAGCAAAGAATCAAGAGGACTAGTTCAAGAAGAGTTCCACAATACTTGATGAAATGATTGCAAATTAGAAGGCTTCTAAAGACAAAGAATGATTAGGGTTTGAGAAAGGAGATATTTTAAAGGAAAATTAGACCCCAAACAATGCTGAAAAGAAGAATGACAAGAAGAACAATATCAAACAGGTCCAAAACCAGAAGAAAGAATTCAAAAGGCCTCCTATCAGACAACTTTCTCCACAAAGGTATTCATCTTTTAATGGTTACTATTATTCTTGCAATAAATTTGGACATAGATCTGTAGAGTGTAGAATCATAATGAATTAAAATGTTCAATCATTTCCTAGTCAGTGTTTTACATGCAATAGTTTGGTCATAAATCTAGTGAATGCAAAAATCAAATGATGAGTGGTTATAATAATGGAATAATGTTTCAATCTTTCAATGGATACTATTATACATGCAATGGATTTGTGCATAAGATTTTTGAATGTAGATCTAGAATGGCTAGAATTAAGCTTGTTCAAAAAGGTGTCATATGCTACAATTCCAACAAATCAAGACACATTGCTAAGAATTGTAGAAACAAGAATGTGAAACCCTCTGCTTCACAGAAGAAGGATGATCCAACAAAGAAAGTGGATCTGGTTGAGATGAAGAAAGATATGAATAAAATTTGGAAGAAGAAAGAAGAGAGTGAATTTAAAAGTGAGTCTATGCCAGATCTTGGTGCAAATGTTTCCTCTAGAAATTAGATGAAAATATTTGGCTTAGGGGGATTTTTAACAAAAAATCCTTAAGCCCCTACCAAAGATGTGGTGTTGATTCCTTCAACACATTGATACAAGATGTAGATTGATAAGCTTAACCTATTGGTGAAATCGGTGGTGAAAAATATTTTGTTGCGAAGATTTGTAGAGTGATTAAAGGTAACTATGTCAACACAATGGGGGTTTTCCATCTTTTTGACCTAACTTTATTCACTACAATTAATGCATTTTAGGTCTTCAGAAAAGTGTGTATATGTGATTTTTCATATTATTAAGTCATTTTCAATCATGCATTTGAGGAGTGAAGAGATAAGCAAAGGCGACTTGAAGCGTTTGGTGTGTTGTACGAAACCCTAACCGAGAAAGAAGGTATTTACAATTATTTCTTTCTATACCCTAGTTCTATGAAGTTAAAAAATGTTTACTCCACAAGTTATTGATATCTTGGAATGACCGAGACATAAGTTTAAGAAACACCCCTACAAATCCATGGATATGGATCCAGCTGACACATTTTCGAATGTTCCCTTCGGAGTGATGCATATAGAAGATGTAAGAATGTACATCCATGTGAAAATGGAAGAGTATAATCATACGAAGTTGGGAGAATTATGGTTAAATGAGTTAACTAGTGATGATTTTGAATTGAAACTAGAGTATGTGGGTTTGATCGAGAAGAAATCAGATGTTTGGAACAATTTTCCTATTTTTTGTTATGTGGATGAGTGGGTTAGATATATCTTGAGCAGAGTCCATGATAAATTATTATGGTTAGACCTTCCACACATGATCAACAAGGATGCAATTAGGGTTTTCACGAGTTTGTGCTCTACAGGACAAGTTCTGGTATTGAATTCCATGAAGAATGATGTGGTAATTAAGCTAACATGAGCAAAATTTGACAAGCATTCTCTCACCATTAATGACATCAAAGATCCAATTGTGAGGTATGCATCTATGATGATTGGGTACAAGATTTTCTTAACAAACAAAGAGAACCCTATTTTTGACACCATGATTTACACTTCCTACTAGATGGTGAAGGAAGGCATGGATATATAGACTTGTGTGAACTGCTAAGACAACAATTATTGGAGAACCTATAGAAAACTAAAGAATCAAGATACCCATTTCAGTATGGAACTCTGATCATTTGCTTGTTATTCTACTTTCTTAGGGAGTTTCCCAGAACAAGGAACATAGTATGGTTAGATAATATACCTATAGCAATACAAATAAGGGATCATTTGAGAATATTTTAGAATGATGAGTCTAGGGATTAGGATTTGTGGGGATTTTTCAAAACCTTTCAATCTTAGATGCAAGCAAGAGATGATTCCTAAAAGTGTAGTTGAGAAATACAAGAATAATGTTACTTTCATGGTCAGCAGAGATTATTGTTTGATGGAAGAAGTGGAACCTAGAATACTCTAGATTCTAGAAATGGAATATGAAGTGGTAGATGTAATTACTGGACTTGTAGAACTGATGTTGAGCAAACCAAGAGATCCTGCAATAGATAGGTTTGGAACCTATGAAGAAAAATCTAGCGAAGTGCACCTACAACACAATGGAAATGAGATAAAGAAGAATGTAGAGAAGATGAAAGCTCAAATAGAAGAGACATTGAGTACACCTAAGAGCCTAATGGAGAAATCCAAAGGAATATCCAGTCCTCTAGAAGGTACTCCAAGCACAAGAAAGTCAGTTAGGACCTCTATCCCTTCTCTAGTTGTTCCCAAAGTCTTTGGAACTAAGCCTACAATTAGTGTTAAGAAGAAAGCTACATCCAATGCCCCTATGTAACAACACAATCCTTCATAGAGGAGAAGGAAAGAAAAAGCTACAAGATAGAGAGATATACTAGATATGATGATGAAGAGGAAGAGGAAGGACCTCAATTGATCTAGAAAAGGAAATTCAGTGTCTCTCAAGCAGAGACAAGTGCAAAGAAGACCAAAGTTGATTTTGTTGATACTAATAGTGAAGAAGTTGAAAAGTAGAAGAAATCTTTCAAGATCCATGTGAGCGAGAAGAAATCAAGGTATAGAAAAGAAGAAAATTATCCTAAAGGTAAGGGGAAGAAGAAATAGAAGACCCCTCCAGTAAGAAAGAATATCCCCCTAAGGTTAGATGCACTATTTAATGGTATTGTTGAGCATGGGATGTTGGAAGAAACTGCTAAAATGTATTCATAATTAGATGATATAGATAAGGAAACAATAGAAGAAGCTATTGTGAAATATATGGTAACATTTTGTACCAGCTTAGCATAGATTGAAGATCAGTCTTCTGATGACTTGAATAATGTATTGAATACTAGAAGGCAAGAGGTTGTTGATGAGGATGCTAAAATTAGGGAATTTTCCTTGGAGAAGATTTGTTCTTCCCTTTCTAATGAAGATAGAGCTAAATTGGCTCAACTATATAGCAGGAGGTTTAAAACAAAGAAAAGAGTCAACACTTTAATGAGTAGGGACAAAGAAGATATTGAAAGGATGAAAAATGAGACACTACACAAGGTTGAAGAACTTGCCAAAGAATTGGGAATATCTCTGGATAGTGGAAGTCAAATTCAACATGATACTTTTTTCCTAGGAATCAATGAACTTGATATTAAACAACATGAGCATGCTTCAAAACATGAGGATGAACAACAACAAGAGGTAGTGACAACTAATGAATCTATAGTTGAGAATATTGATAAAGAAAAGGGAGAGAATATTCAAGAAGATGTGATGAGATAAAATATCCCTTTGAATGTGGAGAATGTGGTTGCAGAGGAATAGAAGAAAGAGAGACATGACATCCTGAAGAAGGATGAATCACAAAATAAACAAAAACTTCCCTCTCTAGATAAGAAGATAGAACATAGCAGAGAAGAGGCTATACAAAGGTCCCAGAGAAATCAAAGGCACAAAATACTGAAGAATTTCCTCCTTTGGATAATGAGAAATTTGTTGAAAAAGAGAAGAAGACTGAGGAACACTCTAGCAGTGAAAAAAAGGAGAGAAGTGTGCAGAAGGAAGGAGAAAATACAAATATTTTTGGTGAATCCTTTGGACCCTTTGGAGATTCACTAAAGGATATGCTGGATATGCAGTTGCAATTTGAACCAGTAGTATCTGCACAAGTCTTGCAAATTCCAATAAAATAGGGACAAGTTTATATGGACAAGATCTCTCCCCTACAAAAATTTAACTTGGTGATCCTTTTCATGCTTCCACAAGGAAGGAGACACTACAAACACACCAAAAGAGTGCATAATTAATTGAGGAAGCAGTCAAGGTGTTACAAGAATTCATTCCTAGTGCAACCATTGATGAATCTTTGTCCAGTGTATGAAATTTAAAGTTATTGTTAGATTACTTCAAATATTATTCTATAAGTTTAGAAGAAAATATAGAAAAATAAATGGAAAAGAAGGTCAATGATAAGAGATTAATCGAAATATCAGATAAATGCAATACTACACATGGGAAGTTACAAGGTAACTTGAAAGAGGTTCAAAATTTCTTAGAAGAAATTAAAGTTTTATTTCAGTTATGTTTGACATGGTCTAAATCTACAAGGAGCATTAAGCACTAGATGGACTCAATAGAGTCACAAATTGCTTAGGTATTCGATGTCTATGATCTAGTAAGTGATTGAGATGGTGCTACAAGGACAACCATAGAGAATCTGCATGTACAATTTTCCAACAGCAAGAACAAAAAACAAAGATAATAATGCAGTATTGTCAACTTAGATATTTGTCAAGTACAAGGCTTACTTCCTTGATTGGAGCTTTAGCTAGTACTGAGAAGGTAGTGAAATTGGATCTGGTACCCAGTTCTTTGGATGAAGGAGATGATCTCACTATGTTTGAGAGTTAGTGTTGCATGCTTGCCTTCACCAAGGAGGATTTGGAAGTTGGGAAGAAGGATTGGGAGACACACCTTGCAAAATTGAAGGTGTCTTACAAGAGTATTTTGCCTTCTTCTAGTTGAAAATGTACATTTGTGTTTTACTTATGTAGTTTTTAATTTCATTGTACACAGAAATAGTGGATAATGTTGCAATACATTTTTGGTCATTTTTTATGGATAACATTGTTAGGAGGAGCTAATTTAATGTAAATTTTTGGATAAGTGTTGAGTATAGGAGTAAAAATAGTAAGGGGGAGCTATACTAATGTATATACATATATATCTACAAAGGGGGAGAACAGTTGAAGTAGTTTGAGAAGTTTGATACTGTGAGATCTTTTCCCTTGATGTCAAAGAGGGAGTAGTTTAAGAGTTTTTGAGAACGTGTTTCCATCAATGAAAAAGAGGGAGATTGTTTGAAGTTTTTTTTCCATTGAGAAGATTGATGAATGTATGGAATATGATATTAATATGGTGTTTTCATCGATGTCAACATTGATGCATTGATGTATAACTGATGATTTATGAGCATGATTGAATATGGTGTTGTCACTGATGTCATCCCACTAAACAGTTGTAGAAGTGTTGGTCTGGAGAAGACCAAATGTTTTGGATGATTTCCTAAGTCCTAGTGCATAGTTTCAATGTTAAGTGAGCCACTTTTGTGGTCCACATTTCTCCTCTATGAAGAATCTTGTCATGTGATTTTGAGGTAATATTGGTGTATGTTGGAGGAATCTAAATCCAAATTTTCAATCCTTGAACTCCTCTATAGCTAAAGTTAGAGTTGAAATAGTATCGAACTTAGTAATTTCAGAGTTACAATGACAAAGTACATGATTGGAATGCTCCACATTCCACCAAAGATGAATATTTTGCTATACAATTTTGAGGATGTGATTATAAATTTCAAAAGTGTGTATGCTCCAAGTGGCAAGTGCTTTGGAGATCTACATGTCAAGTTGTGAATAACAAGTTGGTTTATTCTATTGTTGCTTCACCAATGGTGTTGACCTAAAGGGTTTGGGATCGTGCGAAAATAAAGCATGTACGGATCAACTTATGAGAGTAATTATAGGTCATGTCAACCTATTTTGATGTGTCACATGTTTTGGCTTATTCCATGAAGCATGTGTGGTTGAGTTTTGAGCCGACACATTATTGTGTTGAATGACACATCTAATTAGGCTGACCTAATTGATGTTTTTATTGGTTGTGATATATATACAAGGTCAATTCCTTGTGTGGTGATGTAAGAGGTGAGATAATCAAGTGTGTGTATGAAATCTAGTGTAGAGTAGTGTGAGTTGTGATTAGGGTGAATTATGAAGTTTGTTAAGTCAGTTTTTAGAGCCTAATTGGAACTATCTTCAACATATTACAGATGCATTGTAATCACTTGAATATCTGGTAGTAAGCCACCCTCTTTTCTATTTTGGTAGTGAGCCATTTCTTCTATTCCCTAGAAAGCGAGTCCTCCAGACAGTGAGTCCACCTAGCAGTGAGCTATCCTATAATATCTTGTAACTAATTATAATATATTGTGAGCTAATCCTCACAGTGTTTTTCCCCTTTTTGGGTTTTCCACAGAAATCTGGTGTTCTTTTGTTCTTTGATGTGATGCATGCTTTCTATGTTCCTTTCCATTACTGCAACTTTAATGTGATGCATTGAATGAATGATTAAATTTGATGAATTTAATGAATTTCAGTGAATACTAACTCACCCCCCCTCTCAGTACTTCGGGTGTTAAAAAAAGTGCAATTATACCAAATCATGGAGAGATAATTTTTTAAATAATATAAAATAAAATAATCCTTTTATATTTTTTTATTGTTAAAATATAGACTAACCACCTACACCCTTAGTGCAAACCCACACTTTAATATACTTCTAATGGAAAAAATATACATATTTAATATCTTCAAAATCTGGAATCATTGTCATAAAGAGCCCTAAAATATGGAACCAAGGAAAATCCACTCCTTACATCTAACACAATATTTTTCTATTTTAAATTCTTGAACTAAGTATCATTTTTAATTTATCTAACTTCCCCATTTGTTTATATTCATGATAATAATCAAATCCAAATCCTTTTTCTAAATTAATGTGTTCTTATTTACATACATTCATTTCATTAATAGAAATTTATTATGTAGATGAAACCCTTTTAATATTTTATTTGTTACAACAAATAAAAAAAATGATCTAACAAGAATATTCTTGAAAGAAGGTCTAGAATATGATGGTTTGGGGATATTTTTTAAAATTTAAAACAATGATAATAAAAGAATCTTATCCAAAGTAGGTCTAAAATATGATGGTTTGTGGACCTTTTAAATTTTTTTTTAGAGCATATATTACAATTTGAAAATTTATTTGACTTGCTTTTCAAATTTTAAACTATTTAATTGTGAAGTGGGGTTAGTGGAAAATGGAAATGAAGCGAGAATTATTAAAATAGGGTTAGAATTCACAATACCCAAATCTAGAACAATGATCAAATACCACTTACAAATGAAATGGAATGCAGACAAGTTAGAAATCAACAATAGCAGTGAAATCCCAATTCAAAACATGAAATCAAACATGTGGAAACCTAACATTCTATTTTGAAATTGGTTGATGGTGTGTTGGATTGCTCAATCATTAGCTCCCATGATTGCAAAAGCTTCAAATGACCTAGATGATGTTGCTCAAATTCCCAAATGATATGAATGTGCTCAAATGATTCTAGGTGTTGTGATTATGGAGGGAAGATGGTTATTTTATAGATTTTTAAGATTTAGATCAACGGTGGAGAATAGATCTTGAGATCAATGGATGAGATTAGATCAATTATGAGGATGAAAGATCAAGATTAATTTGAACTCAAAAAATCTCCACAATTTTAGGGAATCAGTTAAGATATTTTGAAATGAAGGATGGAGATTAGATCAAGAAAATGAACGGTTGAGGATGGATGAGGAATTTGAGATATTTTGGATATTTTGAAAAAGAATATTCCATGAGAATATCTCTTTGAGAGGGAAATTAGATTAATTAAATAGTTCAAGATCATTTAATTATGGAGGATTAGGATATTCCATTTTAAAAAAGAATATTCTATGCAAGTGG
This sequence comes from Sequoia sempervirens, assembly GCA_007258455.2. NCBI lineage: Eukaryota > Viridiplantae > Streptophyta > Pinopsida > Cupressales > Cupressaceae > Sequoia > Sequoia sempervirens. Next base: position 905,100,395 of record VDFB02281492.1, read on the forward strand.
AAGGAAAAATTAAATAACTAAATAATTCAAAATTATTTGATTATGAGACATTAGAAGAAAATTAGATTTTGTTAATTAAATAATTAAAATTATTCAATTAGAGGTGATAAGAGGAAAATTAGTGAAAGAAGATGAATTAATTAAATAATTCAAAATTACTTAATTAATAGAAGAAATTAGGATAATTAATGAGAAATGATGTTAAAGGGGGAATCAGTGATGCAAGTGATGTCAATGATGAATTTTGTGTTGTTAATGATGAAAAATACAAGATCAGGGATGTGTGATACGAATTAGGCATTTTTGTAAGTCTACATTTTCCCCCTCTTTGACACAATGTACTGGTTACTTTATTTCAAAGATATTCACTACTCAGCTAAAAAAAATTAAAATTTTTTGATGCCCCATTCTGCCCCAGTGGATGATGGAAGCACGATAGGATGCTAGGTTGCCCCCTCGGGAGGTTAGCGAGAAAAAATAATTTTTGGGTCATGCTCACGAGAAGAGTTCAAGATTGGTTTAGATGAGAAGAGGATGAAAAATGAGGCCCTAGGGTTCCTAGAAATGATTAGGATTGATAGCAAGTCTTAAAAAATGATAACATAGGGCAGTCATGGTCAAAACCCTAGGTTTTGGCGTAATATATAGGCAATTAGGTTCAAAATATCCTCATTTATACACTCAAATTTCTAGATTTCTAGAGGTCAGAGCCTTCCCTTCGCTGAGACACCTTCTATAATGGCGCTTGTTCCTCATGCCCCACACTGCGCACATAGAGTTCGCTAGTTCAAGAGACCTACCAAAGAGAGCCCAATGATACGTATAAATTTAATTTTAGGTTGCATGGTATTAATTACTAGCTAAAGATAGGAAAAAATGCATCAATCTACAAATCGACGCTTTCAAAACCCGATAGGGCATGTTTGTAATTGCAGATTGTCACTCTTTCCATACAACAACACCTTTGCAATGGGTTGACACATTTTCTATGAAGCGATGCACAGATATTGATGTGTTTGAGGACATGTTGACATCTAAATTTGAGATATTGACGCATTTAAAAAATGGTCCACATCTGACTATTATGCATCGACACATTTGTGCAAAGCGACATGTTTTCTCTTTTAGGTCAAACATTTAGGATTTTTACTAGATTTTTAAAAAATTGACATTGTTGTCTTCATGATTTTAGGTTGGACTTCACCCTATCTACTCTAGAGAGCAGAGACCATAGATCATGGATCAGATGGCTCGATTATAAGAGCTAGATGTTCAATTCTTGGTTGGGGTTGGTCTATTCCACATCATGTATATGCCTGAGATTCGAGCACATAGAGCGATGATGACTGCATTGGTTAAGAGATGGAGATTTGACACTACCACTTTCCATCTACCGACTGGGGAGTGCATGTTCACATTAGAGGATGTTTGGTGTATCCTCAAGGTATCTATTGATGGTGCTTGGGTTATCTATGACATGGAGGCATGCACAAAATCTATGCAGAGACTTATTGGTGATGATGAGCTAGATATTGTTGATGTACAACTAGATCTATGACCTTACTATGGAGAGGTCTATAAGATTGTACTTTATTTAGTTGCTTTGATTATGGGGTCTCTTAAACTGAATAGGAGGTCATGAGGATTCTCTATTGGATGGGGCTATGTTATCAAGGGCATGATTTTAGAGGGTATTATCTATGCATGGGGACCATATGATCTTGGTACCACACTTGATTATGCAACATGGTGGTTCCAAAGACAATCGTTGACATTCACACATCCACCAAGTGGAATAGGGGCCATAGGTGGACAACGGAGGCAACCAAATGGAGAGATGGGTAGGTCTTGAAGGATGAGGAAAAAAGTAGAGGAAAAGGTCAGACAAGTTGCACCCCATGTAACACAACAACCACCTCCACAACAACAGCCACAACAGCCACCATAACATGATCAACATGAGGCACGATAGGATGAGCAGCAGATTCCTATGTAGGACCCTTCTTGAGATGAGGGAGTAGGAGGTGATGATCACTAAGATGAGAATGTTGGGTTAGCACTTGTTTAATTAGATCAAGATCAGGTGCATAGAGAGTGTGATGGTTACCACATAGAGCGGGATTAGGTCACCACATAGCTAATACAAAGGAAAACCATGAGGGACCAGACTTTGGTTGATAAGGATGCATGAGAAGTAGAGAGAGAATTTGAGAGCACCCAATGATAGGGTATAGAGGGATAGGTTGCTTAGATCGCCCCTGAGAGAGATCATGCACGTGTGGAGAGGGATGCAACTATTGCTAAGAGAGACACTGAGCATGGTTGGCGTATCCAACTTGAGATTGCACAGGGCTCCATGGTTACCATGGATAGACATATGAGAGAGAGAGAGAAAATCATATAGGAGGCCACTTACTACTGAAAATTATATGAGGCGACTATCCCACGAGATTAGAGGTTGCCAAATTTCATAGCTAGGAGTGCCACTACAACAGGGTTGAGTAGATCAGAGGGTGGCTCAATCAATCGAACCTCTCAGCAGACACAAAGACATATTTTTTAGCCACACTCTCCCACACATAGCCAACAAACATAGAGGTATCCAGGACATAGAGATCAGCATTATGATAAGCCTATCATGGGGCCTCCATCGTATCAACCTCTTCCCAATGGAGAGGAGCATAGGAGTGGATAAGAATTATACAAATTTTTGATGTATATATTTTTTATTTTGATGTACATTTGACATAGAAATTTATGACGTGTATACATTTATTAGCCTTTTGACCCTCATGTACATATGTTTTGGATGTATAGATATGTATCACACATGTGACAGATGATGATGTATCATGACATTTGCATTTTTGATGATATATATGAGATGACATAATTTTGATGTGGCTATGATGTGTATGATTCTTATTGATTTTATGCATGGTGTCGATGATCTGATATGATGATGCATGATTATGATTCGATTATGGATGCAATGGTGTTTATGATGATTATGATGATGTTAACTATTTGTTGATGCAAGATGTGGTGACATGAAAGAATGATATGTAGACATGATTTATGGATGTGGCAAGATATGGATGATATATGATGTATATGATATGAGATGGATGGATGCACAGATAATGATTTTGTGGATGCAAGATGCACACGATACTAATGATGTTATAGATACAAGATGCATGAGATTGATGTTATTAGGAAGAATAAATAGAGAGATCTGATGATGAAAGAATAGATGGTGTTGATCCAATTGTTATGAATGTGGATATGAATGATATTGATAATGATAATTGATGATGTATAGAAAATGTGATGAGTATGATTTTTATTTTAGGGAAAACTAAGTAATTTCATCATAGAAATACTTATTAATGTAGAAAATAGATACAATGCACCAAGGTATGAAGAACCAAGAATAATTTGTATCTATTGCATGGACTTCGAATTTGCAAATAAGAGGAGTATTCATGTTCATACTAGACATGAAAAACTTGTTATGAGTGTATGGATTAAAATCTCATAGAAGGTTGAACCAGTGCACAAAGAGGTATGAAGAATCAATCATGCAAAGCCACTTTATGTTGCATAAAATGACTTCCACACACACAAGGAAAGTATTCGCCATGGTCATATTACAAGAATATCTAACAAGTTCATGACATGTACAAAATCAATGACCATGCCTTATTCCTTCCTCTCTAAATATTTTTGAAGATATCCTCAAGAGGTCATCAGAATAAGACAATAAGATAAATCAAAAGAAAGGACCAAAATAGATGAACAAAGCTTCCATAACACTTGCCAAAGATGTTTATAGTTTAGAGATGTTATCAGTTGATGATGCCCATTTTGGGAATGATATATCCGTTAAGGAATATACTAGGATGTTTATGGCGACAAAGATGATTGACGATTGATAAGTAGTTGATATTTAGGCGTTGTTTTATCTAATGGTGATCAAGTCTTTCACGATTTTTGATTGAATGTTCTAGATTTCAATGACTACTATGTTTTATTTGATTGTATTGTCAAAGGTTGAGGGTGATGATAAATTTATTATGGGTGGATAGTTTACTACAAATGGGTGATGATGGAGATGGTATTTTTGAGATTTTTTGAATGTTTTTTTATGTTTTTGAAAGTTATTTGAGGCTTTTTTGAGTTTTTGAATATATTTTGATTTTTTTGGTATTTCAAGGACATTTAGACCAAGAGAACATAACCTAGGGGACTGACCTATTCCTCGAGGGCTCATCGATGATGGCCTTACCTATGTAATTTCATAGAGTCTTCGTAGTTCAATTATTTGGACTGGTATTAGCTAACACTTCGAGGGATAATAATGTTTTTGAGGTTTTTGAATGTTTTAGAAATGTTTTTTAGATTTTTAGGAATATTTAGATGTTTTGTGGATTTTCAAGAATGTTTGGATGTTTTTGGATCTTTCAAGGCTATTTGGATGTTTTTGAATTTTGTGAGGTTATTTGGATGTTTTTGGATTTTGCGAGGTTATTTGGATGTTTTTGGATTTTGTGAGGTTATTTCGATGTTTCTAGATTTTGTGAGGTTATACATGACTTGAGAGATGAACAAGGATCCAATCTGTCTACCAGGTTCAGGAGGATGCCCCCATTTAGGTATAGGATTACTTTTATTATGGATATATGGGATGATGTAGATGGAGGATAGTGGTAGTGTAATGAGGTTAGGCACATAACAAGTGATCAAGCCATGGTTGGAAACACGTTTATCACAACATGGATGGATGGAATGGATGAATACGATGGATGGGTGAAGAGAAGTTTCAATAGATGATAAGGTGGAGCTTATTCAAACCTGGCACCTGTTTTCCAGGTTTTCACTATGGTACCTATCCTAGAAGAAACAACAAAGTGGTTTTCACTAAAAAGATGATTTATTTCTCTTTACTATATATTTTTTTTTTGCCAGGATATTCCAATAGGCTAGGTGTAGAACTTCTTGAGATGACTACTATTGATAGGTTATACTAAAGGTTCTCCTTCAGGGGTATCCAACTAATATGTGCTTGAGTCATAGTTTTTGGTGACCACAAAGGTTCCTAACCAATTTGATTCAAATTTTCCTTTACCCTCTTGATTAAGCTGAATCTTTTGATTTTCCTTCAGGATTAGGTCGCCCACTTGGAAGCTCCTATTTTTTATTCTCTTATCATAGTTGGATTTGAAATGGTTTTATTATACTTAAAGATAGTTGAGAGCACTCAAAATTCTTTCATCCAACAATTCAAGCTCATGTAGTCTGGATACTTGATATTCTTCATTGTTGACAATATTCTGCAAAGATACCCTCAAGGATGGAATTTTGACCTCTATAGGAAAGATAGCTTTAGTTTCGTATACTAGGGGAAAAGGGGTAGTGCTAGTGGGTGTATGGATGTTGGTTCAATAGGCCAACAAAGATGGACTTAGTTGGAGGTGCCAGTCACGACTAGTGCCATTAACTATCTTTTTGAGGATTTTGAGAATGGTTTTATTTGATGCTTCCTCCTAATTGTTTCCCTAGGGGTAGTACAAGGTGGAAAAAAAGTGTTGGATGTGGAACTTAGCACAAAGGTCACATAAATCTTGATTCTTAAATGGAGTTCCATTGTCAGTGACAATGGTTTGGGGTATGTCGTAGAAAAAAAACAAATGGTTTAGGATAAACTTATCTCTTAGTTATTTGCTAGCCTATGATATAGGTCAAGGGTATAGCTTCTATCCACTTTGTGAAGTTCTTCGTGGTAGTTATAATAAATTTATATTTGTTTAATAAGGTAGGGGATATCTTTCCTATGAGGTTGAGTCCCCATTGTGAAAAGGGCCATGGTGTAGTGACTTCCTATGTTAGTGCATGAATAAGATCACTCTTTTGCTGGCATTGAAGATATTTCTTAGCAAACTGATTAGATTCTTGTTCCATCATGGGCTAGTAGTATCCAATCCTTACCAGTTTCTTGAATAGATTAGGTCTACTAGAATGTGATCTGCAAACACCTTGATGTACTTCGTCCAAGGCGGTCAATTCCTCTTTAGGGTTAAGACATCAAAGAAATGTTACATCAAGACTTCGTTGGTATAACATATTGCTAAGAATGGTAAAGTGTGAGGTTCATCAGATAAAGGTTTTCTTTTTGTTTCTCATAAGGTTAAGGGGTATTGTTCCATGTTGGATATAGGCATAGATATCTTGATACCAAGGTGAGTCAGGACCAACAACTTTACACACAATTTCAAATTTTGAGACAACAAATGCGGGTACAAGAAACTCACATTTATGACTATTTTTTGGTATGTCCAGAAGAGAACCAATAGTAGCCATAGCATTAACAAATTTTTTATTTATCCTTGGTATTTTTTCAAAGAGAATGACTAGAATATACTGCTTAAAAATATCTACCGTCCTTTTATAAGGAATAAATTTATCATTCTGGGTTTGGTATTTGTTATTCACTTGTTGGATTACTAGTTATGAGTCACCATAGACTTGTAATTCCTTTATTTTTTATTCAACTATCATTCTTAATCCATTGATCAGTGCTTCATACTATGTTGTGTTGTTAGTAAAAGAAAAGGCTATCTTGTATGATTTGGGTATAGAATCTCCTTGAGGTGTAACAAAGAGAATGACAGCTCCAGATCCATGTTGAGTGTGAGATCCATCAAAGTACAATTTTCATCAACTTGTTTGAGTCACCACAAGGATTTTTTCATCCAAAAATTCAGATATCAAAGGATGGTGGTCTTCAATAGGTGCTTTGACCAGCTAATCCACTATCACTTGTCCTTTGATTGCTTTTCTATCAACATACTCTATGTCAAATTCCTTGAGGATCATAACCCATTTTACCATTCGACTGATTAAGGTTGCCTTAGACAAAAGATATTTCAGTGGGTCCACTTTAGAGATTAACTTGATTTGTTGGTTAAGCATATAGTGTCTAAGATTTTGTGATATAAAGATAATGATTGAACAATCCCACTCCACAGGTGTGTAATTTAGTTCATAACCCACAAATGTGCAACTGATATAATATACTACTCTTTCTTTACCAGTCTCATCATGTTGTGCTAATAAAGTGCCTATAGAAGTTGCTAATATGTAGACGATCAATGGTTTGTTCGATAGGGGAGGCATCAAAATAGGACGTGATGCCAAATAGTCCTTAATTTGTTGAAAAGCTTGTTGGAATTTATCTTCCCATTTAAATGCAACATCTTTGCGAAGCAGATGTGTAAAAGGGTAGCACTTGTCAACTAGTTGTGCTATAAATCTTCAAATGGATTGAAATTTTACTTGAAGTCTATGACATTGTTTCAATGTATTTGGTGGAGGCATTTCCATGATGGCCTTAACCTTAGTAGAATCCACTTCTATACCTCTTCGGGATACAATGTATCCTAGTAGATTCCCTGATGTGACGTCGAAAAAACATTTCTTTGGATTTGTGTGCTAGGACATCCAAGTGACCTTATCTTGTTCAGAGTTTTTTTAGAAGATAATCTACATAATTCTCCATAGTGATGTGAAACATGTCTCAAAAAATAGTGGTCATCACCCTTTGATAGGTAGCTCCCGCATTTTTAAGCCCAAATGATGACATTCCAATAGTAAGTTTCCCATGGACAGGTGAAGGCGGTCTTGTGTTGGTCTTTTGGAAATATTTTAATTTGATTGTATCTTGAAAAAACGTCCATGAGGGAGAGCATTTTGTGACCTACTCTTAAATCCACTATGATGTCTATATTCAGCAAGGGAAAGTCATCCTTCAAATATAAACTTGTTGAGATCTATGAAATTAGTACAAATCCTTATGCCCCTAGTGGGTTTAGAATTGGTACAAGATTTGTTATGATCCCTATTTTTATGGTTCGTATTTTACAATGTTTGATTAATTAATTGGTGGTGAAATATAAGTGCAATGAAATAAAAAGGAATTAATTATAATTTAATTATAGATTTTATTTATTCCAAATAAATGATAATACTTGGTTAATTTAGAATAATTATTTATATTCCCAATTGAATGAACTTTCTTTATTATTTATTTCGAGTAAATATTTAATTTGCAAGTGAATAATATTTCTTTATTTTCTTATTAAGAATAAATATTTATTTTGCAAATTAAAAATGTCTTTTTTCATTATCTTTTCTAAAAAACATAACTGAAATGAGCACCAGAAAGTAATTTTTTGGGAAATCACAACAAAACAGGAAGAGTGGGGGAGAAAGAGGAACATCAATAAGATGAAGAAAATATACAGGGAGCAATTTCAAGGTTTTCAATTTCTTTCCAATGAATTACAAAATGTGTAAAAGATGATTGTTTGTGGAACGATTTACTTCTCTCTTGAAACCCTTATGAATGGTAATTGCAAAATTGAGCCTAGTGTTTCAATGTTTTATTGATTGTATATGATTCAACATCATGACTGTACAATTCTGAAATTTTCCCAATTCTTTTGTATAAAACTATATATATTGATATAAATATATATATATATATATATATCAATATATATAATATTTATTAGCCGATAGGCTATATATTGTAGGAGCTTTGGCCGGAAACCTGTCTCACGCCGGCTAACTACAAAAATTCCCCACAAAACCATTAATGGTTTCAGAAATGCGGTCCGGTGAGGTGAGCTTTAAATTTAATCTGTTGTGGTAGGGTTTCTTTGTCCATTTTCTGTCAACGACATCGTTGACAGGACACAATTTGTGCAAAATCTTTTAGGGCTTCTCTGTCTATTTTCTCTCTGCGGCATCGTTGACAGTAGGACACAATTTGAGCAAAATCTTCTAGGGTTTCTGAATTGTGCACAGGCCCTAGCCATAGAAGATATGATGAATTTATGGGGTTTTAATTCTACATAGAACGTCAACCTTTCTAATCTCTCAAGCTCAAGAATACACTCATAGGCCACAGAGGCTATGTGAACATTGTCATTGTCTCTCGTGATGGCTCACTCTGCGCCAGCGGTGGGAAGGATGGGGTCACAATGCCCTGGGACCTTGCCGAAGGCAAGAGGCTTTATTCGCTTGATGCCGAGGACATCATCCATGCCCTCTGCTTCAACCCAATAGGTACTGGCTCTGTGCCGCCATGCAACAACACACCAAGAATTGGGATCTCGAGAGCAAGAGCATTGTTGCCAATCTAAGTCCCGATTTCATGCCCACCAAGAAATCCCAGGTCGGTAGTTGATAAATAATTGATTTATTTATCTATTTTTATTTCATTCGAACTAACAGATGTGTGAAACCTCAAATGCTTGCACTGATCAAAGTATCAGAGCTATTCCTGAAAACTGTACAGGTAATGTGGCTTTAATGGGTTTATGCATTGTTTTGTTTGAATAGTGGTGGATGCGATGTTATGGAGGCAAAGTAATGTATCGATAGGCATCCTTGTGGGTGCAACGATAGCCTAGATATTGTTTGAGCAATTAGAATACACTTTCTTGTCACTCGCCGCCAATGTGCTTTTTCTCTTGGTAACAATCCTGTTTGTTTGGGCAACAACAATAGCTCTCATAGGCAGGTGAAAATTTATACCAAAATCCTTATACTCTGATGATTTTCTGCCATTAATTGAGGAAATGAGGTTTTGTTTAAGAATATAATATGATATGAAGATTTTTTAGTTGTAAAAATAATTTTAAGATGGTATTTTTTTAGGTGTATGGAATTGGGGAAAATATATATTTATAAAAAATAGATTTCTTTAAGATGTTTCTGTCATAAAAGAAATGAGAAAAAATTCAGCAAAGCAAACATATTTATCTGCAATAGATTATTTGATTAATTTAATGGCATGAATTTAATCTGATTGAAGACCTGTGATGACCAAATAAGTTTTATTTACATGTTAAAGAAGGATGTAGTGGAAGAATGGAAAAGCAAAAAATATTTGTAATTTTGCATATGGTCTAGGTCACTGTTTCCCATCTATATCGCATGTATCGATAATCATCAATTTTCTTCTACCAAATATCAAAGGTTGAGGATATCCATGATACAATAAATTGTTTGGTATCAGAATAGGGCTTATCTATGATGACATATTTGGTACTTGACAAAAATTGATTCTTATTCTACTCAGTTCTTACTTGTGTTTTATAACATTTTTTTAATAGCTAGAAGTTAACTGGACTACCCAAATTTTCTTGACCTTGTTGACTTATGGGTTCTGTAGTGTAGCATCCCATGCTTTTCTTAATTTCTCTTCAATTCCAAACCAAATAAAGCTTGATAGAAATTAAGTCAATGAAAGATAATCTCTTCCATTAATAATTTTTTTTTCATAATTTTGAACCAATCAATTATCTTAAGAGTATTTTATATTATTCACGAGTTTGTTTTGTTGTTTAATTTAGGAACACAAGTCTATATTGATATTTCTTTGACTGAAAACTAAAGATTGAGGGGTATCCATTTTATCAAAGTCGTCCAGGACATCAGCCTATCCTCATCCCTTATATCATATCTTCAAACATTTGAATCTTGATGAATGACATAATCATAAAACATATTATCACCCTAACGAATTGTACTAAACCAATTGAACACAACCCATTGATGAACAATTAATTATACAATTTGATTTTTTATTGATAATCTCATGTTCTCCCTTATGAACTTGCGAAAGGGTTTCTATCCTCTGTTATTAAGTTCCAAAGGCTCGAAGACCAAAGAGGAATGTTTGTGCAAGATCAGGATTAAAAAATTGGTTTAAACTAAATAAACAATTGTTATATCTTCAATAAAAGTGTATCATAGCTTGTAATGAGAAAAGCTTTATCAATCAGGTTTGGCTGCTCCCTCAATGACTGCCCATTTTTAAGCAATAGTAAAAATGGTCAACTGTTGTTTGTATAGCCCAACTTTTAAAATTGTGAAAATTTTCAAATCGTCCGTAGCCTCCAAGTTTTCAATTCACAAACTTATTTTGAAGTAAACTGATTTCAATTGAAAAAAATTTGATGGTGGAATTTGGTGCTATTTTGAGTAGTCACAACATATATGTAATGCTCCAATTTACTGACTATCTTCGATTGTACAGGCCACCTCCTCCATTTTCTGAATTAGAATTATCAGAAGAATTGGTGAACGAAACAACCAGTTCAATAAGGGAACAGGTCAACTTTCTATTTAGAGTTGCAAATGATATTGCTCTTGGGAAATATCCCAAACTCTTCTTCAAGCTGATTATAAATGAAAACTTCTTGTGTGCATGCATTTCTTTTCCTTGCAAATAAAATTGTTTTAATGGTTTCTTATTATCTATCTCAGGTGGCTGCTTACTTGTGGCTTATCTCAACCATTGGAGGTTGGTTATATTTCCTTACACTTGGGTATACAACTAAGTACCAGATTCTATTGAGAGATTTTATAAATGAGATTATTTTTTGAGAACATGTAGATTGTTTACTTATGGATCAATTCCCAAAATGACTGGTTGTCTGTTTATGTCGGACCCATTTTCTGTAAGCAAGTTTTCAGACATAGTCTTTATGCTTTACTGCAACCAAGCTAATGGATGGCGGCTATGATAGGTCTTGTCACTTTCCTCACAATTCCTGTCTTATACGAGAAGTATGAAGACCATGTGGACAGATATGCAACTATTGCCCTGAAGCAACTAACAAAGCTTTACTTGAGAATCAACGAATATGTTTCATATATCATCAGCAAGATACCTAAGAAATACAAATACTTCAAGGGAAGGAAGATACTGTAGATAAGTACTTTTTTTTTGCATTTGAATGAAGAGCCTGTAATGCTTCAGCTGTTCATAAGGGAAGTGAAGGTGGTTTTCCCAGGAGGGTAAAGTTGAGACATTTGGATTGTTTTTTATGTATGTGATAATGAGGAAGCCAAGGCAATTTTTCAGATTCCTGCCTTCTTGTACTGAGTTTCAAGTAATTTGGTCTTCGTTGTTGGACACCAACATTATTTTGGACATCTTTTTTATAACATTCAAGTGGTTTACTACAAATTATGATGAAAATAGTTTTAAATTCAAATGTTAGAGCTAAAGCTAATTTGAATTATTTTGGTTGTAACATTGGGTGCTTGTCCAGTTAAATTAATCTATTTGTGGAAGGTTTCTTACCAATAATATTTGTTGAAAGTAGTTCTTTATACATCCAGGATTTTGAAAAAAAAAAAACTATTCATCTTTAGGATTGGGGTCTAGATAAATGCACTATTAAATTGTCCTCATATGTATATGAATGTCAATAGACGTGATATAGAAATAACATATTTTCCAAAAACCTGGTATATGATATAATTGGAATATCACATTAGTAAAAATAAAGAATATGCCTCCTTAACATGTTAATTTACATATAGTTTTCTATCGGGTAACCCTTGCACCCCTTCTGCAAGTGCTAGTTTGTAATCAATATCGTACTGTGTATATCACTGTGTTGTATAACCAATACTTGACACTTTGATTTAACCCGATGATTTTTTTTTGTATTTGGTATTTGACAGCTGTGTCTATATTTGGTATTCATTATTGTTAACCGGATCCTTTTATGATATCATTCCCTACGTCTTAGTTTCCATTATGTCTCATTCAAACTAATCTCGACATCATGCATCCCTTGTGGGCTCTATTTTTGTATCTGTGGGAATTTGTTTTAATTTGATTTACCTTTCTATGACTTAGACTACGGATTCGACCAGTCCTTGTTTGAGACTCTGCCTTGATTGTATGTGTGTTGTGAACTCATAGTTATTAAATTAGTAATCGTGGCAAATAATATGTTAGTAATTCGTTTCTTTCCAAATGCATTTGCTTGAAAGTTTCTAAGTCTTTTTCTCATATTCATCCTACGCGCTTGTCTTATGTAAGTCATCTTTCAAATGGTTCATTTAGCATCACCAATAACCTCTTTAATGATTGTTGTCCCTGCTTTAAATGATAAAAATGATTCACCTCTCTCAGATCAATCTCTTGTGATCAGCCTCTGCGTTTATAGATTGGAATTCGTATGATAAGCTTCTTGGTGTGTAACAAATGCGATAGACTTAGCGGTTGCTCTATGAATTATATAAAATTTCATTTGTATGCCTCACTGTAAGCTAGTCACTAGTTTCGAGATGTTGTGTCTTGAATTTCAGTCTTATTCCTTTTAGTTGATGAAATGTACTGGTGGATAAATGATCCCTGCATCCTCTTGAAGGCCAATATGGTGGATACCTGACAATGACCGAATTTTGTGTTAGAAATTGTATTACCCTTGCATCTGGATGTTGTTGTACTCTCTACTTCTTGGAAAAGCTTTAAACAAAGATAGGCTTCAAATTCAACATTTGTTAATACACTGCCTTTGGGATATCCCTAATATATGGCTGTTGATCGATAGTTAAGGGGTTCCTAGCATATGGAGTCGATTCTTGTCTTGAGAATAGTTAATGTTAGTGGATATATCAAATTCTGCTCCATGGGTTCCAACATTATGCAGTATGTACATTGTGATTACCTGTATTTGGACGTTTCATCGAGGTCTAATCGTGACTATAATTATTTACATTATATATATATGATTTTGCTACTATTCCATATGGGAAAATATAGGAGTTTTGTCTTATTAAAAGATACAAGGTTATATGGAAATAATAATATAAATAAATATAAATATACATATATATATATGTATATATGTATATATGTGCTCATAGGTATTGTATACTTGTAAAAGAGGGTTGTTACTTTTAAATATAAACATAGTTAGTTTAGAAATATAAGGAGAGCAATAAGTATATATATGAAACAATAGATTAATTCTATTCTGTGCTGAAGGATTATAAATTGTACTGGTTGTGTTTTAAAGTTTATCTCATATTCTTGCTTTTGTCATAAAAATTGAGTTCATGTAAGAAGCAAAGTAATTGAATTATGGCATGGAATGTTTGGGAGATATTGTTCAAGTTGAGTCATAATGTGAAAATTAGCTTTTGGTCTCAGTGTTAGAAATAAGTGGTGTTGTCCTTCTTATTCACTCTTTGACAATTATTTTGTTCCACCTTGTGCTTAAAGATGTATTGAGAGAATAGTTGTTCATGTATCGATGATTGAATTATGTAAGTCCTCTATGGATTCATTGTTTATAGTATTGGGGTTGAGTTCTTGTATGATGTTTTGTTTGGGTGATTTCAGATGAATGAATTAGAGTAATAATTAATGACCATCGATTTCTTTTATGACTGGTAAATAGACAAACTATACATTTATTGTGTAGTTGTTGTTGGTTAACATGTGGGGTGGAATGATATCTTCCATGGACATTTGGTTATTTGGCTAATAGCTTTAGACATTGTGGTTGTTTTGATTTTGAGTTTGATGTTGAGTATGAGATCAAGTTATTGTTGCTACTTCAATTTGGAAACCATTGTGTTGCAATCGGTTTGCTTCTAGAGGCTTGTGGGGATATGATTTTTTTTTCTTGCAAGAATTGGTATGGGGGCCGGTGACCTAGGAGGTTTCACCTTGGGTAACTCATATCATTACCTGAAGTATTTATTTGAATTTTGTGTTGTCTCGCTTGAAAGAGGGTGGTTCCATGAATTTTTTATTCTGATGATGGTTGACATTTACACTTGGATTTTGTTTATGTGGGTTTAAGCCTTGCACTTGAATGTGGTTTTCGTTGCTCTGAAGTTCTAGTGTAAGATGGTGCATGCCTCACTTGGTGCAGTTATTTTGGAATTTGGTATCTTGTGCAAGTTTGCTTGCCCATTTGTGATTTTGAGATTTTGTTGTTAATTGGGGGAGTGGCTCACAATAGGGGTCTGACGCCCAAAGTGGTTGGTCTAGGGTAACCCTTGTGAGTTTAATCAAGTGGTAACTAAATTAATTAATTAGGGGGTTTGGGTAGTTTCACATATTAATTCAGATAATGTGGCCTCATTCATGGGCCCAAGTGTTCGTTTAGGCTTGGGATGAGTGGGAAGGCCTAAAATGGCAAGGTCAACTGTCTTGCCTCTGCATAGTAATTTTGCAAGGTATGTTGATCCCGCATAGCATGCATGGGGGCTCGGCGGCTAGTAGAGGTTACTAGGATGACCCAAGATGGGGCTGACAGTCTAGGAAGGTTACGCCAGGGTAACCTATGTCTACCTATGCGATGACACTCCACCTTTTAACAACCTTGTATGTTGTTGTTCCCTTCTTATTGTTCTTGAGCCTCTAGAAGCAGATATTTTTATGTGTTTGTTGATGCTTTGTTATGTTGCCTTGTGATGGTTATTTATTATGATGTTTACGTCTTGTGTTGGTTATTCCTTGTTTTGGAGGTTACTTTATGTTATTGTTTCTCTTGTTGTGAAGTCTTGTAAACCTTGTCTTTCTTGATGGTTTTCGTTGTGGCCCTTGTTTTCATCTTCTAGCACGAGGGGTGGGCCTTAGGTCCACGTGGGCAAGTGGAATGTGCTATGCACCCCATTGGGTCCCCAGCCAAGATTGAGTTGTACCATTGGCAGTGACTCTAGGATGTACCAATGTTGGAACCAATCATTATGATTTTTAATCATCCTTATTATTTGTATGTTAATCATCCCATTCATGTTGGGAATCACTATTGTATTAGAGTAACCTTTGATCGATGTATCTTGATGTTACAAATGTATATCCCATGTTCATGATATTATCTTATGATCATTGATGTAATGTAATAGATGATGTTTGTTCATTCTTTTGATGGTGTTAGTGATATTCAAATGTAATGTAGTCATGTAATGCCAAGGGACTTTGTTATGTATTATACATGTATAGTTTCATTTCATGTGATGTATGTTAATATCATGTTGCATGCTAGTAAAAAAATAGGAGATTGTGCCATTAATGCTTGATGTATTAGTTTCTTTTGGGGTTGTGTGGCGGGGCATTACATTGAATCAATAGAATGTGAAGAGGTTGTGATAGATATTACAGTGAAGGATGATGTTACAGCCGAGGAGAAGGACAAGATAAATAGTATATTGTATTTTGTGATGATGTTTATTTCCATGTTTTGTTTGCTATTGAAGAATATGGAGAAGAGTGCATGGAAATATTTAATTTCTATGGGAGGATGTTGCAGATGGTGATATGGATGGTGGAAGATTTTGGTGGGGAAGGTCGGTCTATGATGGGTTAAATCCCATGAGTGGGGAGCAAAGAGGAGGAATAATTTGGTGGAGGAGGATGATTCATGGTGGATATGAATCCACGAGGGGAAGGAAGAAGAGGGTGTAGAATTGCTAAAGGGAGTTGGCATGTGTTTTGGAACGATGCTAGAAAAAGAGGAAGAAGGATTGATCTTGAGCACTTGGACAACAATGGAGTTCACTGTAGGTTGGTTGCAACATAGAAGAGTAGTTCAACTACTCAACTCTATCTTTGTGAGCCTATGCTCACAAATTTCCTACCTGACATGTCTAATGCAGGAGTATCCGAGTCCACATGCAATTGATATCAACCCAAAAAAAATATTTTGGGTTTTGGTTTCAATTTCTATTTGGAGGTGTGATTTTGATTATTCGTAGGCAATTGTGTAGAAATCATTGTTTCCACTAAAATATAAAATGCTAATATATATTTGTTGTGGGATCAATTTTATTAATTAGTGAATTTATTTTCCAATTTATAAAAGGAAGTGTAAAGTACAAGTGTATTTACCATATTTTAATTATTTTATTGAGCTTTGTGGAAGAATGGCAAGGGGTGTTTGTGTTGGAGATAATAAAATAAAAATCAAAATAAATTTGATTCTTTTCAGATTTCTTGGGTGGAGTTGCTAGATGCCAAATGGCGAAGAGGAAGATGGAGATATAAGGGGAAAAGGAGAAAAGGACCTTTCTTGTTGCACAATCATTTTTTGGGCGGGGGGCACCAGATTGAGGAGTGAAGAAAAAGTTATGGGTTTGTGAAGTTTGCAACATAGTTCCAAAATTCAAAAATGGATGGTTTTTTCTGGGATTTCAATTTATTTTTAGTATGGTATTATGGGTGGATAAATTTTCATCCACCTATATTATTGTAGATGAAGGTGGGAATTTCAATTGTACAAGGTTTGAGAGCAATTGGAAGATGTTTGAATATTCAAATTAAATTTCAAAAAGTGGTCTTTAACAATTTTCTGTGCACTTCTATGTATGTGAATTTGAATTTTCCAATTGAATTGATAATTGGAGTAAGAATTAAATGGCATGGTAAAAGAATTATAATGTGTGAGATGAATTATAAAGTGTTTGGCTACTAGGGTGGGTTGCTTGGAAAGGTACCTCATCTTTGAGATACATCATTAAGAAAATGATATTCTCGAGTGAAAGCTTAAAAAAAATCAAGTCAATTTAATATAGCCTCTACTGAGGATTCACTAGATGCTTTTGTTGAAGATATGCACACTTATTTTGAGAAGCCCTCACTAGAAGATGATTAAAAACATTACACATCAAATGGATTTCATCATCTCAATATAGCTTCTCACTAAGAGATGATACATTGTATGAGGAATTTTTTTTTTTTATGTTCATTTCTTTGAATGGTGAATGTGAGGAAACTTTTATATATTAATAAAAAAATTTAAGATAGGAAAGGATATAGTGTAGATGAAAATGAACATGGATTATAGTATAGATAGTTTAGGAGTTTGTGAATCTTGAAAATATACCCTTATGAGGTTCATGGGACAACTTGAAGGAACTATAGCTTGAAATTGATGGTTTTTGAATAATTTAGGAGATCCATAATTTACAATTTAGAATTGGTAGAACTTTGGAAATAATCTTGGGAGCTACATATTTACAAGGCTTACAAGGTATCTTGATGGATTTATAAAATTCAAAGAGAAGGTTCTAAAGAGTATGAGGTTATGATTTGTTAGAATGTTTTGTTCTTTATTTTTTTAACTACAAACCATAAGAGGGGGAATTCAAAATTAATATTTGTACTTGTAATAAAGTCACCTTAGTGATCTAGTGATATTATTTTTTTGTTAGTTTCTTGTGAGGATGTTTGGAGAGTTATAAGGTATGCATAATACTTTGTAATGAATCCCAAATGAGTATTAATATTATTTAAATATTCTAGTATTAACTAAGAAAGTAATATGGTTCAAAATTATCCTACATTTTTTTCTTCCTTTTCTTAGTAAAACCCTCTTTTGGTCAATAGAAATCCAAGATTACTTTTCTACTCATAAAAAAATCAAAATTCAAGATTACTCAATCACATTAGTAAAAGCTACTTTTGTTGCCAAACTATCACTCAAATACATCATATATTGTCCCTCATGTAACAATACTGATAAAACATTATGTGAAGTAAAGATTCTTAAATAAAAATATGTGGAATAAGACTTAGGATAGAGAACACATCCATCAAATTAAGCATGATATTTTTTCTAAAGCTTTTTATAGGATATATAAAAAAGGTTTATGAGATAAATTGAGTCTTAAGTATTTTATGGGATGCATTTAATGTATGAATTTTTTTTTACGAGAAAATATGATAAAATGAGAAAAAATAAGATAAGTTACACATTTTACTAAGAAATATATTAGTTTACTATAATTTTAAAAATGTAAAGATAGCGTAGTTTTAAATATTTATATTCAATAATATAAATAATATTATTTTTTATTGAATTTTCTAAAATATTATTTTATTGAAATTTTAAATAAAAAGACAGTTTAAAACATTAAATCAAAACATAATTTATAATTTTTTTCTTTAAAATATATAAACAAAGCTTAAATATAGATAGAAAATCTCCATTGATGGACTTAGCAACTTGAAGGAGATATGGAGATTATTCTTGTAGTGAATGGGTATTTTTTATGGGTTTTTTCTAGAATGGTTAATTGAAATATGGTTTTTGAGAGTGATTCATACTCTTATAGTCAAGGGGTAAAAGTACAAACCTGTGTCACGCTTTATAAGGGAATCGACCAACATGAGAAAAATTTCTCAACTTCAACCACATAAAAGTGGTATTTATGTTTTGAATTTCAAAATGATGTAAACTAATAAAATGTAGAACTTTTGTTGAAGTTTATTCCTATAAATTTTCAAAAAAATAATAATTTTTTTTAAATATATTTTTATCAATTTAAAAACATATTTCGTTATGCTGAAAATTTCAAGAAAAAGTGACGTTCAATTGATGTCAAGAAAACAAATAGAAAAAAATAATCATTTTCTCCTAATTTTTTTTCCCAAATAGCCGACTTCAATATCTAGGGCATGGAAAAAAAAAATGAAATTTTGATGTATATTTTTCTCGTAATAACATTTTAAAGTCAAACTAACCCGAATTTGATAGTTTTCAGTTGATGTCAACTATTGTTTTTTTTTTCATTTTCAAAAAACAAAATATACCCTTTGAAGAGGATTCTCTCCTCTAAGGCATCATATATTTTGCAATTTGTTTTATGATGATTTACTATTTTTTATTTAATTTCAACTAAGCCTCTTTTTGGCTTTGAACAACCTACTTGCAATATTTTAAAATATTTATATACTAAAATTAATCGAAATATAAATATATATATATATATATTTGGATTCAACACTGTGAGCTCTACAAAAGGGTATTTTTATCTTTATTTTAAAAATAATTTTGATTGAAGAAATATTCAATAGAAGTAAAAAAAAATTAGAAATTTGAGAAAATGGCGACTTTCTGCAATGTCACCTGCCATGTGGATGGATTCAGCCGAATCTTAATTGGTCAAATCATGTCTGACCGAACCATATCTAACCGAATAGTGTTCGACCGGATCATATTCAGCCGAAACACTAATTTATTCGAATTTTTTTTTTAGATTGTTTCCATTTTCATCAAATGTCTACTGAAACATAAAATGGCCGACTTTTTGATTTTTTTAATTTGATTTTTAGATTTTTCCCATTTTTCGTCTAGTTTTTATTGAAATAACTATTTAAGTCAGCTTTTATTAGTCTTTTTTTTTTGTTTTTTCTATTTTTTATCCACTTTTTAATGAAGTAACTATTTCTATTAGTTTTTGCTCTTAAATACTAAACAACAAGATACTTTTCTAATCATTTGCATTTTTCACAAGCTATCTAGTTGAATAGGAAAATCAAGCATCTAAAACATAATATTTGGTAATTTTTTTTATTTTATTTTGATGTTTATATGTGATCCAAGTGGATCCAAAATACCTAAAAATTTCACAATCTCAGAATTCATCCAAAGAAGCATCAATGTGTAGAGCTTGCTGACATGATCGTGACACAACTTTAATGGGCTCAAAAGGAGTCTGTATGTAGAAGTTATGCTCAGTCAAAGGTTCAATCAAATAGGCGAATCAAGGGTTCAAAAAGGCAAAAAATTGATTGTCTCAAAATGAAACAAAAATAACACCAAGTCATAGTGCTCATCGTGCTAATTCTGGAACTATATTCAGTTTAAAAAATGGAGCTCATATGTGAAAGTTACGGCTGGTCAAAGGTTGGTCAAAATTTTGACTCTAGTTGACTTTGATGACATCAGCAAGCTGACGTGACAGGTGGTGACGTGGTAGGAGTGGTGAGTTGGCACAGACATGGTGGAAAAAGGAATATGGATTAAACCATATTGTTAAAAGAAAACACGTATGGTTTAAAAATTAAAAGATTTTTATGATTTCAAGGAGGATTTAGTGGGATTTTATCCCTTAAAATCCTCTTCCCTTGCCCATAAAACAAGGAGAGGAAAAAAATCCCGTAAACTCATATTTCAACAATTAACCTGTTTAAGCCCAAATTATAATATTTTAAGGGGCTTAAATAAGAATTAAAATAATTCATAAAGATTATTAAAGGAATAAATTCTGAAAGGATTAAAGGCTTGAATTATAAGCCATTCATTTAAAAGGGATTTTATTATTTGTAAGTCCAAAATTATAATGACCCATAGTTAAAGGGGTTCATTTTTTAATTGTATGGCTTAAAATTATAAAAGCCAGAGGGGGATTTATTTTTGAAAGATTAATTTGTTTTACTAACAGGATATTAGTGATTTTTATTGTAAAAGGGGGAAATGGTTGGAATTTTTACTTGTATACAGGAGATATGCAATATTTGCAAAATAATATGGCTAAAACCATATTAGAAAATAAATGTGTATATAAAGGGGTGATTTTTGTAAAGGAATTGGAAATTATTGAGTGGAGAATTTTGTACGATAATTTTCTTGGATAGAATTGTAACAGGGAGAATTATTCAAGTTCATTTTGGGAGAAATAATTCTTTGGAGGAGAATTTACAAGGTGTTTTTGTACACCAAAAATTATAAAAGAGTGAGAGATTGTAGAGAGATTATTGTAGGTTCTTGGAGCTTGGGTATTGTAACAAAGCATAATTTTTCTTGGCGATATCAATAAAGCAGTCCTAGGATTGAGAAGCAGACCTGAAGACGTAGTCCACATTGGATGAACTTCGTTATCAATCTGTGCATTGTGATCCTTCTATTTCTTTGTCTCATTCTTCTCTCTTTTGTCTCAATTTTCTCTCTAGTTTAAATTCAATATATTTGAATTTCTAATTACTTATTTTTTAATTTCAATGGTTAAAAAGCATAATCATGAATTTTGTATTAGAGATCAAGAAATTACTGTAATTAGATTTAATTTACAAGTTAATTTTGTAAACTCTAATTATGGATCAATATGTTCGTTGCTAGATTATTTTATGTTCATGCTTGTATTTTCATTGTGTTTTACTATGAATATTTTGAGCTAATGCTTGGACTAACAAGTGGTGTAGTTGTCGACTATCGAAGACTAATATTGAAAAACTACTAATCTATGGTTTTGTGGGACATTTGGCCAAAGAATTTTTATTTTTGAAACCTATTATCTTTTAACTTAGAACACATTTCAATTGGTGCTTTAAAAGGAACAATTGTCTTCTGCCATATAGATTTAACTAGGGGATGAATGAACATTGTTTGTTATGCTTGAGATGGTAGGGAGTATGCTCTCACCCTGTGGAAACTTGGTGATCAGAAACCAGACCCTTCATCTTTGTATGTGTTTAATCCTATAGAGGGCTTGCCTTGGTGGGAAAAAGTACTCACCCCAAGGGAACGACCCAATCGATAATAGGCTAAAGCCAAGCTACTTCCAGCTAGTATATAAAATGGGTGCTTGAGGAAAGTTCAAGTACCACGAGTGTGAATGTGTTATGCCAACAAGTGAATCCCCATAAACCTTTTAAAGTGTAACCTCTGCAGGTTGGGAATCCTCCTTATCGGAGCTAATCTTGCTACATGTATAACCACTCGAACAGATGCCCTTACTAGACCCCTCTTGTTTGTAGTTGCGAAAATCCTTTTCTATTTGTTGGTGCAACAACGATCGTTGCCAAGGCATCCACATTCTCATAGTTCTTAGTAGAGGTGAAGAGTCTCTCATGGGATATTCATGAGGGCTCAAAGCTTGGTTGAAGCAAGAAGTGAGTGTCATGAAGGGGAGCCAATGTGGCCAAGCTTCTAAGTTACCTACTAAGAATAAGTGCGGATGAGGAAACCCATGTGGAATCTAGTGAATATAGTCCTTTCCAACCTTAGGATTTGTGCATGTACTGTTAAAATAAAAAATTGTGTTTGTTGTCTTGCATGTGTGTTCAAAAATAGACCTAAAACAAGCATCACACCTAGTAATTTGCAACACCTTAAACCTTACAAAATCCCAAAATGTCAAACAACAAAAACATCCAAAATGAACCTACCACTTAGATTTCTTGGGGCTATGAATCCTTTAGTTCTAATCTTTCAATCCTTGCATTCCACCTAGTCCTTGCATATCCATTATTGCTCAAACAAACCTTTAGCTTGCACTTAGACTACTCTTCTTTGGTCTTGAAATCAAACCATTAGCTATCTATCACCTGCATCACTTAAGGTTCATCATCCTTAAGTTAGGGAATATACCATTATCCTTGAGTAGGGAAATCCTTTTAGAGTCCATCATCTCCTACATACCCTCTCTTGATCATTTTTCCTTCTGTCTATCCATCATAACACAAGTAAAACCTTTACATTATAACCAACTTTGGACCTAGAGTTGCCTTTGAGCTCTTGCATTCTTAGCTTGTCATATCATAAAATACCATTTTCATATCCCATCTTAGAATCATATCATTTTATTGCTTCCTAGTCTTAGGTCTCATACATTATCTTACCTTAGATTGAAGATCAGAACAATCACATATGACGCCTAAAACAAGAGCAAACATGTTTCATGAAGAAGGGAACCCTTGGGGAAAAGACTTTGATGGGGAAGATCACATTAGTGTTGCAACTAGTGAAACAAGTGAAATTGAGGATGAAGAGATAACCCAATCTACTATAAATGAAGCTCTTAATGATAATAGATTCACTAAAATTCTTATAGAGGTGGTCAAACGTAACCCACAACAATACTTCAAGTTAAAGAAGAAGATACAAAAGCTACCATGGATCAAATTGATATCCCAAATGATCAAGAAGAGCTGAGCACGATGAATGATAAGGCCATAATACCCTATCAACTAGGATTATCCACTTTTATCAAATCAAGATTTCTCATAGAGGAGAAGATTCCAGACAACAGTTTCCACATACATAATGATGGGTTTACATCTTGTTTTCACTGTAAAAAATAGGCACACCTCCATGATATTAGGGGACACTTTATCCAATACAAACATCAAAAAGTTTGAATGCACATTATTTTTTTATGCAGGTGAATTCAAACCTGAGAAATTTGTGATGGGGAATAAAAATACAAGAACAAGGTTGTATGATCAAAAAAGAGATAGTAGAAATGTGGATGAAATTGAATCTTCTAAAGAAGAACCCATGCAAATTGTTGATGACCAAGGAGTATAGGTACCAGGACAAAATGAAGGTGGTCATAGAAATATTTTCCTTGGTATGGAAAATCTTATAGTGATGGATGAGGAATCCCTTTTTAATAGTATTTCATCTGAAGATGTGTTACCTAAAAGCACAATAAAATTACACTATAAAATAATATGGGATGAATATTTTGAAGAAAAGTCTATAGTTGGAAGAGCACAGTTATTTGCAAAATTATTTAGGAGGAAAGAAATGACCCATGTTTTAGAGTTGTTAGGGGTTGATAATAAGAGAAAGTCATTAGGATCATTAAAGACAAAAATAGTTGAAAACCTGCAAGAAGCATTAAATTCTTTTGAAAACAAGAGTCAAGCTGTTGATTTAAGTGTTGCAAGTAGAGCATTGATGATAGTAATTTCTAGTAAGAAATTGTCACATAGAAGACAAGTTAAAGCAGTTTCTAAATTAATCAATGTTTCTAGGAGAACTGTTCAAAGATATATCAGAAAGAGAAATAAATTGGATGAAAATCTTGAGAATAATTGGGTAAATATTTGCAGGGTTCCCTGAAAAGATAAAATCTCAGAAGATGTAAAGGAGTAGGTGCTTGAATATTGGACCAACCACTCTCATGTTTCTTCCAATAGAAGGGACACTATAAAAATAAAAGGTGCAAATGGTAAAAAAATTTCACATCTGAAACATTTTATAGATACAACTCAAAGTGAGTTTTTTTAAGCATTCAAGCAAGAATTTTTAGATGCGAAGATTTGTCAAAGGATGTTTGAGAGACTATGACCAAGTTTTGTATGTATAAATAAGATACATGAGACTTGTTGTTGAAATCATGTTGAATTTCATCTACACCTTCAGACATATATAAAAGCTATGCTAGTAATCAATCCAAAAATAGTCATCCCTGGAAGTACTTAACACAATTTGTGAAGTCTTTTCTATGCAAAAAATTAGAAGATTCAGATGAATTGAAAGTGCAGTGTATAAAAAATATATGTAATAAATGTGGAAATTTGAAGAATCTTTTACAAGTTGATAGTATTGATCATTCAATGTAATTTATGTGGAAGAGATTTGAATATGAGAAATACTCAACAAAGTTAGGAGTTGAGACCGTAAAATTGTTCTCAAAGAGAGTGAGTTGTCTTACAATGAGTCTATGAACAAATTTTGCAATATCATATATCTGCATATTCAACATTGTCATGGTGCTAGATGGCAAGCTAAGCAATTTTGTGACTCAAAGAATTGATTTCTAGTGGGTTGTATTCTCTCTATTGTTGATTTCTCTGAGAACTATACATTTAGTCCTCAAACTGAGATCCAAAGCCAAAATTATCATTCAGAGCAAGTTGCAATATTTGTACAAGTTTGTTATAGGCATGCCGAAGAACATCTGGATGGTCTACAAAGTAGCAAAGATGAACAAATTATCATCAAAGAGGTTCACTTTTATATCAGTGATGATATAGGTCATGATAGAAGCTATGTAGCCTATTTTTTTGTAATGTTTTTTGAAGACCTGAGATGATGTAAAATAGATGCTTCACAACACTAGATATGGTCCAATAGATGTGCTGGTAAGTGTTGATTAAACTTTTTTTGACATTAAATATACAGTTATTTGTTTACTTAACTTGTTCAGACTTAATTAGTTGTACACATATAGTTTATTTTTACTATCTTGGTTTTAAATGAAATTGGTTGTAATGTCACAGGACAATTTAAGTCAGCAAAAGCTTTTAATTGATTAAGCCAACAACATATTAGACGTGACATAAATTTTTTTTGGAATTTCTATGAGAGTGGACATGGAAAAGGAGATCATGATGGAGTTGGAGCATGTGTGAAGCGTGCACTTCGCCAACATGAACTTGCAAGTAACACCATATGGATTATGAGATTGTCTTTTCCTTTCAACTATAAAACATCTTAACTTGGCATTTCACCAACATGAATTTGCAGGTAATGCCATAAGAAATGCACATGAAATTGTTGAATGGTGCAAAATTCATTTTGCTTCCCATGACTCAATACTCAACACACAAAATTTTTGGGAAGTTAAAGGTACATAAATGAATTTGTTTTATGAATTTCAATGTGTACATGAATTGATTTTCAATTTTATACACTTTTAAAATTTGGATGTTTGAAATTTACAAATATTGATCGATCAACTCTTACTAATTGTCAAACAATTAGTGGTATTGGAAGTTTGCATCAAATCATGATAGTAGGACATAGTAGGCCTCCAATAATTCAAGTGAGAGAAAAATCATTTTTTTGTGTTGATTGCATTGAGAACACTGCAAACACTCTACAATGTGAGAATATTAGAGATGGGTATGTTTTGCAATGGGAAATAAAACAATTAGTGGGCACATCAAACCCTTTTGAAGATAATGACATTCTAGATATCTATGATCCTCTATATTCAGTTGATTGTGAACGTGTATCAAATTTAGTTGTTATAGGTAAATTTTAAATTTTGAAATTGAATTTTATTTCTTACAATTAATTTATATTCTGTATAGATCTAAGTTGAGCATGGTTTACTACATGGTGTGTACAGGAGATATTTTTGTTGTTCTTGCAGATCCTGACAATGTAGAAGGTGTAGATTACTATCTACTAAGATGTACACAACCAAAATGCAAATTGTCATAATCAATGACAGATGATTATGGACAAGAGTATCCTACTAGATTAGTGGTTGTTGAAGGCACATACTATCAAGAAACAAAGATACATACAAATGGCATTATATTTATTGATTGTATGTCAGGTCAAAAGGTTTTACATTATAGTCATTTAGTTATAGCAACAAGATTGAATCTTGAAACTTTACCAAAAAGAGGGTGTGCCAAACAAAGGTGGAGGTTGCCTATTGAAGACCATGAAAATATTTTAGAGATAATAAAAGATAGAGAGGACACAGATTATATGTACCAAGAACTTTAAGATATTTTGTACATATATATTTTCTATGACTTGATACATACATGTAACATTTGGGGATGAGGTCCCCCATTTGTGACCTCACCGGTTCATAGCTCTGGGTCAAAAGCGTTCGCCCCTTGAATAAAAATAAAACATTTGGACCTAAATTTGAAAATATTTTTATTTTATGTTGAATTCAAATAATTTCATTAAATAGTAGCCCATGAAGCTTTCTTTTTTGTGATCTTATTTTCCTATAAAGCTTTCTTAAGGTGATCTTATTTGTGATCTTATTTTCCTATAAAGTTTTCTTAAGGTCGGTTTAACCGCATGTTTGTGGATATCTTTGGTGCATAATTATAACACATAATTTTGATCTTGCTTTTGATGATATAAAAAACACTATAGTTGAGAACACTCTTCACTTAATTCCTAAAACCCTTCCCTTCCTACATTGCATTGTGAAATCATAATGTAAAATGTTAGTCTTAGATAATTTTTAGTCAAATATAGTTAGCTATTATTAGAACTTATTAGATTATATCATGTTGCATGTTTTATGTTGTGATTAGGCCCTATACTTATATTTTGTAGACACAATTGATGTTTTAACTAAGTGTAGGCACATGATATCCAATGATGATTAATATGGAGATGATTAGGTTGGGTAAACATGTATGCTTGAAATCTCCATCTCACTTAATTCAAGTTGTGAGATGAATCCTATGTATCCTTATGAAACCATGATTTGAATTGGTGTCATATCTAGGTTCTTGTGTCATGAATAAATCTATAAAGTGTGTATTTTCTTTATGCATGAGTTATTTATATATTATTACATTTGCATTTTTTTGTCTTCAAAATGTTTTCTTAAGTGTTTTTGAAACATTTAATATTTTATCAAACCAAAAAGACTTTTATTGATTAATGTTTCAGTGAGAATTTATTTTATAATTTAACTATTGTAGGTTGAAAATATATTTTTATTAAATCAAATGCCTTAATAAATTGAGTATCATGCAATTTACTAAATTATTTTATTGACAATAAAATGTGAAAGGTTAAATAGACCCATTTAAAAAGGCTATGCATTAGTCATTGAAATAAAAATGTTTTTATTCATAAATGATGTGGAAAGTTATTAGTCATAATTTAGAAAATGACAATCTCTAATTGTGGAAAATAACTATTTTGAATGTGAAAGGAGTAAAAAAATTTAATTAGAGGTTAGGCATTTTTGAGACAAAAGGAAATGCAAAGTTATTTTTGAAACACTTGTCCATTTTCCCTATTTCTCTCTTCCCTCTCCTCCATGGTGTGAGCTATTATTTTGCAAAATTATTGTTTACAAATTTCTTGTGGATTAGGATATTTAGGTTGGATCTAAAAGAGGGTTGCCAAAGGATTGTGTGCATTACATTCAAGAAGGATATTCTTTGTTGTTGAGTGTTTTGATTTGTGAATGTATTATTCTATTTTGATTTATACAAACATGCTTAGATAGTTTTCATATTAAATTTCATCCTTCACCTAAGGAGATTTTATGTCTTTCTATTTGTAGTATGCTATGTTTGAATCAAGATCTATATTTTTACTTGTGAAATTTATATTTGTAAGTTTTTAGATTTGGGAAATTACATTTTATGCTAGATCTATGGATTTTTTTTGCTAAATCATTACCATTTGAAAAGAGTAATCTCCTAATTTGAGTTCTTAGAAGGGTATATTCCATTTTAGGTTTTTATTTATTTTTAACATTGACAATTTTCTAAAATTCATTAATGATGTTTTTGGGAAGTTTGTATGGTTTTTTTTTTTTAAATATCAAAATTGAGTTGTAGACCATATTAAACCTTTTGCTTTGTAGGATGAAAATTCTCCTTATGGAAATGCATTTATCTATCTTTTGGATATGAGTGTCTTTGTTTTTTACCTCAGTTTATGTGTCACAATATTTTAATCACTTTGGACCTTTTGGTGTTAGGATTTAACTCTAGAGTTAGGAGTAGAGTGGACTTTTATTTCCATTCAAATTTGAATGGTAAACTAGAGGATCTTGAGAATGGATAAAATATAAAAATATAATTTAAAATGAGATCAAATAAACATAAACATAATTAAGACTCAAGACATTTTCATGATATTTTCATCATAGAATATCATCAAGACATTGTCACTTGATCTTTTTATAATTGTTAGAATGTTATTGAGACACTATCACAATATATTCATAATTGTTGAATTTAATTGAGGATATCTCATTATTAATGGGGGAATACTATTTAATTGAGGATATCCTTTTAGATTAGCAGGTTGTTTATATTCAATGTTTGTACATAAATATATTCTCATGATTATTGGTTTCCCTTTCCATTCTAATTATATGTTATTGATTTTTATTTTCATTTTCACTATTTGATTATTGGTGTTTATCACCATTTCAAATGTTTTAATTAGTAGTTATCATTATTTACTTTGCATGTTATTAGCAGTTATCACCATTTAGTTTGTGTGCTATTAGTGGCTAACACCAAATGTTACTATTGGATTCCATTATTCGATATTATTTTTTCAATGTGTATTCTATTGGATGCCTCATGTATGATATGCAATTAGTATGCTTGATTATTCAACCCCTTTGTTTTGTGTGAGTGTTTTTGGACTACCTAATCAATATGCTCCTAGTACAAAGGGGTGGGCCTTATGGTCACACATTATTGGTTGATTTTGATCATTATTAGGTCCATATAGATTCTTTGATATTGTCATGCCTAAAATTTTCACTAGAAAATGCAACAATTTTTTTTTTCTTTTTTTAAAAAGAAGCATTGGCTCTAACACAATGCCATTATTAATTTTAATATTGTTTTTAACAAGATTATTACTTAATTAAGTATAATATTAATATTACCATTTTGTATAACTAAAAATGTGTAATAATATTATTATTATTTTATTGAGTTATATGTGGAATATTAATATTTTACCAAGTTTTTTTTTGTTATTAATTAATCATAGTTAAACCCAAAATAAAAGACAATATTATTTCTTAGTCAATAAACCAATAATAATAATGATATCACTAGATCAACCATTTATGCGAAGGTAATAGTAAATTATCATTTAAGTAACCCTTGATAACAATATATGTTTTTAATTTACTTTTTTTTTCACATTCTTAGTAGATTTCTCTCTATTTAATCTATTTAATTGTAAGTATTTGTTTTAGGGTTATAATTTACTTTTTTACATTGTTAGTAAATTTCTTTATCTAGCTATTTGTACATGTATTTATCTCACAGCTACAATTTACCCTCTCTCTTCTTTTTTTTGGCATTGTTATTAATAAGGTAGGCTAACTATTTAGAATTATTATAAATAAATTAGTAATAATCTTTTAAGTGATAGAACATTAAAATGAGATAAATAAAAAGGTGAATTTAAGATAGTGCACAGGTTAAACATAAAAGTGTAGAATTTATAAGGATCATAAATATTTTCAAAATACAATTTCAAGAACTAGCATTTATTTAAATTTGGAAAAATTATAGTAATAATTATATTTTAAGTTGACATTACAAATATTATTGCTCCCCTAAACAATATTATTAATATTATATGGGCGATTAATAATGTTAACTTAACACTAAGATTATCCCTTTGATCTAGTTAACACTATATTTGTCATCAATATTATTGTTGAAAATAAATGTTGCATTTATTAATATCCTTAAATACCTTACTAATGTAATAATATCCTTTCTTAATATTAATATAAATAATTTGAGTGATATACAATGTGTGAAAATCAATAATAATATTACAATTATCTTTATTGCTGCAATAATAGCATTAATATTTTCTTGATTATAAATATAGAGATGATCCATGATTTACTTTGATAAATTACTCACAATTATATAGTATGTTTACTTCATTGCTTGCCCATTTTAAATTCAATCTTTAAAGCCATTAATTTTCTCCCCGAGAAACATAACCAAGCATATTGAGTTTACCGAAATTATATTTTCTTTACCCTAATCTTAAAAAAGACTACGCCCCAAAGTTTTACGTCACTAAAATTATAACATGAGGAAATAAGAAAACCCTAATCGCTATGAAAATCATTTGACGGAGAAGCTCAGAGTGAGGCGGCTGGGAGAAGATGGCCATTTCAACCAAGGTAGAGGTATATTTTTTATTTATTTTAATTTTATTTCATAACTACTATAATATTTTCATTTGTTTAATTTCCCAAATATCTCCATAATTATTTTCGTCCTCAACAATAATATGGTTATTGACATCTGTTACAAATAAATTTGTGCAGATCTACGATTTGGTGGTGGACGTTGTAATTACCGTATTTAGTAATGGTAATATTGTTAAAATCAGTCTTCATGTTATTCATGAGTGCGTTGAAGGGTATAACTAGTTCCAATATTTGCTGAGAATACACATATCATGTGTTTATATTAACGAAGTCTTATTTGCATAAAATATTTTAAAGAAAATCCATACTCTGATCCCGAGGTTAGCGATAGTGGAGAACTGGGGCAGGAGGACCAAGGAGACCTATTCTAATTTAATATTCTGATGCATGAATTAATAAATTCACCAATCATCCCCTAAGTCATCGCCACAATTTAAGAGGGCACATGGCTGTCAGAATGAGGTACCTAGGTCGATACAGAAAGTTGATATATGCACAATAAATACACGTCTGTATTTTCCAGTATGCTTTAGCTGGCATTCAAGTTGTACAGGCCGAAAAACGGATTTGGGAGTGTGAAATTAAGCGGCCCTTTGTTTGCTAGATTTCTATTTAATGAGCAAATGGAGCAGAGGCAGTTGACGCATTAAATTGTTGATATATTTTTTTTTGAAACGATCCCAAACTTAAAAAGAATGCGTACATGTGCAGAAATTTATATGATGGATACCAGCTTTAAGTTCACTTAGTAGCCTACAAACTAAGATCTAGAGTGCAAAATACTGGCTCAAAGAGGCGAATAGTACAGAAACTCAATGTTTTCTCCTAGTTTCTGTGTTGCATTGCCATACATGGCAGAGGTACTAGTGACAATCTTTCCAGCGTTTGTTTTGCTTCTATTTTTACATTGCAGCCAGGAGATCTAGTAAGTATGAAAATGAGGATATGTGGGAAATGATACAACAATAGCCTCTTCATTTACTTGTATTTAGGATTCTGAGGGTTCTCAGAGAGCAGAGCATCCCTCCTCAATAAGTTGCGACCTCTGTGCAAGGGACGACTAATAATCACTGACTCATATCTCTATCATTGCCTCAGCACAGACCATTTCTCATACTCGTTATTAGTTCCTGCCGCAGGCAGAAAATTTATGCATTCATTCAACACAATTTTTTTGGGCTGACATTGACAGTGCCACCAATGAGAAACTAGAATTTAAAAGTTGAGCACCAATTGTATATAGTCTATATTCAATTCTTTATTTTTCAAATAAATAAAATATGTTGTATCTTTTTTTCTATTGGTTGGTTTTGCCAATAGTCACTGCAAAAAATAAGAATTTTATTTTTACAAACAAATTTGAAGTCTATTAATTAGCTGAATGACACGTGGATTATTCATGGACATCATAATACTGGCAGCGTTGGGAATGTTCATCATAAATTTGCAAGCAATTAATTCAGTTGCATTTTTACTCGCTTCATCTTCCAAGGAACTGCCTGTCCTGAGTGTTCAATATGGAATAAATGAACACATCATATACTGACAGCGTTGGGAATGTTCATCATAAATTTGCAGGCAATTAATTCAGTTGCATTTTGGGAATGTTCATCATAAATTTGCACGTAATTAATTCAGTTGCATTTTTACTTGCTTCACCTCGGTTCATCTTCCAAGGAACTGTCTGTCCTCAGTTCATCTTCCAAGGAACTGTCTGTCCTGAATTCAATTTATCCTGCCATATGGAATAAATGAACACTCCGCCGTATTCTGTCACATTTTCACAAGATGTCAACAGAAATAATTCATGCAATTGTAATTGACTGAAAAGCAAAAACAAAATCTTCTATTTTTCACTTTACCATACGCTATATAATGCTAGTGAAAATTGTATGCCCATATTCTCAAGTGTCTCAAATAATGGTAAAATATTTATTTTCTTTTTATTATTATATAATTTTGTATTAATATAAAGAAGATTGTTTGAGCAACTAATCATTCAATTTATGCTTCTAGTTCTGCAAATTGCAATATTATTAATATAAAGAAGATTGTTTGAGCAACTAATCATTCAATTTATGCTTCTAGTTCTGCAAACTGCAATATTTGCTTTTATTTATTTTTGACATGGTGCATGTCGTTAGCCCTTCTATTCCTGGTCAAATACACACTTGTATTTATTTGCATCTTTATCTGTATATATTTCTTTTGTTTCTTTTTGACTTTACATAGCTATCAAGTTTGTTTTCAATAATACTAGTGGAAAGGTGTCAAGACTGTCAAGTTAGACTCACTGAGACAGGAGAACTGCAAGAGTT
This sequence comes from Sequoia sempervirens, assembly GCA_007258455.2. NCBI lineage: Eukaryota > Viridiplantae > Streptophyta > Pinopsida > Cupressales > Cupressaceae > Sequoia > Sequoia sempervirens. Next base: position 905,133,772 of record VDFB02281492.1, read on the forward strand.
TCTGAACATCCTAATATTTTTTGAAAAGGTAAACATCATACATACAAACATAGATATAAAAGAAGGTTATCATCATGTGGCAACTGAACAGAATCAATAGTAGCAAACTGCACATATGGAAAGGGACGCTTTATAAATTAATTAGAGACATTAATCACTACAGGATATCCAATTACATTATATATTTATTTTCTTTTTATTATATATTTTTATATATTTTTATTTAATTTTTTATAGTATTTTCTCTCTCACACATTATAAATGATATAATCTTATGTAAATTCAAATTTTTTTTGTCTCATTACATTTTTTTTGTGCACTTACCACTTAATCTCTTTTCCATGTTCAAAATATGTTACATAAGATTCATCTACTCATATTAAATAACACACTTCCAATTTCAACACTTTATTTTATCCGTGCCAACTTTATCAATGGTAAAATAAATAAATGAATGTACAAGCATTTATTTTAGCATTCAGTGGGAGACAAAAAGAGGGTAAGTGCAATCAAAGTTTGCATCGGAAAACAAATGGAGGCCAAAAAATCTTTGACTATGTACATAAATCTTATCTAAATGGAATGATGGTATGATGCAATGAAATAAATATCACAGTTTCTGTCAGACAATAATGTAGAGTACAATTTCGACAGCCCGTAAATTGCAAAAAATGGATGAAGATGTATTGCAAAGCCTCAAAATTGCAGTTCTGAGAGAGTGAAGAAGTTTTCCAGGTTTTCAATAAGCTTGACAACATTTTCCAAACACTGGATGTGCCATTCTAAAAGCACTGAAGGCACCATTCTCAAAGTGTTGAAGAGCATTCTGACTGCTGCCTGTGCATTGTGACTGTTGACTGTAGGTGGTCTAATCTTTTACCTTCATTCTAAAAGCATTACCGCCATTCTAAAGCACTGAAAGCACTGAAGAAGATTCTAACTATACAAGGTCTAATCTTATGTGTTTTTGTCTGATCTTATGTCTTTTGCATGTGATTTTTTGTCTCGGATTTTCCTAGTGTCTTCTTTCTTTAGATCCTACTATCTTTTCCTAGTGTCTTCTTTCTTTAGATCCTACTGTCTTTTTTTGGATTGGTGCCAAGTTTTTTGCCTTTTCTCTTCTGATCAGCTTGTATTCTATAGCTTCTTAGTTTGGACTTCTCTCAAACTAGTTTCATGATTTATTTCATGATTTATGTCGTGCATTTTTTTTCTTGGGACTGGCAGTGTCTGTGTTACTTGTCAATGCACTCTTACTTTGTTGATCTATTCTAGCCATCTACATGCATAAATTATACAGCTTCTCAATTGTTTTATACCAAGAAGCTTACAACTTTCTTTCATTTGACCAGTCACATGTCTTGCTGTAGAAATTTTCAAATTCTGTTGTTTCCAATTTATTTTTCTCATTAATAAAACCCACAAGAATTCAGGGAGGGAGATGTGATCAACTTTTTTGACACTAACCAGTTTCTTTTCTTGAAGTTCTCATTTTTTTTTCATTTTTTATTAACTTTCTTAGATGAATGTTAATGGTAGGGCCTTCAGAAGACAGATACACAGTCAATTTCAATTGCAAGGATTAACTGGGCTATCAACCATTCCTAATACTTTCACTAGTAAGGGTTGCTTCATTTCTCTATAATTCACTCATTCTTTGTAATTCACTCATTCAGTTGCCTAGTTGTGCTATTGTTTAAAACAGATAGGTGCACGTTGTAAAGCTTACCTTGCTAAAATATTTCTTACATATATTATCAGTTCTCATTAACTTGCTATAACACAATTTTTGGTTCCTAATTTACAAAGCAATCAACTGGACGATCTACTAATCCTAACATCGTCATTGGTAAGGGTTGCTTCCTTTGTGTGTACTCGATTCATCCAATTTCCTCAGGCTACTACTGTTGTAGCTTTGGATTGTAGGTGCACGATCTTCTGCTTAGATTGCTAAGATATTTCTTAGATTTATTGACTTCTGATTAACTTAATAAAATAGAGTTTTTGTCCCCAAATTACAGCTTGTGCAGTTGAAAGGACCAGTTAGGCTTAGAGGTTGTGCACACATAGGGAATACGTATTACAAATCCTTGCTTCACTGGTAAATAGGTATGTATCACTTACTGGAATATGTTTCACCTGGGTAGTAAACAGGAGTGAATAGCCATTTAAAAAAAAAAAATTGTTCCTTTTTCATTTTTCACTATGTATGTCTGCCTCTATTGAGGTATTTTACTCATGTTAGTAATTTTTTAAAGATTTCTTATTACAAAAGACAGTGTTATTAGTTTTTACTAAGTTAAATTTTCTTCAACAAATATACATAATTTATATTATAAAAATAGAGAATTATGTTTTTGAACAATATACTAATTTTATAAATAGATAATTATGTTTTTAAATAATAATATTTCTCAAAAATTGAGAATTTTATAATATGCTAATTATATTTTATAAAAATCCAAACAAAAATAATATTACAATAATTATATTTAGACAAAAATTATATTATGTATTTAGTTATTAGGCCACATCCATCTTTGCACATTTTATCTTGAAGCATTCAGGAGAAATAAAGCACTGGTTAAAAAATTGTAAATAGTAAGTAGACTGCCATTATCTTTATTGTCAACCTAGAGCAATGATATGCTTATCTTTAGGAAGCGTATAAGATTTACTATTTCAATGATCAAAGCATTCTACTTGTACAATCTACGTTATGGTCAAAGCATTCCACTTGTAGAGCATGCTCGTTGACTATTGTCAATATAGAGCAATGGTAAGCTTATCATAAGATTATCAATCTCCAACAATGGTAAGGTTATCTTTAGGCAACTCATAAGATTTACTATTTCAATGATCACCTCAAAAGCAAAGGAGCAACTACATTTTAGTGGGTATACAATCCTCTACCTATTCGGGCTCATACAGTCTTTTACTCCAACTATCATGTGTTGGTATAGAAGTTGGATCTTATATCTAGCTTAGGTCTACAAGTTCAAAAAGTCCTTTTACAATGAGATGTGCAAAAGCAAAGTCTTATGATTAGTCATAGAAAAATAATTAATATTGAGAAAGATATTTCATACCTCGACTTTGTAGTCTGAAAAAGCTTCAGGAAATTGGTCTGCTATGATCTCGATAGCTCCCTCAAAGGCAACTACCTGAAGAAATAGCAACAAACCATTAAAATTCCATTGGCTTCCAATCATGTAACAAGTGATAAAGTGCTCGATTCATGGCCAAAAGCAGTCAGAATTTAGTTCTGAACCTCAATTGAAAACCTAGAACCAAAAAATGTCTAATGTGATTAAGGGATAACCTCAGCTCCAACCCTAGTAGACATGCTAAAGTGTTTGAATTCATAGCTAAAAATACATCGAATATAGTTGTCAATTTCAACTCAACATTTGAAGCAAATAAAGCCTCTGGTTGAAACCCTGGGAAACATAATTAATTGTTTGAATTCATGGCCAAATATAATTCAATACTAGAAGCCAAAAATTGTCAAATGCAATGAGCCCGCGCCCAGGCTGAGATCATAAGAATGTGATAATTAAGGAATTTTTGTTCAATAAAATGAGTTAAACTTTTGAGAAACAGTCAAGAGTTTTTTTAATTGAATAAATTAGGTTAAACTCATAATGGACACATTAAATAAGGTCTTTTAATTGGAATAAAATATCACATCCAACTTGCTAAGTAGGACGCATTCAACGAATAACAGAATCTACCAAACCTTATTCATAAGATAATTTATGGTTAAGAACAGAATCTCTAGGGTCAAACATAATTTTCATTAACTAGAAAAAATCTAAAAGGATTCAATATTAAACAATTTGATTAAATTGTTTTAGTATTAAAAAGCAGGATAAACCAGAAAGAAAAACTTTCACCTTCAATCTCATCAGTAATACAATGCAACGAGTACTCTCATTATAGGATATGCCTTGTGTTCTAGCCTTCTTGTAGTTAAACAATAAGTATGCAATCACTAAGTTTAACTATCCAAGCCTTTTGATTGCCCTGCAGTATTTGACTAGTGTAATAGATGTCTGGGTTTTTGGTAAATTAGATTTGTTGTATCATGATCCATTTGTGTGGGACACAACTAAGAAATTCCTGCCTCTTGCTTTTGTTTTTTTCTTAGCAATTTTCCCTAATATAAGCCTTGTCAAGCATACCAATGTGGATACCTTTATCATGCTCAGATCTTTAACCCCACTTCTAGTAACAATTGCTCATACTTCATTTAGAAAGTAGCCTTGGCCTAATAAGTATGCTCTCATAAGCTTATTGATCATATTGTGGGGTGCAGTTGGGTATGTAGCAACTGATTCTGCATTTACGCTGCCTACCTATTCATGGGATTTTGCTTATCTGATTACTATTACTACGGAGATGGTGTACATTAAGCATATGGTTACCAATCTAGGGTTGAATACATGGGATTTTGTCATTTATAACAATTTGTTGTCCTTCATTATGGATACTGCAGCTTGCAAAAATGGTTTTTCAATGCTCTATAAATATGCTTGTGTGGTATGTGCTATACAAGGGTCAATAACAATGTTGTAACTATTTTCTTCTTCCCTCTTATAATGATTGATTTAATACTGAGCAAGAAACCCAAATGACCTCTAATATAGAGAGTTCATGAAAGAACCTGATAACAATCATTTTTACAGCTCCAATTGCATAGTCAACCAAATTGTTAGTAGACACTAGCTTTTTATTAATCTGCTCTACAAGGTTTGAAATTCAAAATAGCACTTGATACGTGAAATGAAAATATTCTATAACAAAGATACCAAATAACTAACCTGACTAGTTGTCCCACATGAAAAGTGACAAACAATTATGAAGCTTTTAAAATCTTTTTTAGTTCATCCGTAAACCCCTAGGAAGTGAATCTCTTACCTTTAGAGACATGACAAGCAAAGCCTCTCTAACCATCAAAAGATTGTCAACACTGACTGTCTCACCAAAATCTGCAAAACAACCCAAAGCTAATAGAAAACCTAGCCACATAAAACTATAACAGAAAACTTTAACTAAAAATAAAACTATTCTGAGACAACCAAGAAAAATCCACTATCCATCCACACTGTCAGCAATGACCATTTCTATGGTAGGATTTTTGTCACAGCCATCGACTATATTGACCCAAATCACCTTATACAGAGCCTATGTAGCCTCACGAACCATCCCTCCGCCTATTTTGTTGCCAAAGTCATCAAAACTCAGTCCTCCCACCTTCCACACCACTAGCAAGAAAACCAGTCTTTTGTAATAAAAAATCACGATTTTAGACAAGGTAGAAAAAGCTATGTAGAAAATTCCATTGCGTTTGAATCCTACTAATCAGTGCCATCGAGAAATGCACAGCGATCAAATGCTTCTCACTGTTCCAATGCACCTAAATTAAATGCAACTAATTTTGAATTAAGACAATTAATATCTAATGCAAATAAATGAGCCTCTAACATATAAAAGATGTTAATAAGTACTCTGATACAAAGAGTATTTATTCTTGAAATGAAAGCAAATGCATTCATATGACGTGAAATCAAAGCAAATGACGCGTTTTCACAGTTCATGTGACATGAAACGATTCAAATGCAATGAAATTAAATGTGTCAAATGTACATCTGGAGGATACGCGTTGCCTTGAACATGATTGTCGGACTGCCTATATTTGCTTTGACAACACCTGGCATGTCTACGTTTATATTGAATTCGCTTGCTCCATGTGTTTCAAAATAATGTCATTTTTGTATTCGATGTATTTTTGGTCATGAATTCGAACAATTTATCATGTCTGCTAGGGTTGCAGCTAAGATTATCCCTTAACCATATTAGAGATTTTTTGCCTCTAGGTTTTCAATTGAGGTTAACAACTAAATTCTAACTGCTTTTAGCCATGAATCGAGTACTTTCACTTGTTACATGATTGGAACCCACGACAGAACTTGCATATGCTTTTATAATTTTATTGTATTTGACTTTTTATAGGATTTTAAATATTTTCATGTTTCCAAATATTTATATTTTCTACATAATGATAAAGGAAAAGCAATAACATAATTCCTACTTTGGGGTATGCATTTAAAACCATCTAGTTATAAGGCTCTTAGAGGAAGTATTTTGACTCAGCATGACCAAGATATACGTACAATACTTACTAAGCACCAAGCTTTCTGGAGAGAGACAAGATGCACTATAATGTCTAATGCAAGAAGTGATTTCAAAACTAAAAAAGATTTTTTATTTCCCTGCCTATTGTCTGATAGGGGTGTGATGCTAGTAAAATATATCCCACTAAACAACAAAAAATGTCTAGTCATCTTGCAACTAGTCAATCGCTTGCGGATGCGAGATGTTGTTCATGTCCTTACTAATTATGCTTCTAAATTTCTTGCATAGTTCTAAAGGACTTTGTGAAATTTATATGGGACAATTGAATTGGGTGCTTTTATACACATTTGTTCTACATTCAATTGCAATAACCAACATCAAGTCTGCCTAACATAGTAGATGGTATTGATGTTTAACTGCTACGATTGCAATAACCAACATCAAGTTTGCCTAACATAGTACTTGATTTATAATCAAGAATTTAGAATTTTACTTGATCAAAATGTTGTAGACAAGTAGATCGTATTGATGTTTAACTGCTATGATTGCAATAACCAACATCATGTCTACCTAACATAGTACTTGATTTATATTAAAGAATTTAGAATTTTAATTGATATAAATTCATTAATAAGATCAATTGTCCTACATTGTACAGAGTCTGTCATTAGGGTTAATAAAGGCCCAAATCGTCATATGATTAAAACACCAGGCAGTTGATTCGTGACAAGATGTACCCTTTGAAGAGTTGTAATTGAATTCATTAACATATCTGTGTGAAGAGATACCGTAAGACCCCGTTCTTTCTGGGGACTTAAGGAGTACAAGTATAGAGCACATCAAACCAGTGCACTTCCAGGTGCATTGCCTAGTGGCCCCAAAGCTACACAATGGAGACCAAATAGAAACTACGTACAGATGGTTTGCCCATATGAAAACTTTTATAAATTGTATACTCTATTTTAGCAAACAATGGCCACTTTTTTCTATCAAAATTATATGCTATTCCCATTTATTGTCCTATTTGTTGAAATGTGCCTACTGATATTGTTGTTAATCTTAGTAAAGCATGCCCCTCAATTTCTTATCCTATTTCTATGCAATGTAGTAGTCTTCTTGTACTTCTTTGCATAGATTATTGCCAAATGCTTTCAGTCCAAACCATAAGTAGTTAGCCTCCATATCTAAACCCAACAAACTGGAGACACAGTAAAGTTAACCTTAATGTGTCATGATAAAATTCTTCAGTAGAAGTAGATAATGCAAAGAAGAATGCATACAGTGCCAAGCCATTCAAGTTCTAAGAAGCTTGCAAAAGCAATTGAAGAAAGTGAACTTAAATTGAATCAAAAGGGATTTAGGTACCGTAAGAAGCAAACAAATATAAAGGTGTCAAGAGATACCCATGCATTCGTTTTGCTACAAAAATTAGGGAGCCTAGATCTATGAAATTTCAATGGCTTGGAACATTTCATATGATTGAAGAGGCTGCAAATGCACATAAAATAGTTGGTAGGTGTATGGAAGTAACTAAGGCAAGTACAAAGTCCAATTATATCATTTCAAGTCAATGGAATTTCTCCAAAGATGCTTTGTGTTCATCTTACAAAGAGGACTCTACAGTCAAAGGACATCAATTTTTTGTTCAAACTTCCAGATTAACACAACATCCACCATCTGATTATATGTGTAGTAATTCAATACATATGATACAGATTTGTAAAGCCAAAGGAGCAGCACAAAATGATGTTCACTCAAATACAGTTCTATTCGACGAAGTAATCTGCAAATAATTTTCAAATTTACATTACACAAGTTCTATTGAAGACAACTAGAAGAATGGTGGTACATACCAAGTTCCAAGTGGAAAAGTTGACAGCTTCATAGACACAAATTATGACTCTCTTTACATGAACCATATGAACGGTATGATTCTCAACAACAAATTTAGATATCAATTTCCTATTCATACTAGTTCTACATCATAGTAACGTATGAAACAATAGATTATGTCATTGCATATTGACATTTTATGCTATTTTTACTGATATTATTTCTTACTAATTCAGTTCCTTTCAGACAATTTATGTAGATGATGCAACAACTATTGGCAGCTTTGTCAACCATTCTCCAATGTTGTTTGAATGTGGTAGTGTTTCCAACGAGATGAACAAAGTTGAATACAAGTCAAGTATTGAACATGTCCTTCAGCGTCACCATGTGGATACTAAGAACATGAATGAGAACATTGACAATGGATGTTGTTCTCTCACCAAGGAACCTGATAGTTCCATTGCAATACAACAATTGAGCCATTCTGAGATCTCTTGACAAACTACAATCGAACTGCAAAAACTAAAGAATACACTGCAACGTATGGAGCAAGTCATAAAGTTATTGATGGAATGTGATGCAAAAAACATGCACAATTTTCCAACCATGCTATCCTTTTCTTAGAATTCCAATTTCAATAGACATGCAAGAATGTGTATAATTTTGAAAACTTTGAAAATGTGTATAATTCCCCTGATATCACTTTCTATTTCAAATTACAATTCTAAAACCAAAATTGAGTTTAACATAATTACTGCCTATAGATAGTTTTCAAATTTGATCTTTGTAGTTTTCCATTTTCTTATGTTTACAGTTCTTTCCATATGCATGTGTTCATATACTAAGAATGCAAATTAATGTAAATTTTTTTTCTCTACTTCTTACTTTTCAAATGTAATCCTATTCTTCCTAATAATTAGAAATCAAATATCATTAGACTCAATATTTTTTACTCTTATAAAATTTCCACTTGCATTATACTCTTTTATGAAATTTATGCACTTATGCTTAACTCTTTTCCAACTTAGATTTATGCAAATAGATTGAAATACTACAAATATTGTAATGACATTTGGGAATTATCTGTTGTAGAAGTGGAAGAGGTACATAACTAACAAAACAACATAACAAAAACATTGAAAGTGAAACAAGTACAAAAAACAAAGGTACTACTAGACATGGAAAAACAACAAGTTATAGATTTAGATAATTACCAATTCAAAAGTCATAGTCAGCCTTGCAATATTGATATTGCACTAAAATGCGAAGGACTATATAGAATGAAAAATTTTGCATACAATGTAGGTGATTGTTTATTTGACTCAATAGAATTGCTACTCAACTATCATTACACATCAAACCAACTACGAAATGGGACTATTAATTATTTCCTCACTTGTCTTGCAAAAAATGAAGAAGTAGCAAGAAAGTCATATAACTATGAATTGGACCCAACACATCTATGCCAATTACATGGAGTACATGATCGTACAACATATCTTCGTAGAATGCGATTATCTGCGAAACCAAGTTCTCCTACCAAAGAAATTGGACTCTAGGGAGATGTATTTTGCATTCAATGGCTATCAAAATGGCTAGATATACAAATATGTCTTTGGTCAATGACAACAGGGAAAAAATATTTGCAATTCAACAAATCAGCCCTTGGACAATCATTCTCACTTCTCTTTCACGATGCAAATGCTTCAAACAGACACTTCAAGCCACTTTTAAGAAGCCAAAACCAATCTCTAAACTGCCAATCACCAACAAAACTTCATCAACTCAAACAATTAATCAGAAATAATAATCAAAATCAAATTACTAAACATTTTAAACAAAACAAAATATTAAAACAACTACCACATATGGAAAAATCAAAATTGATAGATGTAGATAATTATCAAATCAAAGGCCAAACTCCAGTTTTCAACATTGATATTGTACTTCAAAATCAAGGACTATTTAGAATGAACAATTTTAAGTACAATGTTGGAGATTGCTTGTTTGACTCATTAGAACTCTTACTCAATTTTCAGTACACATCAATCCAACTACGAAATGGAACCATTGATCACTTCTTAAACTGTCTTAAAAAACGTGAAAAAGAGGCAATTGTATCATTCAATTGTGACTTGAACCCTCAAACTCTATATGATTTACACAAAGTATCAGACCTTGAAACATATTTACATAGAATACAACTATCAGCTAAACCAACCACAATGGACTCATAATTTGGACTATGGGGAGATATTTTTTGTATTCTATAGATATCCAAATGGCTAAATATACAAATATGTATTTGGTCAAAGACAACAGGTAAAAAGTACTTGCACTTCAATGAATCAAATGATACAGACTCATACTCTATTCTTTTCCACGATGCAAATCCTTGTGCTGGCCATTTTGAACCACTCCTATCGTACCAATCACACAATCTAAACTATGAGTCGCGAAAAAAAAACTTAGAAAGTAAACAATTGAGAACAAAAAATAATCATAATCAAATAATACATCCAATGAAAAGGAAAAACCCAGAAAATTTGGCCCTCACTTCCCTCCACAAAATCAAAAAGAAAATACGCAGCAACCAATCACTAACATCTACAATGTCAAAAGAGAAGTCCTCACTCTCACCAATAGCAATATTTGAAAAAACAATCCAAGACACACCAAAAAATGCATGCGCAATCTGTCAAATGTTGTATTTCAACAAAGACATTAAGCATTTCAAAGAAAAATACAAACAAATCTACTACAAATTAATACAATCTAATTATCCAATATTGACAAATTCTATTTGTCAAAAATGCCATACATCGTTCAAACAATCCATGCTTCCTAAATATGCTACACCACATAATATTCGAACAAACAAACCCTTGAAATATGTACAAACTCTATCACAATTAGAAGAATGACTTGTCTCACTTAGAATTGCATTTGCTCAAATTTGGGAACTAGGCTACAAAAGATCTCAACTAGGATTAATTGGTTCCATCATTAATGTCCCAGTCAACATGACCATTATACAGAAGGCATTACCACAATCTATTGACGAAACGTCAACAATTGTTGTTTCTCTTAAAAGACGATTGGAATACAAAAATGCATTCCAAAAAGGCATGGTGCGACCAAATAATATCATGCATGCATTGGCCCAATTAAGCGAAACAATGCTTTACAAACTAGAAAGGTTGAAATTAAAAAAGATTGGGAAGAATCATTCCAAATTAGCAATCAAAATGGAAAAATAAATGAACAAAGTACAACAGAAACTGAATCAAAAAGTGATACAGACCATCAATACCCCTCTAAATCTTTATTCCATGGATTCACTGAATCTAGATCTATACATACAATGCAAGACAAAATTGTCGAAATAGCACCTGCACAAGATAATTCTCCTATTGGAATATTCAAAGATAAGTATTCTGAAGAGATGAATTTCCCTACACTATTTTATGGCAATCCACGTGATGATGACATTGTCAAGAAATTCACATACCAAAAAATTGCACAATGGGAGTTGCTACATTCAAATAGTCAATTTGCCTATCACATAACAAACTTATTTTTCAAGACCATTAAAATACTCATACAACAAGTAATGTCTACAATATGGATAAGAATTCGTAAAGGTCAATTACAAGGAAGAAAGCTAGTAGCTAAAGATGTCAAAGACAAACCTAACCTAGAGAAGATACTGAAATCAGATATTGGCTATATTGATTTCAAAAGGATAAGAACATCCCCAAATTATTTACAACTTAAAAAAAATGTATTTGCAATGATACGACAACTAGGACCTCCTACTTTTTTCCTTACATTTACTAGTGCAGAACAAAATTGGGATCCTTTATGTAATACACTTGAACAATTAAATAGTACACATCAATCAAGATCAGAAGGACATGAAGCTTATAGCCAAAATCAAAATCATAAATTCAACCTCATCAAAAAAGATCCAATTACTTGTGCGCGTTACTATAGACATAGAATAAATGCAATCAAAAGATTAATATTTATAGATGATTCTTTCTTTGGAAATGTCTTAGACTATTTCTCATTAACTGAATTCCAAAATCGTGGAAATGAACATGATCACTTCCTTCTATGGATTAAAAATGCACCTATCTATGGCAAAGATAACAATGCAAATATTATAGAATTTATAGATAAGTACATAACTTGTAGCATAGAAAATCTCCAACCTCATATAGCTATATTACACAAGCATCATCATACAAAGCAATGTAGAAAAACAAAAAAATCCACGTGCAAATACAATTTCCCCTTCCCACCAATGGAGAAAACTATAATACTCGATCCACTGGAAGAGAGAAATGAAAATATAATTTCAATTGCCAACAAAATCTTCTCAAACTTGGAGAAAGCAACATATGAAATAACATTCTCTTTTCAAATGTTCCTAGATGAAATGGATATTGATGAGGAGAACTATATCATGGCTGTTAGATCAACACTCCATAGGCCCACACTACTATTACAAAGAAAACCATCGCAAATATGGAACAATAGTTTTGCAAAGAACATTCCACAATTATGGAAAGAAAATACAGATGCACAGTTTGTTCTGAATGCATATGCAGCAGCAATGTACTGTAGCTCTTACATGACAAAGGTTGAAAAATCAATGACACAGGCATTTAAAAGAATACGTATAGACCACCAACATAACAATATAGATGCAATAAAAATGATAACCAGACTTGGAAATGCTTTACTTAATTTGCAAAAAATGTCCTCACAACAAGCAGCTCACATTGCCTTATCCGTCCCACTAAACTATAGCTCAAGGAAATGTGTATTTATTGATACAAGGCCTGAAAATGATCACACCTTTGTTTTGAAATCGGTAAAACATAGAGCCAAAGAACCAGATGATTTTGAAAATGTAATTTGTAAATCTTTAATAGACTACTATGTAAAACGCCCCCCACATATTTTGGGTCTATGTCTTGCAGAATTTGTAGCAGAATACAATAAGAATGGAAATAGAATCAAAACAAAGACAAAACCAAACATTATACGATTTATCAATTTCAATAAACACGTTGATCTAGAAAATCATTACAGAGAGCAATTACTACTCTATGTCCCCTTCACAATACATGAGAATACATTGAAACATAATTTTAGTTCATGGCAAAATGCTTACATACACCATGAGAAAACAATTCAACTTCACCGTGCAAAGTTCAATTACAGTGTCCACTTCAGATGGGGTGACATTGAAAAAGCAATAGATGAGCTAAATGCTAAAGATGACAACAATGCCAATAACTGTTTCATTACACACAATAAGAAAGATCAAGAACAATATGACATACAAGTAGATTTTCAAACAATCAACCGCACCAACTTAAATAGTAAAAGCCTTAATACAACTGAAATTATTCAACACCCTCAAATAATGGAAAACAATCAATACTACAAATTATGACAAATGTAAACAAAGAGCAACAAGCAATTGTAAAGGACATTGTATTGAAAAAAATGAAAGATATCAAAACCCCACTACACTTATTCTTGACAGGTGGAGCTGGAACTGGCAAGACTTTCACTGCAAAAGCCATAAACCAGGCACTTCTCTGCATATACAGTAATAGTATTGACAATGACCCTGACAAGCCTAGAGGACTAGTTACTGCTTATACGAGAAAAGCAGCGTACAACATAGGTGGAGTAACATTACACTCAACATTCCACATACCTTTCAACAAATCAGAATTCATTCCATTGAATACTGAAACTTTGGATACAATGTCAAAGCACTATCAACAACTACAAGTCCTTCTCATAGATGAAATTTCATTGGTGGGTGCAACATTTCTATGCTATATTGACAAGTGCCTATGAGATATAATGCAAATGTCAACTGCATACTTTGCAAACCTTGAAACAATCTTCTGTGGAGACCTTTACCAAGCACAACCCGTACTCGACTCTATTGTATTCAAAAATAAACCAACAACTTCAGAACTTATGCCATATAATTTATGGAATGATAATATAAAGTGTTATTCTTTGATCTCCACCATGCGACAAACAGATCAGAAATTCATAGCAATTCTCAATAGAATTTGTGTCGGATCACATACAATTGATGATTTAAATTATCTTAATCACAATTGCTTACCTCCACCACCAATGGACCCAACATTCCCTTTCCTCTTCTATAGAAGAAAGGATGTTGATGAACACAACAAGAAAATGCTATCAACCATTCCTAGAGATACCATTGTATTAAATGCAAAGGATGAACATGAAGATAACTATGAAGGAATAAGATCATATACTCATACAATAATTCTTCCAACTCAAATATGTGTTAAACCAAACATACTTGTTGAAATATATGCCAGAAACTACAATACACAAGATGGTCTAGTAAATGGATCGGATGGAATCTTCAAAGCATATACAAGACACAATGAATTAGATATAGTTTGGATCAAATTTAATGACTCTAAAATTGGGCAACAACAAATCAAAAAACTCACACACTATTATATAGAAAACATTGACAAAGATTGGGTACCCATACTTCGCATTTCTAGGCCCCTCCACACATCAATCAATAAAAGAAAAATTACAATTAGAAAACAATTCCCAATACAATTAGCGTGTGCAAGAACTATACATCGATCTCAAGGACTTACAATGGATGGTGTAGCTTTTGATCCAACAGGTATTAGACAACATGGAATAACCTACACAGCGTTATCACGAACAAAATCAATCAAATCTTTGTTCTTGCTCAAACCTCTAAATGTTAAAAATTTCAAAGTAAAGAAAAAAATAGTCCTTGAAATGCAACGCCTTGAAACAAATGCACAATGGATATTTGAAAATGAAAACAAACTTGCTAATAACATCCCACAAATTTGTATGTGCACATTGAACTCTCGTAGCTTACGTGCACATATAACAGACATTCTAAATGACCATGACATAATGGCATTTGATATCTTATGCTTGCAAGAAACACACATGCATCCATCTGAAACTAACAATATATTTCAAGATTTCAATTCCTTTGGTCTATGGAACATACATGGCATACTCACTTTAGCTAAAAAAAAATTAACTATATCTAAAACAAAGCAACATACAACAACAAACATTGAAGCCTTCACAATAACAATAACTCAAACTGACTTTGACTTGAATGTTTGTAACATCTATGCAAGACCAAACACTCCAATATCAGAAGTCCTAACAACACTCGATACGATACTTACACATATAACCACACCAAACATCATTTATATTATAGGTGACTTCAACATTGACATGAATATACAAACAAAAAAGAAAAAAATACTCTCTGACCATATGCAAAAGAAAAAAATACAATTCATAGTAAACCAAACACACACTATAAACAAACCACTAATCGACCATGTCTGGTGTAATTCAAACAAACATGCATCTTACACCTACAAATTGGAAGCATATTGGACTGATCACCTTGCCACTTTCGTAAATCTTTATCCTAATGAACAAAATTACTACACTCCTCATTCTCACTAACCATATATAAATATTCGTCACCTTCTAAACCATCACTACATTTCTATCATTATTTCTAATATATGCTACCTATCTAAACTAAAATCCTTCATTGAAAATTGTATGCTTCTTTCAAAATGTTTAACTAATATAGTAATACATCTCTACAACGACCAAATAATCTTTTTCCAAATTGCAAGAAAAACTGAAATTATTCCCTTATTGTTCAAAAATATTACTCTAGATGATATATAACAAAGATTACTACAATTTCATTGGTTACAATCAAACACCCTTAAATTTTACTGCAGGACAACAATGGAAAGTAGCAAGAGGACAACCAAGAAAGAAACAACAAGACAGGCAGAAACACCCAAAAGGTATTCAAAAGACATATAATCAATTTCCACTATGCTAATTCACTTCTCAAATGCTCAAGCTTTTTTATTATATTTTGTACAGATCAAAAATTGGAAGCCCCCATTCCATATCCATTGAGGATCTAAACACCAGAAAAGCTAGAAACACTTTTGAAGGTGACATTATTGTGGTGTACAAATCCAACCTCGACAAAGCCAACCAATCACGTGAATTGCTTCGTGCAGATTTGACAAATGATAAAGCAGAAATGAAAATTACTTTAAATGTTACTAGGCATCTTATCAAAGAACATGAAGACAAAATCATTCCAGGCTCCGCAATACATATATCAAATTTCCAAATTGCACACAAAACAGATTATGATCGTGGTGACTGTGCCTGTAATATAATTTTGCAAGATACAAGCACGGTTGACATCATTCCCCACCTATGTGAAGAGTATAAGTTCATACCAGAGATGAAAATTCAATAGTTACTTACAACAACAAATATCTATCCGATTGGGACAGTTGCAACACTTGTTATCTCCACAAAAAGAACGACATCACACTTCCTACTTGAAATCAAAGATGGTGATTCAGACATGGACAAAGCACAGGTACATAAATACTTCATACACTTCTCCTAAACAACTTTACAATAATTTCTTACTTCTCTCTACCATTACAATCCATAGATTAATATCTAATTTACAAACCATTACTAAACAGTTACAGTTACATGAGAGTTTCACCCACCAGTTCTTAGAAATAGAAAACCAAGTGCGAGAAGACAAGTTCCCATCAATGTTATTCAAAAATATTGTAAGACAAAAGGAGCCAGACAACACATTCAAAACCGTCAAAGCAACATATATCTACAAACTAAACAACAGAAGAACAATGGAAAGGCTACAAAGACTCCTCCAATCAACATTTCAGGTAATCATTTCAAAATTGTAAAATTGCAATTTTATTTAATAAATTCTCTCACATACATAACAATATTGTTTCCATATATGTTTCAGGTACAAGGAATATTAAAAGTTTCCAACCCCCTATCCAATCCCTTCCACACATTTTGTGCCAAGTGCAACTTCAAGTTTGAAAATTATGGAACACTAGAAGACCAAGTTGCCTTTTGTGCTAGGTGCAATGATGACATGCACTATATATTCTACCTTTTCTTAAAAACCATCCTGATATCTGAAAACAAACAAATAATACATTGCTTTGCGGATAAATCCATTGTGTAAATGTTACTACCTGACTTGCACAACACCACCTATGAAGAATACATTGAAGACAAATCAGGCATAATCTTCATGTTACGAGATTTCTCAACAAGGGGTCACTTCATGTTGAACCATAACAACGTGATCATTAATGTCAACCATCTTCAAGAATAAACAATAATCTTTCAAAGGAAGGTAAAATATTTTCCTATACTCTATAACTCTACCCATGTTACTATTAAGTCAATACTCTAATTTAAACAAATATGCCTTTTCTAATATCCACATTTGCTTTTTGCAGGCAACAAATGAGCATGGAATGGAGACATTAATGCACATCTTCAATCTGCATACCACATATAAAAAACAATAGAATATTTATTTATAGTAGTCAATATTTAGTATTAATAGTACATATCAAATGGTACAAGGACACTTCTTCCTTAAATATTTCATGTCATATGATACCTATGACATTATGCAAACTCTAAAAATATATATTTGTATGTCTAAATATACTACATCCTGATCAGTGGGATTGAACAACATATTTCTATTATGTCATGCATGAAAACATAATATTCCAAAGTTTATTATATTTCTATTATGTTGTTTTGTATCAGCCTGTAGATGTTTCTCTCTGGACTTGTCTGCTACTATTTTTAAATAGCATTCGTGCAGGATTCCCTACTGCTGTTCCTTAACATCATTGTTGTTGTATGTTTTCAGCATTATTGCTGCTTATTTTGTTTTTCTTATTCCAATACAAAAAAAAACTTTATTATATTTCTAGATTCATTTCTTATGCATATTACACATTCTTAATATTTATGACTATATTTTAATGATGAACAAATCAATCATTAAGTTGTTTTTGAAAAAAATAATTTTCTTTGTAATTCATGCCTTCTCTTTCAACTAAATATTTCTATTATGTCATATTACAAAGCATTTCATTCCAAACTATACTACATTTATACATTCAAACATAATAAAAAATATACATTCTTAATATGTTATACTATACTCAAATGATGTCCACATTATTGATGAACTTATATTTCAATTCATTTACTTTCAATATATTTCATCTGTAGTAAAATGTCAGCTATCAAAAACTACATCAAAATGACATTTACATATGTCTTTATTCCTTTATTCCTGGAACCTCTACCCACCAACCAAACACAATTTAACAATCGGCAGGAACGTGACGCAACTGCATCTCTTGTTTTTCTTCTAGCCAAGGTTTCTATATTTCTTCATTTATCCACTGTAGGGATTTTATTTAGAGGTGGTGGAAGTTTGCAAAGATTTCATCCAGCGATAGTACTCCCAGCTAAAGAAAAATATTGGATTACTGTTCTTCCATTATATTATCCTTTGAGTGTAATCCTTGGAGCTTTCGTGGAAATAAAGTAGAAATTGATTCCATCCCTTGCTAGTTATTGTTATTGTCAATAATATTTATTCTATTTTATGTCCATTTTATTTTATATATATAGTTATTATTATCATTTTTAGATTGATGTTTTCTTAAATTTTAAAATAAAACAAAGCATATCATTATCCTTCCAATATTTATATTAACAATCTCTTATCCATCTTCTGTATGTATTTATTAAATCACATTTTTTTTATTTTATTTTTTAAAATAGCATTTTGTTGTTCAAGTCGAGGTAATTAGGTATACATGTATACTATTCTACCTGTTTTCTTTTACAATAAATTTTTAACATAGAAGTTCCATGTTCACTTTCTTTTGAGGGAACATCCGACCCTTATATATATACATAAAGAAACAAAATTTTACTCTTGTGGATGAAATTAGAAGCTAAAAGTACCAATTTTATAAAGCCTAAAATTTGCGATACTATGTCAATAATGTAAAGTTCTGTTATCTCCTTTTCCTTAATAGAAATACATTACTCATCAAGATATGAACTGGTATGTAGTGAGATTTTTGTTTTTAAACACAGAATACAAATAGCTTTACTAGAAAAGAGGTAAATATGTTTAATGTCTTAACCATTTCTGTTTTGCAAAACTTAAAATGGCTTTTTTTTTTTTTATTGAAATCCAAAGTGAATCAGTTATATAGTTTTCTTGAAAAAGAGTAGATCTCTTTCCTTTCTTGTTTCAACAACCTTACACGTAATGCAATTATTTCCATAAAACCCAATGATTTGTATATAGAATGAAATCACTAAAACAAGGGTGAATTCTTCAAAACCTTTGCAACATTTTAGGATAATTTCTTTACAAGGGATTCCAATAGAAAGTAGGTTGATAATCATGTCAAGGTTTAGATTTTAAGTTTCTTAACATGATAATACACCAATGAGATAATCTTCCTCTCCTCCCTACCATAATGGCATCATGAGGCCTCAAGGGCCCTAGCCATACCCCCGAGCAAGGAAATACTTTAGCCCCAAGATGATGAATGGAGCCTTATCAAATTTTACAAAAAGGGATAAGAATAGCATAAGATAAGTTAACTTATCTACAAGTTCTCCATTTCCCATATTCAACAATGAACCATGCTAACATGTCATATTTTTACAACAACTAAACAAAGGAGAATGGAAGTAGGGAAACTTATCTTTTTACTTCAATGAGAGGGTTAAAAATCCTATCATCATTTCCTCTCCAAGCCAAGCTATCTTGATCATTATCTCCTAAGAAGAAGAACTCCTCTCCTCCTCACTCCTCTGCAATTCCAACCAGAATTCTCCAAAAGGAGAAGTGGGTAACACCCTCCTCTTCCTTCCTCTCCAAGATATATAGGATTTTCAACTTGCAACCTTTTTTGGATGGGGAAGTGTGGAGTGTACCTACCTCCATCAATTAGAGTCTTTTCCGTATTAAAGAGGAAACATGCACTTGGACAACCCCTCCATCTTTCCATCCCATCCTTTCTTCAAAATTCGTTACTTCCCATTATGAGGACTTTTCAGGGGCCAAATCATGTCCTTGGGGAACTATTATATGCCCACTTGACCCCTACCACTATGGTATAGACCCTAGGGGGTTTCTTTTTGCATCCCAACCAAGGAAATTGACCAACAACCCTCTTTAAAGGCCCATTTAAGAACCCATCCGAAATTCAAACTTGGATAAGGGTTTCCTAACCCCTAATCCCACTTACACCCACATGAAACATTATCAAATACCCTCTCAACTCCAAAATAAATTATCCCTTTAATATCAACCCTCACCACTTCAACATGTTAACTTTATTTCTTTCTAAGCTCAAAAAGGGGGTCAAATTTATAACCTCAAGAAGAGTCTTTTAATTTTCTCTCGATGGTTCACCCTTCCCATGCTAACACCATTACCTTCCTGCACAATGCCAACACAACCATAAGTAACAATTTGATCACATAAATTTGTTAACTAAATAGTTTATATTTTAGCTATACAATAATCCATTTAAAATTTCAATTAGCTTTTCACAATATATGAGTGCATTCCACCTTCATGGTAGTGACAATAAACAAAATGTCAAAATTAAATGCAAGAATATCACCAAAAGATCACCTTATTTATCATCCATAATATATCTAATCATCGATTCAAGAAAGGCATATAGCAATTTAGGATTGTATTAAGTACCTACGAGGTGGGGTCTTATAGATATGTTCATTAGAGGGTGTGGAATTATCTTGTTTTATCTTGTTAGTTGTATATTTATATTTCTATTTTCTTGGAAAAGTTGTAAAGATGGATCTTGTAATCCTTGATTAGCTTCAAGAATTTTTATTTCCATAATAAGATGAACCATGTGAA
Source organism: Sequoia sempervirens (assembly GCA_007258455.2). NCBI lineage: Eukaryota > Viridiplantae > Streptophyta > Pinopsida > Cupressales > Cupressaceae > Sequoia > Sequoia sempervirens. The sequence goes on from VDFB02281492.1 coordinate 905,154,668, forward strand.
ACCATAATGTAAAATGTATATACTATAAAACATAATAAGATGAACCATAATGTGAAACCATAATGTAAAATGTATATAATGTGAAGATCATCATTTAAGAACCATAATGCATGACAAATCACAATATAAAATGTATAAAAAATCATGTATAATTTGCATGTAAAATAAATCAAAGTGGAGGATGCCTAATATGATTGTAGATCAATCTCTCCTGATCCCTATTTGGATCCATGTCCTGATTCTCTGGATCCCTACCCCAATGCCTCTCTTGATCCTTGTCTCCATCCATGTCCCAATCTACCTGAGCCCTGCATAAGAAAGTATGTTAATTAATTTAATGTACACGTGTGTAAATGTAAAGTCATCTTAAAGTTTTGTACTTTCAATGTTTGAATCATCAAGTACTTTAAATATTATAAATGTACCATGCATAGGATCGTCTGCATGCTCTAAATCTCCAAAGCATGAAAAACCCTTATTTTGTTACAAATTTAAAAATACAAGATTTCAATGAAGAGTGAGAACTGCTTTAAAGTCAATTTAATTTTATATATGTATGTGAATTTTTAGAATGCAAAATATATTTGATTATTTGAAAGTACCCACGTCTCACCTTGGAGCACTCTACGAATGTTACTAAACTCATAAGAATGCATAGTCAAATCAGGGACACTTGTATCAGGTAGAGGACCGGTGCCAAAGAGAAGTGAGCTATATCTTCCATATACATCATGTGCAATAACCTTAGGGGCTATAGGCTAGTATGAAATATGTTGATCATCTTGTGAATTCACCTCACCCTGACTCAATTGTCTACCAAAATGTCATCTAATATGAGCTTCTATAGCATCTAAAGAAATCCCATACTCATCACTGATAAACCGGTATGATGATAGTAAATCAATAATGGAAACTGAAGCAACATTACGTACAGTGGCTTCACTCATCTGGGCCACATCTGATGGTGATGGTAGCTTTGCAAGAATGTAGGGATCATAATTGGCAGATGTAGCCTTAGTGAGAGGAAGGCTAATCCGTGAACGTAATAAGTATCTTCCTACATGATCAGATGACATCTGATTGACCTGAGTAGCAATCATGACATGTCAAAAAGGTCGAATCAGGTAGGTGTTGTTGCTACACCTCTTGCTACTGCAAGTTCCAAATGTTTTAGAAGAACCAAAAGGTTTGGACCAACTAATGCTCTCTTGTTGATGAGCGATGGAAAATTTGTACATCTAAATTGAGGTTTGTCAGCAAACCTCCCTTTTCCCTATCCAACATGTTAAGGAATAGATGTGTAGTCCACAACTAACCCTAAATTAAACTCAACATATAGTTGTTTGCAAAAATAAAGTGGCAACTCATCATTATGAGGCAATTTGTGATGGGTTGCCAATCATCTAGGATATATAAATAGAGAAACAAGGTCATTTGTGCATCTAGTAACAACATATCCTCTAACTTTCTTTTGTCCCATATAATGAGGGAACATGTTGTGCACATTATGTGTTGAAACTCTACTAGTAATAGAATCAAATTTCTCTATGCCAATAACATTGCTGGCAAGGGACCTATAAAACTCCTCAATGCTGACCTCATCATAAGGATTGTAAGATCGAATTGTGTGAATCATACAATGGATCTCCTATTGAATGCTAACTAATCTATCTCTATTAGGGAGATTAGGGGAGTTAAGTATTGTTTGGTCTAAACATCTCAAAGCATTCTCTAATCTCCTAATGCTATCATTATATAAATTGGACCTAGCCTCAGCTTGCTGTTGAGATAGAGTGGAATGATGTGATCCTTGATCATCAGTCATATCTATATAAATACAAAGATATGCAAATTTAATTAAAACAAAAAAATGCAAATATGTACTTATTTTATTTGTCTAATTTAGTAAAGTATGCAATAACCATTTTCTAGTAAGATGCTCCATAGGAAATTATAGAAAATAGGAAATATGAGCAATGAGTGACTTGAACATAATGAAGTAAAACTAAGAACAATTTTAAGTTCATTCAACTATCTATGAAAAAGAGGAAGAAAGGGAGAAAGTAAGATTATAAAATTTTTCCTATAAAAGAAGTGGTACTAAAATATCCTAATGAAACATTTGCATGTAAAAGTAACATGTAAGTATATAAGTACATAAATCTTGAATGCTTTAAGAATTATGGACATGAATATTAAATTTGACTAAATTCTTAAACAAAGAATCTCACGTATTGTCCTTTAAAATTGCAGGGAATATCTAAAGTCCAAATAACAATCATACAAGTGTGTATAATATAGGATACGAGTGCATGATTAAGTATAATGCATCTATATAAGTAGGGATAAGGATATAATCATGCATAACTTATATTTAAAGAGACATTGTATTTTAGGATACTTACAAAGTACAATCAACCATAAGCAATTCTACACTATAATTGTGTGGTGCAATTCTACTTCATGTTAGAGAAAGGGATATTCTATTATGATTGACATCTTAAGTTTTTATCCTTTTTTCATTACACACATCTAGGCCTTTTTGGATGCCTCAAAGTGAATGTATAATACCATTCTTGGTGATGACATTGTACGTTCAATACAATAAATGATCAATCAAATACAAAAGAATATTAAATAACAATAAATGATCAATCAAATACTGTATTGAAATAATCTTGGAAGGATATTAATTGGAGTTATGTGAATCGATAAGTGAAACTAGTTATAGTGGAAATTTTGGTGCCTACAATGTATTTTGGGATATGACTTAAACTCTATAATTTCATTTAAATGCGTGATTTTATAAATATATTTAGGTGGTGCATTTAAACAAAATTATAGTCATACTTTCTTACATTAAGGTGTAAGTCATAGTTTAAAATACATTGTGCTAGGTACCAAAATTTCTACTATAACTAGTTTCACTTATCCATTCACATTTAACTCCAATTACTAAGGGTAGTAATTGCAGTTATGTGAAAGGATAAGTGAAACTAGTTATATAGTAGAAATTTTGGTGCCTACAATGTATTTTAGGATATGACTTACAATTAGATATAATTTTATTTAAATGCATGATTTTATGAATATATTTAAGTGGTGTGAATTTAAATGAAATTATAGTCATACTCTTACATTAAGTTGTAAGTCATATCCTAAAATACATTGTGTTAGGCACCAAAATTCTAGTATAACTAGTTTCACTTATCCATTCACATAAACTCCAATTACTATACCCTTCCAAGATTATTTCAATAAAGTATTTGATTGATCAATTATTGTATTGAATGTACACCATCACCAAGAAAGATCTATTAAATATTCACTCAGTGTGAGGCATCCAAAAATGCCATTATAACCCTTCCAAATTATTTCAATAAATTCTTATTTAATATTCTTCTATATTCGATTGGCATTTTGCATGTTCAATGAATTGCGTAAATTCGAAGGCTGATATGTCAAAGAGTGAGTCTACAAATATATTTTGAACCCAAGTTTTCCTACATTCAATACATTAAATGATCAATCAAATACAAAAGAATATTAAATAACAATTTATTAAAATAATTTGGAAGGGTGATAATTGGCCCTTTTCGCCATTCTCAATGATGGTATACATTGAATACAATAAATGATCAATCAAATACGTTATTAAAATAATCTTGAAAGGGTGTATTAATTGGAGTTATGTGAATAGATAAGTGAAACTAGTTATAGTAGAAATTTTTGTGCATAGCACAATGTATTTTAAGATATGGCTTACAACTTAATGTAAGAGTATGACTATAATTTAATTTAAATGCACCACTTAAATATATTCATAAAATCATCCATTTAAATGAAATTGTATCTAGTTGTAAGTCATATCCTAGAAAATACATTGTAGGCACCAAAATTTCTACTATAACTAGTTTCATTTATCCATGCACATAAACTCCAACTACTACCCTTCCAAGATTATTTCATTAAAGTATTTGATTGATCAATTATTGTATTGAATGTACACCATCACCAAGCATAACCTATTAAACATTCCCTTAGTGTGAGGCATCCAAAAAGGCCAATTATTACCCTTCCAAATTATTTCAATAAATTGTTATTCAATATTCTTCTATATTTGATTGGCATTTTGCATGTTCAAGTGAATTGGCTATGTTCGAATGCTGATAGGTCAAAGAGTGAGTTTACAAATTTACATTTTGAACCCAAGTTTTCCTACATGCAATACAATAAATTATCAATAAATACAAAAGAATATTAAATAACAGTTTTTTAAAATAATTTGGAAGGGTAATAATTGGCCCTTTTCATCGTTCTCCATGATGGTATACTTTTAATACAATAAATGATCAATCAAATACTTTATTGAAATAATTTTCGAAGGGTATTAATTGGAGTTATGTGAATAGATAAGTGAAACTAGTTATAGTCGAAATTTTGTTGCCTGACACAATGTATTTTAGGATATGACTTACAACTTTATGACTATAATTTCATTTAAATGTTTAAATGCACCACTTAAATATATTCATAAAATCATGCATTTAAGTGAAATTATATCTAGATGTAAGTCATATCCTAACATACATTGTAGGCACCAAAATTTCTACTATAACTAGTTTCACTTATCCGTTTACATAACTTCAATTTAATAACTCCAAATACTAGGTACCTTAAAGTAATTGGAGTTATGTGAATGGATAAATGGAAAATTAGTTATAATAAAAAATTTGTTGCCTAACACAATGTATTTTAGGACGACTTACAACTCTAATTTCATAATGCATAAAATTATAGAATTGTAAGTCATATCCATAATTTCTACTAGTCCCACATCCTAAAATACATTGAATAGACACCAAAATTTCTACTATAACTAGCTTAGAAAAGGAAATAAAAGAGGCTTAGAAATCTTAGGTTTGGTGTATGTATGGAGTTATACATAATGAGGACAATGGTATACGAAAGAACAATGTATAAAGCAAGTAGAGATCTGTATAGTTCATATTTTTAGTTTTGTGTGGTGCTACTCTAATATTTGTGTTATTCTAGTTTAGCAAGTTTTTATTTATTCTCTCTTCTTGTCAAATAATGACTCAAAAATATTATGAATGGCTATAGCCATTTTGATGCAGTAGCATGATAATAGATAGCTATTTATGTTTTTTCTTTATTTATCATTAAATTATGAAGTGGATATAAAAATATAGTTGTAAAGGAAAAATTTGTGCGTAATTTTGTAAAGTTTATGGATGGTTCATTGGTGATGTAATACTATTTTCAAAGTATTTCAAAACTATAATTTGGCTCTCAATTTATCTAAGATCAAATGCTTTTTCTCAAGATTGTGATATTTAGTTGATAAAATTTATTTGCAATCAATGTTTGATGTTCAAAATTCTTTAATCGATGAGTTTATCCATAGTTTGCAATTGAAAGCATGCATGCAAATTGAGTCAGTGACACATTGAGATTGGGCTTCATGCAAGGGTGGGTTGCATGGTGTAAGCAACTGTAGTGCCCTTCCGCATTTGTTTCTACGTCATAGTTGTGTAGGTATGATAGGTTGATTTCAGGCTTCTTGTTGATTTCCTTGTTTAATTGATAAAATTGATATAATGTTTAGTCTTGATTAATCAATTCAATTAAATTAAATTGATAATAGAAAACATAAATTAATTTTGAATTAAAGGAAAAACTATAATTAATTAGATTATGTTGTTTTGGGTGTTCAATGTGATTTGTAGCTTGGAATTAAATAAATTGACAAATTATAAAGTGATTTAAAATATAAAGCTATTAATTATTAATTACTAAGTTATAAAGTATTAATAATAATCAAATTATTGACAATTTTTATTTAAGGTTGAGATTTATTAGTAATGCAAAAGATGGGAAAATAGTATAAGGAAATTAAATGTTATAATGGAATACCAAATCGAATGAAGATAAGGACAACAAATTAAAAAGAAAAGAAAAGCAAGGAAAGATAGAAAAAGAATAAAAAAACGTGCTCATGCATAGCTGGAAACTAAATCTGGATGGGGAACTTGTTTTATTAATGGGGATTGCTTGATTTTGTCTTAAAAAAAAAAAACAAAACAAAACAAAAAAACAAAAATCAAAATCAAAATCAAAAGCTCGTTGGATCTTTGCGGGAAGTAGAATCAATTTTGGGTTAATAGGGGAGGTCGAGGGTTTTCCATGGGGGGACTACCCTATGATGGGTTTGGTTTTTGGGCTTTGTAGCCCAAAGGAAATACCAGAATCACCTTCTTATTGCAATAAGGTTAATGGTTACAGTGATCATTAGTAAGAGTGTTGATTGTGCTTTAAAAGGCGGGGCTCTATATTCAGCCGAGGTGTTCACTAGGGACATTCCATGGCAATGAATTAGCTAGGTTCATTCCTATCTTTGAATTTTTTTTTTAATTTTTAATTTTGTTTGACTCTTTCAACAATATAACACCCTAAGTGCTCTGGTAGTTTTCTTTTGACATTGTGAATGCTCTGGTTGTCCCTCTTAAATTAGGGAATTTGTGCATGTCTTTTACCATAACTATTATGGCTTTAGTAAAACATCAAGTCTTGGGTCTAAACTATTCCATTTTCTGGAACCAGATTATCATTCCTTTGTGGCATCTACTATATGACTAATCATGTTTCATTAACTTAACTTCATCCTTTATCTGATTCATTTGCATTCTGAACATAACCTACACCAACTTGGTGCTACCATACCAATTTACTTGGTCATGCAAGTTCTTCTCTCTGGTGTCGCCTTTATGCTCCCCTAATG